>JAEOAD010000011.1:12487500-13087500 GCA_036365145.1 Orientallactaga sibirica
ACCTAAAAAATAATTTGAAGTCAGTCATGGTGGCCCTTGCCTTTAACCTCAGCACTCGGGAGGCAGAGGTAGGAGGACTGCCATGAGTTCAAGACCACCCTGAGACTACATAGTGACTTCCAGGTCAGCCTGGGCTAAAGCAAGACCCTGCCTCAAAACAAACAAACAAACAAACAAACAAACAAAAACCCAAAAAACAAAATAAGAGCCAGGTGTTGTAGTGCACACCTTTAATCCCAGCATTTGGGAGGCAGTAGAAGGATTACCATAAATTCTAGGCCACCCTGAGTCTACATAGTGAATTCCAGGTCAGCCTGGGCTAGATTGAGACCCTACCTTGAAAACCCAAAAATTACAATAATAATAATAACAATAATAATTTAAAATCAGGGGACTGGGCATATGGCTCAATGGTTAAAGGTGCTTGCTTGGAAAGCCTGCCAGCATGAGTTCAATTACTCAGACCCATATAAAGCCAGACAGACATTTGTTTGCAGTGGCAAGACGCTGGCATTTCTACACACACACACACACAAATGCAAATAAATAAAACATGCCAGGTGTGGTGGCACACACCTTTAATCCCAGCATTTGGGAGGCAGAGGTAGAAGGATCACCGTGAGTTCAAGGCCACCCTGAGACTGCATAGTCAATTCCAGGACTAGAGCGAGACCCTACCTTGATAAAACATCAACAGCTGGAGAAATGGCTTAACAGTTAAGGCATTTGCTTGTGAAGCCAAAGGATTCCCAGTTTGATTCTCCAGGACCCACATAAGCCAGATGCACAAGGGGTACCATGCATCTGGAGTTCGTTTGCAGTAGCTAGAGGCCTGGCATGCCCATTCTCTCTCTGCCTCTCTTCTATCTTTCTCTCTGCTTTCAAATAAACAATTAGAAATTAATTAAATATATATAAAAGAAAAAATCAACAAAAAATCAGTAATAGGGCTGGAGAGATAGCTTAGAGGTTAAGGCGCCTGCCTCCTAAGCCTAAGAACGCTGGTTCCAATCACCAGTGGTTCCAATCTCCAGGTCCCACGTTTAGCAAGACGCAGTGACCAAGGGCGCAATACCACACTTGACCACAAGGGGGCACACACATCTAGAGTTCGTTCGCAGCAGCTAAGAGGCTGCTGGTGCGCCCCATCTCTCTTCCTCTCCCTCTCTGTCTCTCTCTCCCAAAAAAAAAAAAAAAAATCAGTAATACATATGCAAGCTGGGCATGGTGGTGCAGACCTACAACTCAAGTATTCAGGAGACTGGTGGGAGCCAAGGCTCTGTATAGAAATGTACTGTCTCCAAAAGCAAATAATAATACTACATATAGACACACATAGTACAACACTAAGGCTGTAAAAATTGTATAACATGCCGGGCATGTGGTGCACAGCTTTAATCCCAGCACTCAGGAGGCAGAGGTAGGAGGCTCACCATAAATTCGAGGCCACCCTGACACTACACAGTGAATTCCAGGTCAGCATGGACTATAGTGAGACCCTACCTCGAAACAACAAAAGAAAACAAAAATTGTATTAACAGGAAAATCTCAGGTTCCCTCCTGTACCTAAGCTCAGTCCATGAGTGCCCCCCTTTCCAGGGATTCCCCACTGTTGTCATTTTTCAAGAGCTGCACAACCACCTCTCTATCTCCCAGGAAGCCCATTCTCTGCCATGGTCTCAGCATTGCCTCCTCAGCCTGTTTGGTTTCTTTCTGATTCATACTGCAACCTAAGTGAGTCTTTGAGCCTGTCCACCCCACCCAGCTCCACCTCCTGTATAGCTTGGGTGATAATAAGCCACCTCAGATGCCCGGGGCTCACTGTAGATGATGCCCAAGATTCAAGCTCTTGAAAACCCATGTGATGGGGAGGGACAGAGTTAATCTGGGGCCCTTCTGCTGCTCCACTCCCAAATTAGAGATCATTAAGTGAGCCCATGTGAGAGCTATGATTACCCGCTGAGTTGCCAAGAGACTGCGGGTGTTGGGTACTGCCGCTCCAGCCTTGCATATCCAGGTTCCCTAACCGATCCTGGCAGCAGAGTCTCTTCACATTGCTCCTTTTACAGCCCTGTGAGTGCACTTGGTTTCTAAGAAGCAGGCTTTGAACCCACACCCTCCTAAACCAGAACACTATGTGCTCAACCCACGGAATGAAACCCATGTCACTATAGGCTGTGACTTCAGGTGGCCATTTTACTTTGATAAATAAATACAAGGATATTCATAAATGGAATATTCCCCCCCTTGCTTTGTTCCTGATTCCCAGGGAGAGAATGTCTAACTTCAGGCTTAGAGGGCACGGAGGGTTTCCATTAGAAGCAGAGGGATCCCTGCAGCTCGCTCTTGGGAGCAGGAGGCTGAACTCATCCAGGTAAAGGACAAAGGCAAACTGAGCTTGCTTCTGAGTGCTGGTTTGAGAAGGTATTGAGAAGGGTTTCTGTTTATTGCACCAGTACTCTGCTCAAAGCAGCTGTGAATGTCCTGGTTTAGTATAGCAGAAACCAAGCGGGAGTGAATGCAAGTCCCGGCGTGGGTGTCAGAAACCCTGTTTGTGTTGCTCTTCCAAGGCTTCTCCCTGTGGGCTGGGTGTCAGCTGAGAGCTAGGACCAGGGCCAGGCCACGTCGGCTCTTCAGACATTTCTTTTAGAGTGTCTTTGTGTGTGTCATGGACTCCTTTGGCATCTTAGGAGAGCCTATTGATCCTTCTCAAAGTGCTGTTTCCAAAACCCGCTCAATAAAGTTCATAGAGCCAGGGACACATAGCAAGACTCCATCTCAAAAAAGCAAAACAAGAGGGCTGGAGAGATGGCTTAGCAGTTAAGTGCTTGCTTGTGAAGCCTAAGGACCCTGGTTCGAGGCTTAGTTCCCAGGATCCATGTAAGCCAGATGCACAAGGTGGTGCAGTGGCTGGAGGCCCTGGTGCACCATTCTTTTCTCTCTCTCTCTCTTCTCTCTCTCTCTCTCTCTGCCTCTTTCTCTCTCTGTCACTGTCAAATAAATACATAAAAATAAAAACAAAATTAAAAAAAGAAAAACAAGGGCTGGAGAGATAGTTGGCTTAGCAGTTAAGGCATCTGCCTGCAAAGTATAAGAACCCAGGTTCAATTCCCCAGTACCCACATAAGCCAGATGCACATGGTGGAGCATGTGTCTGGAATTCATTTACATTGGCTAAAGGCCCTAGCGCACCCATTACCTCTCTCTCTCTCTCTCTCTCTCTCTCATAGATAAATAAATAAAAATAAATTTTTAAAAAAGCAAGACAAGGCAGGCGTGGTGGTGTGCTCCTTTAATCTCAGCACTCAGGAGGCAGAGGTAAGAGGACTGCTGTGGGTTCAAGACCACCCTGAGACTACATAGTGAATTCCAGGCTGAGGTAGAGCCAGACCCTACCTTGAAGAGCTAAAAAAAAAAAAAAAGACATGATTTAGTGGCATGTCCAAAAACTGCTGCTTATGACTTCAAAGATGTGACAAGCAGGCTGGAGGGATGGTTTAGTGGTTAAGGCACTTGCCTGCAAAGCCAAAGGATCCTGGTTCAATTCCCCAGTACCCACATAAGCCAGATGCTCAAAGGTGATGCATGCATCTGGACTTTATTTGAAGTGGCTGGAGGGCCTGGCATGCCCATTCTCTCTCTCCCTCTTTCTCACTGTCAAATAAATAAATTAATTAAAATAGCCAGGAGCATTCGGGAGGCAGAGGTAGGAGGATAGCTGTGAGTTCAAGGCCAGCCTGAGAATATAGAGTGAATTTCAGGTCAGCCTGGGCTAAAGTGAGACCCTACCTTGAAAAACCAAAATAGGTCTGGAGAAATGGCTTAGCTGTTAAGGCATTTGCCTGTGAAGCCAAAGGATACAGGTTCAATTCCCCAGGACCCACATATGCCAGATACATAAGGGACACATGCATCTGGAGTTCATTTGCAGTGGCTAGAAGCCCTGATGTGCCCATTCTCTCTCTGACTGTCTCTCCTCTATCTCTCTCTCTCTATCTCTGCTTGCAAATAAATAAATGAAATTTTATTTCACTACCTCAGGGGTGGGAGAGGAAATAAGAGCCGGGTGTGGTGGCACACACCTTTAATCCCAGCACTCAGGAGGTAGAGGTGGGAGGATTGCTGTGAGTTTGAGGACACCCTGAGACTACATAGTGAATTCCAGGTCAGCCTGGGGCTAC
This sequence comes from Orientallactaga sibirica, assembly GCA_036365145.1. Classification (NCBI taxonomy): domain Eukaryota; kingdom Metazoa; phylum Chordata; class Mammalia; order Rodentia; family Dipodidae; genus Orientallactaga; species Orientallactaga sibirica. The sequence goes on from JAEOAD010000011.1 coordinate 12,491,682, forward strand.
AGTGAGATCCTACCTCGAAAAAAAAATTTTTTAAAGATGTGACAAACGTGAACAATATCTCAGATCCTTGCAGCAAGAGTAGTATATGCTAGGAAATGCTATGATTTCTGTCAGTTGCACACCTGCCTTTGACAGGTCTAAGCAAGAGAATGACAGTTTGATGTGAGTTATACTGAGGCAGGCCCTTCCAGCTCCATGTGGGGAATACAATATAGGAGCTCAGAGTGACAGCAAGAAGCCCCATGGTCCAGGGTGAACTGGACCAGAGTAGAGGTTGCAACACAAAGAGAAGGAACAGTGGGCCCGTCTGGGGTGTGCATTGAGAATGGCACAGTGACCAAGGACTTTAGGGGATAGAGGAGTGTAGTGTTTTCCTATAATTAGGCCTTACTCCCTAGCCAAGAAATAGGCCCTGGATCTTGTCCCCTCCTTGTTCTTCCTCAGTCCCCACTGCCCTCCATGGCCCCTCCGAGGCCTGCCGCCTACCAGGCCCCTGGCATGCCAGGCTTCCCAGCTGGCCCTGATTGTCGTTACTCCCCAGGGAGTCATGGGAACACACTCCCCCTGCTCCCTTCACACCCCTCTTCCCAGACAGGGCCAGGCCCTAACAATGCCCCCTCAGCCAGCCAGTGGCCTGGACACAATGCCCCTGTTTCGGTTCATTGCCAGCTCCAGGAGGCCTGCTGGGTTTCCTGGCCTGTTTGGCATATATATAACTCTGGCTTCCAAAAGAGATTTTTGTTGTTGTTGTTGTTATTTAAAAATAGTGTGTGTGTGTATATGGGGGAGGTTGGCTCCTCCTCTCTGAATATCTTAATATATTATAAAACGTCTTTCTCCTCCAATCCTGTGTCAATCCTGTGTCCTCCCCATTGCCCTCCTGAACTGCATTTGCCATGTGCCTGTCAACCTGGGGACCTAATGCAGGTCAGCTGGTGTCAGCTAGAAAAGAGAAGCTGATTGCTCTACTGTGGCTGGCCTCCAATGTGCTGGTGGTGGTGTGTACATCATGGGGGTAACCCAAGGGCTTATGACACGGCAAGTGCTGTGCCGTGTGTGTGTGTGTGTGTGTGTGTGTGTGTGTGTGTTGGTGATGGAAACCAGGACCTTGCATATCCTGAGCAAGGATTCTACCATTGAGCTACACCCCTAGACTCACTCTACACTGTAACCCATCACTGCTAAGATGCCACCCAAGATGAAACTTACCATCATTTGATTCTCTCAAAAAGATGGTTGAATTCAAGGTCAAGCTGAGCTAGCATGAGACCCTACCTCAAAAAAAAAAAAAAAAAAAAATGAGGGTTGGAGGTGTAGTTCAATGGGAGGCAAAGGCATCTAGCATGCACAAAGCCCTGGTTTCTATCCTCAGCACAGCACATTCTGAGTTCCACATTGCACTAGAAAGTAACAATAAGTAAATAAGTAAAAATTTTTAGAAAATTTGCTTCTTGGGCTGGAGAGATGGCAAGGCGGCTAAGGCGCTTGCCTGGGAAGCCTAAGGATCCATGTTGACTCTCCAGATCCTGCCTAAGCCAGATGCACAAAGGTGAGGCAAGCGCAAGGTTACACATGCCCACTAGTTGGCGCAAGTGTCTGGAGTTCAATGGCAATGGCTGAGGCCCTGGCGCACGAATTCTCTCTCTCCTTTCTCTCACTGTCTCTAAAAAAATAAAATAAAGGACTGAAGAAATGGCTTAGCTGTAAAGGAGTTTGCCTGCAAAGCCAAAGGATCCCGGTTCGATTCTCCAGGATCCATGTAAGCCAGATGCATAAGGGGCACATGCATCTGGAGTTCGTTTGCAGTGGCCAGAGGCCCTGGCGTACTCTCTGTCTGCCTCTTTCCTCTTTTTTCTCTCTCTCTCTCCTTGCAAATAATAAATAAAAATAAATAAATAAATTAAATTTAATTTAAAAATTTGCTTCTTGGGCTGAAGAGATGGTTTAGCAGTTAAGGCATTTGCCAGTAGAGCCAAAGGACCCAGGTTTCATTCCCCTGTACCCATATAAAGTCAGATTCACAAGGTGGAACATGCATCTGGAGTTCATTTGCAATAGCCAGAGGCCCTGGTGTGCCCATTCTCTCTCTCTCCCTCTCCCTCCCTCTCCCTCTCTCTCTCTCAAATAAATGAGTAAAATAAAATAGTCTAAAAACAATTTTGGGGGCTGGAGAGATGGCTTAGTGGTTATGGCGCTTGCCTGTGAAGCTTAAGGACCCATGTTTGACTCTCCAGATCCCACGTAAGCCAGATGCACAAAGGTGATGCAAGCACAAAGTTGCGTGTGCCCACTAGGTGGCGCAAACATATAGAGTTCAATTGCAGTGGCTGAGGCCCTGGCCAATTATCTCTCTCCCTCACTCTTACTCTCACTCTTTCTCTAAAAAAATAAAAGTAAAATTTGTGCCAGGGGTAGTGACACATACCTTTAATTCCAACACTCAGGAGGCAGAAGTAGGAGGACTGCTGTGAGTTTGAGGCCAGCCTGAGACTAATTCCAGGTCAGCCTGGGCTAGAGTGAGACCCGACTTTGCGGGCGGAGGGGAGAGAAAAGAAAGAAATTGAAAACTACTGCTTCTCCCCAGGGCTTGTCTGGCAATTCCAGCACTGTGGAGGTGAAAGGAGGACCAGCAAGTTGGAGTCTAGGTTGGGCCAGAGAGGGAGATCCTGTTTCAAAAACGAAAGGTCTCAGCCAGGCATGGTGGCGCACGCCTTTAATCCCAGCACTAGGGAGGAAAAGGTAAAAGGTAGGATCGCTGTGAGTTCAAGACCACCCTGAGAATACAGAGTGAATTCCAGGTCAGCCTGGGCTAGAGCGAGACTCTACCCACCAAAAAGAAAGAAAAGGAAGGAAGGAAGGAAGGAAGGAAGGAAGGAAGGAAGGAAGGAAGGAAGGAAGGAAGGAAGGAAGGAAGGAAGGAAGGAAGGTAGGTCTCAGGATCAGTGAAACATGGGACTGTCTCTAAACATACATATTTTCTTTTGACTCTGTGTCCAACTGTTTCTGATAGTTCTTTGTTTGTTTGTTCTTTCATTTGTTTGTTTTTTTGGTTTGGTTTTTTGGTTTGTTTGAGGTAGGGTCGTGCTCTAGCCCAGGCTGACCTGGCATTCACGATGTAGTCTAAGGATGGCCTCGATCTCACAGCGATTCTCCTACCTCTGCCTCCCAGGTGCTAGGATTAAAGGCCTGTGTCACCACGCCAGGGTTCCTTACAGTTTTTAAATAGTTTTATTTATTTGTTTGAGAGAGAGGCAGAAAGATTGAGGGAGGGAGAGAAGAATGGGTGCAAGGGCCTACTCTCTCTGCAACTGAACTCCAGATGCACGCACCACTTTGTACATCTGGTTTTACATGGGCACTGGGGAATCAAACTTGGGTCGTTAAGGCTTTGCAGGCAAGCGCCTTAACTGTTGAGCTATGTCTCCTGCCCTTTCCTTATAGTTTTAAAGGCAGGGCACGGTTCACGTCAGGAAGACTCTTACCTGTAGTTGAATGAGAATGGTTTTTCTCTGTGGAAAACACAAGATGAGAATGTAGACAATTTCGCTCAGTTATTCATCTGTCTCTTTATCATCTTGTTGAGACAAGCTCTCACGTATCCCAGGCTAACTTTAAACTTCTCAAGGTAGCCAAGGATGATCTTGAACTTCTGCTCCTATGGCCTCTACCTCCCAAGATCTGGGATTATAGGTGTGTGCCACCACATCCTATTTTAAGTAGTGGTGCTGGAGATTGAACCCAGGGATTCATGCAAGCACTCTGCCAACTGAGCTACATCCCCAGCCCCCTCATCTTTTTTTTTTTTTTTTTTTTTTGGTTTTTCAAGGTAGGGTCTTGCTCTAGTCTAGGCTGACCTGGAATTCACTATGTAGTCTCAGGGTGGCCTTGAACTCACAGTGATCCTCCTCTGCCTCCTGAGTGCTGGAATTAAAGGCGTGTGCCACCATGCTTTTAAATTTTTATTTATGTGTGTGTGTGTGTACGTGCCAGGGTCACTTGATGTTTCAAATAAACATTTGTTTAGCTTTATTTGGGTGGCTGGGGAATTGATCCCTGGGCCAGCAGGCTTTGCAATCAAGTGCCTTTAACTACTGAGCCATCTATCCAGCCTCCTCATCTCCATTCTTTTTTGTTTTTTAATGGGACTGGAGAAATGGCTTGGTGGTTAAAGCACTTCTCTGCAAAGCCTAACGACCTGGGTTCAATTCCCCAGTACCCACATAAAACTAGAAGCATAAAGTAGTGTATGTGTCTGGAGTTCATTTGCAGAGGCTGGAGGCTCTGATGCACCCATTCTCTCTCTCTTTGTCTCTCGTCTCTCTATCTCCCTTTGCTTACAAATAAATAAATTTAAAATATTTATAAATAAATTATTTATAAATTTATATTTTATTTATAAATATTATATATATATATATATTAAATATTTGGGGGGGTTTCGAGGTAGGGTCTCACTCTGGCCCAGGCTGACCTGGAATTCACTATGTAATCTCAGGGTGGCCTTGAACTCACGGCGATCCTCCTACCTCTGCCTCTCGAGTGCTGGGATTAAAGGTGTGTGCCACCACGCCTGGCTAAATATTTTTATTTATTTATTTTTTATTTATTAGTGAGAGGGAATGACAGAGAGAGAGAGAGAAAGCAAGTGAAAGTGAAAATGGGCGTTCCAGAGCCACTAGCCACTGCAAACAAACTCCAGATACATGTATCTGCATGGGACCAAGAATCAAATCTGGTCCTTAGACATGGACCTGCTAAGCCAGAATTTTTTTTTTTTTTTTTTTTTTTGGTTTCAAATCTGGGTCACCTGGTCCAGGCTGACCTGGAATTAACTATGTAGTCTCAAGTGCCTTACCTCTGCCTAAGTGCCATCTCTCCAGCCCATAAAATATTTTTTAAAATTTATTTGCAAGCAGAAGGAGACAGAGAGAAGAGAGAGAGAACGAGAGAATGAGCGTGCCAGGGCCTCGAGCCACTGCAAACGAACTCCAGGCACCTGTATTACTTTGTGCATCTGGCTTTTTACATAGGTACTGGGCAATTGAATTGGAGTCATTAGGCTTTGCAGGCAAGCGCCTTAATCGCTGAGACATCTCTCCAGCCTGTTATTATTATTTTAGTATCTTTATTACTATCCCTAATTACAGATGAAGAATTAGTGTCCTTAGCTCTAAGAGTATTTTACCTGGACAATGTGGTCCTGGTCAGGACAGGCATAAAGCTGTTCTGTCTGGTTTTCCTTCTCTCCTGGGAGAAGCACGATCCCTCAGAGGTTTGGGTGGTACAGAGCAGGGAGGTTGTCCAGGACAAGCCTTGGAGAGAAGAAAGGTCCTGAAAGCATGAACTTTGGAGTGGTGAGTGAGGGCAAGGAGGCTTGGTTACATTGGACCTTGGACTTTGGAGCCCTTTGGCCCCAATCCCACTGAACATATGGGCTGACTGATGGCTAAGGCTACACAGCCATGCTCTTTGTTGGCTGCCACTAAGCTCCATATTTTCTGTTATACCAAAAATGTCTGCTTTCTCTACTCTTGCATGCCTGTGTCAGGACATGTAGAGCAGAGAAGCTGTGTTGGAACCAGTTGGTGTCTGGGCAGTATTGTAGCAATAATAGTGTGACTGATAGTTAATGTTTATTAGAGACTCCCTCTGTTCTAGATGCCATACATGAGTGGTTGCAAACTCTGGACTGGCAAGGCAGGAACAGTCACTGAGTGAAGGAAGCCAGGGAGTGAGTGTGGCCTGGGGGAGAGACGGGCAAGGCCTTGGCTAAAGGGGCACAGGAACTGCTCACTACCTCAGTGACCTGTCTGGTATTGCCAGCTATTACTGGTGTTTGTTTGTTTTTTGGTTTTTCAAGGTAGAGTCTCATTCTAGCCCAGGCTGATCTGGAATTCACTCTATAGTCTCAGGGTGGCCTTGAACTCACAGTGATCCTCCTACCTCTGCCTCTGCTGGTATTAAAGGTGTGTGCCACTACGCCCAGCTTGTTTTTGTTTTTGATGTAAGGTCTCACTCTAGTCCAGGCTGACCAGAAGCTCACTATGTAGCCCAGGCTGGCCTCAAACTCGTGACGATCTTCTTGCTCCAGCTTCCTGCGTAGTGGGATTAAAGGTGTGCACCACATACCAAGACACTATTACTGGTTTGTTTGGTTTTTTATCCCTCTCCGTGGTTGTTGCTGTTGTTGTTTTTTGAGGTAGGTTCTCACTCTAACTCAGGCTGAGCTGAAACTCATGACGTAGTCCCATGCTGGTCTTGAACTCACAGTGATCTTCCTACCTCTGCCTCCCAAGTGCTGAGATTAAAGGTATGCACCACCATGCCTGGATAAACATATTTTATTCATTTATTTATTTTCAAGCAGAGAGGGATAGAAAGAAGAGAGACAGAGAGAATGGGTGCACTGGGGCTTCCAGCTACTGCAAACGAGCTCCAGACACGTGTCACTTTGTGCATCTGGCTTTATGTGGGTACTGGGGAATTGAACCCATGGCCATTAGGCTTTGCAGCCAAGTGCCTTAACCATTGAACCATCTTTCCAGCCCCTGAGTTTTTTTTTTTTTTTTTTTTCAAGGTAGTGTTTCACTCTAGCCCAGGCTAACCTGAATTCACTGTGTGGTCTCAGGGTGGCCTCGAACTCGGCGATCCTCCTATTTCTGCCTCCCAAATGCTGGGATTATAGACATGCGCCACCACACCCAGCAAGCCCCTGAAGTTTTAAATGAAATCACTTGTGGGCCAGTTCATAAACTGCTTGTTTGTCTGTGTGATATTGACACCTATCCTCGAACTATTAACCCACATTCCAAGAGTGAGGCAAGCACAGCCCTGCCAACAGGGTGAATCAGTCTCAGGTCTCAAGATCTGGGGTCTTCCTGGTTCCCAAGGCCTGCTCCCATGTGAGGCTACCTCTCTGCTGGGTAAGAGGCTGGCACAGACACAGCCAGAGCTGGCATGCTGACAGAACATCTCCAGGGACAGTAAACTGCCAGTCAGCGTAGCGTCGTGGGACCATTCAAGAGGAACGAAGAGTTGCAGATGTAAAACTCCCAACTTCCCTCTGCCAGGACTCAACAATGGACGTCTCTGTGCCCCTTAATAAAGTGAAGTCACCACAGAGCCATTTCTCACAATTGTGTGTTCCTTATAATGATGGGATATTCATATTTGGAGAACTTTTTTTTTTATGAGGTAGGGTCTCACTCTAGCCCCGGTTGACCTGGAATTCACTATGTAATCTCAGCCTGGCCTCGAACTCACAGCCATCCTCCTACCTCTGCCTCCCGAGTGCTGGGATTAAAGGCATGTGCCACTATGCTCAGCTGGAGAATTTTTTTTAAAGCTAAGAATGTATGTTTATAGGAGCTTTGTATGTGGAATAAATAGTTCTAACTTATTTGGGTCACTTGTCAAGCTGCCTAATGAACATACTGTGTGGGTCCATGGAAATAATCCTTTAGTCTTCTACCAGGCTGTGGGCTCCAGGCATCCAAGATTCATCTGTTTTGCTCAAGGCAGTCTCCTCAAGCACCTAAGACATTATCTGACACATAGCAGATGCTCAGAAAATATCTGTGAGCTGAATGGATGACGATCAGAGGAAATGAAATTAGTCTTGGCCCACAAAACAAGACTCAGGGATTTATGGATTTAGAAGTCCATTCTCTCACTGCTGCACCTGCATCTTAGAGCCAACAGTAAGGTGTCTCTCCAGACAGGGGGCATGGCTCAGGAGCTGCCACCACCACGGGCTCCCTTGGAGGTGGGACTGGTGGAGATGGTGGTGGGTGTACCTACTAACCAAGATGGAATCCACATACGCCTCTGGGAAACTGCACTTGATAATCCCTGGTCCTGGCTCTTGGAATCTTAGCAGAGAGTGGCAAACATGAAAGGCCCTCTGGGTTTTGCAGAGGAAGAGGACGAGAGTTGTCATTTCAGTTTGCTGTGCGACCTTGAGCTGTGAGGACTCTTCTCTGAGCCTCTTCCTCTCTGCATGCGGCAGATAAACAAGCTTCACTGATGGGATTATGAGGTTGAAAGGAGAACATCATCAATTGAACTGATGGTGGGCTTTTTTTTTTTTTTTTTTTTTGGATGCCCGTCAGCCTGAAAACTGCTGACATTGAGAACAAACAGCCTTATCAGGATCTTCCAGGCTCCAGGCCAAGGGGCCCATCTCTCAGGCCTTTTCTGCTTTCTAATGGGTAGTAACAGATCCAGAAAGCCCTTATCTCTTCCTCATCTTTCTTTGCTGGAAATTCTGCTCTTCACTCATTTCTGCTGCATTAGGACACGAGGGATGATAGGAGGGGGAGCAACTTCTAGCTGGGCCGCACAGTAGAGCTTTTGGATGCTTTGAGATAGGGGTTTTGCTATGTCTCACTCCATTGCCCAGCTGGCCTTGAAACTCTGGACTCGGAATAAAACCCTACCTTGAAAAAAAAAAAAAGAAAGAAAGAAACTCTGGACTCAAGCAATCATGCCACCTCAGCCTCCTGAGTAGCTGGGAGTACAGGCACGTGCCACCACACCTGGCTTTGGGACGGGTACTTGAATACTTTGGGAGGGCGAGGCTTTGGAAACCCTCTAGCCTTGGCCTCTTGAAGCCTGAATAATGTAACCTTTTCATCTACTGTGTTTGCTTATCATAAAATGGAACAATACCATATATATTATGTCTCCTCTCTCCAGCAACCACCTTGATGCTAGAAAGCAGATGTTAGGTGTTTGTTCAATGGCTCTGGAGTTGCAGAAGGTCTTGGAGAGGTGAGTATTGTAGTTACTGGGTTCTTCTCAGGAAGGTGTGGAGAAAGGCAGCTCCATCGGGAATGAGTATGTCTATTTCTCTCTTGCTGTGGCAGCACCTGGCTTGGTTTTGGAGGGTGAGATCTAACCTTCAGTTTCCTTATTGGGTGGGTGGGAGGCGCAGCAGGAAACCTAGGGCTGGAGACCCAGTGTGGGTTACATTGTCACTGGCTGGCTTCACAAGTACCGAGTACCATCCCCTGAATGAGCCTCACTTTCCCATCTGTGGAGCGTGAGGCTTGCGTACTGTCTGTCTGTGGTCCTTCCTACTCCTGACACATTCCAGGGTTTGCAATGAGTCATTTCACAAACTGCTCATCAGAGGGGGAAGGAACGGCACTCCAGCTGCTATTCAAAACCACCTCATCACCTCATCATCTGCTGAACCTTTTCAAACCCCTTGTGGTGGCTTGATTCAGGTGACTCCCATAATCTTAGGTGCTTTGAATGCTAGGTCCCCAGCCGGTGGCAATTTGGGAATTGGAGCCTCCTGAAGGTGATGTATTGTTGGGGACGGGCTTATGGGTGTTATAAACAGTCAGTTTGCCCTTGCCAGTGTTTGGCACACTCTCCTGCTGCTTTTGTACACCTGATGTTGTTGGCCAGGAGTTGATGTCCACCCTCTACTCGTGCCATCGTTTCCCCCTGTCATCATGGAGCTCCCCCTCGAGTCTGAGTCTGTAAGCCAAAGCAAACTTTCTCCTCCCACAAGCTGCTCTTGGTCGGGTGTTTTCTGCGAGCAACGTGAAGCTGACTACAAATACCCCTTATACTTTACATCCCCCTGGCTACCCCGGGCCAGGGCAAGGTCTATGTGTCCATTTATAGATGGGAAAATAGCCTGAGATGCATCCTCAGGAGCTGTATTTGTTTGTTTTTGGATACAGGATGTCTTCCTGGAACTTGTGATTCTCCTGTCTCCATCTCCTGAGCGCTAGAATTATAGGTGTAAGCCGAGCAATAGGAACTGTAACTTGAGGCTGCACCACACGCTTTGCTTGTATAGATACATCAATTTGTTTTCAAAGATAAGCACATGGAAAAAAAAATCACCAAGAATGGGGCTGGGGAAATGGCACTTGTTTGCAAAACCTGCTTGCCTAGGTTTAAATCTTGAGCCAACCATGTAAATCTGCACAGGCATTCATTCTTCTGCAAAGGCAGGGGACTCTGACATGCCCATACAAATAAATAAATGCATTTTAAAAATTCAATAGGAATGGGGAGGATGTTTCTTGTTGGCTTTTGTTAAATTTATTTATTGGGCTGGAGAGATGGCTTAATGGTTAAGGTGCTTGCCTGCAAAGCCAAAGGACCCAGGTGTGATTCTTTAGGACCCACGTAAGCCAGTTGCACAAGGTGGCACATGCATCTGGAGTTCATTTGCAGTGGCTGAAGTCCCTAACATGCCCAATCTCTCTCTTCTCTCTCAAATAAATAAGTAATTTTTTTTTTGAGGTAGGGTCTCACTCTAGTCCAGTCTGACCTGGAATTCACTACGTAGTCTCAGGGTGGCCTCAAACTCTTGGTGATCCTCCTATCTATGCCTCCCAAGTGCTAGGATTAAAGGCGTATGCCACCATGCTCGGTTTAAATAAAAAAAAAAAAAATTTCTTGAGAGCTGGGTGTGGTGGTGCATGTATGCCTTTAATCCCAGCACTTGGGAGGCAGAGGGAGGATCACCATGAGTTTGAGGCCACCCTGAGACTACGTAGTGAATTCCAGGTCAGACTGGACTAGAGTGAGACCCTACCTCAAACCAAATAATAATAAACTATAAAAAATTATTTATTTTTTGTTTTTTTGAGGTAGGGTCTTTCTCTAACCCAGGTTGACCTGGACTTCACTGTAGTGTAGTCCCAGGGTGGCCTTGAACTCACAGCAATCCTCCTACCTCTGCTGGGATTAAAGGTATGTGCCACCACGCCCAATTTAAATCTTTCTTTAATTTTTTATTAAAGCAATTTTTTTGAAACAAGGTTTTGCTATATAGTGCAGGCTAACCTGGAACTTGTGCCCCTTTGCCTCCTCCACCTCCCAAATGCTGGAATTATAGGTGTGTACTACTACACCCTGAGGGTTGCTTATAAAAATCCATATTCCTAGGCTCTTAGAGGTTCTAAAATTGGAGCCAAATATTGTGGCACATGGCTGTAGTCTTAGCATCCTGGAGGCTGAGGCAGGAAGACTGCCCAAGTTCAATGCCAGCCTGGACCACATAGCAAGATTTTTGTCTCTTAAGAAAACTAGAGAGAGCAAGTGCTCTTCTGGTACAAGCATGAGGCCCTGAGAGGGGCCTGAAATTTCAGGAAAGTCCAGATCCCAAGTAAACAGCTGGGTGTCACTTTGCGCACCCCAGGAACTCGAATCCCACAAAAGGGAGCAAAGACCAGAGAATCATGGGGCCCGAATAAAAAACAGCAAGCTCCAGCATCAGAGAGAGAGAGACTCCAGCTCAAAATAAGAATGGGTGGAAGCCGGGCGTGCTGGTGCATGCCTTTAATCCCAGCACTTGGGAGGCAGAGGTAGGAGGATCACCATGAGTTCGAGGCTACCCTGAGATTACATAGTGAATTCCAGGTCATCCTGGACTAGAGTGAGACCTAAAAAAAAAAAAAAAAAAAAAAAAAAAAGAATGGGTGAGCTGCCATTCTCCTCCCAATGCCTCAGGCTAGGCCCCCAGCAGCAGACCAGTGCATAGGGCTCCACAAGGGCCACACAGACATTTAGAATGAAAGGAAAAGAGAGAGAGAGAGAGAGAGAAAGGGAAAGAGAAAGAGGGAGGGAGGGAGGAAAGGAGGGAGGAAAAGAAAATAATTTTCTAGCCGGGAGTGGTGGTACATGCCTATAGTCTCAGCATTTGGGAGGCAGAGTTAGAAGGATCACTGTGAGTTCGAGGCCAGCCTGAGACTGCATAGTGAATTCCAGGGCTATCCTAAGACCATGCCTAGGGAAAATATGACAACAAAACAAACAAAACAAAAATACTTTAAAATGATGAAGATGTATTTTCATGTTCAGCATCCTAACCCCCTTTGTGAAGTCTAACAGGGTTACTTTAATGGTTCACAGTCTTCCTTATATTGTAAACATCTGTTGCAGAGGTCTGAACCAAGGGTGGCACACAAAGTGGGCACTTCAACTTTTTTTGGAGGTAGAGTTTCACTCTAGTCCAGGCTAACTTGGAATTCACTATGTAGTCTCAGGGTGGCTTCCAGCTCATGGTGATCCTCCTATGTGTATGCCACCACGCCCTGCTAACGTTTTTAAAAAATATTTTTTATTTTTATTATTTGACAAAAAGAGAGAGAGATACGGAGAGAATGGGTGCACCAGGGCCTTCAGCCACTGCAAAGGAACTCCAGATGCATGCGCCACCTTGTGCAGCTGGCTTAAGTGGGTCCTGGGGAATCAAACCTGGATCCTTTGGCTTTGTAAGTAACACACCTTAACCTCTAAGCCATCCTTCCAATCCCCAACGTTTTTGTTTTTAAAAAAGCTTTCATGTATTTATTTGCATGTGTGTGTGTGTATGGAATCACCAAGGTCTCTTGCTACTGTTATGCCCATCTGTGTTTACATGGGTGGATGGAGAATTTAACCTGGGCCATCAGGCTTTGCAGGTAAGCAGCTTTAATAGCTGAGCCATCTCCCCAGACTCTTTTTATTATTATTTATTTGAGAGAGAGAGAGAGAAAGAGGAAATAGAGAGATTGGGCACGCCAGGGCTTCCAGCCATTCCAAACAAACTTCAGATGTATGCACTATTTTAGCCATCTGGATTTACATGGGTACTGGGGACTAGAACCTGGGTCGTCCAACTTTGCAAGCAAGCACCTTTACAGCTGAGCCATTTCTCCAGTCCTTAACTGCTTCTTGTGTGGCCAAATGCATGAACTCAAAGAGAAGGTGTGTGCGCTGGGGCGCTGTGGATGTTGGCTGTTGACAGGATTTCAGCTAAAATGGGGCTAAGAGGAAAGGTTTTATTAAAATCAAGCCAGACATGCCTCCGCAATTTCTGTTACCCACCTCTCCTTGGGCTTGGACAACAGGGATAGGGCAGGACACGGGGTTTGAGAGTCAGTGATATTAAGTGGGTCTAGCTGACAATGGGAGATGGTGGTTGTTGGGGCTAGAGCACTGGATGTGGGCCCAAGCATCTGAAAGAGATGGAAGTTTCTGGAATTCGAACTGAGGTGTGCAGAAGCTACAGGTTGTAGAGACTTGGGGGGAGGGGTGTCACGTGACGTCTGATGATGGAGAGCCCTAAGTTTGCTCAGTGTCCACCACTCTGGGGCCAGTCACTGTTTGCGTGTGTCGAGCCGCGGGTGGTGGTGGGGGGTGGGATCCCGGTGCCCACGCCTCCAAACAGAGGTCGCCCCCAGCGTGGGGCGGGGACAGCCGACACGCCGGGCACCGCCCCGACAAAGCAAGCCCTACGCCCCTCCTCGCCTCCCTGGGTCCCGCCCTCCATCGCCAGTGTCCGGCACGCCGCAGCCTATGAGAGCTGCCGTCGTCGCCTGCGTCACAAGCCGGCCAGCCAATGACAGTGGCGCTCGGCGGCTCGTGGCTCTTTCGCGGCAAAAAGGATTTGGCGCGTAAAAGTGGCCGGGACTTTGCAGGCAGCGGCGGCCGGGGGCGGAGCGGGATCGAGCCCTCGCCGGCCTGTCGCCATGGGCCCGCGCCGCCGCCGCCGCCTCCTCCTCCTGCCACCCGGGCCGCGCTGGCCGTGAGCGCCATGGCCGTGGCCCCCGCGGGTGGCCCGTGCGCGCCGGCGCTGGAGGCCCTGCTCGGGGCCGGCGCGCTGAGGTTGCTCGACTCCTCGCAGATCGTCATCATCTCGGCGGCGCAGGACGCTAGCGCCCCGCCAGCCGTCGCCGGCCCCACGGTACCCGTCACCGGCCCCCGCGACCCCGACGTGCTGCTCTTCGCCACGCCGCAGGCGCCCAGGCCCGCACCCAGCGCGCCGCGCCCGGCTCTCGGCCGCCCGCCGGTACGGACCCCTAAGGGGGACCCTCCCCCCCCCACCTCGGCTCGTGCACACCCAGGCGGGGCGCAGGGGGGTTTGGGCCCAGGGGCGGGGGAGGGGTGCGCTGGAGCGCCCACGCTGGGCGGTGCAGAGCCTGGGTTGGGCCTCTGGGCTCCGCCCCGAGGAGGCGCGGGTGACCCACAGCCGGTCCCTGGTTTGCTGCTGGGTGCTCTGGGCCTCGGCTCGGCGTCGGACGCATGGATAATGAGTCATGTGTATTCAGCTGGCGCTTACTGCGTGCCAGGACTTTGGCTCACTTGAAGCCAGCCAGAACTCACAACTCTGCTGTGAGCTCTGTGCTGTCACGTGCCCAGCTGACGGAGGGAGGAACTGAGGCCCAGATAGGGAAGTTCTTGTCCTCCAGTGGGTCACCCAGCTGCAGGTGGTGGGGTTGGTATTTGAACTGCTATCTGCTGGCTGGCGCCAGAATTTGTGGCTGAGTAGTGGGCACAGCTGCTTGGGATGGTGAACGGGGATGGGGTGGGGGGGAGTGGTTATTGGAGACCCAATGGTGAGACCCTCCTTCCTGCCTTGATGTTGCACTGCCAGGTGCAGGCCTGACCCACCAGGCCTCTGGGGATAGGCCTCTTGACTGACTGTGAGGCCTTCTCTGTAAGGGCGGGGTGCTGGGCCAGCTGCTGGTCCCCTCCCTCTGCCTGTCCTTCCATCTGCCACCCTCCCAGCCCCCGGTTACCATGGAACCTCATTAATCAAGCAGGCAGACCCTTGAGCCTCTGGAAGGACTGGGTGGGCTGGGCCCCTGGGAACTGGTTGAGGAGTTCTGCCCCCATGCCTGGAGGGAGTAAAGATGCTGAGGACGTTCCTCGATAAAGTCCTCCCTGATCCCTAAGCAGCAAAAAGCTCGCGATCAGTTCCGACTGGGGCGGGGAGCAGAAGAGGCAGCTGCATAGCAGTGGGAGAAAGGAGTGGAGGTCTCGAAGTTGGACCAGCCAGCTTCAGGACATGGTATGGGGGTGGGGCAGGCAGGATGGGGGTCTCAGCAGGGGCTTGGAGCCAATGGGAGGGACAAGGCAGGGCCATGGATGAAGAGATAGAAGCTGCTCAACCGCTGATGGGGGTATGGGTGGCAGCTGGTCCCCCCAAGGCATCTTGGGAAGGCCCCCTGCCCCCCTTGGCCCAATGCCCAGTGCTGCCTTCCTTCCGGAATCACCAAGATGCTAATAATAATAACAATAGCAGCTACTATTGTTTTGAGGATGTTTTGTGTGCCAGGCTCAGTGCCAAGCACTTCACCCAATTAACTCGCTTAACCCTTGTCTGCAGCCTTCCCTTTTTACCCTTTTTATGGATGGAGATGCTGAGGCCAGTAGATGGTTGAACCCTTCCCCTAATAATTTAGCTAGGGAGTGTCTATATTTCCTGAGTGTTGGCCTTAGACATGCTGGTAGAGGTTCAAGCCCAGGATGGTCTTAAGGGTCCTTCCTCCTACCTAATGAACTGGTGGTGGGGGGCTTGTATCAAGTGGGCCAGCTGACTTCTGGCCTATATACTCCCGGAACCTGTGCATGCTGGTAGTGGCTTGAGGCCTGGGGGAGTTCTTGAAATAAACCAGTCTTCTGCACCAGTATTTGAGTGCCTCCTGTATGCATAGCTTCCTGCAATTCAAACATTCTTCCATGCCCTGCCTGTTCACCCTACTTTGTCACGCTTTCCTTTTCTGTGAAGCCGTGTCTCAAAGATCAAAGCACACCAGGCATGGTGGTACATGCCTTTAATCCCAGCATTCGGGAGGTAGAGGTAGGGGATCACTGAGAGTTCGAGGCCACCCTGAGACTACATAGTGAATTTCAGGTCAGCCTGGGCTAGAGTGAGACCCTACCTTGAAAAATAAAATAATAATAAATAACTATATATATTAGACACACACACACATATATATATAATTTGCAAGCAGAGAGGGAGAGAAGAGAGACAGAACAAAAAACAAAATCAAAGCGCAAGCTGGGTGTGGTGGCACACACCTTTATCTCATCATTCCGGAGGATAGGCTAGTCTGGGACTAGAATGAGTTTCAGGTCAGCCTGAGCTAGAGTTAAGCCCCGCCTTGAAAACCAAACCAAAAACACTGCAGAGGCAGGAGGATCTCCACGAGTTCAAGACCAGCCTGGTCTGCATTACAAGTTGGAGACAGGGATACATAGTGAGACCTTGTCTCAGAAAATCAGTTAATTAAAGGCATAAAATGAAAAAAACCTACCATGGCCTGTTGGCACACTCCTGTAATCCTAGCCAGCTGAGGAAGGAGGGTCATGAGTTCAGAAATTTCAAGTCATCTTTAGCTATATACCCAGTAGAAGGCCAGTTGGGGCCACATGAGACCCTGTCTCAAAAAATTGAAAAACAAAACAAAAAACAAGTTTCTCTCTGCTCAAACAGTATCACTTACATTGCTCAAAAACGGTAATGACATAGTGACTTCCAGGTCAGCCTGAGCTAGAGTGAGACCCAACCTCAAAAAACTAAAAACAAAAAAAAAAGGTAATGATCTGCCCTGGCCTTCCCATGCAGAAGCACCCTATGTAATATATTCTGTGATAGAAACTAAACCAGAGAAAAGTTAAAAGTTTAGCCAAGCATTGTGGTGCATGCCTTTAATCCCAGCACTCTGGGGAGGTAGAGGTTGGAGGATCGCCATGAATTCGAGGCTACCCTGAGACTACAGAGTGAATTCCACGTCAGCCTGGACCAGAGTGAGACCCTACCTCGAAAAACCAAAAAACACAAACAAAAAAGAACAAAAATAAAATTTGCAAACAGAGTGAATGGGTGTACCAGATACTGCAAAGTCCAAATGTGGGCACCACTTTGTGCATCTGGTTTTACATGGGTACTAGGGAATCCAACCTGGGTCATTAGGCTTTGCAGGCAAATGTCTTTTGCCTGCACTGAGCTCTCTCTCCAGTCCAATTAATAAGATCTCTTTAAAAAATTTATTTCATTTGAGATAGAGCTGGCTTGCCAGGGCCTTCAGCTGTTGCAAATGAACTCCAGATGCATGTGCTACCTTGTGCATCTGGCTTAAGTGGGTCCTAGGGAATTGAACCTGGGTCCTTTGGCTTTCCTTTCACTGCTAAACCATCCCTCCAGCTTCAATGATGAGATTTTGTTTTGTTTTGAGGTAGGGTTTCACTCTAGTCCAGGCCGACCTAGAATTCACTATATATTCTCTGGGTGGCCTCAAACTCATAGCAATCCTCCTACCTCTGCCTCCTGAGTGCTGGGACTAAAGACGTGTGCAACCACCCTGGGCTAATTTTTTTTTCAAAATTTTCTTTCTTGGGCTGGAGAGATGGCTTGGTGTTTAAGGTGCTTGCCTGCAAAGTCAAAGGACCTAGGTTCAATTCCCCATAGCCCATGTAAAGCCAAATGCACAAGGTGTTGCACATGTCCGAGGTTCGTTTGCAGTGGCTAGAGGCCCTGGCGTGCCCATTCTCTCTCTGTCATAAATAAATGAATGAAATATTTTTTTTAAAGTTTATGTGTAATATGTGTGTATGGGCACACAGTGTGGGTCAGAGGAATTGTCTGTGCTCCACCTGTTCCCCACCCCCCACCCCCATAGGGTCTTGCTCTAGCCTAGGCTGACCTGGAATTCACTATATAGTCTCAGGCTGGCCTTGAACTCACAGCAGTCCTCCTACCTCTGCCTCTGAGTGCTGGGATTAAAGACATGCATTACCATGCCCAGTCTTTTTTTTTTTTTTTTTTTTTTTCCTGGTTTTCTGAGATAGAGTCTCACTCTAGTCCAGGCTGACCTGGAATTCACTATGTAGTCTCAGGGTGGCCTCAAATTCTTAGTGATCCTCCTACCTCTGCCTCCCTAGTGCTGGGATTAAAGGCGTGCGCCACCATGTCAGGCTCTGCAGTCATCTTCTTTTGAGACATGGTTTCTTACCACTGCCTGCAAGTGGCTTTATATGGTTGTTGGGGAATTGAACTCAGGTTATACCTGGGCCAGCAGGCTTTGCAAGCAAGTACACTTAGTCACTGAGCCAACTCCACAGTCTGAATTCTAGGACACCAATTCTCCTTGGATGGATGGTTGAACCATTCCCAAGTTTTCACCTTTGAAGCTCAGTGCCAGGACTATCTAGAGACTATCTAGAGAGCAGTGACAAAATGAGTATTTGCTTGAGCTCTTGTTCAAGGGTGGGCAAGGGTCATGGTACCAAGGAACAGGCCAGAGAGCAAGGCTAGAGAAGGGGGGGGGTCTTTGCCCTAGACAGGTCTTGGGTACAAATCCCAATTTCTTCCTGGCCACAGGTCCTCCCTAGATGAGGCCTCAACACCCTGCTGTAAGGTGCTTGGCGAGGTTTTTGTTGTTGTTTAATTTGTATTTATTTATTTATTTATTTATTTATTTATTTATTTATTTATTTGAGACAGAGAGGAGTGGGGAGAGAGCAAGAAATAGTGAGAATAGGCACGCTAGAGTCTCAGGGCACCCTGAGACTACATAGTGAATTCTAGGTCAGTCTGAGCTAGAGTGAGACCCTACCTCTAAAAACCAAAAAAAAGGGCTGGAGGGATGGTTTAGTGGTTAAGGCACTTGCCTGCAAAGCCAAAGGACCCAGGCTTGATTCCCCAGGACCCATGTTAGCCAGATGCACAAGGTGGCACATGCATCTGGAGTTTGTTTGCAGTGGTTGGAGGTCTCTTTTTTTGTTGTTGTTGTTTTTCTCTCTCTCTCCCTTTTTCTCTCTGTCAAATAAATAAACAATTAAAAATATTTTAAAACCAAAAAAGAGAGAGAGAAAGAAGCAGTGAAACTTCTATTTAGTGATGGGTAAGGGTTCTGCCAGTGGGAAGAGGAGGGCGTGGGCTGAGGGTTGGGAAAAGCTCATCTTACAGAAGTTCACACGAACAGGAGTGTTGGGAGAGGGTGAAGATGATGGCAAGCCAGGGGCAGGGTTTATTTAGGCCCTAATGTATTGAGACTTCGAGGTGTGCTACTGCTGTGGAGGGAGACCAGCGCGGAGACTGCTAGACAGTTCCATTCAGAGGGTGATGACAGGAGAGTTCTTGGCAACTGGATGTGACAAGGGTGGTGGTGAGCCAAGCTGAATAAGGAGGGGTCTAGTTCAGAATGCTCTGTGGCTGGTGGAGGCAACAGCAAGTCTGGTCCAGTCTTGGCGTGTGCGTGTGTGTGTGTGTGTGTGTGTGTGTAAGCCAAGAAGTCAATGTTGAGTGTCTTCCTCAATCTTTTTATTTTTTTTAATTTTTATTTATTTATTTATTTTGGAGATAGGGTCTCACTCTAGCCCAGGCTGACCTGGAATTCACTTTGTAGTCTCAGGGTAGCCTTGAACTCACATTGATCCTCCTACCTCTGCCTCCCAAGTGAGTGCTGGAATTAAAGACGTGTGCCACCACACCTGGCTCAAAAGCATCTTTTTGTTGTTGTTGTTGTTTCAAGGTAGGATCTCATTCTAGCCCAGGCTGACCTGGAATTCACTATATAGTCTCAGGGTGGCCTTGAACTCACAATCCTCCTACCTCTGCCTCCCGAGTGCCGGGATTAAAGGCGTGCGCCACCACACCTGGCTTCTATCTTATTTATTTTTTCACTGAACCCAGAGATCACAAATTTAGCTAGACCAGCTAGCTTATTTGCCATGGAATTTTGTCTCTACCTTCTAAGTGCTGGGATTACAGGTGTGTGCAGTCACCCTTAGCATTTATGTGGGTCCTGGGGATCTGAACTTAGACCCCTATGTTTGCATAAGCGTTTTACCAACTGAGCCCCAGCCCCCAATCTGGGTGCCTAACCTAAGAAGAGGGCATGGAGATTAGGAGCCCAGGCTCTTTCTCAGACAAGGCCTGGGAAGGAATCCTGTCTTTGCCACTTCCTGGCTGTGTGATCTCAGGTGCCAGTTTTTCTCTGTACAGTGGCACCCTTGTCAGAGCACAGTAAATTGATGAGTACAAAGCACCACCAGCTGTTGTCCCTGGTGATCGATGAGTAGGTAAGTTAAAAATCTGCGTGGCTGGAGAGATGGCTTAGCGGTTAAGGTGTTTGCCTGCAAAGCTTAAGGACCGAGGTTTGATTCCTCAGTGCCCATGTAAAGCCAGATGCACAAAGTGACACATGCATCTGGAGTTTGTTTGCAGTGGGTAGAGCCCCCTGTCTCTCTCTGGTTGCAAATAAATTAATTAATCAAAAATAAATAAAAAATGAAAAACCCTGAGGAACTGGGGAGATGGCTCAGCAGTTAAAGCCTCTTGCTAGGAAAGCCTCCTGGCCTGGGTTTGATCCAGGTAAAGCCATATGCACAAAATGGCACACATAGCAGCAAGAGCACCCGTTTTCTCTCTTTCTCTCAAATAAATAAATACATTTTAGCCGAGAGGTGCTATGCAGCTTTCATCTCAGCACTCAGGAGGCAGAGGGGTTAGAATCTTGCCCAGATTGTAGTCAGAGGTCATGACTAAGGTTGGAGGATTTGTTTCCAAGCTTATCGTGTTCCTCCTCACCTAGAGGGGTTCTCAGGTCTTCCATCACAGCTCATCGTTGGGATCACCTGAGTGTCGTCTGTATGGTATGGCAGAGCCCCCTAGCAAGAGAGCAAGCAAGGAGGAAGCTCCAGTGCCCGTGGGACCAGTCTTAGAAATGACATACCATCATTTCCTCCACATTCTATTCACTGCAAGCAAGTTTCGATCTGGCCTACATTTAAGGAGAAGAACATTAGCGTTCATCTTTTGAAAGAAGTATCAAAAAGTTTGCAGCCCAGTATGTTGAAACATGCCTGTAATCCTACTAATTGAGAGGTGGAAACAGGAGGATTAGGAGTTCAAGGTCACCCTCGATTGCATAGCAAGTTGGAGGCCAGCCTGGGCTAAGTAGTGATACCCCTGTCCCATCTCAAAAAGGTGGGGGGGGGGGCTGGAGAGATGGCTTAGTGGGTAAGGCATTTGCCTGCAAAGCCAAAGGACCCTGGTTCGATTCTCCAGGACCCACATAAGCCAGATGCACAAGGGGGCACATGCATCTGGAGTTCGTTTGCAGTGGCTGGCTGCCCTGACATGCCCATTCTCTCTCTCTCTCTCTCTCTCTCCCTCTTTCTCAAATAGATTTTTAAAAAAAGAAAGTGCCGGGTATGGTGGCTCACACCTTTAATCCCAGCACTCTGGGAGGCAGAGGTAGGAGGATCACCGTGAGTTGGAGACCACCCTGAAACTGCATTCCAGGTCAGCCTGGGCTAGAGTGACACCCTGCCTCGAAAACCGAAAAGAAAGAAAAGAAAAAGTTGGCAGATGGAGGGCCTGAGCTCTGGTAGATTGTGGCTCAGCATGCACAAGGACCTGTGGTTTCAGTCCCCAGCGTCACAATGTTTTTCTTTGCAGATGTGTTTTAAAAAACCACCACCAAAATAAATAAAGAATTAAGGAAACCACAAAGTGGCACACGTGTTCCAGACAAGAGGCCCTATTATGCCATTACTCACTTTCTACTTGCAACTAACTAAATAAAAAATATATATATATTAAAAATGCTGGGCAAGGTGGCGTACGCCTTTAATCTCAGCACTCAGGGAGGCTGAGGTAGGAGGATCACTGTGAGTTCAAGGTCACCCTGAAACTACTGGGCTAGAATTGAGACCCTGCCTTGGGGGAGGTGGGGAACACCACCAGGTCAACTTGGGGGGGGGTGGAGGTAGAGCTAAGACTTAAAACTCTGGTTTTTGGCCTTCCATTTGAGTTACCTATGTGGTAGCATTCTTTTTTTTTTTTAAGATTTTATTTTTGTTTATTAGAGACAGAGAAGAGGGGAAGAGAGAGGGAGAGTGAGAATGGGCACACTAGGGCCTCTAGCCACTGCAAACCAACTCCAGATGTATGCATCCCCTTGTGCATCTGGCTTACTTGGGACCCGGAGAATCGAACTGGGGTCCTTGGGCTTTGCAGGCATGTGCCTTAACCACTAAGCCATCTCTCCAGCCCTTTTTTTTCCCCCAAGGTAGGGTCTCACTCTAGCTCAGACTGACCTGGAATTCACTATGTAGTCTCAGGGTGGCCTTGAACTCTCAGTGATCCTCCTACCTCTGCCTCTCGAGTGCTGGGATTAAAGGCATGTACCACTATGCTTGGCTCTGTGGTAGCATTCTTTTTTTTTTTTTTTTTTTTTTTTTGCAAGGTAGGGTCTCACTCTGGCCCAGGCTGACCTGGAATTAACTATGTAGTCTCAGGGTGGCCTCGAACTCTCGGCGATCCTCCTAAGTGCTGGGATTTGCGCCACCACGCCCGGCTAGCATTCTTTTTTAAATATTTTTAAAGATTTATTTTATTTATTATTTATTAGAGACAGAGAGGGGGAGAGAGAGTGAGAATGGACACACCAGGGCCTCTAGCCACTGCAAACAAACTCCAGACATGTACGCTATCATGTGCATCTGGCTTATCTGGGACCTGAAAAATCGAACCTGGGTTCTTAGGCTTCGCAGACATGCACCTTAACTGCTAGGCCATCTCTCCAGCCCTTGTGTGGTAGCATTCTAACCCTCAGGAGGCCCAAGCCTCAGTCAAGCATTCTGTGGTCCACTCCTAGTTACTAGTGTTTCTACGACAGGTGAAGCGGAGACTGGACCTGGAAACTGACCATCAGTACCTGGCTGAGAGCAGCACGCCATTCCGGGGCAGAGGCCGCCACCATGGAAAAGGTACCCATGGAATTTCCATTGCCCAAGACCCTCTAGTCAGGCCTAGGTTGGGCGTGTGGCTAGAAAGACATTCATGTAGACTAAAGTTTTTTCTTTTTTGTTTATTTTTATTTATTTATTTGAGAGCGACAGACAAAGAAGCAGGGCCTCCAGCCAGTGCACATGAACTCCAGATACATGCGCCCCCTTGTGCATCTGGCTTATGTGAGTCCTGGGGAATCAAACCTCGAACTGGTATCCTAAGGCTTCACAAGCAAGTGCTTAACTGCTAAGCCATCTCTCCAGCCCCAGACTAAAGTTTTGCTCGTCAGGCCTGTGCCAGTGCCAGGTCTCTGGGGGCTCACCAGGCAGCTGTAATACCTGCCTCAAAGGGTTTCCTCGGGCTCTGGAGGTAGGGAGTTCCCCAGCCAGAAGAGGAATGCTGTGGTTGGCAAGCAGCAGCCACAGGACCCCTCTGGCCTGAACAAGGAGAAGGAGCCGTCTATACCCCCATCCTCAGCCCATACAGGTCTGGCTGGGAGGGGCTTGAGTGCTAATGCCTTGTCTGACCTTCCCCTGGCAGGTGTGAAATCCCCAGGGGAGAAGTCACGCTATGAGACCTCACTCAATCTGACCACCAAACGCTTCCTGGAGTTGCTGAGCCGCTCAGCTGATGGTGTTGTTGATCTGAACTGGGCTGCTGAGGTGCTGAAGGTGCAGAAACGGCGCATCTATGACATCACCAATGTCCTTGAGGGCATCCAGCTCATTGCCAAGAAGTCCAAGAACCATATTCAGTGGCTGTAGGTATCAGCTGGGTGGGGATGGGGGGCGGGGCACATTCTTGGCTAACAGCTGGTCAGTGGAGGTCAGGAGCAATGGCTTCCCTAGGATGACAGATGGAGAGAAGGACTCAGATCTTACCTCTTTAGTTCCCTGCAGTACCCACCAGGGTTAGATAGAGGACATTTTCATTTCTCTAGAAGGTCCCCTGTGCCCCTTTCCCAGCATGCACTGCCTACTTTTGAACCACCATGTGACCTCCATTCCAGCTTTCTGTGTCAGGCAGTGGTGTCAATGCATTGTTTACTTACCTGGCCCCTTAGTAGGGACGTGTAGGTCTTTGTTGACAGACCAGGCTTTTAGCTTTCACCAGTCTAACTTGGAGCCCAGCTGGGGAGCCAGGGAGGAAAAAAGGTTTGCCTGTGTCTCATAGGATAGTGGCAGTGGCAGCCCTGAGGGCCAGGGCTGATGGACAGAGGGGCCAGGAGCAGCTAACTCTCCAGGTGCCTCCCACAGAGGCAACCATGCCGTGGTGGGGCTCAGCAAGCGGCTTGAAGGCTTGACCCAGGACCTCCAACAGCTGCAGGAGAGCGAACAGCAGCTAGATCACCTGATGCACATCTGTAGCACACAGCTGCAACTACTTTCCGAGGACTCTGACAGCCAGCGATATCCTTGGATTTGGTCAGGGGGCATGGTGGGCAGGTTTGGCAGGTGGGGGCCCCACATAAGTGGGACTATAGAGGTTACTTTGGGTCTTGGATTCAGGAGAGAGTTCTGGCTTTGGATGAGTGTTCTGGCTTAAGATTTGCCATGTGATAACGGACGAGTTACCTAACCTCTGTAGGCCTCAGCTTCATCTATAAAAGAGGATAATCATACCTAGTTACAAAGTTGTGCATATTATATAATGTCTGAGGGCTGGAGAGATGGCTTAGTGGTGAAGGCGCCTGCCTGCGAAGCCTAAGAATGCCTGTTTGAAACTCCAGGTCCCACATTTAGCCAGACGCAAAAGTGACGCAAGTGTGCAATGTCACAAATGCACACAAGGGGGTGCGTGCGTCTGGAGTTCATTCACAGTGGCTGAGAGGCTGCTTGTGTGCCCTGTCTCTCTCTCTCTCTCTCTCTCTCTCTCTCTCTCTGTCTTTCTGTCTCCCTCAAAAAAAAATAAAAAGTCTAAGCTGGGAGTGGTGACCCCCGCCTTTAATCCCAGCCCTGTGGGAGGCAGAGGTAGGAAGATCAGCGTGAGTTCGAGGCCACCCTGACACTACATAGAGAACCCTACCTCGAAAAATCAAGAAAAAAAAGTCTGGCATGGTGGTACACCTTTGTAATCCTAGCACTCACGAAGCTGAGTCAGGGAGATCAAGAGGTCAAGGCCGAGCTGGAGAGATGGTTTGGCAGTTAAGGCGCCTGCCTGCCAAGCTAAGAACGCTGGTTCCAATCTCCAGGTCCCATGTTTAGCCAGGTGTAAAAAGTGACACAAGGGTACAATGCTGCACTTGCCCACAAGGGGGCACAGGTGTCTGGAGTTCATTCACAGCCGCTGAGAGGCCGCTGGTGCACCTATTCTCTCTCTCTCTCTCTCTCAAATTAAAAATTTTAGGGGCTGGAGAGATGGCTTAGCCTAAGGATCCCAGTTTCATTCTCCAGGTCCCACGTAAGCCAGATGCACATGGTGGCGCATGCATCTGGAGTTCATTTGCAGTGGCTGGAGGCCCTGGCGCACCCATCCACACTCACTCTCTCCCCATCTCTCTGTCTCTAATAAATAAATAAAATAAAATATTAAATAAATAAATAAATAAAAATTTTTAAAAAGCTGGGCGTGATGGCACATGCCTTTAATTAATCCCAGCTCTCAGGAGGCAGAGGTAGGAGGGTCACCATGAGTTCGAGGCCACCCTGAGACTACATAGCGAATTTCAGGTCAGCCTGAGCTAAGAGTGAGACCCTACCTCGAAAAACCAAAAAAAAAGAGCTGGGTGTGGTGGCGCATGCCTTTAATCCCAGCACTCGGGAGGCAGAGGTAGGAGGATTGCCGTGAGTTCAAGGCCACCCTGAGAAGACAGAGTGAATTCCAGGTCAGCCTGGATTGGCCACACCAGATATGGTGATACAGGCCTGCACTTGAGAGGCAGAGGCAGGAGGATCACGGAAAGTCTGAGGCCATACTGGGCTACATAGTGACACCTTGTCTTAACACAAGGGCTGGAGAGATGGCTCAGTTAAAGGTGCTTGTTTGCTAAGCCTGACATCTTGGGTTCAGCTCCCCAGGACCTCTGTAAAGACAGATGCACAAAATGGAGCATGCGTCTGGAGTTTATAATATTTTCTAAATATTTTATTATTTATTAGAAAGACAGATGGAGAGAATGGGCACACCATTGCAAACAAACTCCTTATGCTGCTTTGTGCCTCTGGTCTACATGGGTACTGAGGAATCAAACCTGAGTCCTTAGGCTTCACAGGCAAGTGCCTTAACTGGTAAGCCATCTCTCCAGCCCTTTTTTTTTTCTTTTTTTCTTTTTTGTTTGTTTGGGTTTTTTTTGGTTTTTCAAGGTAAGGTCTTACTCTAACCCAGGCTGACCTGGAACTCACTATGTAGTCTCAGTGTGGCCTCAAAATCACAGCAATCCTCCTACCTCTACCTCCTGTGTGCTGGGATTAAAGGCGTGCCCAGCTCCAGCCCAATTTTTAATTTTTATTTTTGTTTTGTGAGGTAGAGTCTCTGTGGCCGAGGCTGACCTGGAATTCATTATGTAGTCTTAGTCTGGCCTTGAACTCATGAATCCTTCTACTTCTGTATTCTGAGTGCTAGAATTAAAGGGATATGCCATCACACCTGGCAAAATAACAGATACATGTATACATTTAAAAAAATTTTTTTATTTCTTTATTTGAGAGCGACAGAAAGAGAAAGGCAGAGACAGAGAATGGGTGCATGAGGGTCTCTAGCCACTGCAGATGAGCTCCAGATGCATGTACCATCTTGTGCATCTAGCCTATGGGTCCTGGGGAATTGAGCCTCAAACTGGGGTCCTTAGGCTTCACAGGCAAACGCTTGTTTTTTTTTTTTTTTTTTTTTTTTTGAGAGAGAGAGACAGAGAGGGAGAGGAAGACAGACAGAGATGGGCGCCAGCAGCCTCTCAGCTGCTGCGAATGAAATCCAGATGCATGCTCCCCCTTGTGGTCAAGTGAGGCATTGCGCCCTTGCATCACTTTGCATCTGGCTAAACGTGGGACCTGGAGATTGGAACTGCTGGAGATTGGAACCAGCGTTCTTAGGCTTAGGAGGCAGGCGCCTTAATCGGTAAGCCATCTCTCCAGTCCTGCTTGTTTTGTTTTTTGAGGTAGAGTCTCACTCTAGCTCAGGCTGACCTGGAATTCACTATGTAGTCTCAGGATGGCCTCAAACTCATGGCAATCCTCCTACCTCTGCCTCCCGAGTACTGGGATTAAAGGCATTCTCCATCATACCCAGCTAGGAAAAAGGAATAAAAATAAATGAAAAACTAATATTAGTAATAAACGTTTTTTAATATTTCATATTATTTATTTATTTGACAGAAAGAGGCAGAGAGAGAGAGAATGGGTGCACCAGGGCTTCCAGCTCCTGCAAACGAACTCCAGATGCATATGCCACCTTGTGCATCTGTCTAATGTGGGTTCTAGGGAATTGAACCTGGGTCCTTTGACTTTGCAGACAAATGTCTTAACTGCTAAGCCATCTCGCCAGCCCAACATTACTTTAATTTTAAAATATATTTATTTATTTGACAGAGAATGGGCACATCAGGGCCTCCAGTTACTGCAAATGAACTCCAGATGCATGTGCGTCCTTGTGCATCTGGCTTTTGTGGGTACTGTAGAAAGGAACCTGGGTCCTTAGGCTTCATAGGCAAGCACCTTAACTGCTAAGCCATCTCTCCAGTCCTCACACATTTCTGTAGTAGTCATTTACAAAAACAGAAACTTCAGGCCAGCCTTGGTGATGCATGCCTTTAATCCCAGCACTCGGGAGGCAGAGGTAGGAAGATTGCTGTGAGTTCAAGGCCACCCTGAGACTACATAGTAAATTCCAGGTCAGCCTAAGCTGAAGGAGACCCTACTTTTGAAAAAGCAAAACCAAAAAAAATTTTTAGGGCTAGAGAGATGGCTTAGTGGTTAAGGTGTATGCCTACAAAGACTAAGAACAGGTTTAATTCTCCATGTCCCATGTAAGCCAGATACACATGGTGGCACATGTGTCTGGAGTTTGTATGCAGTGGCTGAGACCCTGGTGTGCCCATTCTCACTCTTTCTCTCCCTCTCCAATAAATAAATAAATAAAATAAAATATTAAATAAATAAATAAATAAAAAATTTTTAAAAAGCTGGGCGTGATGGCACATGCCTTTAATTAATCCCAGCTCTCAGGAGGCAGAGGTAGGAGGGTCACCATGAGTTCGAGGCCACCCTGAGACTACATAGCGAATTTCAGGTCAGCCTGAGCTAAGAGTGAGACCCTACCTCGAAAAACCAAAAAAAAAGAGCTGGGTGTGGTGGTGCATGCCTTTAATCCCAGCACTCGGGAGGCAGAGGTAGGAGGATTGCCGTGAGTTCAAGGCCACCCTGAGAAGACAGAGTGAATTCCAGGTCAGCCTAGATTGGCCACACCAGATATGGTGATACAGGCCTGCACTTGAGAGGCAGAGGCAGGAGGATCACGGAAAGTCTGAGGCCATACTGGGCTACATAGTGACACCTTGTCTTAACACAAGGGCTGGAGAGATGGCTCAGTTAAAGGTGCTTGTTTGCTAAGCCTGACATCTTGGGTTCAGCTCCCCAGGACCTCTGTAAAGACAGATGCACAAAATGGAGCATGCGTCTGGAGTTTATAATATTTTCTAAATATTTTATTTATTTATTAGAAAGAAAGACAGATGGAGAGAATGGGCACACCATTGCAAACAAACTCCTTATGCTGCTTTGTGCCTCTGGTCTACATGGGTACTGAGGAATCAAACCTGAGTCCTTAGGCTTCACAGGCAAGTGCCTTAACTGGTAAGCCATCTCTCCAGCCCTTTTTTTTTCTTTTTTTCTTTTTTGTTTGTTTGGGTTTTTTTTGGTTTTTCAAGGTAAGGTCTTACTCTAACCCAGGCTGACCTGGAACTCACTATGTAGTCTCAGTGTGGCCTCAAAATCACAGCAATCCTCCTACCTCTACCTCCTGTGTGCTGGGATTAAAGGCGTGCCCAGCTCCAGCCCAATTTTTAATTTTTATTTTTGTTTTGTGAGGTAGAGTCTCTGTGGCCGAGGCTGACCTGGAATTCATTATGTAGTCTTAGTCTGGCCTTGAACTCATGAATCCTTCTACTTCTGTATTCTGAGTGCTAGAATTAAAGGGATATGCCATCACACCTGGCAAAATAACAGATACATGTATACATTAAAAAAAAATTTTTTTTTATTTCTTTATTTGAGAGCGACAGAAAGAGAAAGGCAGAGACAGAGAATGGGTGCATGAGGGTCTCTAGCCACTGCAGATGAGCTCCAGATGCATGTACCATCTTGTGCATCTAGCCTATGGGTCCTGGGGAATTGAGCCTCAAACTGGGGTCCTTAGGCTTCACAGGCAAACGCTTGTGGTTTTTTTTTTTTTTTTTTTTTTTGAGAGAGAGAGACAGAGAGGGAGAGGAAGACAGACAGAGATGGGGCGCCAGCAGCCTCTCAGCTGCTGCGAATGAAATCCAGATGCATGCTCCCCCTTGTGGTCAAGTGAGGCATTGCGCCCTTGCATCACTTTGCATCTGGCTAAACGTGGGACCTGGAGATTGGAACTGCTGGAGATTGGAACCAGCGTTCTTAGGCTTAGGAGGCAGGCGCCTTAATCGCTAAGCCATCTCTCCAGTCCTGCTTGTTTTGTTTTTTGAGGTAGAGTCTCACTCTAGCTCAGGCTGACCTGGAATTCACTATGTAGTCTCAGGATGGCCTCAAACTCATGGCAATCCTCCTACCTCTGCCTCCCGAGTACTGGGATTAAAGGCATTCTCCATCATACCCAGCTAGGAAAAAGGAATAAAAATAAATGAAAAACTAATATTAGTAATAAACGTTTTTTAATATTTCATATTATTTATTTATTTGACAGAAAGAGGCAGAGAGAGAGAGAATGGGTGCACCAGGGCTTCCAGCTCCTGCAAACGAACTCCAGATGCATATGCCACCTTGTGCATCTGTCTAATGTGGGTTCTAGGGAATTGAACCTGGGTCCTTTGACTTTGCAGACAAATGTCTTAACTGCTAAGCCATCTCGCCAGCCCAACATTACTTTAATTTTAAAATATATTTATTTATTTGACAGAGAATGGGCACATCAGGGCCTCCAGTTACTGCAAATGAACTCCAGATGCAAAAGCGTCCTTGTGCATCTGGCTTTTGTGGGTACTGTAGAAAGGAACCTGGGTCCTTAGGCTTCATAGGCAAGCACCTTAACTGCTAAGCCATCTCTCCAGTCCTCACACATTTCTGTAGTAGTCATTTACAAAAACAGAAACTTCAGGCCAGCCTTGGTGATGCATGCCTTTAATCCCAGCACTCGGGAGGCAGAGGTAGGAAGATTGCTGTGAGTTCAAGGCCACCCTGAGACTACATAGTAAATTCCAGGTCAGCCTAAGCTGAAGGAGACCCTACTTTTGAAAAAGGCAAAACCAAAAAAAATTTTTAGGGCTAGAGAGATGGCTTAGTGGTTAAGGTGTATGCCTACAAAGACTAAGAACCCAGGTTTAATTCTCCATGTCCCATGTAAGCCAGATACACATGGTGGCACATGTGTCTGGAGTTTGTATGCAGTGGCTGGAGACCCTGGTGTGCCCATTCTCACTCTTTCTCTCCCTCTCCAATAAATAAATAAATAAAAATCTTTTTTTTTTTTTTTAAAGGAGCTGGGCGTGGTGGTGCACACCTTTAATCCCAGCACTTGGGAGGCAGAGGTAGGAGGATCGCTGTGAGTCTGAGGCCACCCTGAGACTACATAGTTAATTTCAGGTCAGCCTGGACCAGAGTGAGACCCTACCTCAAAAAAAAAAAATTTTTTTTTTCTTTTAGTGAATGCTGAATTTGTTTAAATTTTAGGCACAACCAGGACTGGAGAGATGGCTTAGCAGTTAAGGAACTTGACTGCAAAGCCAAAGGACACAGGTTCAATTCCCTAGGACCCACATAAGCCAGATGTACAAGGTGGCACATGCCCTAGCGCACCCATTCTATCTGCTTTTTTTTTTTTTTTTTTTTGGTTTTGCGAGGTAGGGTCTCACTCTGGCCCAGGCTGACCTGGAATTCACTATGTAGTCTCAGGGTGGCCTCGAACTCTCAGCGATCCTCCTACCTCTGCCTCCCGAGTTCTGGGATTAAAGGCGTGCGCCACCACGCCCGGCTCTATCTGCCTTTTACTTTCTCTCTCTCTCTCAAATAAATAAAAACATTTTTAAAATTTAGGCACAACCATTAGTTGACAGCAAGATTTTGGTCCAAAGTCAATTCCCATCCCAGACCTGGAGTCAGTTAATTTAAGCTAAATTAGGTTGGTAGTTGGTTCCATTGTACAGATGTGGCCACTAAAGCTCAAAGGAATGAGATTTTTTAGCACCACCTATGTGTAGGCCCTGGGGTGGAGGAGTTCATGACATGAGTTACTAGTTAACTGTGTGCCCTGCCTTATGGGCTAACTTGGTTAGAGGCCAAAAGTAACGTGGTCCTTGACTCCCCCAACCCTGGCCTACGTGACCTGCCAGGACCTTCGTAGCATTGCAGACCCTGCCGAGCAGATGGTCATGGTGATCAAGGCCCCTCCTGAGACCCAACTCCAAGCTGTGGACTCTGAGGAGGTGAGACCAGGGACCTGAGCCTGACCAGGTCAGGGCTGGGTTGGGATGGTGGTCAGCCAGGCCTCAGTTTACCCTGTCTTGCTGTCTGTACACAGACATTCCAGATTTCCCTTAAGAGCAAACAAGGCCCCATCGATGTTTTCCTGTGCCCTGAGGAGAGTGGCGGGGGGATCAGCCCCGAAAAGACCCCATCCCAGGAGGTATCCTCTGGGGAGGAGGACAGAACGGCTGACCCTGGCATTTCAGTGTCCCCACCTTCATCTCCCCCTGCCTCCTTCACCCTGGATCCCAGCCAGTCCCTGCTCACCCTGGAGCAAGGTAGGTGGGGGCCTCGCAGGCAGGCTGGCGGTCATGGTAGTGCCCCGGTCCACCCTGCTGGGCCATCCCTGGCCTGTGATGTTCCATCCTCTCTCCAGAGCCAGTGCTGTCACGCATGAGTGGCCTACGGGCCCCTGTGGAGGAGGATCGCCTGTCCCCGCTGGTGGCTGCCGACTCGCTCCTGGAACACCACACGCGGGAGGACTTCTCCGGGCTCCTCCCTGACGAGTTCATCAGCCTTTCCCCTCCTCACGAGACTCTTGACTACCACTTCGGCCTTGAGGAGGGTGAGGGCATCCGAGATCTCTTTGACTGTGACTTCGGGGACCTGACTCCTCTGGATTTCTGATTAGAGCCTGGGGGGGGGGGTGAGGGGGCGGGTCTCCTGAGATGCCCACCCTGTCTCTGCAGCCTTGGAGTCCCTTGCCCCCCACCCCCACCCCGGCCGTCCTTCCAGCCTGATCGGAAAAGTGTAATTTATACCCTCCCATCTCCAGTAGCTTCTAGCTCTGGGGTTGGCCACCACCAGCAGGTTGAGTAGGCCAAGAAGGGAAGGATTCTGTTTGTGGTGTGTGTGTGTGTGTGTGTGTGTGTGTGTGTGTGTGTGTGTGTGTCCAACACCCCACACACGTGTGTGTGCCAAGGGTGAGTGGTGTGTGAGCATGTGTGTGTGCATGTACCGGGGAATGAAGGTGAACACATCTGTGTGTGCACTGCAGACACGTCCTGGTGTGTCCACGTGTGTGCATGAGTCCATGTGTGCGCATGGGGGGGCTCTAACTGCACTTTCGGTCTCCTTGCTCCAGGGGCCCCATGAGGCACAGGGTGGCCACCTGCTCCCAGAATCCTGTGCGCTGGCCAGGCCAAGTGGGGAGACTTGACTGACTGGGTTTGCAGGGCAGCGAGAGCACTTCTTAAAGGTTTTTCGATTGAAGCTTTAATGGCGCGTTATTTATTTATTGAGGCCTCTGGCAAGCCTGGGGAAGAAGCAAAGTGTGGGAGGGATGTGGGGCTCACACCCCAACTTCCTGTACTCTTGATCAAGGGCAGGGTTCCCAAGTTATTCTTTTGCCCCACCCCGAGGAAGCTGAGGCCTGAGCAGTTTATTTATTGGGAAAGCAATGGAGGGAGATAGACTGATGCCATGGGTGGGTAGAGAGGTGATACCTTTCCAGGGGCTCCACCAAGGCCCCAGCTGCCCCCCAGGATGGATATGAGAGGTGAGTGGGGACCTTCACTGACAGGGTGGGCAGGAGGGGTGGGTGAAGGGCCCCCAGCCCAGACTGAGTCCTTCCCCCATTGCCCCACCCTCCAATCTGCACTTTGATTTGTTTCTTAACAGCTCTGTTCCCTTCTGCTTTGGTTTTAATAAATATTTTGATGATGTTTGAGCTGAGTTTGGTACTCTGTAGTCCATGTGAGGCTGGGGCATAAAAGATTGGGAATGCACATCCTCCACTACTCCCTGCCTGACTTAATTCAAAGTTCTAAGAAAGGAACACTCTTAACCATTTTTCACAAATTTATAAAAAATATTTTTCCAGCCAGGCACAGTGCCTTACATCTTTAATCCCAGCACTCGGGAGGCAGAGGTAGGAGGATCACTGTGAGTTCATGGTCACCCTGAGACTACGTAGTGAATTCCAGATCAGCCTAAGCTAGAGTGAGACCCTACCTTGAGAAAAAGTATGGGTGCACCAGGGTTTCTTGCCACTGCAAATGAATTCTAGATGCATACAATGCACCTCATAGCTTTACATGGGTATTGGGGAATCGAACTCTGGCTGGTAGGCTTTGCAAGCAAGGACTTTTAACCACTGAGCTATCTCTGTAGCCTTTTACAACATAGTTCCCTCCCCCCTTCAAGGTAGGTTCTCACACTATCCCAGACTGACCTGGAACTCACTAGGCTCAGGCTGCCCTCAAACTCAGCAGTCCTCCTACTTCTGCTTCCTGAGTGCTAGAATTAAAGGTGTGTGCCACTATGCCCAGCTTTCACAACTTTTTAAAAAAATATTTTATTTTTATTTATTTATTTGACAGAGAAAGGGCATGGCAGGGCCTCCAGCCACTGCAAACAAACTCCAGATGTGTGTGCCTCCTTGTGCATCTGGCTAACGTGGCTCCTGGGAAATTGAACCTGAGTCCTTTGACTTTGCAGGCAGACGTCTTGACTGCTAAGCCATCCCTCCAGCCCAGCTTTCACAATTTTTTAAAGTTGAGTTTGTGGGTGAAAAGTGGAGGGGACACAACACACCAGGGAACAGGGAAACCAAAGAGAGCTTTCTTAACTTAAAAACTGACCCTGGGCCTGGGGAATGGCTTAGCGGTAAAGCATTTACCTGCAAAGCCTAAGGACCCTGGTTCGATTTCCCAGGACCCACATAAGCCAGATGCACAAGGGGCACATGGCACATGTGTCTGATGTTCGTTTGCAGTGGTTACAGGCCCTGGCACGCCCATTCTCTTCTTCTCTCTGCCTCTTCTCTCTCTGTCTCAAAAAAAAAAAAAAAAAAAAAAAAAACCTGACCCTGGGCTGGAGAAATGGCTTAGGTTAAGGTGTTTGCCTGCAAAGCCAACGGACCCCGGTTCAATTCTCCAGGTCCCAGATAAGCACATGCAACTAGAGTTCATTTGCAGTGGCTAGAGGCCCTGGCATGCCCATTCTCTCTCTGTCTCTTAAATAAATGAATAAATAAATAAATAAATAATCAGGGGAAAAAACCTGATCCTGTGAGTGTTTTTCTGGTGTGTACCATGAAAGTGCAGAAAACAGTAGGTGAGCCGGGCGTGGTGGTGCACGCCTTTAATTCCAGCACTTGGGAGGCAGAGGTAGGAGGATTGCCATGAGTTCGAGGCCACCCTGAGACTACATAGTTAATTCCAGGCTGACCTGGACCACAGTGAAACCCTACCTTGAAAAAAA
Source organism: Orientallactaga sibirica (assembly GCA_036365145.1). Classification (NCBI taxonomy): domain Eukaryota; kingdom Metazoa; phylum Chordata; class Mammalia; order Rodentia; family Dipodidae; genus Orientallactaga; species Orientallactaga sibirica. The sequence continues at coordinate 12,526,077 of JAEOAD010000011.1, forward strand.
GAAAACAGTAGGTGTAGAAGGGATTGCTGAGATGGGTTTGCTGCTGTGTTCCTATCAGGGTTCTGGACATTGGTGAAGGTGGAACACACACACACAAACTGTATTTGTGCCCATGTCTGGTGCTTGTCAGTTGGGATGTGTGTGTTCCCTCATGGGACTCAGGGTCTGATGTAAATGAAAATCTTACTAGAAGAAACCGGGTGTGGTGGTGCATACCTTAAATCCCAGAGCTTGGAAGGCAGAAAGAAGTAGGAAGATCTGAGTTTGAGGCCAGCCTAGGCAAGAGTGAGACCCTACCTCGCAAAGAAAAGAAAAAAAACCTTATTGGAAGAGACACTGGGGGCTGAGACCTGAAGGATCAAATGGAGATTATTAACTGAAGGAAGCATAGTGAGTGGATGGCAGAGGGAAGACATGCTATCCAGATCTGCATTATACTAAAGCTCTTTCTGGACAGACGGGAGATGAGAATGGCAGAGGTGAGGGCCCGGTTGAGTTTGAAAGTGCTGGAGGCGACGTCCAGACACCTGAGGCCTGGGGGTGGGAGGAGGCAAGGAGTTTTGCGCACAGACACGTTTTTAACAAACCTTTAGGTGGGAGTCCCTGAGTAGTCCCCTATCTTAAGCCTTTTACACTTGGTCCCTCCCACAACAATCTGGTGTGTGGGGGGAGATGGGGGAAAGGACCGAGCAGCTAAGACACCCAGAGGTGTCCATTGCAATTCTGCACTTGGCTCTGCCCTCTGGTGGATGGGTGCACCCGGTTTCTGGCTGTGTGGGACTCCCACGCTGGATATCATGCGTGCTCCAGTCCGGGGTTGGCAATGACCCTGGGGTGGTTTCTCCCCCAGTGGCCACCCTGACGGCAGGTGTCAAAAGTCAAAAAACACAAGCCAAGTGGTGTTGGAACGTTCCTTGGCACTATCAGGACCTGGGCGGGCAGGCGGGAGGGGGCGAGGCCTTGCTGGGCGCCAATGGGCGCTTGCCCCGCCCCCAGGCGAGCCTGGGCAGCGGGCGGGCGCCGAGCCGAGCCGCGCCGCAGCGAGCCAGCCTCCCCGGCGCTCCGAGCGGGCGGCGGCGCCATGGCGTGCGCGGGGATGCTCGCCGTGTGTCTGCTCGGGCCGCCCGCGCCCCCCGAGCCCCCGCGGACCCCCGCGCCGGCCGCCGGGCACGCGCTCTTCCAGGACGTGAGTGGGGCCCGGGCGGGCACGGGGGACTCTCCGGGGATGGGTCATCTCTCCCTGCGTCTCCCTGTCTGGTCCCTGCGTCTCGATGTCTCCCAATCTCCCTCCACATCTGCTTGGGTCCCCTGGGACTCTGTCCTCCCAGTCTTTGTCTGTCTGTCTGTCTGTCTGTCTCTCTGACCCTGCTGTCTCTATCCCTTTAGCTTGATCCCAGCCGCCTTTGTGTCCCCTGTCCTTTCTGTGTCTCCTTGTCTCAACTGCCTCTGCTGTCCATCACGCCCAAACCCAGCCCATCTTTGTGTCCAGTGGCGGTGAGGACGGCCACCAACCTTCATTCACTGCCACGGTCCTGCCCCGTGACCGCCCGCATGGGCTGAAGCAGTGGGGTAGCAGGAATCCAGAGGGAACCCTGTCCTGCCCCGTGCTGCCTCACGAGGAGCACTCAGGCCTACCCCAAGGTTGGCAGGCAGAGTATTACAGTTGATAAGGGACTCCCTCCCCCCCACCGCTAGGCAGCAGGTGGTCTGTAGCCCCGTTGTGTGACTGGGCAGCCTGGCCTGCCTCGGTCATCACCCCAGAGGTCCCCCTCTTTGCTCTTCAGGGCATCCTGTCCTGGCCCAGAGGTCCTACGGGGTGAAGAGGTTGTGACCCCTCCCCACTGCCCCAGTGACTCAGCACCTTGACCACTGTTTCCCAGGCCTGGGGGAGGGGGGCATGTCCCAGTCCCAGGGCACAATAGGGTGTGGCCCCAAGTGTCCTCATTCCCAACGTAGCATCCTTGCCCCCCTCACCCAGTGTCTCTCCATAGACCCCAGCCAGCCTAAGGGATAGGTTGGTTGTTTAGCCTCATCCTGCCGAATGTTGACTGGACGGGGTCAGCCTGCCGGACCGGGAGTTCTGTGGGGACGCTTCTGGCCCTGGGCTTCATGCTTTTTGCTGCGAAGATTTCGGGGGCTTGGTCTCTGGCAGTGGCAGGAACCTACCTGCCTTGACTGTGTTCCTCTCTGTTTCATTATAACGTCTGGAAATAGACTCTGTGGATGCTTGATATCCTCCTGCCCCTTTACACACACATGCACTCACGTGTATACACACTTCCCCATGGTCTCCACATTGAATTGGCTGATGAGAAGCCCCAGTTCTGAAAGGGTTAAAAACCCCCAGTCTGCTCCCTCATATACTCACAGGAAAAGCTCAGACACCTGCAAAGGAAGGGCTGGCTACTGCCTGCTACTCAGCACCTTCAACAGGCAAAGGGGAAGCACTCAGAGATGGTGGGAGACTGACCCAGACTGTGGACTGCTACTCAGCAGAGTTGGGGTTCTGGTCTGGGATGGCTACCCAGACTGCCCATCTCCCCAGCCTTCCTCAAGCTGGGCCTATGCCAAGGGTTGCCGCATCATACAGAACAAGCTGGCTTCCAGCTGTGGGAAGTGCAGAGAGCTGGCTGAAGCACCCCGCCAGGCTGGCTCTGCGGTAGGAGGAACCAAGCGCTGGGACCGCTGTGCACTCTTCCTGTGCCACCTCGCTCCAGAAGTGCCTGCAGGGCTGAGCGGAGTGGGAACACAGCAAGGCAGGGGGCAGGCCAGCTAGCTGGGGATCCTTGAGCTTGAGGGGCCTCCTGCCTCCCTTTCTCATGACCTTTTGTTCCCTAGGTTTTCCGCAGAGCAGACAAGAATGGTGAGTGCGGCTTCCCTTAGATCCCACGGCAGGGGATAGGGTGGGGTGAGCTGAGAGCTTGGGGGTGGAAACAAGTCTTGAGGTACCCCAAAAAGGGAAAAATCAAACAAGACCCTTCCCAGAGAATGGAGGATTCACTGTTCTGATGTGAACCATTTGGCAAGATGGAAAGAGAGGAAAGTAGAGGCTGGACGAGGGCACTTACCCTGGACAGTGATGGGCATTTTCTGTACAAGATGTTGTGTTGTTTTCACAACAACCAGCTAGGTGGGAATCCTCACCCCGCTTCACAGACACAGGAGTAGACACAGAGAGGTGAATCAATTTACCTGAGATCACACAGCCTTGAATTAGTGGACCTTGAACTCAAGTCTGTGCGACATGTGGTCCTAGGTTTCCTGCATGAGGCACTTGGAAGGACAGGGTAATGGAGGGCCTGTGGAGTAGTTCACTCAGAATTTTGGAGGACTTGAGCCAGCCATAGTGGCATATGACTATGTATGTGTAGACAGGCAGAGATAGGAGGATCACCATGAGTTCAAGGCCACCGTGAGACTACATAGTGAATTACAGGTCAGCCTGGGCTAGAGCAAGATCCTGCCTCAAAAAACCCCACACACGAGCCAGGTGTGGTGGTGCACACCTTTAATCCCAGCACTCAGGAGGCAGAGGTGGAGGATCGCCATGAGTTTGAGGCCACCCTGAGACTACATAGTGAATTCCAGGTCAGCCTGAACTAGAACCTCAAACACACACACACACACACACACACAACTCTGCAGGACTTCACCTTCTATAGGACCCATCATCTGGATCTAGGAAGGACTTGAAGGGCACAATTAAACCCAGTGCTTGGGCAAACCTAAAGCTGGGCACAGTGTCTGGGCAGTCTCAGGTCCTGGCTGGGGACAAACCCTTTAGGGGACCCAGCACCCCAGCAGGTTTGCTGCCCCTAGATGCTTCCAAACAGCCCGTTGTACAAATTCCCAGTGCAAGGTCTGCACTGAGGCAACCGGTGAGCCTGGGCCTGTCCTCTCCCTGGACCTGCAGATCCACTTGTGTTCCAGTCTCCTTGACATGGGACAGTGTCCGCAGTTCTTGCTCCTTCTCCTCAGGCCCCTTCAAGCTGGTGGTGACTACTCATGCATGCTCTCACTCATAGCACTGTGTTCCACTTGAGGAGGCTCACCCCCTCCCCCCCCGTTTGCTTAGAGACTTGCACATCATTTCAGCCTGAACCCTCAGTGTCTTTGACCATCTTGTTCCTCGGCTGCCTGTTTACATGCCCCTGTAATGGGGAGCTCATGTCCTCCCCAGCCAGTGCGCGGCTTTGTACAGCTATTATGAAGACTTCATCTGCCTCCCTGTGGCTTCTCTGGGAAGAAGAAGAAGAAAAAAAAAAAAAGCATGGAAGGCCTCTCCATCCTGGGGCAAGGCTAGCCAGCACACGGGGCAGAGACTGGGCCCACCAGGCCTTTCTTCAGTTGGCAAACATTGTGCCCCTATCCAATGCGGTGTGTATAGAAAGCCCTGTACCCCTTAGTGGATAATATCTTTGGTGACTCCAGTTCCCCCCAATTTTTTTTTTTCGAGGTAGGGTTTCCCTGTGGATCAAGCTGACCTGGAATTCACTATGTAATCTTGGGGTGGCCTTGAACTCACGGCGATCCTCCTACTTCTGCCTCCCGAGTGCTGGGATTAAAGGCATGCGCCACCATGCCCAGCCTACTCCAGTCCTTTTGTCCCCAGCCTGGACCTGGGGTGGGGTATAGAAAGGGCTCTGGAGATACCCACTGTGCACTCTGCCCCTCTAGATGATGGTAAGCTCTCCTTTGAAGAATTCCAAAACTACTTTGCTGATGAAGTTCTCAGTCCAGGAGAGCTGCAGGAGCTGTTCAATGGCATTGACGGGCATCCCACCGAGTGAGTAGAAGAAAGGATGGCAGGGCTGTGGGTGGTGCCAGGCCAGGTTGTCCCAGCCCCAGTGTATCATGGTTCTTTATAGAGGACAAGGCGTAGGGAAAAGTGCCAGCTTTATCCACCCACCCATCCACCCCAGCCCCAGCCTTGTTGCTTCCAGCTGGGACCCCAAAATAGCCAGGCCTGAGTCACCACCCATGTGCACTCTTTCCATTCCTTCTTCCTGCAGGCGCCAAGCAGAGGGTGCCTGGGGACAGCTGGGCCCAGCCTGTCTCTGCCTGTGCATGCAGGTGCAGGAGCACACACCTTCCCACACACGTGTGTGCACACTCCTTCCTCACTGGGGTACACACGCTCATCACGTGCATACACAGCGGCCCTCTCCCTTCTCATCTCCTTAGAATAAATCCCACACTATTCAAGTCAGCATCCAAGGTTCCCGAGACTTGGACTGACTGCCCAGTGCTTGTGTTCCCTTTCCTGACCAGACACCCTACCCTAGTCGGCACTGGGTCCTGGGGAGGATGGAGACATTGGCCTCCATATCCAGTCACCAGGCCCAGGTCTAAGGATCTGAAGGGTGTCTTCTTTTCCCCACAGCAATTTAGAAACGGAGAAACTGTGTGGTGAGTAGACTTATGGCGGCCCTCTTTCCCAGCCCCTGGGCAGGTGGGTGTGGTGAGGGGCGTCTGATGGGCGCCAGAAGGCTGGGGCAGTTGAGGAATTGCAGGTTATCGGAATAGCAGGTAGGGGAGATGGCAGGGCCGGGAAGCCTTGAGTACCTCCTCTGCTTGCAGAGTACTTCTCCAGACACCTGGGTATCTATCGGCCTGTGCTGGCTGCTCTAGAGTCACTGAACCGCGCGGTGCTCACCGCCATGGACACCACGAAGTCGGTGAGTGCAGGGAGGGGCCCATCGGGTATGAGGGGGGACAACACAGTCTGGTGCAATGGGACTCTCTCCTGCTATGTCTCAGGGCTGTAAAAGCCTGGATTCAAGTTCTGACACTCCTACTTAGTGCCTGTGCTCTTTACCACCCCCCCCCACGGGGCCTCAGTTTCCCTATCTGTAAGTCACAGATGATAATGGACAATTAAGCCTGGCATGGTGGCTCACACTTGTAGTCCCAGCACTTGGGAGGCTGAGGCATGAGCAGTTGCCACAAGTGTAAGTTCAGTTTGGGCTACATACATAGTGAGATCCTGTCTCAAAAAAAAAAAAAAAAAACAGCTGGGTATGGTGGCACACATCTTTAATCCCAGCACTCAGGGGGCAGAGGTGGGATGATCACTGTGAGTTTAAGACCAGCCTGAGACTATATATATAGTGAATTCCAGGTCAGCCTGGGCTACAGCAAGACTATATCTCGTAAAACTGAAAAAAGGGGGGGGTGAAAAGATTGCTCAGTGGTTAAGGCACTTGCCTGCATAGCTTAAGGACCCGGGTTCAATTCCCCAGTACCCATATAAAGCCAGATGCACAAGGTGGTGCATGCATTTGGAGTTCGCTTGCAGTGGCTAGAGGCCCTGGAGCACCCATTCTCTATCTGCCTCTTTCTCTCAAATAACAATATTTAAAAAGAAACAGAAGAAAGCAGAGAGGGGAACAGTTAAAGGAGAGTACAATCAGAGACCTCTGTCTCTTTGGTTGACTCCAGCACCTGGAACAATGCTGGCATGAAGTAGGTTTTGTTGTTGGCCAGATGTAATTGCCAGGGGCTATTAAGCTAGGACCAGCAGACATGGGCTGGGTCATGGGGATAGCATGGGCGAGAAGGCAGGTATGTGTGCGTGTGAACACTTGTGGAGATAGTGTTGACATCCAGGGGTTCAGAATCTTATGTGACTCCAGAAAAAGAAGCCACGCCTCCTTTTTGTGCATAGTGCTGGGGTCAGAGCAGAGGGTTTCGAGGCACGGAGCTACACCCTTGCCCTATGTGTTCCTTTAAAGAAATGTCTACCAGAGCTGGGCGTGTTGGCTCATGCCTTTAATCCCAGGACTCGGGAGGCAGAGGTAGGAGGATCGCCATGAGTTCGAGGCCATCCTGAGACTACATAGTTAATTCCAGGTCAGCCTGGGCCAGAGTGAGTGAGCCCTACCTCGAAAAACCAAAAAGAAAAAGAAAAGAAAGAAAAAGAGAAATGTCCACAGGCATGATGGCCCACACCTCTAATTCTAGCATAGAGACAGGAGGAGCTTCCATATGAAACCCAACCTGGGCTACATAGTGAGGAGACCCGTGTTGAGAGAAGAAAAACGGTGTCCTCTCTGCCTGTAGTTCTTATGGGGTGAAGGGAGTGGTGAGCAGGCCTAGGATTGTACCTGACCCCACTTTGTTCTTGTGGCGCTGGGAATGGAATCAAGGCCTTGCACATATTAGGTAAGTGTTCTACCACTGAGTCACACCCCAACCTCTGAACCCCACATTTTATAGAAAGGGAAACTTGTGACTCTCAGAGTCAATAATCCCTTTGAGCACACAGTTAGGGATAGGGCGTCTCCTGGTTGCTTTCACATGAAATTTAGTAGTTTGTCAAAGGTTGTCTGGCCTTGTTGAACTGGTAGTCTCTGAACCGACAGTGGTTTGGGGGATTCAAACTGAGTATCAAAACGGTCCTGTGGTCCCAGCCACCTTCTAGCCCACATGATGACCCTGCCAGCTGCAAACACTGGAATCTTTTTATCTGGTCGCAGCCTCTGTCCCTTGCTCCCCTGGTGGCACGGTCCACTCTAGTCCAATCCGACTCAATTGAACACTTCACGTACCAGCCTGGAGCCATACTCCCGGTACATGGCTTGGGTCATCCAGCGGCATTGGAAGGATTGCAAGGAGGCTACCATGGAACCTCCAGTCCACACAGCTGTGCCCCGACCTGGCTTGGCCACCAGGCGGGGCTGCAGGGCGGAGCAACCGTGTCTCCGGCACTGCGCTTCGAGCTCCAAATGCATACGCTCGGCAAAGCCCGGGAACAGCGTGGAACCCCCGGCCAGCACCACTGTCTCGGCCAGCCGCGTCCGCAGTGTCTCGGGCATCTTCTGCAGCGCCTGGAAGGCTAACGTGGATAGTCCTGGTTCGGCGTGACCTAGCAAATTTGGCTGGAAGATGGGTTCCGGGCACCGGAAGCGCTCGCAGCCGAGGTGTACCCAGCAACCTGTGCCCAGGCAAAAAGAAGCTGGCTGGTGGCGGGCCGGGTTGCGGAGGTCACCCTCGAAGTCCTGCGATACGTAGCAGTAGCGCTTCTTGAGCTGCGTGATGGTCTTGCGCGACAGGCTATGCGTTTGGAGCTCAGGACACGCTGCCACCAGCAGGTCTCGCAGGTAGCGTGACAAGGTGCTGCCCGCCACGTTCAGCCGGAAGGTGGCCTGGCGCCACGAGTGACCCGCATAGATGGGCGTGGCGTGGCACACGCCCGCGCCTGCCTCCACCACCAGCCCGCTGAGCGCGCCGGTGGAGCTGAGCGCCAGCTGCGCGCTGCTAGCCATGTGGCACGCGGGCACCTGCAGCGCCTCGAACAGCAGCTCGGCCACCTTCTCTCGACCCGCGGGCGGCGCCGAGGGAGAGTCGCTCACCAGCACCGGCCATTCTTCGGGACACACCTTCAGGCCACCGACCAGCAGGCGTTCCCACAGCCGCTCCAGTGCCTCCCAGTCCACCACCACGCCATGCTTGATGGGATGCGCCCGTGCCAGGCCGCGCATCAGCCCGCAGCCAGCCAAGTTGGGCAGCACCGGATGGTCCCAGGTGGTCAACAGGCTGGAGCTCTTCAGCACGACCCGCGGCAGCATCTCTCCCGCGAAGCCGGCCTTGATGAAGCCCGAGCCCTGGTCCACCACCACCGCGATGTGGCCCACGGAGGATGGCCAACGGGTCCGATGGTGGCGGCTCTTCCATCTGGGTGACGACGCCACCTTCCGGGGTTCGGCCCGGCCCGTGGGCCGAGGGTTCTGTCCCCAAGACTTGTGGGCCTCCTAGGTTTAAGATTCACCTCTGCCGGGGAAGCCCCACCTCTCGGAGCAAGGGCGGAGGGCTTCTTTCCTGATTCCGGCTCTATCCCAAGGCCCCTCCCTTGGCCCACCGTCGGGCTTGGCTTTCGCTGGGGTCCAGCTACGTTTTCTTCTCTTCTCCCTTCCGCTCCGGGCTCCACCTTGTTCCCCGCCCAGCCGTCACCCCAGGGATCGCTTGTCTCTGCTCTTAGCGCTTTCGGAGGTGGATGATCAGGGTTAGACTAAAACTTTCTAGATACCGAGAAACTGCCAGGAGGAGCAAGAGGTGTTGGCACTGAAAGGGTCTTGAAGCAAGGCCATCTGGATTTAGATCCTTCATATTTCTGTCCTTGGGAACCCAGGGATCTGGCCTTCCAAGCAGGGTCACCTCACCTGGGTTTGTGGATGGAGAAATTCCTGGTTGTGGAGGTGGGGGAGAGGATGGTCAGAGAAGGAAGCGAAGAACTTGGATTGGACACGCATTGTGACCTCAGACCCGCAGCCCCCTCCCCCACGCAAACTCCCTGTTCTTTTCGACACAGGGCTGAAGGTAGCAGTTTGGGAACTGGCCCTCAGGCCTCTTTACCCAGCAGAGAGAGAGAGTTGATTTCTTTTCCCCAAATACTCTGGACTATCTGATGTAGTCTGACCTGATGTGCAGCCCTTCCACTCTTCAGTTCTTAGAGAAAACTGCTGGGAGTGGTGATGAACGCCTTCAATCCCAGCACTCAGGAGGCTGAGGTATTGCTGTGAGTTCCAGGACAGCTTAGACTATAGAGTTAGTTCCAGGTCAGCCTGTGCTAGAATGAGATCCTGCCTTAAAAATAATAATAAAGAGAATTTTTATTTATTTATTTATTATTTTTTGCTTTTTTGAGGTAGGGTCTCACTCTAGCCCAGGCTGACCTGGAATTTACTCTGTAGTCCCAGGCTGGCCTTGAACTCACAGTAATCCTCCCACCTCTACCTCCCAAGTGCTGAGCCACCACGCCTGGCTGAAATAAGGATTTTGTTTCAAGGGTCTTGCATCTTACAGACCCCAAGGACAAGGGTAAAATCTGGTTTCAGGAACATGGTTTGATTACAGGGTTGTGGGAACCCGGATGTGCATGGTTTCTGCCATAACTTGAATGAGTCCTGTAGACTGCTTGAGACTGTAATCACGAGTGTAGGGCAGAGTCAGCTTTCACAGTAAGCTGGGGCTGTGCTCTGTATGGGTCATGCATTTTCCAGAGTGGTGCAGGCTTTGTGGAGGGCATGCCGACTCTGTGGACAGTGACAAAAGCATTGTCACTGAGCTTGTGGCTGTAGTGAGCAGAGCTCTTTATCTTGCTATGTCTGCCCCTAAGGGAGGCATTCTGACTCACTGCTGTGTGGCAAGAAGGACGCATTTTTTTTTTTTCAAGGTGGGGGTCTCGCTCTAGCCCAGGCTGACCTGGAACTCACTCTGTAGTCTTAGGCTGGCTTCAAACTCATAGTGATCCTCCTACCTCTACCTCCCAAGTGCTGAGCTCAAAGGTGTGTACCAAAACATCTGGCTTTTTAAAAATTATTTTTTATGAGAAAGAGAGATGGCTGGCCAGGGCCTCTAGCCACTGCAATCAGACTCCAGAAGCATGTGTCACCTTGTGCAGCTGGCTTATGTGGGAGTTGAGCCTGGGTCCTTAGGCAACTATGTAGTCTCAGAGTGGCCTGGAACTCATGGTGATCCTCCTGTGTCTCCAGCACTGGGATTAAAGGCGTGAGCCAGGATAGCCCGCTAAGGCTGTACGTTAGCAGCACTGGAATGGGTAGGCTTTAGGGTATGGAAATGTCTGTGGGACTTGAGAGCCAGAAACAGTCTGATTCGGCCCAGAGAATGCTGATTGCCTTGGGAGTGATGTAGGGAGGGAGAGAGTTTCACGTTGGAAGTCGCAAATGCCAATCTGACCGTGCAGGAGCAAAGGGACAATTGTGGATACCGACGAGCAGGGAACCAGACTGAACTGCTGGACCTGTACATTCCAATTACAGGCTTAGGGAGGGGAAAGTGGAGAGCCATTGAGAGCTGTGAACAGGGCTGTGAACTGTTCACAGATAGACGGTCTGGGACTAAGTAGTTAAAGGAAAATGGTTTGATGTTGGGGCCCTGATATCAAGGGGAGCTGATTGCTTGGGAATTACCCAGCACAGTCGGTTAGGAGGGGCCAGAGACCCCCAGCTGTTCCTCATGAATGCCACCACAGGCAGACTGAGACTCAGGCCCACCACAGCTGACCATGCTGGGGTTGGCTCAAGCCTATTCCCTTGAGCTTCCACATCTGGCATGATCTGACTTTTGTGCCACAAGGAAGGAGAAGGCAGATTGTGCAGGCTGCAGGCCACGGTGGTGGCTCCCATCCTGGCCCCCAGTCCCAACATTTGGGGACAGAGCTAGCAGACACCAGGGTTGCTATGAGCTCTTTATTGAGCCGAGTCCTGGGGGCTGAGACCCCTTCCCCCCATGCCGGGCGCTCAGGGCCCCGGGTGAGGGCTGCTGCACCGTTTGCGGACTCGCCCCTCTCGGGGGTTGCCCTCGCGGCCAGCCTGGCCCTGGGTCAGCAAGTGCCAGTTGTGCGCGGCCTTGACCCCGGCCTTGGCCCCGGCTCCTCCCGGGAGCCCGGAGGCCGCACGGCGCCCCTCCTCCTGCAGCCGGGCGTCCAGCTGCAGCAACAGCACCAGGATCCGCTTCATCTCCCGGGCCCGCGCGACCTCGCGCCGGTCCACACCGTCTCCCGCCCCGCGTAGCATGGGCGCCGCCACCGGGGAGCCTGCCAGGGCGCCGAGCACGTCCTCATCCTGCCAGCTGGGCCGCGCGCAGGGGCCCGCCGCCGCCGCCGCCTCGGCCAGCTGCTGTCGCTTGTCCAGAGAGAAAACCAGCACGATCTTGGTCTGGGGGTGGGGAGGGTCGTGAGTCCCGAGGACCCTCACCATGCTCCCGAGGACATACACGCAGGTGCAGGAGCCTAGATGCTCCCAGAGAAAAGCACAGTCCCTGCGATGGGACCGCCTGTCTACACTCCTAGCCTTGTTGCACGAGGTCAGGGGCCTGTCCGCACTAGAAGAGGGGGACGTGGCCTCTTGTGAGGGTGTGGGTAAGAGAAAGGGTATCCCGTGTCTACAGCGCCAGTGGGGTCCTTCTCTTATTCCTGACCCCCGTTTATCTGAGGTTGGGAGACCCCCTCTCCTGCATTGGCTTCTGGGCCTTGTAGGACCCTCACCCCTCTGGGCTCAGGGAATCTCACCTCCCCTGGAGGGCTCATCTAACCCCTCTTCTGCATCTAGAACAACAGGCCTAAACTCCCTCACCTGTCCAGGGTCCCCTGACCCCAGCCTGTCACCCCACCCGCCCACACTCACACTTGGCTTCTTCCTCTTAAGGTGGCTGAAAAACTGCTTGTGACAGGCCTTATCCATATCAGGTGGCCTGTCCTTGCGCTCCTGATTGGGCGCTTTGGTCCTGTTGTGGGAACTGCAGCTTCCCATGGTCAGGCTTGTTACCACTGGAGGCCACTGCCCATGCCGCCTCTACGCTGCCCTCTAGCCAGGGGCCCTGGCTCAGTCCTGCCCCACCAGAAGGAGGCGCATTGTGAGCTCATTAGTGACCTCACCGCTCCAGGCTCTGTGTTCTTCCCCAAGAAGCCCCGTGGAAATCTGGGCTCTGTTCACTGTCTGACCTCCCTGGCCTGTTTCCCAGCTGTGAAATTCGGCTAATGATCATAAATGAGGCAATGTTTGTGAGGGGCTTAGTGGTGATTTCAGAGCGACTTCTGTGGCTTGGGTTTGAGTTGTGTCCCCTCCCCCCCAGCTCACTGTAATTTCAACTCTTCTAGGCCTCAGTCTTGATTGCAAAATGGGGTTAGCTGTGGTTCCTACACATTGTTATAGACATTAAATGGATTTTTTGGATAAACCTAGAATAGGATAGGTTTTTTTTTTTTTTTTTTTTTTTTAATCCTCCTGAGATAAGGTCTCACTCTAGCCCAGGCTGACCTGGAATTCACTATGTAATCTCAGGTTGGCCTGAACTCACAGCGATCCTACCTCAGCTTCCTGAGTGCTGGAATTAAAGGTGTGCACCACCACGCCTGGCAGGATAGGTGCTTTTGCCCACTAGGTTCTTTGGTTGCAAACAATATTGATCAATTATTTTTAAAAATTTAAATTAATTTATTTATTTGCAAGCAGAGAGAGAGAGATAGATAGAAGAGAGGCAGACAGAGAGAGAATGGGCATGCCAGGGTCTCTAGCCACTGCAAACGAACTCCAGATGCATGCGCCCCTTATGCATCTGGCTTTCGTAAGTCCTGGAGAATGGAACCAGGATTCTTTGGCTTCCCAGGCAAACGCCTTAACTGCTAAGCCATTTCTCCAGCCCAATTATTTAAATTTTTATTTTATTTTTTTATTTGAGAGAAAGAGAGAGAGAGAAAGAGAGAATGGGTATGCCAGGGCCTCCTGCCTCTGCAAACAAACTTCAGGTGCATGTGCCACCTGTGCATCTGGTTTACGTGAATCCTGAGAAATTGAACCTGGGTCCTTTGGCTTTGCAGGCAAATGCCTTAATGGCTAAGCCATCTCTCCAGCCCATGATCAGTAACTTTATACTCCCTAAGGGAAGTTTATTAAAAGAATGGCAAAGGCTGGAGAGATAGCTTAGCCGTTAAGGTGCTTGCTTGCAAAGCCAAAGGACCCATGTTCAACTCTCCAAGTCCCATGTAAGCCAGAGGCACAAACTAACGCAAGTACGCAAGGTCACACATGCACATAAAGGGGCACGTGCGTCTGGAGTTCGATTGCAGTGGCTAGAGGTCCTAGCCACCCCCCCACTTTTGCTGTCTTGCATAAAAGAAAAACAAGTCAGTTTGCTGGGCCTCAAAAAAGAAAAGGGGGAAAAGAAAGGAAAATAAACTATAGGCTTGTTTGGGAATGACAGGGCCCAGCCTCTGCTCGGGCCCTTGTTATCTCAAAGTTTAGCCCAGGAGGTCTCACCGTGTGGCTCAGCTGAGGCACGTCATGGCAAGAGATGAATTCATTGATGGATGGTGCTTTCGAGCCGCTTTGTAGAAGGGCATGCACCTGGACTGTGGCTTTCTTAAGACTCTTGGGATGGGGAGTGAGGAGCTCTCAGGACATCTGTGACTGATGTAACTGTGCATATTCCTAACTAGTAGTATGTTTGACACTAGTGACAAATGTGACACTAGTGAATTCCAGGTCAGCCTGGACTAGAGTGAGACTTTACTTTGAAAAACCAAAATGAAAAAAGACCTTGTGTTGGGGGCTGGACAGATGGCTTAGCAGTTGAGGCCTAAGGACCCCAGTTGGATTCTCTAGGTCCCACATAAGTCAGTTGCACATGGTGGCGCATGCGTCTGGAGTTCGTTTGCAGTGGCTAGAGGCCCTGGCACGCCCATTCACACTCTCTCTCCCTCTCTCTGTCTCTAATAAATAAATAAAAATTTTTTTAAAGCTGGGTGTGGTGGCACACACCTTTAATCCCAGCACTAGGGAGGCAGAGGTAGGAGGACTGCCATGAGTTTGAGGCCACCCTGAGAATACAGAGTGAATTCCAGGTCAGCCTGGGCTAGAGTGAGACTCTACCTCGAAAAAAAAAAAAAAAAGGCACTGGACCAAATCCTGTGTAGGAATTAAATTAAACGAGCACAGCCTCTGAACAGTTCAGTGTGATGGATATTATCATTCATGTTTTCTATCCTTTTTTTTTTGGTCTTTTTGAGATAGGGTTTCACTCTAGCTCAGGCTCATCTGGAATTCACTATGTAGTCTCAGGGTGGCCTTGAACTCACAGTGATCCTCCTACCTCAGCCTCCTGAGTGCTGAGATTAAAGGTGTGTGCCACCACGCCTGGCTCTTTTTAAAAATATTATTTATTTATTAGAGAGAGAGGAAGAGGAGAGAAAGAGAGAATGGGCACACCAGGGCCTCAACCACTACAAATGAACTCCAGACGCATGCGCCCCCTTGTGCATCTGGCTTATGTGGGTCCTGGGGAATCAAACTGAAGTCAAATGCCTTAACTGATAAGCCATCTATCTCTCCAACCCCTATTTTTTTTTTTTTTTTTTTGGTTTTGCAAGGTAGGGTCTCACTCTGGTCCAGGCTGACCTGGAATTCACTATGTAGTCTCAGGGTGGCCTCGAACTCTCGGCGATCCTCCTCCCTCTGCCTCCCAAATACTGGGATTAAAGGCGTGCGCCACCATGACTGGCTTCCTATTTTTTTTTTTCCTGAGGTAGGGTCTCACTCCAGCTCTGGCTGACCTGAAATTCACTATGTAGTCTCAGGGTGGCCTTGAACTCATGGTGATCCTCCTGCCTCTGCCTCCCGAGTGCTGGAATTAAAGGCATGTGCTACCACACCCGACTTATGATTCCTGTTTTAGAGATGAGGAAACTGAGGCACGGAGTGAACATAGTTGGGGAGTCTGGGTATCCCAAGGTGGTCTGTACAGGGCCTGATGCATGATCAGTTTCTCTGCCCTTCTGCCCATTTTGGGAGGGGCCTGGGATCACTGCTGACAGGGTCACGTGTGTTTGTGTATGTGTAGAGTGACATGTTGTCTGGTACCTAGCTCCTAGGAAAAAGCACACAGTAATGTTTGCTGTATGGATGCATGAACAAATGCACATGTAACTTGTGAGTTTGGGGCCAGCTGGCTAGTATGGGCCACATCACTTTTATCATGTGTCAAAATTGGCCCTGTGACCACTTTCCCCCCAGCCTACCCCTGCCTGGCCATGTATGGGGCCTCTCTGACTATGGCAAAGCTGAAAATGGAAGCCCCAACAGAAAGGAGGAATGAGGTCCAGAAATGTCAGCATGTCATCAGGCAGATGCTCCCTGAGTGGTCCTCACATCCCCTAGGAAGAATGGCCTCTCCTAGACCAGAGTGGACCTGGAAGCTGGGCATGATGATACTCACCTGTAATTCAGGCACTTGGAGGCTGAGGAAGGAGAAGCATTAGTTGGGGTTAGCCTGAGCTACCTAGTGAGATCCTATTTCAAAACAAAAGGGGGGTTGGAGAGATGGTTTAGCAGTTAAGGCACTTGCCTACAAAGCCAAAGGACCCAGGCTCAATTTCCCCAGGGCCCATGTAGGCCAGATGGAGGCATACGCTTCTGGAGTTCATTTGCAGTGGCTGGAGGCCCTGGCGTGCCCATTCTCTCTCTCTCTGTTTCTCTGTCTCAAGTAAATAAAATAAAGGGGGGGGGGTGTCAGGCCCTCAATGCCCATTGAAACTCAGTGCCCTCCTGCATGCTCTGCCCTTATTTTATTTTATTTATTTAAGTATTGGAAAGAGAGAGAGAGAGAGAGGCAGATAGAGAATGGGCGCCAGGGCCTCCAGCCACTGCAAATGAACTCCAGATGCATGCGCCACCTTGTGCATCTGGCTTACGTGGGACCTGGCGAATCAAACCTGGGTCCTTTGGCTTCTCAGGCAAATGCCTTAACTGCTGAGCCATCTCTCCAGGCCTGCCCTGCTCTTTTCACTTTGACTGTTGCTCTGATAGGCAAGAAGAGGTAGCCCATGAAGCAGGCAGATCCCTTCCCCGAAATGCATGCTTGAAGTTGGGAGATGCCCACCACACTCTCTCTGCCTACAGGAGTATGAGCAGGCCTCCAAGGTGGACCAGTTTGTTACACGCTTCCTGCTGCGGGAGACCGTGAACCAGTTACAAGCCCTGCAGAGCTCCTTGGAGGGGGCATCAGATACTCTGGAAATGCAGGCCCGTGGCTTGCGGTATGTGAGGGTTCAGTGCGTGAGTTCCCATCGCCTGTACATTTCCAACCCCCTCAGTGTCACCACAGTCCATTCTGGAGGTGGTTATCTTGGAGACCATTTTTTTGTTGTTGTTGTTTTGTTTTTTGTTTGTTTGTTTGGTTTTTCAAGGTAGGGTCTTGCTCTAGCCCAGGCTGACCTGGGATTCACTCTGTATTCTCAGGGTGGCCTAGAACTTATGGCGATCTTTCTGCCTCTGCCTCCTGAGTGCTGTGATTAAAGGCGTGCACCACCACACCTGGTCGAGACCACATCTTGGGCGGGGGGAGGGAGAGGGGGAGCATGAACTGGTGAGAAGAGGTGGTTTATCTTTGGGGCTGGTCTTCAAAGTTCTAGGAGGCCTGTCTTGTCCCACCTAGGCCTGGTCCTGTCCTGAAGCCCCGGTCCTTAAAGTCCCCATGGGTTTGGGCACAGTAGGCTGACTGTTCATTTCCTAGGTGGGATGAAGAGAGCACAGAAGTGCAGAGCAGGCCCCGTGGCAGCCGGCGAGCGGGACGCAGAGCTCTGAGGACTATCAGTTGGTCACCCACCTGGTCTGGATCCTCTGACATAGGTGTGCCTGTGGCAGGGTGGGTTCTGGCTGCATGGGGCCCAGGGGCAGGTGTGGAATCCCTTGTTTTCCAAGCGACTGCTCTTCCAAATTCACCCTGAGAGACCTCCTGGCCTCAGGGGCCCATGGCTGATGCCTTCCAGGCCCCTCGCCAGGGCAGAGCTCAGAGGCTGAGTTGCAGTGGCGGCTACAGGTCAACCGTCTTCAGGAACTCATAGATCAGCTCGAGTGCAAGGTGAGCAGCTGGTGGCCAGTGCCCCTGGGGCAGGACCTGCCCGACCCAGTGCATGCTGGAGGCTCGACCTGCACACTCTGGCTTCCTCACAGGCCCCCCGGCTGGAACCTCTGCGTGAGGAGGACCTTGCCAAGGGTCCTGATGCGGTGAGCCTGGGGAGGGTCAGGTCACCGGGTGTTAGGGTTGAGGAACACTCATGGAGTGAGGGACGTGGCCGGTAGGTCCTGGCACTTGCTCTGTGACCCTGCAGGAGTCACTGTCTTCATGTGTATTTCAGGAAGCCAGGTCTGGGGCAAGGGAGGGAAGTTGGAGGAGGCATTAGGAGGTGGCAGACTCAAGCAATAGAGGGGGGCAATGCTGGATTAAGGCAGTGACATTGGAGGGTGGACTGTGGCATTGGTGGCAAGGACCTGATCCCCACAGAGGCGCAAGTATGACCAAGATAGGAGTTGTGGAGTCCCCCCCCCCCCATGAACCTGGCTCGCCCTATGACTGGTTCCTGTCTTGCCAGCACATCCTTGTGGCCCAGAGGCAGGTGCAGGTGGCAGAGGATGCCCTGCAGGACTTCCACCGTGCCCTGTGCTGCTACGTGGACTTCACAGGGGCCCAGAGCCATTGTCTGCAGTGAGTCCCCAGCCAACTGGTTGGGATGGCCAAGGTGGGGAGGATGTAAGCAGAGAGGGGTGCCAGGCTGGATGCCCTATCTAGGGATCTCATGAGACCCTGTGGCAGGTGGGCAGTGGTGGTTGTAATCCTTGCCTGGCCATCTCTTTGGCCCCACAGTGTATCTGCCCAAAGGATGCTGGACAATGGTTCCTTTACCTTGTATGAGTTCTGGCGGGATGAAGCCTCCTGGAGAAGGTATGAGTAGTGGTCCAACAGTCAGCTCATACTGAGAATGGCTTCTGAATGGGGAGGGAGTCAGGCTGGGTTCAAGTCCTGCTCTCCTCCTCCCTGGCTGTGTGGCTTCACGTACGTTAACTAACTCGTGTGGGCCCAGGTGATAATAGTTCAACCTCCTGTGAACTATATGAGGTGACAGGCAAATAACTAAATGAAAGCCAGAACTCGTGGAACAAGCCTGTACTTGCGGTACTTGGGAGGCAGAGGCCGGCAGATAAAAAGTTCAAGGCCAGCCTGTGCTATGTGCAAGATAGTATGAACAAAAGTACTGAATCCAATGCCAGGCACCCACAGAGCAGGCACTCAGTGAGCATACGGCATTGTCAGTGTGTGCTGGGCCATGTGCCTTCATTTCATCCTCATAGTAGCGTCGTGAAATAGACACTGTCCTCATTTTACTGAGGGGAAAAGAAAATTGAGGCTGGAGCCAGCACAGGAAGGCCTGGTGTCTGAGTCCAGGCAGTAGGTCTGGGGTTGGGTGACTCAAGAGCAGGTGGCCCTCATCTCGGAGCACATGACTGCTGCCTCTGTCCTCTCTTGGGCCTTCCCAGACACCAACAGTCACCGTGCAGCAAGGCGTTCCAGCGCATCCTCATTGATCACCTGCGGGCCCCAGACACCCTCACTACTGTATTCTTCCCAGGTGGGCTGCACTGCCCTCACCCCGTCCTCCCCAAAACCTGGGACCTGGGGGGACAGGGGCCCCAATAGCTCCTAATCTCCAACCTCTGACCTACAGCTTCCTGGTGGATTATGAATAATAACTGAGCCTGGTCTGCTTAAGCCAAGGACGCTGTGGCCCTGCCTCTCCTTCTAGAGCCTTCTGCACTGGTCAGCTCTGCACCAAGACGAAGGACCTTTGCCTGCTCTCAGACCAGGGGTGTGGCGGACTGACTGTGGAGCCCAGGGATCAGGCACTGGACCGCTTGCTCTCTATTGATTGACTTACCAGTGGGGTTTATTATCTGTAGCTTGTAAAGCACCCGGGTTTCCACCTGGCTCAGGAAGCCCAGATTCTTGTCCCTTCTTCCCCTGCCTTGCTGTGTGACCCAGGCTGATCTCTTCCCTCTCTGTCTGCCTAGGGGTATGCTGTTTTCTTTCTGTTGTCTTGGGACCAGGCTTATGCTCTTTCCTGACCAGTGGCAGAACCAGGGCTGATGCTCAGGGAACCCACCCCCCAACTCCTGGAACCTCCAGCCCCTGAGCCTGGGCTCAGATCAGTCTTCAGGGTGGGGTAAAGCCCTGGGTGCCCCTATCATCCTCCTGGGCCAGCTCTAGAATTTCTCCCACCAGGTGGCTGCACCAGAAACCTCTGGAGGATCCTGGGATGGTTTGCATGTCATTTGCATATCACTTGCATGTCATCACCCTATCCATTCTCAGGGCACTGTGGGACGCCCCAAGATGACCTTGAAAAGTAGCAATAACTTGGGCTTAGAGTTGCCTCCTGGCCCCAGAAACCTCTGCATCCTAGCCTGGGACCCCAGTTCAGAGGCAATAAAGGTGGTGGTCACCTCTGGCATTGTCTCTTCTCTCTTGCAAGGGCAGGCTGTGGAGCCTGGGCTAACCTGACAGAAGACTCAGAGCAGGAAGCCGCCTTCAGAATCAGTAGCAAAGAGCATGGTGGCGCACGCCTTTAATCCCAGCACTAGGGAGGCAGACATAGGAGGATCACAGTGAGTTTGAGGTCACCCTGAGATTACATAGTGAATTCCAGGTCAGCCTGGGCTAGAGTGAGACCTTAGCTTGAAAAAACCAAAAGAGGGGGCTGGAGAAATGACTTAGCAGTTAAGGGGCTTGCCTGCAAAGCCAAAGGACCCAGGTTTGATTCCCCGGGATCCACATAAAGCCAGATGCACAAGGTGGCACAGGCATCTGGAGTTTGTTTGCAGCACCTGGAGGCCCTGATGTGCCCATTCTCTCTCTCTCTGCCTCTCTCAAGTAAATAAAATATTTTTTAAAAACGAAAGAAACCCTGTCCAAAACAAGGTGGAAGGGGTAGAAGGTGAAGACCAACACCCTGGGGTTGTCCTCTGTTCTCCACACATATGCCATGGCATGTGTGTGCCCCACACACACACACACACACACACCCCAAAATCCGACTGCATGGAGTGTGGTGGCGCGCGCCTTTAATCCCAGCACTTGGGAGGCAGAGAGAGGTAGGAGGATCGCTGTGAGTTTGAAGCCAGCCTGATACTACATTGTGAGTTCCAGGTCAGCCTGGGTTCAACTGAAACCCTACCTAAAAAAACCAAAACCCTACTGCAGCTTCTAGAATGAAATTCCTTCAGGAGCTCTGTCTGCCCAGCTGCATCCTAGTCCTCTTCCTTCCTCCCGGTGTCATTGTCCTGTTTGCCTTCCCTTGGCCTAGTGGGTGAGCTCCCCATCCAATGCCCTACCCTCACACTCGTACACCATTCTAAGGCTGGGCCCACCTGAGCCCAGCTCACACCCTCCTGTGCGCTTGTGGTGCCAGGTGCCTCCCTTTAGAGCACCATTTTTTTTTTTTTTTTTTTGGTTTTTCGAGGTAGGGTCTCATAGAGCACCACTTTTCAAAAAATATATATTGCCGGGCGTGGTGGCGCACGCCTTTAATCCCAGCACTCGGGAGGCAGAGGTAGGAGGATTACTGTGAGTTCGAGACCACCCTGAGACTACATAGTAAATTCCAGGTCAGCCTGGGCCAGAGTGAGACCCTGCCTTGCAAAACCAAAAAAAAAAAAAAATAAAAATAAAAAATAAAAAAATAATAATATATTTATTTACTTATTTATTTAAGAGAGATAAAGAGGCAGAGAGAGGGCTAGAGAGATGGCTTAGTGGTTAAAGTACATGCCTGCAAAGCCTAAGGATGCCGGTTCGATTCTCCAGGTCCCACATAAGCCAGATACACAAGGGGGTGCACACGTATGGAGTTCGTTTGCAGTGGCTAAAGGCCCTGGTGCACCCATTCTCACTCTCCTTCTCTCTCTTTCCCTCTGTCTCTAATAAATAAATAAATAAAAATAAAATATTTTTAAAAAAGCTGGAGAGATGGCTTAGCAGTTAAGAGCTTGCCTGTGAAGCCTAAGGACCCCAGTTCGAGGCTCAATTCCCCAGGACCCACGTAAGCCAGGTGCACAAGGTGGCACATGCATCTGGAGTTTGTTTGCAGTGGCTAGAGGCCCTGGTGCACCTATTCTCTCTCTATCTCTCTCTCTGTTGCTAATAAATAAATAAAAATAAACAAAACAAAACAATAAAATAAAATAAAATAAAAAAGCCGGGCGTGGTGGTGCACGCCTTTAACCCCAGCACTCGGAAAGCAGAGGTAGGAGGATTGCCATGAGTTCAAGGCCACTCTAAGACTACAGAGTGAATACCAGGTCAGCCTGGGCTACAGTGAGACCCTACCTTGAAAAACAAAATAATTATTTATTTGCAAGCAGAAAGAAAACGGGCATCCCAGAACCTCTAGCCACTGCAAATGAATTTCAGATACATGCAGTACTTTGTGCATCTGGCTTTACATGGCTACTAATCTCGAGTCATTAGGCTCTGCAGCCAGGCACCTTAATCACTGAGCCATCTCTCCAGCCCCAAGAGCACCACTTTTTTTTTGTTGCTGTTGTTTTAAAGATTTTATTTATATATATATTTATTTATTAAATACAGAGAGAGGGAGAATGAAAATGGGCATGCCAGGGCCTCTAGCCACTGCAAACGAACTCCAGACACATGCGCCCCCTTGTGCATCTGGCTTATGTGGGACCTGGAGAATCAAACCGGGGTCCTTAGGTTTCGTAGGCATGTGCCTTAACCACTAAACTATCTCTCCAGCCATATTGTTATTTTTAAATATTCTTTTTATTTTTATTTATTTGAGAGATACAGAAATAGGCAGGTAGAGAGAGAATGGGCATGCCGGGGCCTCCAGCCACTGCAAATGAACTCCAGATGCATGTGGCGCTTTGTGCATCTGGCTTATGTGGGTCCTGGGGAGTCAAACTGGGATCCTTTGCCTTTGCAGGCAAGTGCCTTAACCGCTAAGCCATCTTTCCAATTTTTGTTTTTGTTTTTGTTCTTCAAGTTGGGTCTCACTCTAGTCCAGGCTGACCTGGAATGTTGTTTTTTCTTTTTTTGAGAGAGACACAGAGAGAGAGAGGGAGAGGAAGACAGACAGAGATGGGCGCGCCGACAGCCTCTCAGCTACTGCAAACAAAATCCAGATGCATGCGCCACCTTGTGGTCAAGTGCGGCATTGCGCCCTTGCATCACTGCATTGCGCACCTTGCTGTTCACTGCATCTGGCTAAACGCGCCTTAACCGCTAAGCCATCCTGCCCTGTTTTTTTTTTTTTAAATATTTTATTATTTATTTATTTATTTGAGAGAGAGAGAGATTGGAACTGTTGGAGAACTGGCATTCTTAGGCTTAGGAGGCAGGCGCCTTAACCGCTAAGCCATCTCTCCAGCCCTGTTTTTTTTTTAATTATTGTTTTTTATTGACAACTTTTAAACTTACATACAAAAAAACCCACCTGATAGTTCCCTCCCCTCCCCCATTCCACTTTAGAACTCCAATCTCCATCATATCCCCTCCCTCTCTCCATTAGTCTCTCTTTTAATTTGATGACATCATCTTTTTCTTCTATTTTGAGGGTCTTGCGGAGGTATTGCTAGGCACTGCAAGGTCATGGATATCGAGGCCAATTTCTGTCTGGGCAGTTGCATTGTAAGAGGTCATACCCTTCCTTTGGCTCTTCCATTCTATCCACCCCCTCTTCTGCAATGGTCCCTGAGCCTTGGAGGGTGTGACAGAGGTGTTTCGGTTCCAGCCCTGTTTTTGTTTCTTTAAGGTAGAGTCTCACTGTAGCTCAGGCTGACCTGGAATTAACTATGTCGTCTCAGGGTGGCCTTGAACTCACAGTGATCCTCCTACCTCTGCCTCCCATGTGCTGGGATTAAAGGCGTGCACCACCATGCCCAGCAAGAGTACTTTTTTTTTTTTTTTTTTTTTTTTTTTTTTTTTTTGGTTTTTCGAGGTAGGGTCTCACTCTGGCCCAGGCTGACCTGGAATTAACTATATATTCTCAGGGTGGCCTTGAACTCACGGCGATCCTCCTACCTCTGCCTCCCAAGTGCTGGGATTAAAGGCGTGCGCCACCACGCCCGGCAAGAGTACCACTTTTAAGTGTCACTATGGGTCACCTCTCAGTTTTTCCTGAGGAGGGCCCACCACCATGGCAGGACTGACTGTCCATCATTCTTGTGTTTTGTTTTGTTTTGTTTTAGCTGACCTGGAATTTATATAGTCTCATTCTGGTCTCAAATGCACAGCTATCTTCCTACTTCTGAGTGCTGTGATTAAAGGCTGCACCACCAAGCCCAGCACTGTTTTGTTTTTAAAATTATTTTTATTAATTTATTTATTTAAGAGGGGGAGGGGAGAATGGGAGTGCCAGGGCATCCAGCCATTGCAGACAAACTCCAGACACATGCGCCACCTTGTGCATCCGGCTTATGTGGGTCCTGGGGAATTGAACCTGGGTCATTTGGCTTTGCAGGCAAGCACCCAGGACAGGGTTTCTTGTTAGCCACTGTGAAGGCCAGGCTAGCTGGCCCCTGAGTTTTAGGACTCTCCTGCAGGGTGTTGGGATTCTAGAGGTACGTGGCACTTGCACATAGTCTAGGTTTGCATAGGTTCTGAGGATCTGAACTGTTGTGTGACTTTTCAACAAATGCTTTGAATCACTGTGCCATTTCCCCAGCCCTCTAAAGTGGTTTTAAGCCAAGGCTAATGGGCCAGCAGCTGAGTGACATTTCACCAGTGTTCTTGCATACCCAGTTGTGCCAGGTCCTTGCTGGGTGGTGGGAGAGCAGGGCTGGCCAGAAAGGCAACTCACCTGACACCAGCTTGGGGTTGGAGTGCAGGTCTGGGCCTCTAAGCAGTGGTTTTTCCCCAGTGATTTTTACAGACAGCAGGGTCTCCCACTGGCCTAGCTAACTTTGGGCCAGGCACAGGGGCCCTGGTGGCCTCTTGGGCAGCTCCAGGATGCTCTCCCCACCTCCCATACAAACTGCCTCGCAGCTCCAGAACTTTGTGCCAGTGTCTCCATGTGCGCCCTGAGTCTCTTGGGGAGGGTTTTCCCCTATACTCTGGTTTGGGTGTGTCCCCTTCTTAGAAACCAGTCAATCCAGTGGGAAATAATCCTGCTTTCTGCTCTTTGTTGCAATTCCACAGAAGCAACAAGAAGACTCTGTGAACTAAAACACTAGGGCTGTGCTAGACTGGGTGCTTGGCATGTGCAAGGCTCTGGGACTCTCATTGACCTGGAGCTTACCAATTAGCTTAGACTAGCTACTCCATGAACTCTGGGGTCCTCCTGTCTTTGCACTCCTCAGTGCTGAGAATCCAAACACACACCACGTTGCCCAGCATTTTATGTCCAGGCAGCACAGCAGCAGTTTCATCAGGCTCCACTCTGTCCCACAAAAGGACATCCTGATAAAGCATCAGCTGAAGGGGACTCCTGATATGTTCATTGCCATGGTGACTGTATCCCTTTAGCCCAGACCCTTTGCTTTCTCCAGCATTAAGATCATTTGATTTCTTGTCCTGATATTCAAGGCCTTTGCACTCCCGACCTGCACAGTCCCCTCTCCCTAAGTTGCACTTGGGCTGAGCGAGGTCATCTGCAGCTTCAGTCACCCCTTTCTTGGCTGCTTTCTCTGCTGTCCACTACAGAAATGTGGCCTCAGCCTTGGCATCAGGTCAAAGCCATGAAGTCTGGATCAGTTAGTCCCCTAGCCTTTGCCCTCAGTGTCTCTGGTGGCTTTCAGCTCCTTCCACAGCTGCTGGGAACACGCTTTGTGCAGCGCACTGGGGATATGAAATGTCAGCACCCAGGCCATGAGCAGGTGGTGCCCTGGAGCTAGAGTGCTCCTTGGCCAACCGCCACCCCACCGCCATAGACTACCTGTACTTATCACTCACCTGTACACATCCAGCCTGCCCTGGAGCTTGGCTTCGGGCCAGGCCAGGTGCTGGAGACACAACAGCAATCTTTTTCTTTTTTTTTTTTTTTTTTTTTTTGGTTTTTCGAGGTAGGGTCTCACTTCTAGCTCAGGCTGACCTGGAATTAATCTCAGGGTGGACTTGAACTCAAGACGATCCTCCTACCTCTGCTTCCATGTGCACCACCATGCCCAGCCACAACAGCAATCTTAATGGTGGACACTGCCTCCAGCTCTGAGAGGCACCTGCACACCAGGTCTCTTGACTCAGCCTCTGAAGGGATAGGCTCCACAGATCTTTTTCTGCAATTTCCTAGAACGTAATCAGAGAATGTTTGCTGGAATTTTTTTGGTTTTTTGAGGTAGGGTCTCACTGTAGCACAGGCTGATGTGGATTTCACTCTCCTCTCAGAGTGGCCTCGAACTCATACAGAACTCACAGTGACCTTGGCCTCCTGAGTGCTGGAATTAAAGGCGTGCACCTTTTTTTTTTAAAATGTATTTGCCAGGTGTGGTGGCGCACGCCTTTAATCCCAGCACTTGGGAGGCAGAGGTAGGAGTATCACCATGAGTTCAAGGCCACCCTGAAACTACAGAATGAATTCCAGGTCAGCCTGAGCTAAAGTGAGACCCTACGTTGAAAAACAAACAAACAAAAAAGCACACGCTAGGCCTGTCCTCTGCTGTGGACATGCATTACGTTGCCTCCTACATGCTGGCCACCCTTGGGTGCAAATCCTTCCCCAGTGCCAAGAACATCAAGAAGATCCTGGACAGTGTGGGCAATGAGGCTGATGATGACCGGCTTAACAAGGTCATCAGTGAACTGAACCGGAAAAATATTGAAGATGTCATGGCCCAAGGTATTGGCAAGCTCGCCAGTGTGCCTGCTGGTGGGGCTGTGGCTGGCTCTGCTGCCCCTGGCACTGCTGCCCCTGGCTCTGCTGCCCCTGGCTCTGCAGCTCCTGTTGCTGGTTCTGCCCCTGCTGCGGCCGAGAAGGAGGATAAGAAGAAAGAATCTGAGGAGTCATGGGATTTGGCTTTTTGATTAAATTCCCACTCCCTGCAAATAAAGCCTTTTCATGTAAATTTTTTTATTATATTTATTTATGAGAAAGAGGTAGAGAGAAAGAGAATGGGCACACCAGGGCCTCTAGCTGCTGCAAATGAACTCCAGATGCATGAGCCACCTTGTGCATCTGGCTTACATGGGTCCTGGGGAATTGAATCTGGGTCTTTTGACTTTGCAGGCAAGCGCCTTAACCACTAAGGCATTTCTCCATCCCTTTAGTTGGGTACTCAGACAGACAACTTCAGAAAAGATGGAGCACAGATGAAGGCAAAAATAACCAGTCACATTGGGTAAGAATGGAGTTTCAGATGGAGGTGGCAGACACAGCAGACCCAGTTCTGTCCTCCAGAGGGCGCCTGACACCAGGCAATGAAGCTGAGCAAGGCATGGACTGATCTGCAGGTAACTCCAGCCCCTTGGGAGGGAGATCTTATCACCTTCCTGAAATACCAGCACTCAGAGACAAGCACAGGTGGGTGGGGTGAGTTTAGATGGCTGCATTTTCTCAACCTAAGATATCTGAGGCCAATCATTTTCCTTTACTAGTGGTAAAGCTAAGTCAGTTGGCTCCTCGACTCCATCCTTGGTAAAATATCACACAACAATTCTTTGCTATTTTCCGTCTCTTTATGACAAAGAGTTATTTTATATGATAATGTATTACCAATTGGAAGATTCATCTAATCTGCTAGTTAATAATGCATTTGTTATGTTTTAGCTGACCTGGAATTTATATAGTCTCATTCTGGTCTCAAATGCACAGCTATCTTCCTACTTCTGTGTGCTATGATTAAAGGCTGCACCACCAAGCCCAGCACTGTTTTGTTTTTAAAATTATTTTTATTAATTTATTTACTTAAGAGGGGGAGGGGAGAATGGGAGTGCCAGGGCATCCAGCCATTGCAGACAAACTCCAGACACATGCGCCACCTTGTGCATCCGGCTTATGTGGGTCCTGGGGAATTGAACCTGGGTCATTTGGCTTTGCAGGCAAGCACCCAGGACAGGGTTTCTTGTTAGCCACTGTGAAGGCCAGGCTAGCTGGCCCCTGAGTTTTAGGACTCTCCTGCAGGGTGTTGGGATTCTAGAGGTACGTGGCACTTGCACATAGTCTAGGTTTGCATAGGTTCTGAGGATCTGAACTGTTGTGTGACTTTTCAACAAATGCTTTGAATCACTGTGCCATTTCCCTAGCCCTCTAAAGTGGTTTTAAGCCAAGGCTAATGGGCCAGCAGCTGAGTGACATTTCACCAGTGTTCCTGCATACCCAGTTGTGCCAGGTCCTTGCTGGGTGGTGGGAGAGCAGGGCTGGCCAGAAAGGCAACTCACCTGACACCAGCTTGGGGTTGGAGTGCAGGTCTGGGCCTCTAAGCAGTGGTTTTTCCCCAGTGATTTTTACAGACAGCAGGGTCTCCCACTGGCCTAGCTAACTTTGGGCCAGGCACAGGGGCCCCGGTGGCCTCTTGGGCAGCTCCAGGATGCTCTCCCCACCTCCCATACAAACTGCCTCGCAGCTCCAGAACTTTGTGCCAGTGTCTCCATGTGCGCCCTGAGTCTCTTGGGAGGGTTTCCCCTATACTCTGGTTTGGGTGTGTCCCCTTCTTAGAAACCAGTCAATCCAGTGGGAAATAATCCTGCTTTCTGCTCTTTGTTGCAATTCCACAGAAGCAATAAGAAGACTCTGTGAACTAAAACACTAGGGCTGTACTAGACTGGGTGCTTGGCATGTGCAAGGCTCTGGGACTCTCATTGACCTGGAGCTTACCAATTAGCTTAGACTAGCTACTCCATGAACTCTGGGGTCCTCCTGTCTTTGCACTCCTCAGTGCTGAGAATCCAAACACACACCACGTTGCCCAGCATTTTATGTCCAGGCAGCACAGCAGCAGTTTCATCAGGCTCCACTCTGTCCCACAAAAGGACATCCTGATAAAGCATCAGCTGAAGGGGACTCCTGATATGTTCATTGCCATGGCGACTGTATCCCTTTAGCCCAGACCCTTTGCTTTCTCCAGCATTAAGATCATTTGATTTCTTGTCCTGATATTCAAGGCCTTTGCACTCCCGACCTGCACAGTCCCCCCTCCCTAAGTTGCACTTGGGCTGAGCGAGGTCATCTGTAGCTTCAGTCACCCCTTTCTTGGCTGCTTTCTCTGCTGTCCGCTACAGAAATGTGGCCTCAGCCTTGGCATCAGGTCAAAGCCATGAAGTCTGGATCAGTTAGTCCCCTAGCCTTTGCCCTCAGTGTCTCTGGTGGCTTTCAGCTCCTTCCACAGCTGCTGGGAACATGCTTTGTGCAGCGCACTGGGGATATGAAATGTCAGCACCCAGGCCATGAGCAGGTGGTGCCCTGGAGCTAGAGTGCTCCTTGGCCAACCGCCACCCCACCGCCATAGACTACCTGTACTTATCACTCACCTGTACACATCCAGCCTGCCCTGGAGCTTGGCTTCGGGCCAGGCCAGGTTCTGGAGACACAACAGCAATCTTTTTCTTTTCTTTTTTTTTTTTTTGGTTTTTCGAGGTAGGGTCTCACTTCTAGCTCAGGCTGACCTGGAATTAATCTCAGGGTGGACTTGAACTCAAGGCGATCCTCCTACCTCTGCTTCCATGTGCACCACCATGCCCAGCCACAACAGCAATCTTAATGGTGGACACTGCCTCCAGCTCTGAGAGGCACCTGCACACCAGGTCTCTTGACTCAGCCTCTGAAGGGATAGGCTCCACAGATCTTTTTCTGCAATTTCCTAGAACGTAATCAGAGAATGTTTGCTGGAATTTATTTGGTTTTTTGAGGTAGGGTCTCACTGTAGCACAGGCTGATGTGGATTTCACTCTCCTCTCAGGGTGGCCTCGAACTCATACAGAACTCACAGTGACCTTGGCCTCCTGAGTGCTAGAATTAAAGGCGTGCACCTTTTTTTTTTTAAATGTATTTGCCAGGTGTGGTGGCGCACGCCTTTAATCCCAGCACTTGGGAGGCAGAGGTAGGAGTATCACCATGAGTTCAAGGCCACCCTGAAACTACAGAATGAGTTCCAGGTCAGCCTGAGCTAAAGTGAGACCCTATGTTGAAAAACAAACAAAAAAAAAAGCACACGCTAGGCCTGTCCGCTGCTGTGGACATGCATTACGTTGCCTCCTACATGCTGGCCACCCTTGGGTGCAAATCCTTCCCCAGTGCCAAGAACATCAAGAAGATCCTGGACAGTGTGGGCAATGAGGCTGATGATGACCGGCTTAACAAGGTCATCAGTGAACTGAACCGGAAAAATATTGAAGATGTCATGGCCCAAGGTATTGGCAAGCTCGCCAGTGTGCCTGCTGGTGGGGCTGTGGCTGGCTCTGCTGCCCCTGGCACTGCTGACCCTGGCTCTGCTGCCCCTGGCTCTGCAGCTCCTGTTGCTGGTTCTGCCCCTGCTGCGGCCGAGAAGGAGGATAAGAAGAAAGAATCTGAGGAGTCATGGGATTTGGCTTTTTGATTAAATTCCCACTCCCTGCAAATAAAGCCTTTTCATGTAAATTTTTTTATTATATTTATTTATGAGAAAGAGGTAGAGAGAAAGAGAATGGGCACACCAGGGCCTCTAGCTGCTGCAAATGAACTCCAGATGCATGAGCCACCTTGTGCATCTGGCTTACATGGGTCCTGGGGAATTGAATCTGGGTCTTTTGACTTTGCAGGCAAGCGCCTTAACCACTAAGCCATTTCTCCATCCCTTTAGTTGGGTACTCAGACAGACAACTTTAGAAAAGATGGAGCACAGATGAAGGCAAAAATAACCAGTCACATTGGGTAATAATGGAGTTTCAGATGGAGGTGGCAGACACAGCAGACCCAGTTCTGTCCTCCAGAGGGCGCCTGACACCAGGCAATGAAGCTGAGCAAGGCATGGACTGATCTGCAGGTAACTCCAGCCCCTTGGGAGGGAGATCTTATCACCTTCCTGAAATACCAGCACTCAGAGACAAGCACAGGTGGGTGGGGTGAGTTTAGATGGCTGCATTTTCTCAACCTAAGATATCTGAGGCCAATCATTTTCCTTTACTAGTGGTAAAGCTAAGTCAGTTGGCTCCTCGACTCCATCCTTGGTAAAATATCACACAACAATTCTTTGCTATTTTCCGTCTCTTTATGACAAAGAGTTATTTTATATGATAATGTATTACCAATTGGAAGATTCATCTAATCTGCTAGTTAATAATGCATTTGTTAGTTGATTTTTTTTATTTTTTTATTTTTCAAGGTAGGGTCTCACTCTGGTCCAGGCTGACCTGGAATTAGCTATGTAGTCTCAGGGTGGCCTCGAACTCTTGGCGATCCTCCTACCTCTGCCTCCCGAGTGCTGGGATTAAAGGCGTGCGCCACCACGCCCGGCTCAAAATATTTCTTTTAAAAATCAACTAATGCCGGGCGTGGTGGCGCACGCCTTTAATCCCAGCACTCGGGAGGCAGAGGTAGGAGGATCGCCAAGAGTTCGAGGCCACCCTGAGACTACATAGCTAATTCCAGGTCAGCCTGGACCAGAGTGAGACCCTACCTTGAAAAACCAAAAAAAAAAAAAATATTTTTTTGAGAGAGAAATGGGTGCCAGGGCCTCTAGCCATTGCAAATGAACACCAGACCCATGCACCATGTTGTGCATGTGGCTTATGTGGATACTGGAGAGTCAAACCTGGGTCCTTAGGTTTCGCTAAGCTATTTCTTCAGCCCTAGTTTATTTACTTTTTTTTTTTTTTTTTTTTTTTTTTTTTTTTTTTTCAAGGTAGTGTCTCCCTGTAGCCCAGGCTGACCTGGAATTCACTATGTAGTTCTCAGGGTGGCCTCAAGTTCATGGTGATCCTCCTACTTCTGCCTTCTGAGTACTGGGATTAAAGGTGTGCACCACCAGGCCTGGCATAGTTTATTTATTTATTTTATAGTTTTTTTTTTTAATTTTAAGCCGGGTGTGGTAGAGCATATCTTTAATCCCAGCACTTTGGAGGCAGAGGTAGGAGGATCATTGTAAGTTTGAGGCCAGCCTGAGACTACATAGTGAATTCCAGGTTAGCTTGAGCTAAAGTGGAGACCCTACCTCAAAAAAAAAAAAATTTTGCTTTTAAATTTGAGAGAGAAAGGGGCTGATAAAGATTGAATGGGCACATGAGCTGCTGTGAATGAACTCCAGACACATGTGCCACCTTGTGTGTCTGGTTTTATGTGAGTCCTGGGGAATGGACCTGGGTCCTTAGGCTTTGTAGGCAAGCATCTTAACTACTAAGTCATCTCTCCAGCCCCCTAGCTTATTTTTTTTTTTGTCTGTCTTTTTTTTTGTTGTTGTTTTTAAATTTAAATTTTTATTTTTTTATTGACTTCTATACTTTCATACAAAAAATGCATATTTCCCTCCCCTGCCCCCATACCCCTTTAGAACTCCAATCTCCATCATATCCATTCCCTCTCTCCATTAGTCTCTCTTTTAATTTGATATCATCATCTTTTTCTTCTATTTTGAGGGTCTTGTGAAGGTATTACTAGGTACTGCAAGGTCATGGATATCAAGGCCAATTTCTGTCTGGGCAGTTGCATTATAAGGAGTCATGCCCTTCCTTTGGCTCTTCCATTCTATCCGCCCCCTCTTCCGCAATGGGCCCTGAGCCTTGGAGGGTGGGACAGAGGTGTTTCAGTGCTGGGCACTCCTCCATCCCTTTTTCTCAACACTATGTGCCTTTTGGGTCATCCCAGTGGTCATCACCATCTGAAAAGAGAAGCTTCTCTAACTAGAAGTAAGAGTAGTATTAATATGTGAATATGAACATTATGTGTAGTGCTTTCAGGGCAGCTTGGTGGGAATAATATATACATTTAGCCAGACAAGAGCAGGCTTTATACCCCTAAGGCTCATGACCTCCCCTGCCATAGACTTTTGCTTAGGTTTTTCAGTACCAGGTATGTATTCCCTCCCGTAGAGAGGGCCTTCAGTCCAATTATGGAGCAGTTGGTTACCCCAAGAGCAGACATGCCACTATTGCACCCGTTCAGTCATTGGGCCTGTATGGCCAAACTTGAATATTCAGTGTCCACTGTTTTCACTGCTGATGACTTCTGTGTCCCATAGGGCTGCATGTAGTGCAGCTTTTTCCAGCTTTCAGTTGGCTGGTTTATAGGGAGAAGGTTTTCTGCTCAGCACCAGCTTGCTTTCTCAGTGACCTTGCCTCTCAGGCAAGAGAGATGTCTTCAGCAATGGGGTCTATCTGTTTCTCAAGGGAAACCAAGGGCTTTGTCAATAGCCTTTCATGTTTTGGAGGCTTCCAGGACCTCCTTGGCCAACAACTCACTGGAAGGTATCCCATCCGAGGCACTGAAAATTTTCTACTAACAGTCTACAGCTTCTAGATGTGCCATTATTCAAAAAAGTAGTTTTCCATATGTCTTATTCATAATATCTTGAATTTTGATTGACCCTCCCCCTGCCCTTCTTTTATGCATCCTCTTCCCATGGCCTTCCCGTGGCCTTTAATCCCAGCACTCAGGAGGCAGAGGTAGGAGGAGTGCCGTGAGTCTGAGGGCACCCTGAGACTACATAGTGAATTCCAGGTCAGCCTGAGCTACAGTGAGACCCTACTTTCAAGCAAGGGCCCTTAATCACTGAGCCATCTCTGCTACTCTGAAGCCTACCAATCACTTTCAGCACCCCCTTCTGTGGTTTCATGTTATTTTTTACTTTGAGAGAGATAGAAATGGAGGCAGATGAGAGAGAGAGAAAATGGGTGCACCAGGGCCTTCAGTTGCTGAAAGCAAGCTCCAGACACATGAGACACCTAGTGTACCTGGCTTACATGAGTCCAAGGGAATCAAACCTGGGTCCTTTGGCTTTGCAGGCAAGAGCCTTAACCGCTAAGCCATTTCTCTAGCCCTCATGTTATTTTATATTGTCTGATAATGCCAATATCCAATATCCAAAGCCTCAAGGTTTAAATAAGCTGTTGATTGATTGCTCTTGCTGATGCTGTGGTGGAAAATTCTCCTGGGAGCTTAGGGATTTTTTTTTTTTTTTTCTGGCCAGCTCAGAATGTACCTGATATGCACGGTACGACTCCTGCAAGTCCTTAGGGATATTTTTCTCAACACTTAGGCTTTTGGGCTGGGAGATGGCTCTGTGGTTAAGGGCCAGAGTTCAACTCCCAGCACCCATATGAAAGCTGGATTTATCATGAATGTCTGTAACTCCAGTGCTAAGAGCAGTGGAGATAGGATTGCTGGGGTTTGCTGGTCTAAGCAAAAAAAATAGTATTCCAGGTACTCTGTCACACACACAATTTTTTTTTTTCCAGGTAGGGTCTCACTCTAGCTCAGGCTGACCTGGAACTCACTATGTAGTTTCAGGGTGGCCTCAAATTCACATCAATCCTTTTCCCTGCGCTGGAATTAAAGGTGTGTGTCACCACATCCAGCTTCAGTAAAAATTATATATATATGTATATATATACATACACACATACATATGTATTTAATTTTATTTTTATTTGACACAGTGGGGGGGGGAGGGAGAAAATGGGCACGCCAGGACCTCTAGGCACTGCAAAGGAACTCCAGATGCACGTGCTACTTTGTGCACCTGACTTATGTGCAACTTGAAGAATCGAACCTGCATCCTTAGACTTCGCAGGCAAGCACCTTAACTGGTAAAGCATTGCTCCAGCCCAATAATAAATTGTGTGTGTGTGTGTGCATATATATATATATACATATATATAAATTTATTTTTTTGGTTTTTCGAGGTAGGGTCTCACTCTAGCTCAGGCTGACCTGGAATTCAATATGTAGTCTCAGGGTGACCTCGAACTCACAGCGATCCTCCTACCTCTGCCTCCTGAGTGCTGGGATTAAAGGTGTGCGCAACCACACCTGGCTATTTTTGGTTTTTTGAGATAGGGTCTCACTCTAGCCCAGACTGACCTGGAATTCACTATGTAGTCTCAGGGTGGCCTGGAATTCACAGTGATCCACTACTTCTGCTGGGATTAAAGTGTACACCACCGGGGCCTCTAGCCACTGCAAAGGAACTCTAGATGCATGTGCCACCATGTCCATCTGGCTTACATGGTCTGGCAGTTTAAGCTTATTCTTTATTTTTCTGGCTTTTAGGAATTTTCTTGCTTCCTTTCTTGTATTTTGGAAAGGTCTATGTAATCCAGGTAGGCTTCAAAATCCCCATGTTCCTGCCTTAGGCTGCTTACTGAGTGCTGGAATTAAAGGATTTCATTCACCATGCCTGGTGATCTCCTTCCCATATTTTTTCATCTATGATCTCAAGTATATAAAAATGTATTTAAAGATGGCTTATTTACGCTTGCCTGTGATGCCTGGAGAGGCTTGACTCCCAGAACCCATGTATGCCAGATGCACAAGGGGGCACACACATTTGGAGTTTTTTTTTGTTTTTGAGGAGGGTTTGCCTAAGGACCTGGAATTAACAGTAGTCTCAGGGTGGCCTTGAACTCCAGAACCCACCTCTGCCTCCCAAGTGCTGGGATTAAAGGGGGCGCCACCACGTCCGGCTGCATTTGGAGTTTGTTTGCGGTGGCTGGAGGCCTTGGTGTGCCCATTCTCTGTCAAATAAACAAAAATAAAAATAAAATGTATTTATTGAGCTGGTTGTTGTGGCACACACCTTTAATCCCAGCATTTGGGAGGCAGAGGTAGGATGATAGCCAAAAGTTTGAGGCCACCCTAAGACTACACAGTGAATTCCAGGTTAGCCTGGACTAGAGTGAAACCCTACCTTGACCCCCAAAAAAAAGTATTGAGCTGGGTGTTGTGGCTTATACTTTTAATCCCAGCACTCGGGAGGCAGAGGTAGGAGGATCGCTGTGAGTTCAAGGCCACCCTGAGACTTCATAGTGAATTCCAGGTCAGCCTGAGCTAGAGTGAGACTCCTTCGAAAAACAGAAAACAAAACAAGACATGAAAATCCAAGTGCCTAACAAGGGCTGAGCATGCAGCCCAGTGGGAAAGTGCTTGCTGTGCCCAAGACCCTAGGTTTGATCTCCAGGAGCATAATAAAACAAATGACGAGGGCTGGAGAGATGGCTTAGCGGTTAAGGCGCCTGCCTCCTAAGCCTAAGAACGCGGTTCCAATCTCCAGGTCCCATGTTTAGCCAGATGCAGTGACGCAAGGGCGCAATACCACACTTGACCACAAGGGGGCGCACCCATCTCCATCTGTCTTCCTCTGTCTCTCTCCAAAAACAACACAAATGACAACAGCCCAAAAAACAAACAAACAAACAAACAAAAAAAAAACCCCTTAGGCCTAGAGAGATGGCTTATGGTTAAGGCACTTAACTGCAAAGCCTAAGGAACCAGGTTCGACTCCCCAGAACCCATGTAAGCCAGATGCACATGGTGGCACATACTTCTGGAGTTCCTTTGCAGTGGCTAGAGGCCCTGGCAGCCCATTCTCTCACACACAAATAAATAAAAACTTGCTAGGCGTGGTGGCACACGCCTTTAATTCCATCACTTGGGAGGCAGAAGTAGGAAGGTCACCATGAATTCAAGGCCACCCTGAGACTACATAGTGAATTCCAGGTCAGCCTGGGCTAGAGTGAGACCCTACCTCGAAAAAACAAAAACAAAAACAAAAAAAGAAAGAAAGAAAAAATCTTAGGAAGGAGATGGCTCAGCAGTTTAAGAGGGCTTGCTGTGCAAGCACAAGGGCTTAAAGCCAGAGTTCAATTCCTCAGCGTCCACATAAACAACTGCACATGATCATGCATATTTATAAGAACAGAGCCAGGCATGGTGATGCATGCCTTTAATCCCAGCACTCAGGGGGCAGAGGTAGGAGGATTGCCGTGAGTTCAAGGCCACCCTGAGACTACATAGTTAATTCCAGGTCAGCCTGGACTAGAGTGAGACCCTACCTCGAAAAACCAAAAAACAATTTTGTAAGAGGTGTGGTAAAGCAAGCTGAGTTCCAGCACTTGGGAGGCTGAGGTAGGAGGATCACCGTAAGTTTGAGCCCAGCCTGAGCTCAAAAACAAACGAGCTAGAGAGATGGCTTAGTGGTTAAGGCGTTTGCCTGCAAAGCCAAAGGATCCTGGTTTGACTCTCCAGATCCCACGGAGGCCCTGGTGCACCCATTCTCACTCTCCCTCTCTAATAAATAAAAAAAATAAAATCTAAAAAAAGAAAAAAAGACATTTCTCTATTAAAAACAAAAAGATTTTTGCCGGGCATGGTGGTGCACACCTTTAAACTCAGCACTTTGGGAGGCTGAGGTAGGAGGATCGCCTGTGTTCAAGGCCAGCCTGAGACTACATGGTGAATTCCAGGTCAGCCTGGGCTACAGTGAGACCCTACCTCAAAAAAACAAACAAAAGATCTGTTAATTGTGAGGCTATCAAGGAACTTGGAGCATTGTAAGCTGTTGCTGACACTTGACTACAGCTCTCTGGATGGGCCTGAGCTGCCAGCCCGATTACTTGTCCCTTACATCCCATATCCACAGGGCAGAGGTGGGCGGCGGCTCACTTCCTGGAGGGGGCCAGCTGCTGCAAGCCCCATGGGAACACTGGATCCAGCACTGGAATTCTCCTCAGCACCCCACCTCCTTCTTTCCTTCCCCAGAGATCTAGGATTTGGCAGCAGGGGACAGAAGCCAGACACCAGGCCCCTCACAGTGCAGATGCCACCATAGCTATGCCACTCTCCTGGGCCTAGTCCAGATTGAGTCAGAAAAGGAATATAGCCTTTTTATTAACTACTTTAAGTAGAACAAACTAAATACATATTTAACAGTTTTGGTTCATTTATACAGTACATTAAATAAGTTATGCACAGAGTTAAGTAACAAAAGTTCCTATCAAGAGTAAAATGACAAAGCACAGAAAAACCAGACTCTCTCTAATGCATCCTGTGGGTGGCTTCACATTCACCGTCCCCCTCTGCAAACCGTGCTCGGAGGCTTGGTTTTCTATGTATTTACATTATTGGTTGTTTTCTATAGATGGAGCCTTTATAGCCTCATCAGGAACTTGGAAAGCCACTTAAGTGGAAAGAAGGCCTTGTAGCCAAACAGCCCTTTCAACCATTCACTGAATGCTTATTGCTGCTTCTCCCTGCCAACAAGGCAGGGACAGGGCTGTCCCTGACAGACACCAGCCGTGCATACCCTATTTGGTATAAACATCAACATGAGTTTGTACTGGGCAGCTGAGGCCTGACCAGATGGGGTCTGCAAGGGAAGCATCACCTACGGGGCTGTGGTGGGGGAAATGGGGATACAAGGCTCTCCTGGCTCATGCTGCTCCCCCGTCTTTGGAAATGCACATGTCAACACATGGGGCAGAGGCAGGTAGTCAACATTTTGGCTTCACAAGAACTATACTCAAGTGGGAAGGGCTCTGTTGCATGCCCAGTATCCCAGACCAGCCAGGGCTGGGCTCTTCTGACAGCTGGCCATCTGGCCCAAGCTGGATCAGCTCATGTCCTTCTGGCTTTTCTCACATTTGGTTCAAACGTGCCATCACCCACTTCTCTGCAAAGAGCTAAACACCACTGAAGCAAACTGGTGTGGTCTCCTGACCCAGGGCCTGGAAGCCTTGGTTCTGGTCCAGTTCTGAAGACAGCCTCCAAGATGCGTCCTGTTTGTCATGATTTATTCAATCCACAATCCCTTCAACCGTTTCCAGCATAACGGCCATCTGCTCACTCTTCAGGCTTTCTCTCTGGAGAATTCACTGCCATACAATTCCAGTTCTGTTGTTGCATCTTCCACAACTGCTCAGAACAATGTCCATGCCTGCTGTAAGCGGTGACAGAAGGGGGATCATTATCTTTTGAAATAGGGCTGTACAAAGTAAAATGTAGATTTTCTGTTTGGAAAATAAAGATGTTCAAGTTGACACCAAGCTGTGATGCACTTCCTGGGGACCAACAGGCCCAAACAGGCCAAAGGAGTCCACACTGTAGAGGGCGATAGCGCACTCCAGGTGCAGATCTGTTGTCTCCACACTTGGATCCAGGGCAGCAGCATGACGGAACTGTGCCTCAGAAAAGAGCCATGCAGCCTGCATTCACTACCACCCGACACAGCATGAGCAAATCTGCTGAGGCGCAGGCACCCAGTGGGGAGGGGGTGTCACACCTTACAGAGGACTCCCTATTCCTGAGCAGGTGGCTTCAACAACTTACCAAGTCTTTGCCACTGGATGAAGTGAGACATGGTGCACAGGAATGAGGGAGGACCCAGAGGACAACCGAGACAGGAAGAGCCTTCCCTCAATTATCCCTGGGGAGGCTTCCAGACAGTTCTCTTGGGAAGAGGTCTGTGAGGTTCCACCACTTGTCAGTGTCCCTCAGCAGAGATGCTGAGCACTGGCCTCATCCTCCAGACACGCTCTTAAGCCACATCTTGTGATTGACCTGCCACCATTTATATCACCAGCCCAGGCCCCAAACATTGACTATAGAGGCCAGACCTCTAAGCTTCTGACTCGTCTGTTTCCTTTCTATC
This sequence comes from Orientallactaga sibirica, assembly GCA_036365145.1. Classification (NCBI taxonomy): domain Eukaryota; kingdom Metazoa; phylum Chordata; class Mammalia; order Rodentia; family Dipodidae; genus Orientallactaga; species Orientallactaga sibirica. The sequence continues at coordinate 12,564,929 of JAEOAD010000011.1, forward strand.
CCTGTGCAAAGAGAGTTCAAGTCCACTTGCAACTTAACTGGGGTTGGGCTGGGTCAGCACACACTAACAACTAAGTGGGGAACTGGGATTTGCTCCGGTCCCTCCACCACCTCCCCTCAATGCCGCCCTACCTCCTGACAGGAGTTGGAGAATTTCAGAAAGAAGCTGGAGAAAGGAACTTCTCAAATCTGAATAGGAAATCCTAAACAAATGCCTGAGTCTCTTACAAGTGAGGTTGACCAGAATCAAGACAAGTGATAGGTCTGAGAACTGAACTATAGCGTACACCTGATTTGTAAATAGACCAGTGTGTATGGGGACACAGGGGCTGAGCAGTCCAGAATGGTATCAGTCATTAGAACTACTGTCCACAAAAATAGACCATGCCTTGTGCGTTAAATCTTTACTACCGAAATTCATCTTGAGCCCTGATGAGTACTATTTTTTTGGATTTAAACACTTTGATCCAACCAGTGGAAACTGGAAACTACCCTGACTAGTCTTGTGGCTAGATTTAAAAAACCTGCATGGGTGTTTATCCCATTTACTAATGAAAAAACAAGCTGAGGGCAGACCCAGTGCTTATCATGAAGCCCATGACCTTCTCTGGGAAATGTGAGCAAGCGTTTTCTGGGGACTGACTCCACCTTGGCAGTCTGGGTGGCCGCAGGGGCTGGGACTCTCAGAGGCACATTTGATTAGGTAGGGGAGGCCAAGCTGTATTAGGCTGACTGGGAAGCAGTGGGTCTGGGGTATTCCATGCTGAAATAAACATGGTTATCTATCTTTTCTCCTCTGGATCCATCTTATCTTAAACAATATCAATCAGTATTTTAAAGGTATCTTGTAGTGAGCTTCTTCTTAAAGACTGAAAATCCTTGGTTAAGAGATAAGATATGGACTCAACATTCTTAAAATCAGCTACAACTCTATGTAGGCCAATGCCACCTATGTGAATCCCTTTCTTTTGTGGTACTAAGGGCCTTACTTCAGACTTGGGTCATTGCATAAAATATGATAATCTGGACTGGAGAGATGGCTTAAGGTGCTTGCCTGCAAAGCCAAAGAACCCAGGTTTGATTCCCCAAGACCCATGTAAGCCAGATGCACAAAGTGGTGCATGCATCTGAAGTTCATTTGCAGCAGCTGAAGGCCCTGGCATGCCCATTCTCTCTCCCCCACTCTCTCTCTCTCTCAAATAAATAAATAAATAAATAAAGATGGTAATCTGACAGTGACTTCCAAAAGTCAGCACAATCAGGGCCAGGACAATCAAGGCTAAGTAACTCATCCCAACTGATTCCACAAGACAGAAGGATGCTGGAGGCTCAGAGATGGCAAGTGGGAGAGGCAAGGTCTTCCAGCTCCTAACAAAACCCCAGTGGCATGGAACAAGGTGTGAAGCAGTGCCCAGCACTCTGGATAGGGTACAGGTGATGTCCTGCTTAGGGGGAAAGTAAGTAGCTGGGAAGTCCCTGAAGATGGGAGGAGAAATGGGCCAGACTTCCCCAGATGGTTTCCACACTTCACAAACCTTTCTGATCTCAGAGGGAATCTATCAGAGATACCACAGGAGAAGAGAGACAGAGACTGTAGCTTGATAATGAACCAATGAAGTGGCATAATACCATAAAACCAGGTATAAAGAATCCTTCAGGCTCAGGAGGGCTGCTCAGATGAGATCAGGCCTGGTGGGTGGAAAGGTCCTGCTAACCTACCCCAACACATCCAGCATGACAACCACGGCCCAACAGGAGCCAAGGAGAGCCCAGTGATCAGACATGCGCAGTCTGAGACAAAAGGACAAAAGACGACCGTGCGCACAGTCAAGCAGTAGCAATGGGTTCAGCACTGCCAAAAGGTGATCCACTCAGTATTTTGACGATACTAGTCTGGCCAACATGCTCAGAGAGAACAGACTAGCATGATAGTCTCATCCTCCCTTGGACCAATCCATGCGCTGGAAACTACTTTCAGCACAGGCAAAATCAAGTGAGACACAAGAAAAGATGGATTCCAAACTATAGGGGCTGCCAGATTGGAAAATCTTTCTGAATGATTTGTAATATGTGGGGAAGACATTTCTTTTTTGTTTTTCATGATGGGCACTTTAATGACATGGTGACTTCCTTCCTATTGTTTCTGAGCATCTTAACCAGCTGAACAGCACAGCTCAGGAGGGAGTCCTGGGTGCTGCTTTTGGTTACTCAAGTCTCTGTTAGGCCAATTGGTGTCATCTACTAAGGGTGGATGTAGGAGCAAAGGAACTGTTTGGGGGTAGGGCAGAGTTTCTTCCTCAGCGTTCTGCCAGCCTCCATGCTTCTACCACATGTGGACTATGGATGGAATGGGAGAGAGAGCATGGGCACCTGTTTGGGCACTTTCATCAATCTGCTGATGCAGAGCCAAGGGGAGCTGGTGGTCTACACTGAGAAGGGGCTGGCTGTGCCAGCTTTAGAAATGCACCAGGAAGGCCGTGGAGGAGGCAGCTCAGAGCCCTGCCTATGTGCAGAGAATGGCAACTAGCTCTTCCAAGGACATGTGGCAAATCCCAGAGAGGATGTAGATGCTACGGGACGCTTCCTGCCACCACTTCATTTCTTGCCGATGACCCAAAAGCCACTTGTTCCAGTTGCCAAATCCTTGGTGCAAGGATTCTGCCATGTGGAGTGGTTGTCAGGATGAGAGGGGTTTGAGGTTCAGAGTCCGTTGGTATCTATGGCTGTCACAGAGGCAGGTGTTGAGGAACGTGAGGTGGTAGCTGAAGTCTTATCCAGGGCTGGGCTGGGCACACTGCAGTCAGTTGACCTGGCTGAGGAGCCCCTCCCCCCGGGAAGTAGTGGCCGGCTCTGGCTATGGGGACTCTGGCCATGCAGACTCTGGCCACAGAGGCGGTGGTGCCGCTCCCAGTCTTTGTGCTGGCAGAAAGAGCCACAGTATCGTGCAATATTGCAGCCACTGCACGTCTCACTGGCTTTTCGGCCACAGTTCCAGCAGTTCTGTAAGACACAGGCATCAGTTAGTGGCTGTTGGGATCTTGCAGGATAAGTTTCTGTCATTTGTGAACTGTCATTTGTGCACCCATTCTCTCTACCTGCTTTTTCATCTCTCTCTTTTCCTCCCTCTCAAATAAATAAATAATATTTTTAAAATATTTAAACCAGAGCGGGGCGTAGTGGTGCACACCTTTTAATCCTAGCACTCAGGATGCAGAGGTAAGATGATGGCAAGAGTTCGAGGCCACCCTGAGACTACATAGTGAATTCTAGGTCAGCCTGAGCTACAATGAGACCCTACCTTGGGGGGGGGGGTGGATTAAAACAATACAATGAGTCTGTATGTATAATGTGTGTGTATGTGTATCTGTATGAATACAACAGAATTATTTTCTTAGTGCTTACCCCAAAAAAAAAAAAAAAAAAAAAAAAAAAAGAACATCTTGGTGGCATGGTAGAGCAGGGGCTGTAGAGTTAAACACCTTTCCTGGGGCTAGAGAGATGGCTTAGCGGTTAAGGCATTTGCCTGTGAAGTCAAAGGACCCAGGTTCGAATCCCCATGTAAGTCAGATGTACAAGGAGTTGCATGCATCTGGAGTTTGTTTACAGTGGCTGAAGGCCCAGGCATGCCTATTCTCTCTCTCCCTGTCTCAATCTGCCTCTTTCTCTCTCTTAAATAAAAAAAAAAAAAAAAAAACCCACCACAAAAAGTTCTTATTTGCACAGCAGGAAAACTATTCAAACTACTCACAAGATAATGGGGGCAGTGAGACCAGGGTTTGTGTTGAGAAACCTTTCCTAATCTGGGCAAGGGTGAGTTCCATCTCCAATCAAAAACAAAGGTTTATCTTTATTTTTCTCGAGGTAGGGTCTCTAGCCCAAGCTGACCTGGAACTCACTCTGTAGTGAGTCCCAGCCTTGCTCTGATCTCAAGGCAATCCTCCAACCTCTGCCTCCTGAGTGCTAGGGGGATTAAAGGTATGCACCACCGCGGCCAGCTTCTTTTTTTTTTTTTTTTTTTTTTTGAGGTAGGATCTCACTCTAGCCCAGGCTGACCTGGAATTCACTATGTAGTCTCAGGGTGGCCTTGAATTCATGGTGACCCTCCTAGCTCTGCCTCCTGAGTGCTGGGATTAAAGGCATGTGCCACCACGCCTGGCTCCAGCTTCATTTAAAAAAGAAAATTTAGGGCTGGAGAGATGGCTTAGCGGTTAAGGCTCCTGCCTCCTAAGCCTAAGAACGCTGGTTCCAATCTCCAGGTCCCATGTTTAGCCAGATGCAAAGTGATGCAAGGGCGCAATGCTGCACTTGCCCACAAGGGGGTGCACACATCTGGATTTCGTTCACAGCAGCTTAGAGACTGCTGGTGCGTCCATCTCTATCTGTCTTCCTCTCCCTCTTTGTCTCTCTACAAAAAAAAATTATTTATTTTAGAGAGAGAAAGAGGCAGACAGAGAGGGAGAGAGAGAGAGAGAATGGGCATACCAGGGCCTCTAGCCACTGCAAACCAATTCCCAGATGCATGCACCACCATGTGCATCTGGCTTATGTGGGTTCTGGCAGTTGAACTTAGGTCCTTAAGCTTCACAGGCAAGTGCCTTAACTGCTAAGCCATCTCTCCAGGCCTCTTTTTTTTTTTTTAAAGTAAGGTTTTAGGTTGACCAGGCTGGCCTCAAACTCAATGTGTACTTGAAGATGATGGTGCCACCACACCCAGTACCATTTTTTTTCACTTTTATTTTCATTGTATAGAAGTATCATCAAGTTCTAGGCCCAGGCTGGGCATTGGCCAGGCCTGCCTGATCTGTTGCTTTAAAATTTAAACCAACATGCCAGGCGTGGTGGCGTACACCTTTAATCCCAGAACTCAGGAGGCAGAGGTAGGAGGATTGCTGTGAGTTTGAGGCCAGCCTGGGCTACAATTAGACCCTACCTTAAAATAAAATTAAAAAAAAAAAAAAGGTGAGAGCTAGCGGTTAAGGTGCTTGCCTGCAAAGCCTAAGGACCCAGGTTCGATTTCCCAGTACCCATGTAAGCCGGATGCACAAGGTGGCACATGCATCTGGAGTTCGTTTGCAGTGGTTGGAGGCCCTGGCGCACTCATTCTCTCTACTCTTCATCTCTCTCCTCTTCCTCCCTCTCAAATAAATAAAATAAATAATAATTAAAAAATATTTAAACCAATACAATGAATCTGTATGTATAATATGTGTGTATGTGTATCTATATGAATATAACAGAATAATTTATTTTCTTGGTGCTTAGAGTCCCCAAATAAGAAAAAAATACTATCTTGGTGGCTAAAAATCCCAGTTGTCAAGTTCAAGAATGGGCTCTCTTGGGCTGGAGAGATGGCTTAGTGGTTAAGGCGCCTGCCTGCAAAGCCTAAGAATGCCTGTTCAAATCTCCAAGTCCTAAATACAGCTAGACACAAAAGTGATGAAAGCATGTAATGTTGCACAAGGGAGCTCACACATCTGGCGTTCATTCACAGCAACAGAAAAAGGCCCTGGCACATCCATTCTCTCTCTGCCTCTTCCTTTCTCTCTCTTTCTCAAAAAAAAAAAAAAAAAAAAAAAAAAAAAAAAAAAAGAATGGGCTCTCTTATGCCCAACATCTCGTTGGCAAGCAGTGGGCCTGCTCCCTTCAGCTTCCCAGCCGAGCCAGCAGTCTGGCAGAGCTCTGACCTCGGTTGACTCTTCCTGCTCATTGATGACAAGGAAGGCATCCTCTGCAGCCTGTCGTTTGACATCTGCGATGGTCTGCTCCATTCGTGCTCTCTCAGTTGCAATCACTTCAAAGGCTTTCTGCTCTGCTTCAGCTACAGCCTTCTGTACTTCAGACATGGCCTGGATTTTCACCTTATTCACAGCTTCTTCTGGAAGAAAGTGACAGTAAAACCAACTTGCCAAGAAAGCTTTTCCCTCCCAACCCACTGCCTGTTTTGTTTTTCCTGTTTTGGTAGGAATAGGGTTTGAGACAGGGTCTTACTATGTAGCTCAGGCTGGTCTGGAATTTACTATGCATATACCCTCAAACTGTGGCAATCCTCCTGCCTCTGCATACTGAGTGCTGGGATTATAGGTGTGTGCCACCTTGTCCAATTAAACTACTTTTTTTTTTTTTTTTTTTTTGAGGTAGGGTCTTTCTATAGCCCAGGCTGACCTGGAACTCAATATATGTGGTGTCAGGCTGGCCTTGAACTCATGGAGATCCTCTTACCTCTGACTCTCCAGTGCTGGGATTAAAGGCATGTGCCACCATACCCAGCCTAATTATTATTATTTCACTTATTTTTTATTTATTTGAGAGCAACAGACAGAGAAAGAGGCAGATAAAAAGAGAGAATGGATGTGCCAGGGTCTGCAGCCACTGCAAATGAACTCCAGATGCATGCACTACCATGTGCATCTGGCTTACGTGGCTCCTGGAGAATCGAGCCTCGAACCGGGGTCTGTAGGCTTCACAGGTAAGTGTTTCACCACTAAGCCATCTCTCCAGGCCCTATTATTATTATTATTATTGGTTTTTTGAGGTAGGGTCTCACTCTAGCCCTGGGTGACCTGGAATTCACTCTATAGTCTCAGGGTGGCCTCGAACTCACATCGATCCTCCTACCTCTGCCTCCCAAACGCTGGGATTAAAGGCATGTGCCACCATGTCTGGCTTATTTTTTAATAAAGTACTGGCTGGGTGTGGAACACCATGAGTTTGAGGCCACCCTGAGACCCTACCTCGTAAAACCAAAACACACACACACAAGACACAAACCCTGTGGCTGGAAAGATGTCTTAGTGGTTAAGGTGCTAGTGTGCTAAGCCTATGGACACAGGTTCGGTTCCCCAGTATCCATGTAAGCCAGATGCATGAGATGGCACATGTATCTGGAGTTTGTTTGAGTGCTTAAAGGCCTGGCATGCCCATTCTCTCTCTCTCTCTCTCTCTCTCAAAATAAATAAATACATAATTTTTTTTTGTTTGTTTGTTTTTTGAGGTAGAGTCTCACTTTAGCTGACCTGGAATTCACTATGTAGTCTCAGGGTGGTTTTGAACTCACAGTGATCCTCCTACCTCTGTCCTCTCAAGTGCTGGGATTAAAGGTGTGTGCCACCATGCCTGGCTCATAAATAAATATTTAAAAATACATAAAATAAAAAAAAAATTGTGGGGCTGGAGAGATGACACAGTGATTAAAGGCACTTGCTTGCAAAACCTGATGGTGTGGGTTTGATTTCCAAGTACCCATGTAAAGCCAGATGCACAAAGTGGCACATATGTTTGGAGTTCATTTGCAATGGCAGGAGATCCTGGCATGCTCATACTTTGTATTTTTCTCACAAATAAATTAAAAAAAAATTTTTTTTTTCTTTGTTTGCTTGTTTTGGTTTTTCAAGTCAGGGTCTCACTCTAACTCAGGCTGACCTGGAATTCACTACGTAGTCTCAGGTTGGCCTCAAACTAATGGTGATCCTCCTACCTCTGCCTCCTGAGTGCTGCGATTGAAAGTGTGCACCACCATGCCTGGCTAAAAAAAATTTTTTTTTTTTTTTTTTTTTTGGTTTTTCAAGGTAGGGTCTCACTCTGGTCCAGGCTGACCTGGAATTAACTATGTAGTCTCAGGGCAGCCTCGAACTCACGGCGATCCTCCTACCTCTGCCTCCTGAGTGCTGGGATTAAAGGCGTGCGCCACCACGCCTGGCTCTAAAAAATATTTTTAAAGGGCTGGAGAGATAGCTTAGCGGTTAAAGCCCCTGCTGCTAAGCCTAAGAATGCCCGTTTGATTCCCCAGGTCCCATGTTTAGCCAGATGCAGTGATGCAAGGGTGCAATGCCACACTTGCCCACAAGGGGGCGCACACATCTGGATTTCTTTTATAGAGGCGGAAATGGCCCTATTGGGCCCATTCTCTTATCTGTCTCTCTCCCTCTCTCTGACTCTCTCCAAAAAATAAAAATTAAATCGTGTATGTGCCAGTTACGGTGGTAAATGCTTTTAAGAACTGAGTGAAAACAAAGATGTTCAGGGATGAACATGGCACATGCATTCACATTTATTCTTTCAAGTGATCATCATTTGTGCAAGTGTTTGTTAGGTGTGTACATGAGGTAGACAGTGCACTAATGCTAGGGACACACTAGACATTATTTATTCTTCTGTTTGACCAAATCCACTTGGTCACTTAGTGCCATTTCACATGCACAGTAAGAGACTAGAATTTCAAGGAGAAAAGTAGCCAACTCTCCAAGGGATAAGGGAGAAAAAAAAACCCTTTGATTTGAATGGCTCATCTGGCTTTATTTTATAAACAAAATGTTAACAACAAGAGGCTTCAATGTAAGGAGAAAAGACAGAAGCTGAAATGCTAGGGCAGTTAAGCCAGCTGAGAGTTGAGGTAGGATGGAAGGGCATCTAGGAAGAAGCGGGCAGCACCAATGAGTCTGGATGAGGTGGTGATGGAGGAAAAAGGAAATGCTATGGAACCAAATGGATGACACATGAAAAGCTGGCAAGTAGGATGACCGAAGTGTCCAGAGGCATCTCAGTGCAAATGACCAAGGGATACTTAGATAGGTGACACTGAGCACTACAGAGAAACATGGGCTGAAAATATAGATCTTAGTCAGATTGCCAAAAGCCCTTGGCTTCTAAAGTCTGTCCAGTTACCACCTGCCTGGTTCCTGATCCCTCCCTCCTTCCTGTGACCACCACTTTGCCTGGCTTCTGTAAGGTAGACACTCTAAATGACAAACTGTATGTGTGCACTCCAGCCCAATGGGAATGTGAATGGAAACAACTCACAATGGGACCAAGACCCTAAGGCTCTTTTGAACAGCTTGGCTACTGCACACAGCACACTCAAAGGAGGTTTGAAATAGCCTTAAAGAAGTCTTCCTCCAGAGGCCAAGTACTCCAGACTTCCTTGTCCTGGGTTATCTATATAGGCCCATGGTGGTCCACCACAATTACCCTCACCAGCCTCTTCCTATATGTTAGGTAGCTGTTGAGTGCTTCTTATTTGGCCAACAGAACCAGGTACATTTTACGTTCATAGCTTAAGAATGTTTATCTCAAACCCACCTTCCAAGGTTCAGGGTCCATTGTAGAAGAGGTGGTAGAAAGAATGTAAGAGCCAAAGGAAGAGTAGGACTCCTTACAACGTGCTCCTCCAGACACAAAATGGCCTAGATATCTATGACCTCACAGTGCCTGACACTACCTACACAAGACCATCGTAATAGAAGAAAAGATCATGACACCAAACTGAAAAGAGACTGAGAGGGGGAGGGGATATGATGGAGAGTGAAGTTTCAAAGGGGAAAGTGGGGGAAGGGAGGGAAGTACCATGGGATATTGTCTACAATTAAAGAAGTTGTCAATAAAAAAAAAAAAAAAAAAGAATGAATGTTTCTTAAAAAGTCTGGATAAGCTGGGCATGGTGGTATGTGTATGCCTTTAATCCCAGCACTTGGGAAGCAGAGGTAGGAGGATCACCATGAGTTCAAGGCCACCCTGAGATGACATAGTGAATTCCAGGTCAGCCTGAGCTAGAGTGAGACCCTACCTCGAAGCACGCCACCGCCCCCCCAAAGAAAAAAGACTGGTTAGCTGTTTTACTGGAAGTCACCTAGGTTGCACTATAGCACAATAGTGGAATAGACATGGATCTAGCTGGCTCAACAACACAGTTAGCCAAGGAACCACCTAAGTCATCAGAGATCATGTACTCATCTTCCACTCTATCTTATGACTATCTTCATTTCCCAAAAGTCTTTTTTTTTTTTTTTTTTTGGTTTTTCAAGGTAGGGTTTTGCTCTAGCTCAGGCTGACCTGGAATTCACTATGTATTCTCAGGGTGGCCTCAAACTCACAGTGAATCCTCCTACCTCTGCCTCCCGAGTACTGGGATTAAAGGTGTGTGCCACCATGCCTGGCTCATTTCCCACATTTCTATTCTACCTATTATCAATACACTACACATTTCCTCAATTCCAATGGTGTGTAGTTATCCAAACTGGAACTCCCATGGTCCTCCTACCTCTGCCTCTGGCGCTTAGGATTAAAGGCATGACCTTACCATGTCTGGCTTATTTTTAATAAAGTACACTGGCTGGTGTGGAACATCATGAGTTTGAGGCACCCTGAGACTACAGTTAATTCCAGGTCAGTATAGACGAAATGAACCCTACCTCCTCAAACTCATACACACACACAAGACACAAACCCTGTGGCTGGAAAGATGTCTTAGTGGTTAAGGTGCAGTGTGCTAAGCCTATGGACACAGGTTGGTTCCCCAGTATCCATGTAAGCCAGATGCATGAGATGGCACATGTATCTGGAGTTTGTTTGAGTGCTTAAAGGCCTGGCATGCCCATTCTCTCTCTCAAAATAAATAAATACATAAATTTTTTTTTGTTTGTTTGTTTTTTGAGGTAGAGTCTCGCTTTAGCTGACCTGGAATTCACTATGTAGTCTCAGGGTGGTTTTGAACTCACAGTGATCCTCCTACCTCTGTCCTCTCAAGTGCTGGGATTAAAGGTGTGTGCCACCATGCCTGGCTCATAAATAAATATTTAAAAATACATAAAATAAAAAAAAAATTGTGGGGCTGGAGAGATGACACAGTGATTAAAGGCACTTGCTTGCAAAACCTGATGGTGTGGGTTTGATTTCCAAGTACCCATGTAAAGCCAGATGCACAAAGTGGCACATATGTTTGGAGTTCATTTGCAATGGCAGGAGATCCTGGCATGCTCATACTTTGTATTTTTCTCACAAATAAATTAAAAATTTTTTTTTTTTCTTTGTTTGCTTGTTTTGGTTTTTCAAGTCAGGGTCTCACTCTTACTCAGGCTGACCTGGAATTCACTACGTAGTCTCAGGTTGGCCTCAAACTAATGGTGATCCTCCTACCTCTGCCTCCTGAGTGCTGAGATTAAAAGTGTGCACCACCATGCCTGGCTAAAAATTTTTTTTTTTTTTTTTTTTTTTCAAGGTAGGGTCTCACTCTGGTCCAGGCTGACCTGGAATTAACTATGTAGTCTCAGGGCAGCCTCGAACTCACGGCGATCCTCCTACCTCTGCCTCCCGAGTGCTGGGATTAAAGGCGTGCGCCACCACGCCTGGCTCTAGAAAATATTTTTAAAGGGCTGGAGAGATAGCTTAGCGGTTAAAGCCCCTGCTGCTAAGCCTAAGAATGCCCGTTTGATTCCCCAGGTCCCATGTTTAGCCAGATGCAGTGATGCAAGGGTGCAATGCCACACTTGCCCACAAGGGGGCGCACACATCTGGATTTCTTTTATAGAGGCGGAAATGGCCCTATTGGGCCCATTCTCTTATCTGTCTCTCTCCCTCTCTCTGACTCTCTCCAAAAAATAAAAATTAAATTGTGTATGTGCCAGTTGCGGTGGTAAATGCTTTTAAGAACTGAGTGAAAACAAAGATGTTCAGGGATGAACATGGCACATGCATTCACATTTATTCTTTCAAGTGATCATCATTTGTGCAAGTGTTTCTTAGGTGTGTACATGAGGTAGACAGTGCACTAATGCTAGGGACACACTAGACATTATTTATTCTTCTGTTTGACCAAATCCACTTGGTCACTTAGTGCCATTTCACATGCACAGTAAGAGACTAGAATTTCAAGGAGAAAAGTAGCCAACTCTCCAAGGGATAAGGGAGAAAAAACCCCTTTGATTTGAATGGCTCATCTGGCTTTATTTTATAAACAAAATGTTAACAACAAGAGGCTTCAATGTAAGGAGAAAAGACAGAAGCTGAAATGCTAGGGCAGTTAAGCCAGCTGAGAGTTGAGGTAGGATGGAAGGGCATCTAGGAAGAAGCGGGCAGCACCAATGAGTCTGGATGAGGTGGTGATGGAGGAAAAAGGAAATGCTATGGAACCAAATGGATGACACATGAAAAGCTGGCAAGTAGGATGACCGAAGTGTCCAGAGGCATCTCAGTGCAAATGACCAAGGGATACTTAGATAGGTGACACTGAGCACTACAGAGAAACATGGGCTGAAAATATAGATCTTAGTCAGATTGCCAAAAGCCCTTGGCTTCTAAAGTCTGTCCAGTTACCACCTGCCTGGTTCCTGATCCCTCCCTCCTTCCTGTGACCACCACTTTGCCTGGCTTCTGTAAGGTAGACACTCTAAATGACAAACTGTATGTGTGCACTCCAGCCCAATGGGAATGTGAATGGAAACAACTCACAATGGGACCAAGACCCTAAGGCTCTTTTGAACAGCTTGGCTACTGCACACAGCACACTCAAAGGAGGTTTGAAATAGCCTTAAAGAAGTCTTCCTCCAGAGGCCAAGTACTCCAGACTTCCTTGTCATGGGTTATCTATAATAGGCCCGTGGTGGTCCACCACAATTACCCTCACCAGCCTCTTCCTATATGTTAGGTAGCTGTTGAGTGCTTCTTATTTGGCCAACAGAACCAGGCACATTTTACGTTCATAGCTTAAGAATGTTTATCTCAAACCCACCTTCCAAGGTTCAGGGTCCATTGTAGAAGAGGTGGTAGAAAGAATGTAAGAGCCAAAGGAAGAGTAGGACTCCTTACAATGTGCTCCTCCAGACACAAAATGGCCTAGATATCGATGACCTCACAGTGCCTGACACTACCTACACAAGACCATCGTAATAGAAGAAAAGATCATGACACCAAACTGAAAAGAGACTGAGAGGGGAGGGGATATGATGGAGAGTGAAGTTTCAAAGGGAAAGTGGGGAAGGGAGGGAAGTACCATGGGATATTGTCTACAATTAAAGAAGTTGTCAATAAAAAAAAAAAATGAATGAATGTTTCTTAAAAAGTCTGGATAAGCTGGGCATGGTGGTATGTGTATGCCTTTAATCCCAGCACTTGGGAAGCAGAGGTAGGAGGATCACCATGAGTTCAAGGCCACCCTGAGATGACATAGTGAATTCCAGGTCAGCCTGAGCTAGAGTGAGACCCTACCTCGAAGCACGCCACCGCCCCCCCCAAAGAAAAAAGACTGGTTAGCTGTTTTACTGGAAGTCACCTAGGTTGCACTATAGCACAATAGTGGAATAGACATGGATCTAGCTGGCTCAACAACACAGTTAGCCAAGGAACCACCTAAGTCATCAGAGATCATGTACTCATCTTCCACTCTATCTTATGACTATCTTCATTTCCCAAAAGTCTTTTTTTTTTTTTTTTTTTTTTTGGGGGGTTTTCAAGGTAGGGTTTTGCTCTAGCTCAGGCTGACCTGGAATTCACTATGTATTCTCAGGGTGGCCTCAAACTCACAGTGAATCCTCCTACCTATGCCTCCCGAGTACTGGGATTAAAGGTGTGTGCCACCATGCCTGGCTCATTTCCCACATTTCTATTCTACCTATTATCAATACACTACACATTTCCTCAATTCCAATGGTGTGTAGTTATCCAAACTGGTTTACATGGTAAAATAATCAGTTGTTTTGTCATCAAAGTATAAATTAAAATAACTAATTTTTGGTATTTGGGTATTTTCCAAATTGCCTCTCTTCTTGTCCCCAGAATGTACTAACAAAAGAACATTTTTTTACTGGTGGAGAGGTCTGAGAGATTGAACCCAGGGCCTTGTGCACACTAAACCACCACTCTCCCACTAAGCTATACGCCTGGCCCTAAAACAATATTGTTTACATTGTGTTTGAGTCTGGACCATTAGTTATTAAAAGGAAACTTACAAATCATGAAACTAAAGACTATATATTCTCACTGTGGTTAACTTTTTTGGGGGGATGGAACCCAGGACCTAATATATATGCTAAACACATGCTTCACCAAAGCGCCATGAGCCCTAGTCCAAGAACAACAGATGGGAAGCTAAAGACTCATAAAAATGAAAGGAAGATCAGAGGTATTAAGAGCTATGTCAAAGTCAGAATTAAGCAAATGTAGTGGCAATGTGAACACAGTGGGATGCTGGTGAGGAGACCAGGCAGAAGTGAGGTTAGCTTGTAAAAGGGAGAGAATAGCTAGGCTCTTCATGGCTCAGTGGACCCAGGCAGAATGGTGTGGAAGGAGTCATTTCAAAGCCTAATCTGTTAAGGAACAGGACAGGTAATCCAGGAGATGTCTGGGATCAAGCAGAGGGACAGAAGCAGGAACTAAGAGCTTCATGTTGAGGACATTTAGCTAAGCAAAGGGCTGGTGACTAACGCTTCCCGAGTATGTGTCCAGCTTGTTCAGACTTGTGACTACAGGCAATCAAAAAGCAGACAAATACATACCTGTTTTCTTCCAAAATTCCACAGGTACATATCCTGTTCCTGCCCTGCTGAATTCCCGCTGAGAATCTGCACAAGAGCACAGGGTCAGAAGCTGTCTTTTTAAAATTTGTTTATTTTTATGGTCACACCAGGGCCTCCAGCCACTGCAAACCAACTTTAGATGCATGCGCCACCTTGTGCATCAGGCTTATGTGGGTATTGGGAAATCAAGCCTCGAACTGGGGTCCTTAGGCTTCACAGGCAAGTGCTTAACCACTAAGCCATCTCTCCAACCCAGAAGCTGTCTTTAATCTGCAGTTCTCAAACCCAGGGCTTCATATGCTAGGCAAGCATTCTACCACTGAACCCAGTGCTGACACTCACCTCTCATTCATCACTTAGGCTTCCAAACTTGACACTAGCTGCATGATCATTCTGGCCAAGTTTCTAATTTATTTAATAAAGTTCAATTCTGCCTGGTCTGTGGCCACAAGCCAGTAACCCCAGGTATTCAGGAGACACAGGCAGGAGTATTGCAAGTTTAAGGGCAGCTTGGGCAACTTAGTGAGACTGTCTCAAAATAAAAACATAGTCATGATTAAGGTGCTGACTTTGGCAGCAAATATACTAAAACTGGAATGATACACAGAAGATTAGTATGGTTCCTGTGCAAAGATGGCATGCAAATTAGTTAAGCATTATTATACATAAAATGTTTTTCGAGGTAAGTCTCACTCTAGCTCAGGCTGAGCTGGAATTCACTCTGTAGTCCCCAGGCTGTCCTCCAATTCACAAACTCACAGTGATCCTCCTACCTCTACCTCTCTGGTGCTGGGATTAAAGGCATGCACCACCACACCTTTTTTTTTTTTTTTTTTTTTTTTTTGGTGGGGAGAGGGGGGAAGGAAGTGTGTTTCCAGGTAGGGTCTTACTCTAGCCCAGGCTGATCTTCAACTCGTGGTAATCCTCCTACCTCTGCCTCCTGAGTGCAGGGATTAAAAGTGTGCATCATGACGCCTGGCTTTTTTTTTCTTTAAAAGTATTTTATTTGAGAGAGAGAGAGGGAGGGAGGGAGGGAGGGAGGGAGACGCATGCTAGGGCCTCTAGCTACTGCAAACGAACTCCAGGCACATGTGCCATAATGTGTACCTGGCTTATGTGGGTACCAGGGAGTCGAATCTGGGTCCTTAGGCTTTACAGGACAAATGCCTTAACTGCTAAGCTATCTCTACAATATTTCCTTTCAAAAGAAAAAAAGGGGGGGGGGCTGCAGAGATGGCTTAGCAGTTAAGGTACTTGCCTGCAAAGCCGAAGGACCCAGGTTCAATTCCCTGGTACCCATGTAAAGCCAGATGCACAAGGTGCACCACCATGCAAGGCAGAGTTGAGGGGATACCAGGGTCTCTAGTTTCTACAAACGAAGTCTAGACCCATGTACTACTGTGCATCTGGCTGGGTACTGGTGAATCAAACCTGGGTCGTTAGGCTTTATTGGCAAGCACCTTGACCACTGAGCAATCTCTCCAGCCCTTACTTAGGTTTGTAAAAGTCACTGTGTTGGGAATGGTGGCACACATCTATAATCCCAGCACTCGGGAGGCAGAGGCAAAATGACTGCTACAAGTCTCAGGTCAGCCTGATCTACACAACCAGTTCCCAACTATACAGGGCTAAATATTGAGACCCTGTCTCAAAGAACAACAAAGCATTTTTAAAAAGTCTTTCTTGATAAAGCAAACACCCCTCAGTATGCCCTACTGGTAGCCTTTCTCTTTACCATTGACCAGCAACTTTTTTTTTAATTATTTTTTATTGACTTTTAATCTTACATACCAAAAAAAAAAAACACCCCACCTGATATTTCCCTCCCCTCCCCATTCCACTTTAGAACTCCCGTCTCCATCATATCCCCTCCCTCTCTCCATTAGTCTCTTTCCTAATTGGATGACATCATCTTTCTCTTCTATTTTGAGGGTCTTGCAAAGGTATTGCTAGGCACTACAAGATCATGGATATCGAGGCCAATTTCTGTCTGGGCAGTTGCATTGTAAGAGGTCATATCCTTCCTTTGGCTCTTCCATTCTATCCGCCCCCTCTTCCGCAATGGTCCCTGAGCCATTGGAGGGTGTGACAGAGGTGTTTCAGTGCTAGACACTCCTCCATCCCTTCTTCTCAGCACTATGTTGCCTTTTGGGTCATCCCAGTTGACCAGCAACTTTTATTTGAATAGAATGCTTGTTTAAGATATGAGTTATGCAGGGCGTGGTAGCACATAACTTTAATCTCAGCATTCAGGAGGCAGAGATAGGTTTAATGTGAGTTTGAGGCGAGCCAGAGGCTACATAGTGAATTCCCAGTCAGCCTGGGCTAGAGCAAGACCCTACCTCACCCTCCCAAAAAGATATGAATTATGCTTTCCTTCTACTCTGAACAGGGTATGTACTAAAACATTATATATCTATATGTACACATCATATAGCATATATAATGATGCTAAATAATTCAATTTAAATCAGACTGGTTGGTACTACTCCCAGAAACCTAACAGGAGGGAGCTGGAGAGGTGGCTCAGTGGTTAAAGTGCTTGCAAATTTTGGGTTCAATTCCTCAGCCAACCATGCAAAGCCAGACAGGCATTCATTTGCAGTGACAAGAGGCCCTGGCACATTTAACCCAGAGAGAGTATAATTTTACTAACCAAGTTGTCCTTTTTCAAATAGAGGTAATGATAGTAATTATGACAGGGTATGGATACAAATCAGAACTTCCCTAGATGAATCAGAAAATATAGGCACACTAGTGAAACTTTCAAGTGGGGGATACCAGTACACAACAATGGTGCAATGAGTACACTCTGCGTCTTGCCTGACACATGCACACTCATGGAGGGAAGGTGGTGTGAGATGGTAACCTGCAGTCAAGTTTCCTCAAGTTGCTTTAGTGACTTATAGAAGAACTGAGGATTAGCCTTGTCTGGTTTTAAGTGTTTTTTTTTTTTTTTTTTTTTAATTTTTTGTTTTTTTGAGGTAGTTTTCACTCTAGCTCAGGCTGACTTGGAATTCACTACGTAGTAGTCTCAGGGTGGCCTCTAACTCACATCCTCTTACCTCTGCCTCCCCAGTGCTGGGATTAAAGGTGTGCACCACCAAGCCTGGCTTTTTTGACTTTTAATTTTGGGGGAGGGGGAGAAGAGGCAGAGAGAGAGAATATGGGTGTGCCAGGGCCTTACTGATTGTGAACAAACTCCAGACACGTGTGCCCCCTTGTGTACATGTGCGACATCGTACACTTGCGTCACTGCATCTGGCTACATGGGACTTGGTGATTCAAAAGAGTTCTTAGGCTTTGCAGGCAACCACCCTACCCACTAAACCATCTCTCCAGCTCATGGTTTTGAGAGTTTTTTTTTTTTTTTTTAGGTAGGGTCTCATTTCAGCCTGACCTGGAATTCACTCTGTAGTCTCAGAGTGACCTCAAATTCACGGCAATCCTCCTACCTCTGCCTCCCGAGTGCTGGGATAAAAGGCACGCGCCATCCCAACAGGCTCAAGTTTTTTTTTTTTTTTAATTATTTATTTATTATTTACTGAAGAGAGACAGACAGACAGAGAGAATAGGAATGCCAGGGCCTTCAGCTGCTGCAAATGAACTCCAGATGCATGTGCCACCTTGTGTATCTGGCTTATGTGGGTCCTAGGGAATTGAACCTGGGTTCTTTGGCTTTGTAGGCAAGTGCCTTAACCATTAAGCCATCTCTCCAGCCTGCTTTTAATTTAAAAAATTTTTTTTATTTGAGAGAGACAGAGAGGAAGAGGCAGAGAGAATGGGTGTGCCGGGGCCTTTTCAGCTGCTGTGAACAAACTCCAGATGCATGCGCCCCCTTGTGTACATGCACGACCTTGCGTGCTTGGGTCACTTTTGCATCTGGCTAAACATGGGACCTGGAGAATTATTTTATTTTATTTATTTTTTATTTTATTATTATTATTATTATTATGTATTATTTTTGATTTTTCGAGGTAGGGTCTCACTCTGGTCCAGGCTGACCTGGAATTAACTATGTAGTCTCAGGGTGGCCTCGAACTGCCGGCGATCCTCCTACCTCTGCCTCCCGAGTGCTGGGATTAAAGGCGTGCGCCACCACGCCCAGCTGGACCTGGAGAATTAAACAAGCATTCTTAGGCTTTGCAGGCAGGCGCCTTAACCTTAAGCTATCTCTCCAGCCCTAAGTTTTTTTTTTTTCAAGATCTTATTTATTAGTGATAGAGAGAGGGAGAGGGAGAATGGGTGCGCCAGGGCCTCCAGCCACTGCAAATGAATTCCAGATGCGTGTGCACCCCCTTGTGCATCTGGCTTATGTGGGACCTAGAGAATCGAACCGGGGTTCTTGGGCTTCGCAGGCAAATGCCTTAACTGTTAAGTCCTCTCTCTCTAGCCCTAAGTTTTTTTTTTTTTTTTTTTTTTTGGTTTTTCGAGGTAGGGTCTCACTCTAGTCCAGGCTGACCTGGAATTAACTATGTAGTCTCAGGGTGGCCTCGAACTCTCGGCAATCCTCCTACCTCTGCCTCCCGAGTGCTGGGATTAAAGGCGTGCGCCACCACGCCCGGCTAGCCCTAAGTTTTTAATCAAAGGAATCAAGTACTATATTTCTTGTTATATTAGACATCCCAAACAAAGTGTGCCAATCCATGGTTGCCTCAAGCCACAGCTATGGATGAGGGTGGTATTCTAGGGTAGGACACACATTATTAATGCTGGCATTGTCTCAATTTTTTTGTAGTCCTTTTGAGAGTAACAGCTGTCTTCTGTGGAACATACTAGGACCGTCATGAGGGAAATTCATTCTCCTTGATGAATATTTGGGAACTTTAAGTGGGTGGGTAAAGAAAAGGAGTGTGATCAGAGATGGCTTGTCACTCAGCTGTCTTTGGATAGGGCACCTTTTCAGTTACTGGGAGAAAGTGATGGAACATTTTTTGGGGGATAACTCTGGCTTCCTGGATGTATCCCTGAGAGAAAAGCTACTCCCATGTCGGTTGCTTCAAGGCTGGGAAAAGGCAATATGGAACAACCCAGCTCTATCTAACCGAATCTTCTGAAGGGGCCACCAGGTAGTGGATGGGGAAAAGAGGATGCAAATGAGATGCACACTTTTTTTTTTTTTTGGTTTTGCGAGGTAGAGTCTCACTCTGGTCCAGGCTGACCTGGAATTCACTATGTAGTCTCAGGGTGGCCTCGAACTCACAGTGATCCTCCTACCTCTGCCTCCCAGGCTGGGACCTGGACCATTAACTAGGTAGGGTCTCACTCTGGTCCAGGCTGACCTGGAATTAACTATGTAGTCTCAGGGTAGCCTCGAACTCTTGGTGATCCTCCTACCTCTGCCTCCCGAGTGCTGGGATTAAAGGCGTGCGCCACCACGCCCGGCTGAGATGCACACTTTTAAGGAGGAACACTGACGAACCAAGTGCTGCCACAAAGGCTCTTAGTAATGACATACAGAGTTGAGCTTCCTTTTTCTTTCTCTTTTTTCCTGCAGTGTTGGGGATGAAGCCAGAACACTGTTCAAGTGAGCAAAGTATTCTATCATCAAGCTATATCCTAGGCACTGAGTTTTGGTTTTCATTCATAGTTTCTGACTTCTAACTTTTTCTCCAAAGGAGGCCATAGAAACTTGAATTTCTCTTCCTTAAGGCAGGTTATAGAAACTCCTCCACAAACTCCCCACCAAGCCTTTCTGCTTTGGGGCTGGCTATATAAAAATCTAATCTGTTGAGTACAGTGGCTCATGCCTACAATTCCAGAACTTGGGAGGCTGAGGCAGGCTGACTGAAGTAAGTTCAAGATCAGCCCTGGATACAGAGTGAGTCTATTTCCCCCTTACCTCGCCCCACCCCAAAACAAACAGCAGGATGTGAGGGCACATACCTTTAATCCCAGCACTTGGAAGCAGCCTGTGACTAGAGTGAGTTCTAGGTCAACCTGAGCTAAAGTGAGAACCTTCTTTGGGGAAAAAAAGAAAAAAACCAACAAATCAAAAAACCCAAAACAGGGGGCTGGAGGGCTGTCTCAGAGGTGAAGGCACCTGCCTGCAAAACCTAACAATCCAGGTTTGAGTCCCCAGTACAGCCAGATGCACAAAGTGGCACATGTATCTGGAGTCCATTTGCAGCAGCTCAAAGCCCTGGTGCACCCATTTTCTCTCCCTGCTTGCAAAAACAAAACAAAAACAACCCTTTAATCCATCCTTGTCTGGTGTGATGGCTAGATTCTGTTGTCAACTTGACCAGATTAGAAATCCACAGACATTTTTCTTGGTTGGATCTCTGAGGTTGCTTCCAGGAAGGAGTAACTGAAAAAGGAAATCTTTCCTCCAAAGTAAGCCCCTCCCTCAGAGTGGTCAGCCCTCCAGGTGGGGGTCTCTAAGGAAGCTCTGGAGAAAGAATCCCTTCCTCCTACCTGGCTACAGGTGCTGCTTGCTTCACTCACAAGCACATCTTTCTTGTTTGGCTTACCTTCATCAGTATTGAAACCAAATTTCCTCAGCCTTCCAGCATGGACTAAAGACCAGCAGCTCTCCAGGAAGCCTTCAGGACATGAGTGCCAGATTGGGACTGCTGAGACAGCTATGGGTTTCCCTGACTCAGGCCTGCAGACTGCTATTGTTGGACTGCCGTAAACTAATCAAATAAATACCCCTTTAAAAGTGGTTTTCTATTTATTTGTGTGTGTGTGAGAGAGAGAGAGTTGGGGGGGGGGAAGGGATGGAGGGATGTAGAAAGAACTGGCACACCAGGGTCTACAGCTGCTGCAATCGAATTCCACATGTGTGTGCCACCTTGACACTGTGTCACTTAGCAGTTAAGGTGCTTGCCTGCAAAGCCTAAGGATCCATGTTTGACTCTCCAGGTCCCACATAAGCCAGATGAAAGGTGATGCAAGTGTGCGAGAGATCGCATGTGCATGCTAGGTGGCATATGCGTCTGGTGTTTGAATACAGTGGCTAGAGGTCCTGGTGTGCTCATTCTCTGTCTCTAAAATAAATTTAAAAAAATTAAAAACAAACACACCGATAGACAGGACTCAGAGAGCCTTCTCTGAGCTGAGTAAGTGGAACGCTGGAGTGTGGTAGATCCAAAACACCTTCATGGACCTTCTCTCTTATGTGTCCAGTGAATCTCTTCATGGGTGTCTTTATAAACAGATAAATTTGCCTCCTTCAGTTCTGTTAGCTAATCACCCAAATGACTTGGACCAGGGAGTTATGGGAACCCTGACTGATAGCTAGTCAGAAGCATAAGCAAAACATGTGGCTATTGAATGGCATCTGAAGATGAGAGGAGAAAATCTTTAACTGAGTCCCCAACCTGGGGGATCTGATGGTCTATGAGAGTCCCTGGGAGATAGTCCCTGAATCTGATTAAAAGACACCCCTACCTGGGGTGGTTACCTGTTGGAGGCCTGCTTGCTTGCTGGTGGGAAATAGAGGTCCTCATATCTTTCATGGTTACAGTTGTGTGTGTGTTGACTGTTGTGTGAAAGCAGAGGAGGAAAACTGATTTTGCTTTTCCTGACAGAAAGCTCATTAGCCAGGCTGAATTTAACACCAAATACTTTTTATTTTATTTTATTTCATTTTATTTATTTGAGAGAGAGAGAAAGAGAGCGAATGGACACACTAGAGCCTCCAGCCACTATAAACAAACTCCAAAAGCATGCGCCACCTTATGCATCTGGCTTACATGGGTACTGGGATATAGAACCTGGGTCTTTAGGTTTCACAGGCAAATGTCTTAACTGTTAAGCCACCTCTCCAGCCCAAATCCCAAACACTTATTTTTTGTTTGTTTTTCGAGGTAGGGTCTCACTCTATCTCAGGCTGACCCGGAATTCACTATGTAGTCTCAGGGTGGCCTTGAACTCACTAAGATCCTCCCACCTCTGCCCCCCCTAGGATTAAAGGGGTGCACCACCATGCCAGCTTTTTTTTTTTTTTTTTTTTTTTGAGGTAGGGTCTCGCTCTAGTACATGTTGACCTGGAATTTACTATGTAGTCTCAGGGTAGCCTTGAACTCATAGCAATCCACCTATCTCTGCCACCACACCCAGCTTCAAACACTTTTTGATTATCTCCCAGTGTGAGTTTCTATCTGTCTGACTCTGTTTCTCCCTTATCCCTGGAGAAAGGGCGGGACTTGGGGGCAGGGGAAGGAGGTGACACTAAATCACAAATATTCTCCATGAGGAAGACTAAACATTTCTTAAAGTTGTCAGATACAAACTGTTTGACATATTTTTCTTTGACTTTTTTGTTTTGTTTTTTTGAGGTAGGGTCTCACTCTAGCTCAGACTGACCTGGAATTCACTATGTAGTCTCAGGGTGGCCTTGAACTCACGGCAATCCTCCTACCTCTGCCTCCGAGTGCTGGGATAAAAGGTGTGCGCCACCATGCCTGGCTTCTTTGACTCTTATAACCACCCAAGCCTCCCTAAACTAAATCAGACTTGCTTCCTAAGAGTGGTGGTTCATTCTTATAATTCCAGAACTTGGGAAGCTAAGGCTTACATATAGCCTCAAGCAGAGGCTAGCCTGTATGTATGTATGTTATAAAACATACACACAGGCTGAAGATGGCTCAGCCATTGAAGGTGCTTGCTTGCAAATCCGGGGTACAGTTCCCCAGTATCCACATAAAGCCAGATGCACAAAGTGTCTGCAGTTTGTTTGCAGGGGCAGTAGGCCTAGGTGTGCCCATTCTCATTCTCTGTCTACTTGCAAATAAGTAAATAAAATTAAAACACACACCCCCCCACCCCAAACCAAACAAACAGGACTCCAGATTTGCCATCCTTCTGGGCTCCCACTAGGTTCCTTACCATTGCTGAGAGAATCTGTACTTCCAGGGCTGTGCTGCCTAGAAACCAGCTCAGTCCCAGTTTTCCTCATCTCTGTGTTTTCATTAAACCGTCTTTTCCAGTAGTTGAGTTCCTCTCGATCAGATTCCTGACAGCGCCTCAGGACTGCCATGGAGCGCCTTGTTTTCTCTACCATTTCCATAATGCAGTTCAGGGCCTAAGCCAGAAAGACAGTCAGGTAGAGACAAGATAAGGGAATTCAAACAATGAATATTGGAAATCAAGGCCAAGTAAATACAATAGTAAAAAAGAAGGTTCATGTATTTTACAGCTTAGGAATAAAGTTTACATTGGAAAGTCATTTTAACAACTTCTTACTAACTATATACAGCTATTCGTTCCTATCCCATGGAGGACCGGTTTTATGACCTTAGGTAGATACCAAAAGTATCCCTTATAAATATAAATGTATATTGGACTTAAAAAATTTTTTTGAGAGAGAGAAAAGGAGAGAAGGCAGACAGAGGGAGAAAGAGTGAGTATGGGCCTCCTTAGTGCATCTGGCTTTAAACTGGTACTGTGGAATTGAACCCAGGCTGTCAGACCTTGCAATCACTGAACCATCTCTCCAGCCCCTCCCATATATTTTAAATCAGCTCTACATTGCTTTTTTTTTTTTTTTTTAAATTTTATTTGATAGCGACAGGCAGGCAGAGAAAGAGAGAGAATGGGTGCGCTAGGGCCTCCAGCCACTGCAAACGAACTCCAGATGCATGCGCCACCTTGTGCATCTGGCTTAGGTGGGTCCTGGGGAACTGAACCTTGAACCGGGGTCCTTAGGCTTCACAGGCAAGGGCTTAACAGCTAAGCCATCTCTCCAGGCCCTACATTGCTTTTAATATCTAAACTCAATCTAAGTCCTAATTAAGTAGTTATCAACTATTTTGTTTAGTGAATAAGAAAAGTCTACATCTTCAGTATGCTTTTTTAAAACAGGGTTTCATGTAGACTAAGTTGGCTTTAACTTACTCTGTAGTTGAGGATGACCTTAAATTGATCTTTCTGCCTCTACTTCCCAAATGTTAGAATTATAAGCATAGACCACCATGTTGGGCTCTAAAGATGTGAGGTTTTATTTATTCTTGCTGTGTACATATGTTCCTGTGTGTCAGTGTCGGCCCATACATTCCACAGCACAGCTGTGGAAGTCACAGGACAACAATGGGAGCCAGTCTTCACTTTCCACCTTCTTTGAGGCAAGGTCTCATTCATCACTGTGCTTGCTAAGTTCTATGAGAGACGTTAACCCTATAGCATCCGGCTTTTACATGGGTCCTGGGGACCCAAATATAGTATGTATGCTGGTACTTTATCCACCGAGCCATCTCCTCAACTCCACGTCCAATTTTTTTTGTCCAAATATTTTCTATCCACAGTTGGTTGAACTCCTAGGTGCTACACCTGTGAATATAGACCAATGGATTCAGAGGACCTAATTTAGTTATAGTCACATGTTGCTTAGTAAAGCTAGGTTCTGAGAAATACAACATTTGGTGATTTTTTTGTTGCATGAACATCAAAAAGAATATTATACAAACTAAGAGCAATGATATCACCAAGTAACAATCTTGTAGGATTATGTTCATTAATGAGGTGTGCCACTGAATGAAATGTCATTATGCTGGACTCTTCAAGGTTGAAGCCGTTATCTAATCTTATTATAACATAGCTTTAAAGACTATAGTTAAAGGGCTCAAGAAATAGCTTAATGGTTAAGGTGCTTGCCTGCAAAGCCTAAGGACCCAGGTTCAATTCCACAATACCGACATAAGCAGATGCACGTGGTGGCACATGCTTCTGGAGTTTGTTTGCAGAGGCTACAGGCCCTGGTACACTCATAAAATATTGTTTTTACAGCACTCGGGAGGCAGAAGTAGGAGGATCGCCAAGAGTTCAAGGCCACCCTGAGACTACATAGTGAATTCCAGGTCAGCCTGAGCCAGAGTGAGACCCTACCTCAAAAAACCCAAAAAAAGAAAAAAAAGTTTTTAAAAAGACTATGGTTAAACATAGTTAGTTTCTGTTTATAGTCTCAATGCAATCTGAGCTAAGGACCAGGGTCAATTATCACTCAAGAAGGAAAGGTAGGGGGCTAGAGAGATTGCTTAGTGGTTAAGGCACCTGCCTGCAAAGCCTAAGAATGCCCATTCGATTCTCCAGGTCCCATGTTTAGCCAGATGCAAAAGTGAGGCAAGCATGCAATGTCATACATGTCCACCATGGGGTGCAAGCATCTGGAGTTCGTTCACAGCATTTGAGAGGCCACTAGTGCACCCATTCTCTGCCTCTTCCCCCTTCTCTCTTTGAAATTAAAAAAAAAAAAAAAAAAAGGAGGAGGAGGAGGGAGGGAGGGAGGGGGAGGCAAAGGTGGCAAGGTAAGCCGGGCGTGGTAGCGCACGCCTTTAATCCCAGCACTTGGGATGCAGACTAGGAGGATCGCCATGAGTTTGAGGCCACCCTGAGACTACATAGTGAATTCCAGGTCAGCCTGGGCCAGAGTGAGACCCTACCTTGAAAAACAAAACAAAAAAGAAGGAAAGGTGACAAAAGGCAGATTTCAAGCAGGCCGTGCATGTTTTGAGGGAATAAAGGAAACACTCTTCTGATGGGCGGGAGAACCTGAATTTATACTCCAGTATCAGCAAACTAAATCTTTTTTTTTTTTTTTTTTTTTTTTTTTGAGGCAGGGTCTCACTCTAGCCCAGGCTAACCTGGAATTAATTCTGTAGTCTCAGGGTGGCCTTGCTCTGCCTCCGAGAGCTGGGATTAAAGGTATGCACCACCACATCCAGCTAGCATAGTAATTCATTTTTTCCCATTTTTTTTTATTGACAACTTCCCTAATTATAGACAATAACCCATGGTAATTCCCCCCTCCCACTTTATCCTCTGCAACTCCACACTCCATCATACCCCTTCCCCCTCGCCATCAGTCTCTTTTTCTCTTTTTTGTTTTGATGCCATCATCTTTTCCTCCTATTATCATGGCCTGGCTAGCAAAGTAATTCTTAATTACATTATTAATAATTATACATAATGCCACGTTTTTTAAGGATAAGAAAATCTAGACTAAAAGAGGAAAGAAGGCAACTTATCCAGCTTATAAAAAAAAGGAAATAACAGAGCTGGGACTTAACTCAAAGCCTTCAATTCAATCACTCACTATATGACTACTAAAAACAAAGGATGACACACTTGTGCTGTGTTCCCTTGAAGCATACATGCACTATTAGTAGTATTCAGAAAAGAAACCAGGTGTGATTAAGCACTAGGGAAGCTGAGGCAGAAGGATCACTATGAGTTTGAGGCCAGCTTGGGCTACACAGTAGACTGTCTCAAAGCAATGAAAAAATAAGCAAAAAGAATGAAAAGTAAATGTTGAGACTCTTACATGATCAAGATGTTTCCATTCATCAGCCCATTCCCTTTCTGTCAAACGGTGGTCTACCAGCTCATCTTGATAACCTCCATTTAGACCTATTAGAAATTGGACATGAAATTTGAAGAATACAGAACTGGATTCTATCAAGAAATACATTTATATCAACTAAGAGTAGACTGCTAAAGGAATAATTCATAATAGGGTCCAATGTGGGGCCCAGAAATGACATAACTAACAAAGGGTCATTATTCAGATTCAAGAACCCTAGAGACTGGAAGTATAGTTCAGTGGTAACATGCTTACTTAGCATGCATTAGGACCTGGGTTCTATCCCAAGCATTGAGGGGAGGACCACTAAAATTCAACAAATTAGCCCGACAAGGTGGTTCATATATGTAATCCCAGCAATTCAGGAGGCTGAGGTAAGGAGGATTGTTGGGAGTTTGAGCCCAGCCTAGGCTACAGAGTGAGCTGCAGATCAGCCTGGGCTAGAATAAGACCCTGTCTAAACAAATAAACAAAACCCACCAAAAATAACAACAACAAACAAATCAAATCAAACCACCAGCAATTAATAGGTTATGCCTGAAAAGAAAGTTCAGATATAATCCATAGACATGAAAAGAGAGTGACCCTTCTTTTGGTGTTTGTAGGTGTGTGCGTATGAATGCCACAGAACCCATGTGGAGGTGAGAGGACCATCTTGGGGTACTTGTCTTTTCCTTCTACCTCACTTGAGACAAGAGCTCTTGTTTTGCCAGTGGCCTTCAAGATTCTCCTGATTCAGCCGGACGTGGTGGCGCACGCCTTTAATCCCAGCACTCGGGAGGCAGAGGTAGGAGGATCACCGTGAGTTCAAGGCCACCCTGAGACTACATAGTTAATTCCAGGTCAGCCTGGGCCAGAGTGAGACCCTACCTCGAAAAACAAAAAAAAAAAAAAAAAAAAAAAATTCTCCTTATTCCACCTCCTATTCCTACAGGCATGCTGAGATTCCAGACATGTATACCATGGTGTGGCTCTGTGTGTATATGTGTGTGTTTTAAGGAAAGGTCTCGCTTTAGCTCTGGTTGACTGGAATTCACTCCATATTCTCAGGGCAGCCTCCAACTCTTGGCAATCTTCCTACCTCTGCCTCCCAAATGCTGGGATTAAAGGTGTGTGCTACCACGCCCGGCTCCATGATGTGCTTTTAATTACTGAGCCATCTCCCTAACCCCAAAGATAGTCAATCATTTAAAAAAATATTTTATTTTTATTTATTTATGAGAGAGAGAAAGAGGAACTTCAGACGCTTGTACCACCATGTGCATCTGGCTTACGTGGGTCCTGGAGAATTGAACCTGGGTCCTTTGGCTTTGCAGGCAAGCACCTTAACTGCTAAGCCATTTCTCTAGCCCCTAAGATAGCCAATCTTATATGTAGTTAGGAATTTAAATACTTTGGATAGTATTTCACCAGGAAAAATGAAAGGTAAGAATATACTATGTTGAGACGAGATGGTGGCACATACCTGTACTTCTAGCATGTAGGAGATAGAGGCAGGAAGACAAGATTATTTAAGGCCAGCCTGGGTTACATGAGAGTCTGTCTTAAAATAGCAAAACAGGAAGGAACAAATAAAAAATACTACCTGCAAAAAAATACTATCTGTTGGAAAGATGTGGAATACTATGAAATGTACTAGAAAAAGATGAGTATCAGCAGTACATTTGATAAATACCAAAATTTCTAGGAACATTGTGTGTCAAGAGTATAGTGAATCAAGCAGGGCAATGGTGGCAGCCGCCTTTATCCCAGCACTTGGAAGGCAGAGGTAGGAGGATCGCCATGAGTTCAAGGTCACCCTGAGACTACATAGTGAATTCCAGGTCAGCCTGGGCTAGAGTGAAATCCTACCTTGAAAAACCACAGAGTAGCCGGGCGTGGTGGCGCATGCCTTTAATCCCAGCACTTGGGAGGCAGAGGTAGGGGGATCACTCTGTGAGTTCAAGGCCACCCTGAGACTACATAGTTAATTCCAGGTCAGCCTGGGCCAGATTGAAACACTAAACAAAAAACAAAAAAAAAAAAAAAAACAGAGTATACTGAATCAAAAATGAACTGGAGGGCTACAGACATGGCTGAGTGGTTAAGAAGATTGCCTGCAAAGCCAAAGGACCAAGGTTCAATTCCCCATGACCCACATAAGCCACCCGCACAAGGTGGTGCATGCATCTGGAGTTCATTTGCAGCAGTTGAAGGCCCTGGTGCACCCACTCTCTCTCTCTCTCTCTCTCCATCTGCCTCTTTCTCTTCTCTCAAATAAAATAAATAAATAAATGGACTGGGGCTGGAGAGGTGGCTTAGCGGTTAAGATGCCTGCCTAAGAATGTCCATTCGATTTTCCAGGTCCCATGTTTAGCCAGACACAGTGATGCAAGGGTGCAATGCCACACGTGCCCACAAGAGGACGTATGTGTCTGGAGTTCGTTCACAGTGGCTGAGAGGCTGCTGGTGTGCCCATTCTCTGTCTATCTCTCTCTGACTCTCTCCAAAAAAAAAATAGTGGTGGACGGAAGAGATAGCTTAGCAATTAAGTGCTTGCTAGCAAGGCCAAAGGACCCAGGCTTGATTCCCCAGTATCCAGGTAAAGCTGGATGCACAAGGTGGCACATGCATCTGGAGTTTGTTTGCAATGGCTGGAGGCCCTGGCACACCTGCCCTACCTGCCACCCTCTTCTCTAATAAATAAATTTATTAAATATTTTTTAAAAAGTTAATCATGGCCGGACGTGGTGGCGCATGCCTTTAATCCCAGCACTCAGGAGGCAGAGGTAGGAGGATTGCCATGAGTTCGTGGCCACCTGAGACTACATAGTGAATTCCAGGTCAGCCTGAGACAGAGTGACATCCTACCTTGAAAAACAAAACAAACAAACAAACAAACAAAAAAAAGTTAATCATGAAGTCAAGAATGGTGGCTAACACCTATAATCCCAGCTCTAGGGGGGCTAAGTTAGGTGGATCACAGTGAGTTCCAGGCCAGCCAGGGTTACAGAGTCTTATTTTATTGGTGTTTTTTTTTTTTTTTTTTTTGGTTTTTCAAGGTAGGGTCTCACTCTAGCTCAGGCTGACCTGGAATTTGTTATGTAGTCTCAGGGTGGCCTTGAACTCATGGTGATCCTCCTACCTTTGCCTCCCAAGCGCTAGGATTACAGGTGTGTGCCACCACGCCCGGCGAGAGTCTTTTTTTTTTTTTTTTTTTTTTTTTGGTTTTGCGAGGTAGGGTCTCACTCTGGTCCAGGCTGACCTGGAATTAACTATGTTGTCTCAGGGTGGCCTTGAACTCTCGGCGATCCTCCTACTTCTATCTCCTGAGTGCTGGGATTAAAGGCATGCACCACCACGCCCATCTTGAGAGTCTTATTTTAAAGCAGAGAAGTATGTATGACTTCATAGGCATGTTTTAGTAAGTTTTCAAGACAGAGCATGGATTGATAGGGGATGATTTTAGAGGCAGAAAGACTATCTGAGATGATGATGGTAGGCACAGGCAAGGGTAGATCAAGTGGAGAAAGGCAGAGGACTTGAACTTGGGGTTTGTGTATGATGCACAGAATGACTGGTTTCAAGACTGCAGTTCTGGGCTAGAGATTACTTAGTGGTTAAGGTGTTTGCCAGCAAAGCCTAAGGACCCACATAAGCCAGATGCACAAGGTGGGGCATGTGTCTGGAGTTTGTTTGCAGTGGCTGAAGGCCCTGGCATGCCCATTCTCTCTTTCTCTCAAATAAATAAATAGAAAATTTTAAAAACTGAAGTTTTGAAATGAAAAGATTAAACTGATCAATTAAAAAATGGCAGATAATTCCAGGTCAGCCTGAGCTAGAGTGAAACCCTACCTAGAAAAACAAAACAAAAAGGCAGATAAGTTGGGCATGGTGGTGCACACCTTTAATCCCAGCACTTGAGAGGCAAAGGTAGGAGGATCGCAGTGAGTTTAAGGCCACCCTGAGACTACATAGCAAATTCCAGGTCAGCCTGAGCTAGAGTGAAACCCTACCTCAAAAAAACAATAACAACAACAACAACAACAACAACAAAAAAAAAACAAAACAGAACAAGCAAACAAAAGGCAGATAAAGCATTTTGTGATATCAGAGTAAGGACAAATAAATACACTTGTATGGTAAAATTAGTTCTGAAATGTTTCTGGAAACCTTTTTGGGGGGAGGAGGTGTTTTTGAGGTAGGTTTCACTCTAGCCCAGGCTGATCTGGAATTCACTCTAGTCTCAGGCTGGCCTTGAACTCATAGTGAGCCTTCTATCTCTGCTTCCAAGTGCTAGGATTAAAGGCGTGCACCACCACACCCAAGTCAATCTGGATTTAAAGCATTTCAGTGTTATTGAGCTCACTTACTAAGATTGTGGTGCCTCTCGCGAACTTCTCGATGTTCTAGTATCTTGTTAGGTTCCCGATACAGGTGGGAAGTTGCGATATCTTCTAATGTATAGTGCTGAAGAGGTGGAGGAGTAGGATGGAACTGGCCCCCAGGATTCATGAGGGGCACAGTGAGGGCAGGACTGTGCCGAGGAGCAGGACTGATAGTACACACTCTCTTGGCAGGAGGCTCAGGAGGAACTGTATCTCTTTCAAAATTATTCTCTTCTCTCCTGTAGAAAAACCAGAAGTGCTTATAAAAGCTTGTCAACAGTGTTTATGCCAACATTTCCTGAGTACCACTTTTGTTCTATGTACTCTCCCAAGCAGGAAGACTGTCAGAAAAGGTTATTTTTGGTTCTGTGGCCATACCATGCACATGTTCTACCACTGAGCTACACTCCAGCCCTTATAAAGAAAGGTTTACTGCCTTTTGTTTTGGAGACAAGGTCTCAGTGCTCCCCAGGTTGGCCTTCAACTGGACTTGAGGTGATCCTTCTACTTCAGCCGGTAGAGTAGCTGTAACTACTGGTATCTGCTACTGCATCCAGCTTAGGAATGGTTTCATAGGGCCAGGTGTAATTTGTAAATTGCTAATTTATTCCAGAATGAAGAGAAGTTGAATCCCTCTATAACTAGGCAGAACCATCTAAGGTTCATGAAGGAAAAGGGGAGATGAAGTAAAGGACAGCATTTTCTTATGGTTGGATTACGAAGAGTCACTGGTTCAACTATGTTTAGGAATGTTTTCAAGTGAAAATTGTTATTTTACAAGTGAGTTACTAGGAAGAAACCACTGTTTACATGAGATTTTTTTTTTTTTTTTTTTTTTTTTTTGAGGTAGGGTTTCACTCTAGCTGAGGCTGGAATTCACTATGTAGTCTCAGGAGGCCTTGAACTCACAGCAATCCTCCTACCCCTACCTCCTGAGTGCTGGGATTAAAAGTGTGTGCCATCACATCTTGCATCTAGAACTTTTTGTGGGGGAGGGGGAGAGAGACAGAGAGAGAGACAGAGGGAGAAGAAGACAGAGAATGGGCATTCCAGCATGTGCCCCCTTGTGTCACATTGCATCTGGCTGAACGTGGGACCTGGAGATTGGAACTGACGTTCTTAGGCTAAGCAGGCAGGTGCCTTAACCGCTAAGCCATCTCTCCAGCCCTGTTTTTGTTTTTCAAGGTAGAGTCTCACTCTAGCCCAGGCTGACCTGTAATTCACGCACAGTTATTCTCCTACCTTCAACTCCCGAGTGCTGGGATTAAAGGTGTGTACCACCATGCCTGGCCAAGAAAAATTTTCATATAATCAATCACTCCTCTTGTGACTTGGAGTTTTAAGTCACTCACCTTCAAGTGCAACAAAATTTCCTCCATTGTTAGTATTGCTTCCAAGCTGGGGAGATGGCTTAGTGGTTAAGGCGTTTGCCTGTAAAGCCAAATGATCCAGGTTCAATTCCCCAGGACCCATGTAAGCCAGATGCATAAGGTGGCATATGCATCTGGAATTTGTTTGCAGTGGCTAGAGGTCCTGATGCACCCATTCTCTCTTTCTCTCCCTCAAATAAAAAAAAAAAAAAAAAAAAAGAGCCAGGCATGGTGGCGCATGCCTTTAAATCCCAGCACTCAGGAGGCAGAGGTAGGAGGATCATCGTGAATTCAAGGCCACCCTGAGAATTCCAGGTCAGCCTGGGCTAGAGTGAGACCCTACCTCGAAACCACCCCAAAAAAAAAAAAAAAAAGCCAGGCGTGGTGGCACACGCCTTTAATCCCAGCACCTGGGAGGCAAAGGTAGGAGGATTGCCGTGAGTTCGAGGCCACCCTGAGACTACATAGTTAATTCCAGGTCAGCCTGGACCATAGTGAAACCCTACCTCGAAAAACAAAACAAAACAAAAAACCCTGTAGAAAAAAATTAAAAATATTGCTTCCTAGAAACCACTTGGGTGATATTGTGAAATATATATTTAGTCTTTATTCTGTTTTCTGACATATAATTCCTAAAATCCTTGGAATCATCGAAGTGCTAACAAGCTGACTGCAGGCTGGCAGTCCCTAGGTAGCTTCAGGATGGGGGCTGATCATGGAAAGGCCAAGGAAGGACTAACCAGCTAGGACTTTTAGCCCCAGCTCCTCAACCTCCATGGAGGGGAGGTGGGCTCAAGTTTAAGTTGATCACCAGTTGGCAAAGATGTCAATCATACCTAGGTAATAAAACTTCATAAACCCTCAAAAAGGCAGGATCAAGTGTTTCTGGAGAGCTGAACATATGGAGGCCGTTAGAGGTGGCACGCCCACCAGGAGAGGACAAGGCAGCTCACCTGCCTTGACTTTTCCATTTCTTCATCTAGTCTTGATCAGTAAACTGTGCAATATCCTTAAGAACAAACGAGTAAGTGTTCATGTTCCCTAAGTTCTATGAGCCACTAGCACAAGACTGTCAAATCAGAATCCTAATTTGTAGCTAGTCAGCTACTGTCAGAAACTGTAAGAAAGCGGGTAAAGGGGGCATATTTATTTGGCCAGACAGTACTTATGATCATACCCTAGGACTTGTGATTGGCATACAAAGGAAGAAGGCAGCCCTGGAGACTGAGTGATCAGCTTACTGCATCGCCAGGCAGAGTGTCAGAAATAATGGACAACCGACCAATGTCTGCTACAGAGCTTGGGGGAATCCCTACCCATTTTGTTACTTCAATCTTATTTTTTTCCCACTCTTTTTTTTTTAATTTATTTATTTGACAGAGAAAGAGGGAGAGAGAGAGAGAATGGGCGTGCCAGGGCCTCCAGCTACTGCAAACAAACTCCAGACATGTGTGTTCCCTTATGCATCTGGCTAACGTGGGTCCCGGGGAATAGAACTGGGGTTCTTAGGCTTTGCAGGCAAACATCTTAACCGCTGAACCATCCCTTCAGCCCAATAGCCTTTTTTTTTTGTTTGTTTAATTTTGTTTGAGAGAGCAAGAGGGTTTGAGAGAGTGAGAGGGGGAAAGAGGGACAGAGAGAGAGAGAGTGTGTGTGTGAGTGAGTGGGGAGCAAGCATTGGCACATCAAGGCCTCTAACCATTGCAAATGAACTCCAAGTGTGTGTCCCCCCTTGTGCATCTGGCTCACATGGGTCCTAGGGAATCGAACTGGGGTCCTTTGGCTTTGCAGACAAGTGCCTTAGCCTCTGAGCCCTCTCTCCAGCCCCACATCAATCTTTTGTGCTGACTGCTGAGTAAGGGTTTAAGAATAGAATATTTTGCATTTTTGGAGCAGTGAACCCATTCAAGCTCTAGGGCAGTTTCTCTCACGAAGTGTGCAATCGTCAGAAGAGTTCTTGGGACACTACTTTTCTACAACCCCAACAATCACATTTGTCTTTCACAGACAAAGATGGTCAGATGGGTTTCAGGAAAATCACAGCCTCTTCTCCGCTCACCTCTCTGGACTGGGTCTTTTTCCATTTCCATGCACCTCCATGAGCAGCTCAGCAGAGTCAGCTGGAGATGCAATGCTGGTGTTGAGCAGAAGGTGCTCGTGCTGAGCCAGGTACTGGGACGGGGTCTGCTTGGCGGCCCGAGCACAGTGCAGCAGTTCTCGCTGCAGCAGGGGCAGGTTGGCCTTAAAAAGAAGAGGCAGTTTTCTAAGTGCTGACCAACAACCAGGATTCACATCTCAAAGTGCTCTCACAAAGCAGGAACTGAAGACAAAAGGCTTCTTCTCTTTGTCAGTGCAACACTCCCTAGTAGAGTGACATCACTGAAAAGTTACACTATTACTTCAGTTTCTTACCCTAAGATATCAATCTCCTTAAAGAAGGGACTGTGTCTTATTTATCTTAGTGGCCTAGTACAGAGTCAAAGGTCAATAAAGGCTTGTTGAACACTTCATTTATTTGTTTGTTTGTTTGTTTATGGCAGAGATAATGGGCATGCCAGGGCCTCCATCCACCATAAACAAACTCCAGACACATGCATCACCGGGTGTATCTGGCTTACATGAGTCCTGGGAAGTTGAACCTGGGTCCTTTGGCTTTGAAGGCAAGTACCTTAAACGTTAAGCCATTCCTCCCAGCCCTGAACATGTCATTTAAAAAAACATTTTATTTTTATTTATTTGCAAGGAGAAAGAGAAAGAAAAAAAAGAGAAATATAGGGCATGCCAGGGCTTCTTGTCACTCCAAGTAAACTCTAGAACTCCAGATGCATGTGACACTTTCTGTATCTGGCTTTATGTGGATACTGGGGAATCGAACCTGGGCCGTCAAGGTTTGCAAGCAAGCACTTTAGCTATTGAGCCATCTCTCTGGTCTCTAAACAACAGACTTTTTGTTTGTTTTTTGAGGTAGGGTCTCATTCTAGCCCAGGCTGACCTGGAATTCAATATGAAATCTCAGGATTAGTCTTGAACTCACAGTGATCCACTCCTGCCTCTGCCTCCTGAGGGCTGGGATTAAAGGCGTGCGCCACCACGCCCAGCTTAGATCCCTAAATTTTTAAGAAACACATTTTCCATGCAGGACATAAAATCTCAGGCTAGACGGGCATGGTGGTACACCTTTTTAATCCCATTACTCTGGAGGCAGAGGCAGGAGGATCACCGTGAGTTTGAGGCCACCCTGAGACTACACAGTGAATTCCAGGTCAGCCTGAGCAAGAGTGAGACCCTAACTTGAAAAAAAAACAAAAAAAGAAAAAAGAAAAAAACAAAACAAAACAAAAGCCCTTGGGCTAAATGCAAACTAGCAAGCACTATTTCACTAAACTATCCAAACCCCGAGACCCAGAGCATTTATTTTTATTTTTATTTTTTGGTTAATAGAGGTAGGGTCTCACTCTAGCCCAGGCTGACCTGGAACTCACTATGTAGTCTTAGGGTAGCCTCAAAACTCATGGTGATCCTCCCAAATGCTGGGTTTCAAGGCGTGTGCCACCATACCTGGCCCCAGAGCATACTTTTTTTTTTTTTTTCCCCCTGAGGTAGTCTCACTCTAGCCCAGGCTGACATCAAACCTGAGGCAATTTTCCTACTTCTGCAGCCTCCCCAATGCTGTGCTGGGACTAATTTTTTTTTCTTTTTTATTCAAGGTAGGGTTTCACTCCAGCCCAGGCTGACCTGGGATTCACTCTGTATTCTCAGGGTGGCCTCGGACTCATGGCAGTCCTCCTACCTCTGCCTCTTGAGTGCTGGGATTAAAAGGCATGCACCACTATGCCTGGCCTTTTTTTAAGACTGTGGTCAAAGAGAGGTACAAATTCTATTACTAGCCCTGGTTGCTCTCTTCTGAATCCCGCCCACCTCTGATGGTGCTATTCAAGTTTCCCTTTATGTTCTCTGAAGAGATTCCTTGGAATTCTGGAAACTAGTATTACTTTGGAATAATGTAATCTGTAAAAGGAGAATTATATGCTGATATTTTTTTCTTCTCATACTAAGAAAACCTTTGGTGGGAACAAGTTAAAAAAAAATCCTAGGACTGGAAAGATGGTTCAGTGGCTAAGGCATTGTCTGCAGAGCCTAATGACCTGAGTTTGATTCTCCAGTATCCACATAAAGCCAGATGCACAAAGTAGAGTTCATGGATGCGTCTGGAGTTCATTTGCAATGGCTGGATGCCCTGGTGTAACCATTCTCTCTGTGTGTGTCTGTCTGTTTCTTTCTTTCTTTTCATTCTTTCATTTTTCTTTCATTCATTCATTCATTCATTTATTTATGGTGCACCATGTCTGCATCCCAGTGGTCTGGATCTCAGGATGCAGCCCTGAACTGCTGGGAGTGTCAGCTTTTATTGGAAATAACCACATGATGTTTATAGTAAAAACAGGATGGGAGTTAAACCACAAAAATAAAGTATTCTTTAAAAAAAAAAATCCCACTGGGCATGGTGGCACACGCCTTTAATCCCAGCACTCAGAAGGCAGAGGTAAGAGGATCGCCATGAGTTCAAGGCCACCCAAAGACTACATAGTGAATTCCAGGTCAGCCTGGACTAGAGCGAGACCCTACCTGGGAAAAAAAACGAAACAAAACAAAACAACCCAAACCCATATACCATCTAAACTTAAGAATTCTTACACACACACACACACACACACACATAATTTAGGGCTGGAGAAATGGCTTAGTGGTTAAGGCACCTGTCTGTGAAGCCTAAGAATGCCCGTTTTAATCTCCAGGTCCCAGGTTTAGCCAGACACCAAACTGATGTAAGTGTACAATGTCACACATGCGCACAAGGGGGCACACGCGTCTGGAGTTTGTTCACGACAGGTGAAAGGCCCTGGCACGCCCATTCTCTAGCTGTCTCTCTCTCAAAAAAAAAAAATTTACATTTCCCAGATTATTTTTTTTGGGGGGGGCGGTTCAAGGTAGGGTCTCACTCTAGCCCAGGCTGACCTGCAATTCACTATGTATTCTCAGGGTGGCCTTGAACTCACAGCAATCCTCCTACCTTCACCATGTGGGGCTCTAGATTTATTTTTGTGTATTTTTTCACCATAAATTTAAACATAATCCAAGCTATGTCTGAAACAGAAGCCTTTATTATCTCAAGGGACAAAAGAGCAAGTGAAAGGAAAGTTTTAATACATGCAAGGAGTTATCCCCTCCGCAAAGGTTAATTTAGCAGGAACCATGATTAGTGGCTCCTTTAAAGCAGAAATAAATTGACAAAGCCTTAAACTCTAGTCAGAAAACTGCCACAACAACCTACCTGATGCTGTTTTCCAAAATAACACTTAAGAATACAGAATGTGACAATATGAAATACACTTTCAGTCTGTTCTATAATCTCAATCTTCATAAAGCTAAAAGAATTTACTTGAAAAAAGAAAACAAGCCAGATCTTTACTTTCTGATATGGGTTCCTTGGTGAATACACAAAGAAAAAAACAATAGCCATCTATAAAGCATTATTAGCTGTACAAAACCATGTATTGGGCTGGATTTAGGTCAGAGTTTGCTCAACCTGATATACAACAAAATTGTAGCTCTAATCCTACATTCCCTTTGAGCTGTTTTACAACAGTGTAACACAAATAACTCATAGATGTGTAAAATAATTGGTATCTGACACAAATTGTTTCTAGGAGAGAGCCTTCTGAAGTCTCCAATTCACTGTAGTTTTACTTGTGTTTGCACAGTCATTATCAATAATTGTGACCTATGAATGTCTATTATTTTGATTCTCTTTTCAACTGGTTGTGAGTGATTCCTTTTTTTTTTTTTTTTTTTGGTTTTTCGAGGTAGGGTTTCACTCTAGCTCAGGCTGACCTGGAATTAACTATGTAGTCTCAGGGTGGCCTCGAACTCACGGTGATTCTCCTACCTCTGCCTCCCGAGTGCTGGGATTAAAAGCGTGCGCCACCACGCCCGGCTCTGATTCCTTCATTTATCATGAATTAAATAGTATCTCTGAACCTTTGAAGATACTTTTATTTATTTATTTATTTGAGAGACTGAGAGAAAGAAGCAAACAGAGTAAATACAGATTTATCATGGCCTCCAACCACTGCAAACGAACTCCAGACACATGTGACACTTCATGCACTGGCTTTATGTGAGTACTTTTTTTGTTTTTTTGAGGTAGGGTCTCACTCTGGCCCAGGCTGACCTGGAATTCACTAGGTAGTCTCAGGGTGGCCTTGAACTCACAGTGATCCTCCTACTTCTGCCTACTAAGTGCTGGGATCAAAGGTGTGCGCCACCATGTCTGGCTGACTTGACTATAATTTTTACCTAAAATACATCCCCTGACTCTAAGGAGCCAAAGACAGAAAGTACCAGAACAAAACAGAGGTATGTTCTATAAAATAATCTGTACTCTTAAAGTATAAAGCTCATAAAAGGCTAAGCAATTGTCCTGCAATAAAATGGACTTGAGAAATGACAACTAAATACATTGTATAACCACAAATAAATATAGATACAGGACCACTTTGCCCAAACCCAATAAAAAATCTTCTTTAAGGGGGCTGGGCTAAAAAAGAAAAATCTTTAGGATATAAGTAAGTCATATAGAAACCTACTTTTTTAGACAATGGAACACTCAGAAGCCATAGACTGTTACTAGAAAATTTTCAGCACATTGCCTACCCAAAGTTTATTCTTGCTTTGTTTCTGATAAACGGGAACCTGACACTGTTTGGAGGTACAATGTACCAAGCTAAAAATACTGCCCTTCTTGATGGGGACGGAGCTCAGTAGAGAGCATGTATGAGGCCCTGGGTTCAATCTGCAGCACTGCATAAAACAGGGTGTGAGGCTGGAGGGATGGCCTAGCGGTTAAGGCACTTGCCTGTGAAGTCAAAAGGACCCAGGTTCAATTCCCCAGGACCCACATA
This sequence comes from Orientallactaga sibirica, assembly GCA_036365145.1. Classification (NCBI taxonomy): domain Eukaryota; kingdom Metazoa; phylum Chordata; class Mammalia; order Rodentia; family Dipodidae; genus Orientallactaga; species Orientallactaga sibirica. The sequence continues at coordinate 12,604,213 of JAEOAD010000011.1, forward strand.
AGCCAGATGCACAAGATGACGTATGCATCTGGAGGTAGTTTGCAGTGGCGGGAGGCCCTGGTGTGCCCATTCTATCTGTGCCTCTCTTTCTCTCAAAATAAAATTAAAATAAAACAAAACAAAACAAAACAAAACAAAATAAAACAAAAAAATAAAACAGGGTGTGACAGACCTGTAATCCAGCACGTGGAAAGTAGAGTCAGGAAGGTTATCTTTGTCTATATGGCAATTTTGAAGCCAGCCTAGGATACATGAGAGAGACCCTACCTCAATATATGTATGTATGTAGCTTTTCTCATTTCCTTTGTGATTAGGTATGGGTAGGGATACCAGGTCTAGGCAAAGAAATAGAAGAAATATGCTGAGGATTTCTGGGAAATTTCAGTATAAGGTTCATCTCTTACTTTTCACTTTCTTTTCTTCCTGCCTGATACATAGTTACGATGGTCACACTTGCAGCCATCTTGTAACCTTGAGGCGAGATGATGAGCATGCAGTCAAAACTTTGCATGCTAAAGCTGGGCATGGTGGTGCACACCTTTGATTCCCCCCAACTCCTCCTGTGCTGGGATGTCGGTGGCCAGCGACTCCCGGGGAATGGTGAGGACCCACAGCCATACCACCCTGAATGTGCCCGATCTCTTCTGATCTTGGCAGCTAATCAGGGTCGGGCCTGGTTAGTACTTGGATGGGAGACAGCCTTGTCCAAACATTTCATCAAAGCCGGGGGGAGGAGGCATTTTGTTGATTTTGGTTTCTTTTTATCTGTTGGAAGCATTCATCTCTATAGAGCATCCCATTAGAGAAATAAGGGGCTAGACAATGATGAGTGACAGATATCTTGCCAGTCTTGGGGGGTGTTAAGAAAGCCCTGTGTGCCCAAGCCCAAGGTGCGAGAATCCCGTCCTCCCTGACTGCTATCCTGAGTTCCTTAAGGTTATTGGCCTTATATGGATACCAGTCTAAGGGCCGAGCTGCAGTTGGTTGGAGATTAGCAGGAACGGCTGTGACTTCTTGATTGTAAATAGCCCTGTTGTTATTTCTAGTTTCACACCTATATTAATGCTACTCTCCCTTTTGGTTAGAGAAGCTTCTTTTTTCAGATGGCAGTGACCTTGGGATGACTCAGAAGGCATCATGGTGTTGAAAGAAGTGACAGAGGAGTGCTCAGCACTGAAATATCTCAAACACACCTTCCAAGGCTCAGGGTCCATTGTGGAAGAAGGGGCAGAAAGAAAAGCCAAAGAAGAGTAGGACTCTACAACATGCTCCTCCAGACACAAAATGGCCTAATATCCATGAACAGTGCCTGACAATTGTACATAAGACCATCATAATGGAGGAAAAGAAATGACATCAAACTGAAAAGATTGACTGACTGAACCACGGGAAATAAATGATGGGAGAGTGGAGTTTCAAAGGGGAAAGTGGGGGTTATTGTCTGCAATTATGAAAGTTGTCAATAAACATAAAAAATCTTTAGCCAGGTGTGGTGGTGCACGCCTTTAATCCCAGCACTGAGGAGGCAGAGGTAGGAGGATCACCATGAGTTCAAGGCCATTCAGACTAATTCCAGGTCAGCCTGAGCTACACTGAAACCCTACCTCAGAAACCCCCTCCAAAAGGAAGGAAGGAAGGAAGGGAGGGAGGGAGGGAGGGAGGGAACAGGGAGGGAGGGAGGGAGGGAAAGGAAAGGAAATATCTTCTTTAGCTGTAAAGGACCTTAATGGGGATAGTAGTAAAGGTCTTTACATCAGATAGTAGTGTTCTAAGGACATTAATTTTTATTTTGTGGTTTTTCCAGGTAGGGTCTCACTCTAGTACAGGGTGACCTGGAATTCACTATGTAGTCTCAGGGTGGCCTTGAACTCATGGTGATCCTCCTACCTCTGCCTCACAAGAGCTTGGATTAAAGGCGTGCGCCACCACACAACTGGCTTTGACATTAATTTTTTGATTTGAGGAGTAGGGATTCATCTCAGTGGAAGTGCAGTTGGCCAGCATGCTCTAGGCTCTGAGTTCAATTCTTCCCAACACAGCCAAACAAACAAACAAACAAACAAAAACAAACTGGTCCAGGCTGACCTGGAATTAAATTTTTTCGAAAACCTCTGAGTGCTGGGATTAAAGTCAAAATTTTTTAAAGAGGTATAGTCTTGCTCTCTTGCCCAGGCTGACCTGGAACTCATTATGTAGTCTCAGGCTGGCCTCTACCTTCCTCTGCCTCCTGAGTGCTGGGATTAAAGGTATGTGCCACCATACACAGCTAAAAAAATTTGGATTGGATAAGTGTACTTTAGTGTATTCTGTCTGCAGCTTATTCTTAAACATTTATGAAGAAAAATAGAGAAAAATAAAGATGCAAATGTGGTAAAGTGCTAACATCTGGAAAATCTGGGTAAATATTATATAGGAAGTTTATTGTATCACTCTGCAGCTCATCTGTGAGCATGAAATTATTTAAAAGTAAAAGCACTTTTCAAAGAGCCATATTCTATGTAAATATAATATTGCCTCACTTATCACATAAGCACACCAAAGCAGTACGCTTAAAAGGTATATTCCAGCTGGGTGTGGTGGTGTAGGCCTTTAATCCCAGCACATGAGAGGCAGAGGTAAGAGGATTGCTAGGAGTTCAAGGCCAGCCTGAGACTACATAATGAATTCCAAGTCAGCTTGGGCTAGAGCAAGACCCTACCTCAAGAAAAGGGGTAGGGGATCACGTTCCAGGGACAATAATTTTGGTGGACATTAAGATAGACTACTTGGAGTTGGGAGTTACAAACAATGCCTTCTCACAACCTCCTGACCTTAATAGTACGTAGCAACTACACAGGCCTGTATACTTACAGTCTCCTCTCAGATAATATATATCCTTCACCCAGTAGTCATACCCAAAACATTTAGTGGCCAGTATCTCCTGCAGTTCCATGTACCCACACACTTTCAATCCACTCATCTTTTCTTCTTTCCTCTACTACTTCTGTGTGCTACCACTAGTGTCTGAAATAGAAAATATTCAAGGCTTTGCAGTCCTCATCTCAGCATGTACGAAAGCATATTTATGCATTACACTCTTATCTTCCAGCTTCCTTACCCTCCCCCAAAAGATATGAAATGTGGTTAGCTGTCTTGGTTGAGATAATGGAACAAAGATCAGCAGATATTAAGGAAATGCTAGAGATAATTACATTCAGTAGTTTTCAGAATTACCTTAAGAAATGGAATCACAAAAGGACGAAGAGGAAAGTTCGTAGCCTCTTGGAGCTTGCAGTGGAATTCTTCAATTGTCACTGTTGAGTTCTAAAAAGATAAATAATGTAATGTTCAACATCCAAAACTGGGATGGACAGATGGGAGGCGCACACACATACACACACACAAACACACATACACACAGCAAGCTTAAGTAGATAAATGTATAGAAAAAGACTATGAAGTTTTTAGAAATTTTCCTGTGGGTAGAGAAATGGACAGGATAAATTGTCACAGGGAAATAGTGGCTCAGATCACAGAAAAAGACTCAAGACTGCATGTACTATCAACACAGGGCAACCAGATCTCAGAGATACGCATCCAACTGCTTCGTCAGCCTCCTGCCATCCAATATGACATCAGCAAGAGCAGAGTTTTCTTTTTTTTCCTTTCTGAAGAATGCATAGTTTGGTGTGTAAACAGATCATTGAATTCTTCATTACAGAATCGAGTTCTATGTATACAGAACACTGCAGACAGAGAAGACATAGTAGAATACGACTCAGCTTTTTAAAAGAAAGTTTGATGTAAGAAAAAAAGATGATGTAAGCCTTGGGAGACATTTTTTGGCAAAGAGAAAAGTGTGAAGAGGTAAGATGTTAGAGGATTTGTTCTCAAATGTTTTATGTTCTCAAAGCATCTCAAGTGGTGTTAGAAGACAAAGTACACGCTGAGCTACCAAACTAAAACTTTCTCTTTGTCTTTTTAAAATAATTCTTATATATGGCATACCAGGGTTTCTTGCCTCTGCAAATGAACACCAGATGCTTGTACTACGTTTTGTGTCTGGCTTTACATGGATGGACGGGAAATGGAATCCAGGCAGGATGGCTTCGCAAGAAAGCACCTTTAACTGCTAAGCCATCTTGCCAGCCTTTAAAAATGTTTATACTCCATAGTTTATAAAACTTTCTTGGGAGTGATGGTGCATGCTTTTAATCCCAGCACTTGGGAAAGAGGAGGTAGGAGGATCACCATGAGTTCCAGGTCTCCCTGAGAATACAGAGTGCTGGGATTAAAGGCGTGTGCCACCACGCCCGGCTTTAAATAATTGTTTTGAGGTAGTCAGTTTGTTGTAGGATCTCCATCTTCTGTCTCTGCCTCCTAAGTGCTGGGACTATAGGTGGGGTCAGTTTAGGTGGGTGCTAAAGGTCTGAATTTAGACCCTCACATTTGTGCTGTAATTATTTTTTTTACTGAGCCAGCTTCTTTCCTCTTATTTGTTTATTTGAGAGTGACAGACAGAGACAAAGAAGCAGAGAGAGAGAGAGAAGAGGCGCATCAGGGCTTCCAGCCACTGCAAAGGAACTCCAGAAGCATGGGCCCCCCTTGTTTATCTGGTCCTGTTCCACTACTCTTTCATCCGTTCTTATTTGACCCAAAGTCTCTTACTGATTCCTCAAGTTTGCTTTGTTTTTGTTTTTTTTTTTTTATTTTTTCAAGGCAGGGTCTTACTCTAGCTCAGGCTGACCTGAAATTAACTATGTAGTCTCAGGGTGGCCTCAAACTCACAGCGATCCTTCTACCTCCGCCTCCCGAGTGCTGGGATTAAGGGCATGTACCACCACACCGGCTAAAAAATATTTTTAATAGTTAAGATTTTTTTTTTGTTTATTATTAATTTATTTATTTGAGAGCAACAGACAGAGAGAGAAAGAGGAAGATAGAGAATGGGTGCACCAGGGCCTCCAGCCACTGCAAACGAACTCCAGATGCATGCACCACCTTGTGCATCTGGCTTATGTGGGTCCTGGGGAATCAAGCCTCGAACCCAGGTCTTTAGACTTCACAGGCAAGAGCTTAACCGCTAAGCCATCTCTCCAGGCTCTAAAAATATTTTTATTTATTTCTTTGATAGAGAAGGGGTGGGGAGGGAGAGAGAATGGGCATGCCAGGGCCTCCAGCCATTGCAAGTGAACTCCAGATGTGTGCAACCCCTTGTGCATCTAGCTAACATGGGTCCTGGGGAATCAAACCTGGGTCCTTTGTCTTTGCAGGCAAATGCCTTAACCACTAAACCACCCCTCCAGCCCCCAAATCTGTATTTATTTTTTGAAAAAGAATGGGTGTGCTACTTGCCGGGCGTGGTGGCGCACGCCTTTAATCCCAGCACTCGGGAGGCAGAGGTAGGAGGATCGCCGAGAGTTCGAGGCCACCCTGAGACTACATAGTTAATTCCAGGTCAGCCTGGACCAGAGTGAGACCCTACCTCGCAAAACCAAAAAAAAAAAAAAAAAAAAGAATGGGTGTGCTACAAATGAACTCCAGATGCATGTGCTACCTTGTGCATCTGGCTTATGTGGGTCCTGGAGAATTGAACCTGGGTCCTTTGGCTTTGCAGGCAAGCACCTTAACCACTAAGCCATCCCTCCAGCCCCATTTTTTTCATCATGAGCTCCTGTGATTCTTAGGTCTCTGCTCCCCACAGGACTGGGATTACAGGTAAGTATGTCAACACCTAGCTATTTATGTGGGTCCTGGAGATCAAACTCAAGAGGTTTCTCAGGCCCTCATGCTTGCACAGGAAGTACTTTTAACTGCTGAGCCATCTCACCAGCCCTGAATCATAGCTTTAAGAACAGCTATATGTCAAGTCTTGGCAATCTAATAAATCTTCAAACATTGTGTCATAGACAGCTTCACATTGCTGGGATGAACTTCCATACAGACACAGTCTGTGGGAGGAAGGGATTTATTTCAAGCTTACAGATCCAGAAGTTCCATCAATGGCGGGAGAAAGTGCTTACTCCCATACATCATCCAAGCAGAGAGAAAGAACCAAACAGATAGCAAACAGAAATCGCCAGAACTTGATTTTGCTCTCTCTATACTATCTGGCTGGAATCAGATCCATCCCCCCCACCCCCCGCCCAAGCAGGCTGCTGGAAACTTAAGCAAGATGCTTAACCTTAATGGAAAAATACCTGAGGCTATGGGGGATATACATTCATACTCAAACCACCACACATGGGGTGGTATTGGAGATCCCTAATATTACCCAAAATGCAAACAATTCATATGTCTACCATGGTGCAAGATGTTAAACCCAAGGCCTTGAGCATGCGAGCCAGGCACTCTACCAACTGAGCTAAATCTCCAGCCAGCCCTATGGTAAGAAGGATGGTAGGATCTCGGGTCACCCTAAGAGGTCCCTCTTGAATTACAGTTTTGAGATGTGACTAAGAATTCAGGTTTTCATCACAAATATAAGCTAAAATGCAGGAAATAACAGAATGGTTCTATTGGGATGAGTCTAGAGTATATGTTTGGTAAACACTGAGAACTGGCAACACTTCCTTTATAAATCAAGACAGCTCACTCAGCTTTCAATGTTAGCCAATCACCCTTTCATATACAAACTCACCACGCTCAGTATAGAAAGAAAAATTCTAAAGAAATTATCTATGCATGAGGAGCTGAACAATGTAATTGCATAGACACAATTTACTTAGACCACCAAAGTTCTAATTTTACAAATTATTATTTTGAAATTTAAAATTGGTTTGGAAAGAATGTACCAGCTACTAAATATATTAAATTACAAAAAGACCTTCTATTAACTTGGTTGGATCTCAGCAGGCCTAGTGAAATCAATTTTAAGACAACCCAAAGCTGGAATAATGCCAGAATCATTTATTTAAAAAAATATTAGGGCTGGAAAGATGGTTTTGCTGTTAAGACATTTGCCTGCAAAGCCAAAGGACCCAGGTTCAACTCCCACGTAAGCAAAATGCATAAGGGGATGCATGCATCTGGAGTTCGTTTGCAGTGGCTGGAGGCCCTGGCATGCCCATTCTCTCTCTCTCTACTCTACCTGCCTATTTCTGTACCTCTCTTTCTTTCAAATAAATAATTTTTTTAAAAAAGACATTATAGGTTTTTTTTTAAACAAACATATATGAAATCTATAATTCAACAGTTTTTCCAGAAGTTATAAAGTAATGGATGCAGTCTGTAGAATCTGCTTTAGGAATAAGAAGGAGAGTCTACAACATCTGTTTGGTGGGGAGCTGAGCCTACTGCTCAGGCAGCTGTCAACAACAGTGATGCTGTACTTACCACCAGTGCTAGGACAAGAGTTCGAACCTTCTCCCCAATCTCTGGTGAGATGTCATTGCCGAACTGCTGTAGCGTGGTGAGAAAGCGTTTCAACTTGCTGAGTTGCCTAGCACCACAAGTGGCTGGTAGTTGTTGATTTGTTAGTGAAGATGATGTAGAAGAGGCAGGACCATTGCTGAATCTCTGTGGTGGTGATGGGGCACCATTCAGGGTAGGAGGAGAATGGTTGATGCCGTTGCTTACTGAAAGAAAACCAAAATGAATGATTCATTGAAGTGCAGAATACAAGAACCCCTGCTGATCTCTTCTATCATTTATTTATATATATTTTTGTTTATTTTGTTGGATTTTTCAAGGTAGGTCTTACTTAAGCCCAGACAGCCTCAAACTCACAGCAATCCTCCTACCTCTGCCTCCCGGGTGTTGAGATTAAAGGCATGCAACACCAAGCCTGGCTCTTCTTTCATTTATTTATTTGAATTTTGTAAAGTGCATGTTGGTCAAGCAAAACTCTTAATTTGTCCTTAGTAAGATTGCTGGTATACTATTAACCCAGGAATCTGTGGCCAGCCTAGGCAACATAATGAGCTTACACACACACACACACACACACACACACACACACACACACACCCATGACTATAGAGTGCTATGAAGAGGACAGAAAAGCCAGCTGGTAGTGGTTCACACCTATAATTGCAGCAAAAGGCTAAGGTAGGAGGATTACTGTGAGTCTGAGGCCAGGTAAAGACCCTACCTCATACAAACAAGGACAACTATGGTGGTGCCCACCTATAAACCATCACTTGGGAAGCTGAAGTAAGGGGATCTTAAGTTTGAGGGCAGCCTAGGCTACATGAAACCCATATTTAAATAATTAATTTAATTTATTTGAGAGCAACAGACAAAGAGGTAGAGACATAGAGAATGAGTGCGCCAGGGCCTCCAGCCACTGCAAACGAACTACAGATGCATGCATCACGTCACCTTGTGCATCTGGCTTATGTGGGTCCTGGGGAATACAAGCCTTGAACCGGGATCCTTAGGCTTCACAGGCAAGCGCTTAACCGCTAAGCCATCTCTCCAGGCCTAATTAATTTATTTGAGAGCAAGCGATACAGAGAAAAAGTGGGTGCACCAGGGTCACAGCAAACAAATTCCACATGCATGCACCACCTTGTGCATCTGGCTTACATGGATACTGGGGACTCGAACCTGGGTCCTTAGGCTTCACAGGCAAGCATCTTAACCACTAAGCCATCTTTCTGGCCCAAGAGATTCTATTTTAAAAAACCATGAAAGCACAGAGCATGGGCATGTCACCCCACAAGTATCATAGGCAGGTGCAGATTGTTTTAACAAAGACTTTGGTCAGGCATGGGCCACACACTTGTAATCCTAGAGTTTGGGAAGCGTTAGGAGAATTAGGAGTTCAAGATCATCCTTGGCTATATAGTAAGTTCCAGGCCAGCCTGGGCTATATGACATCCTGTCTAGGAAAACAAAAAGACTGCAACAAGTGCTTGAGATGAGTCTGAGATAATACATCTTTCCAGTGACTACTCATTTCTTTTTGAGACAAACAGTCTTGCTCTGTAGCTCAGGCTAGCCTCAAACTTGCCATCTTAACCTGTGAGCACATGTGTGAGTCACCACACCAGCTTCATGTTCAACTTTACAAATTTCCTTCTCAAGCCAAGTAATCAGAGTTAGCAAGTGAGAAACAAAACACAGCAATAATAGTAACAACAAGAGCCAGACGTGGTGGTACACTCCTTTAATTCCAGCACTCAGGAGGCAGAGGAAGGAGGATCACCATGAGTTCAAGGCCACCCTCAGACTACATAGTGAATTCCAGGTCAGCCCGGGCTAGAGTAAGACCTATCTCAAAAAAAAAAAAAAAAAAAAAAAAAAAAGAATTAAAGATTGGAAGAGGTGGCATATACCTTTAGTCTCAGCACTTGGGAGGCTGAGGTAGGAGGATCATTATGAGTTAGTTCAGAGCCAGCCTGGACTACAGTGAAACCCTGCTTAAAAAAAAAAAAAAAAAAAAGCCAGGCATGGTGGCACATGCCTTTAATCCCAGCATTCGGGAGGCAAAGGTAGGAGGATCGCCATGAGTTCAAGGCCACCCTGAGATTACATAGTGAATTCCAGGTCAGCCTGGGCTAGAGTGAGACCCTACCTTGAAAAATGGAAAAAATGAAAAAAAAAAAAAACATGTTATCTAAAATCATAGGGTTTAGGAGTTTAGGAGATGGTTCCAGTGTTAAAGGTACTCGTTGTAAGTTTGCTGGCCAGAGTCCAGTTCCTCAGCATTCACATGAAGCTTGACACAAAGTGACATGTGTCTGTGATCTCAAAGTGCCAGGAGAAGTCGAGCATAGTGGTGCACACCTTTAATCCCAGCACTCAGGAGGCAGAGGTAGGAGGATCACAGTGAGTTTGAGGCCACCCTGAGACTACATAGTGAATTCTAGGTCAGCCTGGGCTAGAATGACATCTTTCATCCAGAAAGATGGCTTAACAGTTAAGGCATTTGCCTGCAAAGCCAAAGGACCCAGGTTTGATTCCCCAGGATCCACATAAACCAGATGCACCAGGAGCTCATGAGTCTGGAGTTCGTTTGCAGTGGCTAAAGGCCCTGGAGTGCCCATTATCTCTCTTTTTCTCTCTTCTATCTCTCTCTCTGCTTGCAAATAAATAAATAAATAAAAATCTTTTTAAAAAATAAAATAAAAGACCACTGGGATGACCCAAAAGGCAACATAGTGCTGAGAAGGGATGGAGGAATGTCCAACACTGAAACATCTCTGTCACACCCTCCAAGGCTCAGGGCCCATTGCGGAAGAGGGGGCGGATAGAATGGAAGAGTCAAAGGAAGGGTACGACTCCTTACAATACAACTGTCCAGACAGAAATTGGCCTTGATATCCATGACCTTGCAGTATCTAGCAATACCTTCACAAAACCCATATAATAGAAGAAAAAGATGATGACATCAAATAAAAAGTGCGGCGGGCAGTGTCGGGGCTGCACCATCCACGTTGAAGATGGCGGCTGGCACCTTGCCAAAGGGCGTTGAGCTCGAGTCTTGTCAGTAAACAGGAAGTTATGGTGATTGGCTAGGAGGCATATCTCATTGCATCAACGTATGGGCTTCAGCCAAGTTAGCTTTCTCACCTAGCAACTATGTTATGATTGGTCTTCATAGGATATATAAGCTGTGCTATTTCCTGTAATAAAGGTGTGTGTGGTGGTGGTCTCCCGTCCAAGCAAGCAACAAGAGTGGTGCATGTGTCATTAGTGTCCCGAATGGTCGGCAACAAAAAAGAGACTAATGGAGAGAGGGAGGGGATATGATGGAGATTGGAGTTCCAAAGGGGAATGGGGGAGGGGAGGGATATATCATGCTTTTTTTGTATGTAAGTATAGAAGTCATCAATAATTTTTTTTTTTAAACGTAAGCAATTCAGCCGGGTGTGGTGGCGCATGCCTTTAATCCCAGCACTCGGGAGGCAGAGGAAGGAAGATCGCCGAGAGTTCAAGGCCACCCTGAGACTACATAGTTAATTCCAGGTCAGCCTGGACCAGAGTGAGACCCTACCTCAAAAAAAAAAAAAAAAAAAGTAAGCAATTCAAAATAAAAAAATAAAAATAAAAATAAAAAAATAAATAAAATAATAAAATAAAATAAAATAAAATAAAAAAAATAAAAAAATAAAATAAAATAAAATAAAATAGAGCTGGACGCGGTGGCACACACACTTAATCCCAGCACTTGGGAGGCAGAGGTAGGAGGATCACCGTGAGTTTGAGGCCACCCTGAGACAACATAGTGAATTCCAGGTCAGCCTGGGCTACAGTGAGACCCTACCTCGAAAAACCAAAATAAATAAATAGATAGATAGATAGATAGATAGATAGATAGTATGAGAAATATGCCAGACACGGTGGCTCAGAGAGATAATGCCAATACTCAGGAAACAGAAATGGGAGAATTCCAAGTTGAAAGCTACTCTGGGGTTTTTAGCAAGTTCCAGGCCAGTTTGAGTTAAACTACATAGTTGACACTGTGAGACCCTGTTTCTAAAAAAAAAAAAAAAAACAACCAGATATGGCACTCATGTACATGCCTGTAATTCAGTATATAAAAAGTGGAGACAGCCAGGCATGGGGACGCACGCCTTTAATCCCAGCACTTGGGAGGCAGAGATAGGAGGATTGTTGTGAGTTCAAGGCTACCCTGAGACTACATAGCAATCCAGGTCAGCCTGAGCTAGAGTGAAACCCTACCTCAAAAACACAAACCAAAAAAAAAAGTGGAGATGGCAATTAACAGTTCAAGGTCATCCTCTGCTGCATAGTTTTCAAGGCCAACCTGAACTATGTGGGATCTTCTCCTTAAATGAAAACAAACTTTGACCACATTTTGAAGCCCGTTCATTTACTCTCTCTTTTTTTTTTTTTTTTTTTGGTTTTTTGAGGTAGGGTTTCACTCTGGTCCAGGCTGACCTGGAATTAACTATGTAGTCTCAGGTGGCCTCGAACTCACGGCAATCCTCCTACCTCTGCCTCCTGAGTGCTGGGATTAAAGGCGTGCGCCACCACGCCCGGCTCATTTACTCTTTAACTAGCTAAGAAATCTATCACTTACCTGCATGAAGCCAAACAGAAGCTCAGTGATAACAAATCTACATCCCTTGGCTAAACTCTTCTAAACTAGTCAGAGTGACTTACCATCTGTTTCTCTTTCCAGGACTGATCCATTTTCAAATTTGACCTGACAAACACTTTTTCATCCTATATAGCTCAGATACCAGGTGTAATAAGAGGTTTTCTTTGGTTTAAGCTATTTCACATTAAGGTGAACCCTAGCAGATTCAATAAATCAGTGCATACAGTACCATTATTTTACCTCCATATTATACTTATTTATTTTTATAATTGCAATGACTTAATAGTATACAATTCCCTTTGCTTAGTTTTTTTTTTTTTAACTTTTTTTTTTTTTTTTTTGAGAAAGGGGGTGGGGTAGATAGAATGGGAACACCAGGGTCTCTAGTCGCTGCAAATGAGCTCCAAATGGATGTGCCAGTTTGTGCATCTGGCTTATGTGTGTCCTGGGGAAATCAAACCTGGGTCCTTTGGCTTTGCAGGCAACTGCATTAACCAATAAGCCATCTGTCCAGCCCCCTAGTTTTATTTTTTTTAAAGGGTCTTGTGAGAGCTGAAGAGATGGCTTAGTGGTTAAGGCACTCGCCTGTGAAACCTAAGGACCCATGATCAACTCCCCAAATTCCACATAAGCCAGATGCACAAGATGACACAAGCACAAGGTAGCACATACGTACAAGGTGGCACATAGGTCTGAAGTTTGATTACAGCGGATGGAGGCCCTGACACACCGAGTCTCTATTGCTCTCTCTTGTAAAAAAGAAAAAAAAGTGTGTGGGGGGGGAATCTTGGCTTTGAACTAGAGGTTCTCCTACCTAAGCCTTCTCAGAGCTTAGATTACAAGTATGTGCCAACCCACCATGCTAGACTGCTCGATGAAAACTGACTTATACTAAGATTTTGTAAACTGTCTGTACTAAACACTCTTTTTTGTTTTGTCTTGTTTTTCGAGGTAGGGTCTCACTCTGGTCCAGGCTGACCTGGAATTTACTCTGTAGTATCAGGGTGGCCTTGAACTCACGGAGATCCTCCCACCTCTGCCTCCAAGGTGCTGGGATTAAAGGCGTGCGCCACCACGCCTGGCTTTGTACTATACATTCTTTTACTCTGTTCATTCATTAGTGGTGAAGTCAGCTTGGCACTGTTGGGACAAATATCCAACCATAAGCAACTTATGAGAAGAAGGAGTTTATTTCAGCCTTATAAATTCCAGGGAATATGATCAATGGCAGAAGAAGCAGGCTCATCTCCATAAATCTAACTCAAGAGATATCACCAAATAGCCAGTAAGCATAAAACAACCTGGGCTCAAATACTGTTCTCAATACACCTTAGGGCTGGACTCAAGATCCTCCACCCTCCACCCCCATGACATGCCTCTTCCCTAGTGGGGCTCCACCCTCTGGAGACTCAAGTTTCAAGCCTGAGTCTATGGGGCCATACATTCAAACTACCACATTCTGGCCCTGGCTTCAAGACCCAAGACCACCTTTTACTGTAAATTGCACTCATTCCAATATCAAATGTCCCCATAAGCTTTACCAACTTTAAGATTGTTCCAATGTTCCAAGTCTCATCTGAGATTTAAGACTGTCTCTTAACTGTGAGTCCTGTAAAATCAACACAAGTTACATACTTCCAATACATAATGGCAAAAGAGTAAATTTTTCCACTACAAAAAGGCAAAACAAAGACTTGACCAGTAAAAGTCAATTAATCATCAGGTAAATATCAAACATCAACAGTTCAAATCTGACATCCAAAACCAGTGTTGACAATCTTTGGATTTTCTATTCTATCCCTCTTTCATCTCGAGCTAAAAGCAATCAATGGTAGCCTTTGTACAGTACTAGTATATCCCAAACATCTCCACTGTAAATCATGGTCCATCTTCACAGCTCCATTCCATGGCTTTTTTTTTTTTTTTTTTTTTTTGGTTTTTTGAGGTAGAGTCTCACTGTAACCCAGGCTGACCTGGAATTCGCTATGTAGTCTCAGGGTGGCCTCGAACTCCCAACTATTCTCCTACCTCTGCCTCCCAAGTGCTGGGATTAAAGGCGTGTGCCACCACACCCGGCACAATGGCTTTTTGTTTGTTCTCCAATACAGGGATTCCAGCAGCTCTGTTTCACATGCCACATCTCAGCAGCAGCTCCGGATTCAGCTTGTGACAATGACCTCACTGGCCTCTACACAGGGATATCACCTTGCTTCACATGGGGCTTCTCAGCAGTGGCTCTTGAAACCATGCACATTTCATGACCTGCTTCCCTACAATTTTTTTTTCCTTCTGTTTTTGTTTTTTGAGGTAGGGTCTTGTTCTAGCCCAGGCTGACCTGGAATTCAATATACAGTCTCAGGCTGGCCTCGGACTCACAGCGATCCTCCTACCTCCATGCCCAGATTCCCTGTATTTGTCATGCTTTCAAACCCATTACCATGGGCTAGAGAGAAGGCTTAGTGGTTAAGGCATTTTCTGGCAAAGCCAAATGACCCTGGTTTGATTCCCCAGAACCCATATAAGCCAGAGGCACAAGGTGGTGCATGCATCTTGAGCTTCTTTGCAGTGGATGGAGGCGCTGGTGTGCCCATTTGCTCTTTCTCTCTCAAATACAAAAAGGTCTTCAAAAAAACACAGGCTGGAGAGATGGCTTAGTGATTAGGGCGCTTGCCTATGAAGCCTAAGGACCCAGGTTCAATTCCCCAGTACCCACATAAGCCAGATGCACAAGGTGGCACATGTAGCTAGAGTTCATTTGCAGTGGCTAGAGGCCTTGGTGCACCCATTCTCTCTTTGAGACAGAGAGAGAGAGATAGAGAGAGAGAGGGCAATGAAAAAAAGAAAGAAAAATATTTACCAGGTGTCAGGCAAAACAAATTTGTTAATCCAGGGGGGCTATAAAACTTGACCTTGAAGAACCTTTAGAATTTTTCCTTTTAAGTCACTTCCTTGTAAAAGAGCTTGCTTGCATTCCTACTCATTGAGCCTATCCTAGGCGGATTTTATTCTCAGGCATCCTTCCTACTGTCCCAATGCAAAGCAGGTGGCACACTCATAATGGGGATAAGCTGCTTAACAAATGCATAAAGTGGTATATGGAGTTCCTTTGCAATGGCTGGAAGATCCAGCAAGCCCAATCTCTCTTCCTCCGTGACCCCCCTGCCCACCCTCAAATAAATAAAGACTCAAGTTACCAGCCTGAGCCTAAATGGCCATGCATGCAAGTTACTACATTTAGCAAAGAGCAAATTTTTCAGTAAAATGGTGCTGAATGTATAAAAGACTAATAGGCTGAGGAAAAAAAAAGTGTATGAGTTCCATTAAAGGAATTTGGTGTGGTAGTCCACACCTTTAATCCCAGCACTTGGGAGGCCAAAGGAAGAGGATCTCTGTGAGTCCAAAGTCAACCTGAGACTACATAGGGAATTCCAGGTCAGCCTAGGCTAGAACAAGACACTACCTCAAAAACCAAAAACAAAAATAAAAACATTCCAAATGCTTAAATTAAAAATCTCACAGGATGCAAACAACTTATAAAAGAAACAATTGCTGAATGTGGTGGCACACATCTTTAATCTCAGCAATCAGGAGGCAGAGCTAGGAGGATCACCGTGGATTCCAGGCCAGCCTGGGACTACAGTTTCAGGTCAGTCTGGGATAGGGAAACCCAACCTCATTTAAAGGAAGAGAAGAGAAGAGAAGGAAGGGAAGGGAAGAGGAAGGAAAGAAGAGAAAGGAAGAAAAGAAAAGGAAGAGAAGGGAAGGGAAGGGAGAAAGAGAA
The DNA here is from genome assembly GCA_036365145.1 of Orientallactaga sibirica. Taxonomy (NCBI): domain Eukaryota; kingdom Metazoa; phylum Chordata; class Mammalia; order Rodentia; family Dipodidae; genus Orientallactaga; species Orientallactaga sibirica. Next base: position 12,619,986 of record JAEOAD010000011.1, read on the forward strand.
AGAAAATAAAAAAGAGAGAAATAGGGATTTGTTTTTGAATAAGAAAGAGAGGAGGAAGGGAGGGAGGGGGGAGGGAGAGAAGAAAGAAGGAAGGAAGGAAGGAAGGAAGGAAGGAAGGAAGGAAGGAAAGGAGCAACAATTCTGAGATGAAGTGACAGAAGAGTGCCTGACACTGAAACATCTCTATCACACCTTCCAAGGCTCAGGGAAAGAGGTGGTAGAAAGAATGTAACAATCGGGGCGTGGTGGCACATGCCTTTAATCCCAGCACTTGGGAGGCAGAGGTTGGAGGATCGCCATGAGTTCAAGGCCACCCTGAGAGTACAGAGTGAATTCCAGGTCAGCCTGAGCTAGAGTGAGACCCTACCTCAAAAAACCAAAAAAAAAAAAAAAAAAAAAAAAAAGAATGTAACAGCCAAAAGGAAGGGCAGAACTGCTTATAATGTACTCTTCCAGACACAAAACGGCCTGGATATCCATGACACTACCTACACAGGCCCATCATAATAGGAGGAAGATGATGACATGAAAATAAAGACTAGGGTTGAAAAAAATGGCTTAGTAGTTAAGGCGCCTGCCTGATAAGCCTAAGAACACCCTCTGGATTCTCCAGGTCCCACGTTTAGCTAGATGCAAGTGCGCAATGCTGTGCTTGCCCACAAGGAGACACTGTCTGGAGTTTATTCACAGTGGCTGAAATGGCCCTGACGTACCCATTCTCTCTCTGTTTCTCTCTCTCTCTCAAAATAAATAAATAAATAAACACAAATAAATAAATGACTGATTGAGAGGGGGAGAGAATATGATGGTAAGTGGAGTTGCAAAGGGAAAGTGTATGGGGGGGAATTATTACCAAGGTTTATTGTCTATAATTATGTCAATAAAAAATTTTTTTTAAAAAAAGCAACAATTATGTGCGTAACCTTGGTTGGTCTTGAATTCCGCCCCCCCCCCCAGGTAGGGTCAGTCAGTAGAGTGCTTGCCTAATATACATGAAGCCCTTAGTCCATAGCACCATATAACCAGGAGTGGTAGAACACACATGTAATTCTAGTACTCAGGATGTAGAGGCAGAAAGATCAGAAGTTCAAGGCTGACATCAGCCACACAGAGGCCAGCAAGATATACATGAGACCCTAGGACTCAACAAAAGAGGGTAGGAGCTGGGCGTGGTGGCACTTCCAGCACTTGGAAAGCAGTGGTAGGAGGATCACCATGAGTTCGAGGCCACCCTGAGACTACATAGTGAATTCCAAGTCAGCCTGGGCTAGAGCAAGAACCTACCATGAAAAACAAAACAAAACAAAACAAACAAAAAAAGAGGATGGGGTGAGAAGGATGAGGGAGGGGAAACCATATCTTACATATTTACTCCCACCAAACCTCTGGAATGTCATGCTCTACCACACTGGCATTTGACCTAAATTTAAATGTACTATTAGGCTGTCAGTCAACTTGGTGATACTCCTATTTCAGCCTCCTGAGTGCTGGGAGAAAAGGCATTCACCACCATGACTGGCAGTTTACTCACATTTTGGAGGGGATGTTAAAACAGAGTCTCTATATAGCTGAGGCTGGCCTAGAATTTGCCATGTAACCTTGGTTGGTCTTTTGTAAAATAGCCCAATTTGGATGGACTTATTCTGAAAGCTCAGACTTAATTTAAAATTCAACTATGTGTCTCAGGCTGGCCTTGAACTGTTCTGCGATCTTCAATGAATACCCATCTGTCTCCCAGCTGGGGATTAAAGACATACACAACTAAGCATGGTCTAGGAGACAGAAAGGAAAAAGGAAAAGGGAAGGAAAGGAGGAAGGACAAGAGGGAGGGAAGGAAGGCTTCCCACTCTCCAGCCCTGGCCTAAATAAAAACCACCCAAAATAATGAATTTGTTTTGGTTTTTTCTTTTTTGTAAGTAAGAGGTTTCACTCTAGCTCAGGCTGACCAAGAATTCAGTATGTAATCTTAGGATGGCCTCAAAAGATAGTGCACATCTTCCACAGTGCTGGGAGGATGGTGGCACAATCACGCCCAGAAAACATTTTTCAAAAAAAAAAAAAATATTTATTTATTTATTATTTAATTTTGGTTTTCAAGGGAGGCAGAGCCCAGGGAGAAATCGCTCTGAGTCTCAGGGTGGCCTCCCTGATGGTGATCCTGAATTCCAGGTCAGCCTGGGATTAAAAGCCACCATGCCTGGCCAAAAATATTTTATTTTTATTTATTTATTTGAGAGACAAAAACCAGAAAGAAAACCTGAAAACAAACTCCAGACATGATGCCACCTTGTGCAAGACTGCCAGCATGGGTCCGGGGGAGAAGCACTGAAAAGTCCTTTGGATGAGACCTTTAACCACTAAGCCAGCTCTCCAGCCCTGGCCTTCATTTTTAAAAAAAATTATTATTATTATTATTTTTTTTTAGGTTTTACTCAAGTGCAGGCTCATCTGGAGAAAATAATAGCCTCAGGGTAGCCTGACTCCAAATTAAGGGCTAATAGTTGAAAGTGGCCCAGCAAGGGGGAGGCAGAGTTACAAAGGAGGCCTGTGAAATGCATCTTGTCTTCAATTCTTTACTTATTTCCAGGTCAGAATGGGACACCAGTGAGACCCTACCTTGAAAAACCAAAAAAAAAAAAAAAAAAAAAAAAAAAAAGGCATGTGCCACCACAACCAGCTTCCAGATGAATTTTTTTTTTTTTTGCATCTGACTCTCACTCTGGTCCAGGCTGACCAGAATTAACCAGGATCTTTGGCCTTGCAGGCAACAGCGCGATCCTCCTACCTCTGCCCAGCCCGAGTGCTTGATTTCTTATAAAACAATAAAATTAAGGTGTGGCCTTGAATTTTTAATACTCTTGTCTTGACCTCTGGAACGCATGCACTACCACACTGGCATTTGATCTATATTTTAAATGTTAAATAGTGTATGTAGAAGTCACTTCGATCTAAATGTCACTCTGAACCATAAATCTGAATGATTAAAGAGTTCTCACATGCTGTAGGAGTGAAGGACACTGGCCTTGGTCCTGCAGAATTTATTGGTGGGAGGGGTGGCATGATGGGAGGCGAAGATCTTGACTGTATCTTTACTTCCACAGGCGATCCAGGCATTGCTGGCACTCTTTTCTCACAAGCAACTGCAGAGAATAAAAGAAAGGGAGATTAGGATTTTCTTTATAACAGTAAAATAGCAACAATTTGGATGGACAAACTACTTTCTGAAAGGACAGAGGTGGTGATACAATTTAAAACAAATATGTGTGTCTATGTGCACCAGAGTGTTCTGCTGCTGCAATGAATACCCATCTGGCTTTTAGCTGGGTGGCTGCAGAGTTAAACCTAGGCCCACAGGTTTAATTGCTGAGCCATCTCTCTAGCCCCAAGAACATACTTTTTGCAAAGGGTAGAATGTTGGCTTCCCACAAGATATGCCCAAATCCTAATATCTAGATCTGTGAATGCTAACGTATTTAGGAAAAGAATCTTTCATGATGTAAGTAAGAGAAGGTTCTTCAGAGATCGACATCCTGTATTATGGAGGTGGGATCTAGATTTAATCTAATTGGTGTCCCTGAAGAAGAAAAGATAGGCACATTTCCACAGAGGGAGGAGGATGAGGGCACAATCACACTAGAAAAGCAGGCAGTGAGCCAAATGTGGTGGCGCATGCCTTTAATCCCAGCACTCAGGAGGCAGATATAGGAGGATCGCCATGAGTTCGAGGCCACCCTGAGACTACATAGTGAATTCCAGGTCAGCCTGGGCTAGAGTGAAACCCTATCTCGACAAAACCAAAAAAGAAAACCACACAGAGTTTGGGATGCGGGTCTAGAAACCAAAGACTTTAATCCCAGATTTGGGAAAACAGAAAGGATCAATGTGAGTTTGAACCCTGGGAGAAAACAGTCCTGATGACATCGTCATTCTGGACTTAGGCTCTCCTAAACCATGTGAAAAGACTGCCAGCAGTCAGTCCCAAAAAAAAACCGGAGAAAAAAGGAAGGGTTTTATTGTTACAGTTTAGTTGAAAGTGGCTCAGAAAGGGAAGAAGCTCAGGATTACAGTAAAAGCATCTTGTCTGGGATTCTTTCTTATTAAACAGAGGGGGAGAATAGCAAAAACAAGTCCAGATATGTACCCCTTGTGCATTTATCATCAAAGATCATTCTGGACTTAGGCTCTCCTAAACTACATGTGAATATATTCTCTCGGCAATTCCATGTTTTTACAACAGTAGTTCTCAATTGCATGACAAATACAGAACCATAATCAGCTATTTGTAACTCAGTCCCAGTAAAAGGAGTCAAATATATCAGGAAATGATTTTAGATGTTTTCTTCAAAAAGATTAAAGAAGGTCTGATTCTAAATAAGGCAAAGGTTACTTTATCTCAGGAGACAATTCATAGTAAGCAACTATATGAAAACATGAAACAGTGAACAGGTTGATACAAAGAAAAATTACTTTTTAAAAAAGAAGATTTTATTTACTTATTTATTTAGTACAAACACATTACACTAGGGCCTCCTAACTGCACACAAACTCCAGACAAATGTCATCTTGTGGGACCTTCGAACCTTGTTTTAGGTTTTGCAGGCTTATGCCTTAACTGCTAAGCCATCTCTCCAGCCCAAGAGAAATTACTTTTTAAGATAGGGTCTCTTATATCCCAGGCTGACCTACAATTTCCTATGTAGCTGACAATGACCTTGATCTCCTGACCCTCCTAAATCCTGGAACTATAAGCGTGTGCCACCATGCTGGATTATGTTAGTGCTGGGGATTATGTTAGTGCTAGACAAGAACTACCAGCTGAGCTACTTCCCAGAGAAAATAAACTTAACCAACACTGAAAACCAGGTGTGGTGGCACATGCCTTTAATCCCAGCACTATGGAGACTGAAGTAGGAGGATCATTGTGAGTTGAGGGCCAGCTGAGACTCATAGTGCATTCCAGGTGGGTTCTGGGTAAACCTAAACTAGAATGGTCTCAAAAAAAAAAAAAAATCATTGCTGGACTGATGGCTTTTGGTTTTGCACTTGCTTGCTTCCTGCCAGTGTTTTCTCAATTGCCCACCTGCCAGAAAGCCATGTTTGCATGGGCATAAGCCCTTTTCTCTGACTTCAAATAAATTATTAAAACAATAAAAGGGGGAGACAGTTGTAGGACTGTTATGAGTTGTGTGAGAGTGTGCAACAACAGGTCAGAGGGAGACCATTCTTACAACAGTAGTTCTCAATCCCAGCATTTGGGACAAATACAGGAACAGATAATCAGCATATATAGGATAAGTAGCCTGGGCTACTGATGAATATCCAAAAATACAATTATAAGCTCAATTAGTGGAAAAAGATGGGAGGATCAATTTTCTCTATGGGATCATTTATTTAAATATTTTAATTTTTTTTTTTTTCAAAGATGTTTTCAAGGGTAAATAAAAGGCTAATTAAATTCAACTTTGTTGTTGTCCCAGTTTCTGGGTTTTTCTAAATCAAGGCAAGTAGAGGTTACCTTATCTCAGGTGCTGACAATTAAATAGCAAGTCATCACCAACCTGGTTAGGAAAAGTTGTTTACAGCCCACAGGTTGATTTACTCCATTATCCAAAGGTTAATCCACCACCAGATAAGTGAATGCAAAAACACAAGATTCAAACCACAGTTTACTTATTTATCAGAGTTAAAAGAAAATCAGTGTTCACATGAGCCACAAGACACAGTTATATTCCACTACACAAGCTCAAGGCTAACCTGGACTTGGGAAAGAAAATCAAGAAAGCCAAGCCCCCATGTTACAAATCACATAACAAAAAAAAACTGGCCCTTGCCATCTCTGTAAACTCTCCTGGTAAAATTGATGGTCGTCCTATCTGATTGGTGGACTGATGAGCTGTTGCGCTTGCCTTTTTCTTCCTGCCAGTGTTTTCTCAATGCCCTTCAGAAAACAGTTGACAGTACCCACACCACCATGGTGCATCTGGGTTTATCTGGAGGCTTGAGGCCTTGGGAAGGAACCAGTTGTCTCGCACTGTTATGTGTTGTCTCTCAAATTAAAAGAGGGAGACAAACCTTTTTTTTACACCAAAGGCACTCTGGTCCAGGCTGACCTCAGATGTATTTTAAGTCAGCATTTGGCAGGAAGCAAGGCTGCAGGGTGGCCTCGAACTCAGATGATGCTCCTACCTCTGCAGCCCAACATTGGGATTAACATTTTTACTCCTGGAAGCTTAGTTAGTGGACAAAACTTAAAAAATTTTTTTATTTTTTATTTATTTATTTATTTATTTATTTATGGTTTATTTATTTATTTATATTTATTTTAGGGTCAAAAGCTGCCAGCCTGAATCTGATAGTCCCAGGCCAGATTCAAACTCAGATCCTCCAACCTGGTGCATGTATCTAGATTTGCTGTGATTAAGGCATGAGGCCAAGCCTGGCAGGAATACTGTTTACATGTACATTACCATTACCTCTCATTCCATAATTTTAAGAAAAACCAGTCCAGGCATTGGGAGACCAAGAAGAAGAGGGGAGGTCAAGTTCTTATCTTCCCAACAGCAAGCTGAGGCTAACCTGGACAATTTGCTGTGGGCTGGAGAAATGGCCAGAGGTTGATCTTGCCTGCAAAGCCAAAAGACCAAGTTCAATACCCCAGTACCCACCAGGTCACCACAAGGCTAAGGTGAGGCCTTGGCAGACCCACTCTTTTCTCTCAAATTAAAAAAAAAGGTCTCACTCTGGTCCAGGCTGACCTGTGCGAAAGTCCAGGGTGGAACTGGCTCCTACCTCTCAGTGCTGGGATTAAAGTGCTGTCACCACGCCCAGTTAAAAATTTTTAATTAAAAAAGGTCTAGGGTTGGAGAGATGGTTCAATGGTTAAAAGATACTTGTTTACAAAAGCTGCCAGCCTGAATCTGATTCCCATGATCAGATTGTAAAGCCAGATGCACAAAATGGTGCATGTATCTGGATTTCATCTGTGATGGCAGGAGGCCCTTTAGCACATACATGTACACGCACACCCACAAATAATACTTTTCAAAGAAGAAACCAGTCCAGGCATGGTGGTGCATGCCTTTAATCCCAACACTCTAGAGGCAGAGGTAGGAGGATTGCTGTGAGTCAAGGATTGCCTGAGACTCAAGGGCCAGCCTGAGACCTTACAAAATATCCAGGGAAAGCCAGAAGTGGAAAGATAGCTCAGTGGCCAAAAGACCTTTAATAGCTCAGTGGCCAAAGGAACTTGCTTATAAAGCCTAACAGCCCAGGTTCAAGTCCCCAGAACCCATCTAATGTCAGATGCATAAAGTAGCACATGAATCTGGAGTTTGTTTGCAGTGACAGGAGGCCATGGCTTTCCCATACTCACCTTTTCTCTGTCTGCCTCTTTTTCTCAAATAATTTCAAAAAATAAAAAAGAAAAAGTCAACCTAATTGCAAAAACTTATTGTGCATATTGAGGCAAGATATTTTAAAAGAAAATTATTTATTATTTATTTATTTACTGGGGGCGGGGGGTTGTAAATGAATGGGCACATACCAGGGCCTCTAGCCACTGCAACAGAATTCCAGATGCATGCACCACTTTGTGCACATGGTAGTGGGGTGTCAACCCAGATCGATAGGCTTTGCAGGCAAGCATCTTTACCACTAAGCCATCTCTCCAGCCCTATTGTGCTTATTGATAGGAACTATCAAAAGTATTTTCTCTGTTTTAATATAGAAATTAAATGCAGCAAAATTTACCTGAAGCAAAACTTCTGATATAAATTAAGCAGAAAAAATAAAGACAGGCATGGTGGAGCAGACCTTTAATCTCAGCACTCAGAAGGCAGAGGTAGAAGGATCACCGTGAGTTCGAGGCCACCCTGAAACTACATAGTGAATTCCAGGTAGGCCTGAGCTAGATGAGACCCTACCTCAGAAAATAAAATAAAATAAAAATAAAGTAGGGCTGGAGGGATGACTTGGTGGTTGGGGTGTTTGCCTGCAAAGCCAAAGGACCCAGGTTCAATTCCCCAGGACCCACATTAGCCAGATACATAAGGGAGCACATGCATCTGGAGTTCATTTGCAGTGGCTGGAGGCCTTGGTGCACCCATTCTCATTCTCTCTCCTCTCTCCCTCCCTCCCTCTATCAAATAAATAAATAAATGAAAATAAAGTAAAATGTCCAGCAACAAGAGGATGGACAACTGTAGTGTATTTCTAAATGAGATACCACTAAAATGAACAAGAGCTACATAAAACAAAAAGACAGGACTGGAGAGATGGCTTGGCAGTTAAGACGTTTGACTGCAAAGCAAAAGGACCCAGGTTTGATCCTCCAGGTCCCACATAGGCCAGATGCACATGGTGGCTCATGCGTATGAAGTTCATTTGCAGTGGCTAGAGGCCCAGGCACACCAATTCTCTCTCACTCTCTCTCAGTTTCTCTCTGTCTCTAATAAATAAATTAATTTAAAAAATAAATTTCAAAGCAATGTAGTAATACTGAACAGAAAGAATAGGAAATGAGAATAACATGGATAGTATGATATTTTTGTGAAATCTAAAAACATCAAGAACAATTAACATAAGCTAGGGTAGACATGTCTATGTAGCAAAATATAAAAATATGCAATGGGATTGGAGAGATGACTCAGTGGTTAAAAGCACTTGCTTAAAAAAAACCTGACGGGTTGGATTCAATTCCCCAGTATCCATGTAAAGCCAGAGTGCTTTTGCAGTGGCTAGAGGACTTGGCACACCCATTCATTCGCATCCTATCTCTCTGCTTGCAAATAAATACATAAAAATATTTTTTAAAGTTTTTATTATTATTTATTTGGAAAGAGGTACATAGAGTATTGGGCCCTAAGAGGCCCAGGTGTGAGGCCTAGTGGAACTTTCTGAGCCTGACTAGAGTTTAGCGACCTGTCTTTGGCCTACTTCCGTTTAAGAGTGACTCAGCAAGGCCTAAGCCAAAACTGCCTCCGCCCAGCTACTGCTGACGTGGTGAAATAATATTGGCCCTTACACCTTTTTCCCATCCTGAGACCCACCCTCTTTCTCAAAACTATATATACACCTTCTCATTACAATAAAACGAGTTCCTGCCTCGACAAAACTCCCAGCTCAGTGTGTTTTTCTCTCCGGTGTTTTGGCGGGGGAGGGTCTGAGCCGCCCACACCCATCTTCCCACTCAGCCTCAAGAAAAGCCGCCGAGGCCGGGTGTGGTGGTGCATGCCTTTAATCCCAGCACTCGGGAGGCAGAGGTAGGAGGATCGCTGAGAGTTCGAGGCCACCCTGAGATTACATATTTAATTCCAGGTCAGCCTGGACCAGAGTGAAACCCTACCTCGAAAAACCAAAAAAAAAAAAAAAAAAAAAAAAAAAAAAAAAAAAAAAAAAGCTGCCAAATCGGCTCTTTCTTCTGCTCTACCTACCGGGGGGAGGGAAACCCCCCCCCCCGCAATAGACAAAGAAAGAATGGGCATGCCAGGGCCTCTAGCCACTGCAAAAGAACTCCAGACACATGTGCCACCTTGTGTGTCTGGCTTTACGTGGGTCCTTTGGCTTTGCAAGCAAGTGTCTTAACCATTAAGCCATCACTCCAGCCCTAAAAATATTTTAAAGAGAGATGGGCTGGAGATGGCTCAGCGGTTAAAGCACTTGCCTGCAAACCCTAATGACCTGAGTTCAATTCCCCAGTACCCACGTAAAGCTAGAAGCACAAAGTGGCGCATGCGTCTGGAATTTGTTTGCAATGGCTAGAGGCCCTAGCGTGCCCATATTAATTTCTCTTCCTCCCCCTCTCTCTTTCTGTTTGTCTCTGCTTGCAAATAAAATGAAATAAAAAAGAGCCAGGTGTGGTGGTGCACGCCTTTAATCCCAGCACTTGGAAGGCAGAGGTAGGAGGATCACTGTGAGTCTAAGGCCACCCTGAGATGACATAGTTAATTCCAGGTCAGCTTGGGCTAGAGTGAGACCTTACCTTGAAAAAAAAACAAACATTAATTTAGAGGGCTGGAGAGATGGCTTAGTGGTTAAGGCATTTGTCTACAAAGCCAAAGGATCCCAGTTCAATACTCCAGGACCCACATAAGCCATATGCACAAGGGGGTGCATGTGTCTGGAGTTCATTTGCAAGTGGCTGGATGCCCTGGCACGCCCATTCATTCCCTCCCTCCTCTCTCTCTCTGTCTCTTTCTCTCAATTAAATAAATAAATCATATATATATTTCTTTTTAAAAAGTTAATTTAGGGCTGGGGATATAGCTCAGTTGGTATAGTGCTTGCCACATATGCACAAAGCTCTGGGTTTAATCCCTACTAAAACATAAACTAAGCAAGGTGGTGCATACCTATAATCCCAGCATTTGGGAGGTAGAGTTAGGATGATTAGAAGTTCAAGAGTATCCTTGGCTCCATATTAAGTCTCAAGGCAATCTGTGTAAGATCTCAAAAATGGCTCAATTTCTAGGACAGCTTGAAGGTTATAGTCTTGAAGAGTCAAAGCAAGCTACCATGGAAGAAAGAAAACACTGGGTATCAATCTGGAAGATTGTATATGATCCTGATTCCAATGCTGAGTAGAATACTTAGGAACCCTGGACAAGTCATATAGTTTCTTCATCTGTAAAGTGGAGGTTGAGAGGAGTTGAAGGGCAAGTAAATAAGAAAGGGCAGAGTTACAGCCTGCCAACACCAAAGCCTGTTGATAACCTTAATGCAAGTAAAAGTAGCAGCAACACTGCTGTCCTGATAATGTAAATAGGGAAAGTGAAATGTGTACTTCTGCTTCCCAGATCCAGTAAATGTTTATTTGGAATAAATAATAGAATCCACTCCAACTGCACACCATCTGTTTGAATTCTCCACCAAGTTTATACTTTCCACATGAAAAGAAATGACAAATATCTGCCTTCTCGTGGAGGTAAGTTACCTTGGCCACTACCTCAATCAACTGAGTCAGAAGCTCTTCATAATGTATAGCAATAATGTCCTAGCCAATATGAAAACTCAGAGAAGCCCGACTCTTGTCTTCTTGGTCAAATACAAACAATCCTCCTCACTTTGTCTGAAACAGAACACTATCAGCTTCTCACACTGCAAATTAATGGCTCCCCTAAGATAGAAATCTAGGTTTCTTTGGTTCCTGCCATTGATGCATCTGTGCTACAATGACTCTCAAAGAGAACCTTCCAGAATAAATGGATCAGTAAGAACTGACAAACTGCAAAATATATCACAATGCATCACTTCCCCATCTCCACTGGTAATACCACAGCTACTGTCATGAAGTACATGACTACAACTGTCTAACTATTTTTCCTGTTTCTAATCTGACCTTTTGAATCCAAAGTGCCAACTGAAACACCTAAAATAGGTCTTCTGTAATAGCTTCTTTCAACTCTTACCATAAAACACAAACCTTTTTCATTATTGTTTATTTATATTTATTTATTTATTTGAGAGCAAAAGACAGAGAAAGAGGCAAAGAGAGAGAGAGAATGGGTGCACCAGGGCCTCCAGCCACTGCAAACAAACTCCAGATGCATGCGCCACCTTGTGCATCTGGCTTACGTGGGTACTGGGGAAATCGAGCCTTGAACCAGGGTCCTTAGGCTTTATAGGCAAGTGCTTAACCACTAAGCCATCTCTCCAGCCCACAAAACCTTTTATTAAAATCTTGGATTAAGGTGAAGGGAATGAGACAGGGTTTTGCTATATATCCCAGGCTGGCCTCAAGTCTGAAAACAATCCTCCTGCCTCAGTCTCTGGAGTATTAGGATTATAAAAATACAACCACACCTGGCTTTACTTTGGTTTATGTACCATGTTCTACCAAGTGATTTTCAAACAGTTCATTTAGGAACCATTGATGATTCTAGAGGTCCTTTGTGGTGATGAGGCTTGGGGGAAGAAAGGAGGTAATTATTTTATTCATTTTTAAAAATATATTTAATTTATTTGAGAGAGAGAGAGAGAAAGAGAATGGGCATGCCAGGACTGAATTCCAGATACATGCGCCCCCTTGTGCATCTGGCTTACGTGGGTCCTGCAGAGTTGAACTGGGATCCATTGGCTTTGCAGGCACTTGAGGGGAGTTCAAGGCTAGCTTCAGTTACATATCAAGTTCAAGGCTAGGTTGGTCTACATGAGACTTTGTCTCAAAAAACACCAATCTGCTGTTTGAGGGCCCCCTGAGACTACACAGTGGAATTCCAGGTCTGCCTGAGCTAGAACGAGACCTTACCTCGAAAAACAAAACAAAAACAAAAAAAGATTAGGATAAATTGAAGCAAGGGGCACATATCTGTAAGCCCAGTGAGAAGGTAAGGGAGTCCCCAAACCCAGGCTATGATCGAAACATGTAGCACCACAGAGAAATCTCTAGCATGAACCCATGAACAATATGGCTGTCTGCATGCATCCATTTTGATAGTTGAACACAGCTCCCCACTGCTGGCTACCCCCAAACCAACAGTTTGAGAGCAAAGGGACCTTTCCTGATAACAGCTGGAGTGTAAGTGGAACTCCAGATGCCCTCCATGTTTCTGAAAGTTTCTGTCACAATGGCACCAAGGAATATGAAGCACATGGTGGGTTCACTGTACTTCTGATTGCTCCTCATCTTATTTGCATGCACCAATCAGGGCCTGCCTGTGTCTCAGCAACTCATGAGTACAGAACCATTGTGCTCCAAAGAGAAGAGACTGGAAGAACAACAAAGACCTGCTTTACCTTGAGGCCCTCCTGCCCCTCCCTACCCTGAATGCTGCCAGACCTAAGAAGCCCAGGGTGGCTTGTCTTTGAGCTACTGGACCCAAGTCCCCTGGAGGTGCTTACATTAGGGCTCCTGACAGAGCTCCTCAGGGCTGCTTGAGCTCTGGGTGCTGAACTTGTTTCTGCCTCCGAGTACCCCAACAGAACCTGCTGCCTGGGCGGCCTCTGGTTCCTGCTTTTGAAGAGACCCTCTACAGCTTACAGCCTCTGGCTCCTGATTCTGGGACTTGCTACCAGCAAACTGTAAGAACTGATAAACACATAGCAATGTAGCAGGTTACAAAATAAACACACAGAAATCAGTAGCCTTCCTATTTCTAACAACAAACAGACATTGAAATCAGAGAATCACTCTTACTCACAATTGCATCCAAAAAAAATAAAGTACCATGGAATAAACCTAACCAAGGGCCGGGTGTGGTGGCACACACCTTTAATCCCAGCACTTTGGGAGGCAGAGATAGGAGGATTGCCGTAAGTTCGGGGCCACCCTGAGACTACATAGTGAATTCCAGGTCAGCCTGAGCTAAAGTGAGACCCTACCTCAAAAAACCAAAGAAAAAGAAGAAAAAGAAAAAAACAAAAACAAAAACCTAACCAAGGAAGTAAAGGATCTCTACAAAGAAAACTTTAAAACACTCAAGCAAGAAATTGCAGAAGACACTAGAAAGTGGAAAGACATGCCTTGTTCCTGGATTGAAAGAATCAATATTGTGCAATAGTGGCATGTCTGTTATGGGGGAAACCAACCACTCTCTAATTGGACTAGAGGCTGGCTCCATGGGAGGGAATACATCCTGATACTGAAAACCTACAACAGGGTAGTCATGAGCCCTAGGGGTGTAATGTCTGTTGGTGTCACACTAATGTATATACTATGCTCAACAAACTGCCCAGTGACCTTGGGATGACTCAGAAGGTACCATGGTGCTAAGAAGAAAGGACAAAGGAGTGCTCAGCACTAAAACATCTCTAACACACCTTCCAAGGCTCAGGGTCCACTGTGGAAGAGGTGGCAGAAAGAATGTAAGAGCCAAAGGAAGGGTAGGACTCCTTACAATGTGCTCCTCCAGACACAAAATGGCCTGGATATCCATGACCTCACAGTGCCTGACACTACCTACACAAGACCATCATAATAGGATGAAAAGATCATGTCATCAAAATAAAAGAGACTGATTGAGAGGGGGAGGGGATATGATGGAGAGTGGAGTTTCAAAGGGGAAAGTGGGGGGGAGGGAGGGAAGTACCATGGGATATTGTCTACAATTAAGGAGGTTGTCAATTTAAAAAAATCTAAAATAGGGTTTGAGAAATGGCTTAGTGGTTAAGGTGTTTGCCTGAGAAACCTAAGAATTCAGGTTCTATTATCCAGGTACCACATAAGCCAGATGCACAAGGTGGTGCATGCATCTGGAGTTCGTTTGCAGTGGCTAGAGGCCCTGGCGCACCCATTCTGTCTTTCTTTCTCTCTCTCTCTCTTTAATAAGTAAATAAATAAAAATAAATATTTTTTTTAAATCTAAAATAGCAAGACCCTACCTTGAAAAGAAAAAATAAAGAAAAGCCAGGCGTGGTGGCGCACGCCTTTAATCCCAGCACTCGGGAGGCAGAGGTAGGAGGATCGCCGTGAGTTCGAGGCTACCCTGAGACTACATAGTTAATTCCAGGTCAGCCTGGACCAGAGTGTGAGACCCTACCTCGAAAAACCAAAAAAATAAAAATAAAAATAAATTAAAAAAATAAATAAAGAAAAAAATTCTAAAATATGGCTGGAGACATGTTTCAGTAGTTAAAGGTGCTTACTGACAAGTATAAGCCTGTTGGCTAGTTTCATTCCTCAATACCCACATAATGCCAAACCAAATGTACCTATGGCAGTGGAGGCATAGCCACAAGAATGTGCAAGTTTAAGGGCCAGCTAAGGTAGACTAGCACACATGGAAGCAGCAAAGACAAAACAAGAGACCTATCTCAAGCACGAGCAGAAGGAGAGAACAAACACTCCAAGACTGTCTTCAAACTTCCACATGTGTGCCACAGTGCATGCGTGTACACATACAAAATAAAAAATTTCTAAAATAATTTTAAACTATGTGAATGAGCCGGGTGTGGTGGTGCACGCCTTTAATCCCAGCACTTGGGAGGCAGAGGTAGGAGGATCATCATGAATTCGAGGCCACCCTGAGAATACAGAGTGAATTCCAGGTCAGCCTGGGCTAGAGGGAGACTCTACCTCGAAAAATAAAATAAATAACAAATAAATAAAAAACTATGTGAATAAAACAATGTTGTTTGCAACAAAAGATCCAGATGTGAACATCTGACTTTAATTTGCCTCAAGACAAATCCTGTGAGTTAACATTAATGGGTTTAAATGTCAAAATAGCTCAGACATAACAAGTTAAAATGAAATGCATGTGAAGTCAGTCAAATTTTGCCTTAGAAATATCCAAGATATTTTCCATACAAATCCACTTAAGGAAATGTAATTAAAACTGATTTTAATCAACAAAGGGAAATGGTCTTACATCTAAATAATAAGGTTTAAATTTGAAAGAGAATACTCTTTCTTTTTCTAGGATGAGATTTCTCAACTCCTGGGCCCAGGGGATCCTCCTGCCTCAGCATTCCAAATAGCTGGAACTACAGGAGAGCACCACCATGCCCTGTTTTCCTACATACTCTTAGAAAGCTATTAATCGAGTTCAGTGTTCAAATTAAGAAAATGTAAGCTGGGCGTGGTGGTGCATACCTTTAATCCCAGCTCTTGGGAGGCAGAGGTAGGAGGATTGCCAAGAGTTAGAGGCCACCTTGAGACTACATAATGAATTCCAGGTCAGCCTGAGCTAGAGCAAAACCCTACCTTGAAAAACAAAACAAAAAAAAAAAAAAAAAAAAAAAAAGTGAGCATAAGGAAGAAAGATAAAATGAGATTGAAATCAAATCCCATGGTATTCTAAGTATTAATTCTAAGTGCCATGGTATTCAGTATTAATAGGAACCCTCAGCTTTTTCATCTCGATAGCAGACAATAATCACAGTATTTTTAAGGATATTTTAAAATATTTATTTTTATTCATTTTAGAGAGAGAGAGGGAGAGTATGAATGGGCAATGCTAGGGTCTCTAACCTCTCACTGCAAAGGAACTCCAGACACATGTGCCACCATGTGCATCTGGCTCATGTGGGTTCTGGGGAATTGAGCCAGGGTCCTTAGGTTTCACAGGCAAGTGCCTTAACTGCTAAGCCATCTCTCCAGCCCAATAATCACAATATTGATAGGATTACAGATGCATATATTGGCATTTCTGTACATTGTAAACCAATTAATAATACCAATTAATTACCTAGCCTTTTAGAAAGAAATATGCAAAGAATGAATGGATTAACCTTATAATTCAACAGCCAAATCACTAAGAATAATCATGCTTTTCCTTTACGGTTAATTTTTTATTCTATAGTTAACTTTCAACTCATTATAACCAACTTTTTTGTTTTTTTTTTTTTTTTTTTGAGGTAGTCTCTCACTCTAGCCCAGGCTGACCTGGAATTCAGTGGGTAGTCTCAGGGTGGCCTTGAACTCTCAGCGATTCTCCTACCTCTGCCTCCACAGTGCTAGGATTAAAGGTGTGTGCCAACACACCCAGCTTAACATTTTTTAAATATTTTATTTATTTACTTATTTGAGAGAAAGAGAATTAGTCAGATAGACAGAATGGGCACACCAGGGCATCCAGCCCCTGCAAATGAACTCCAGATGCATGCACCACCTTGTGCATCTGGCTTACATGGGTACTGGGGAATTGAACCTGGGTCCTTAGGCTCTTCAGGCAAGTGCCTTAACCACTAAGCCATCTCTCTAGCCCCTGTAATCAGCATTTTACCAACAATTTCCTCACATTTCCTCTACCAGACCATCTCTGCTAAAACATAACGAACTGGGTAAAAATAATTACCTATTTTCAGTTCTGACAGTAAAGCTTTCAAGATTATCTATATGCTTATGTGATTCCATTAGTGCTAGTATCCAATTACTAATGTACCGGGGGGGGGGACATAAAAATGAATGTATTTCAAAATACCAACATTCAATTAATGGGGTTAAAAAAATTTCTTTGCCAGTAAAATGTTCATTCCAAAGTCTGACTGTGTGACCTCACTCCTGAGAATTTGTCCTTAACAAAATAACTCAGGGAAGAAGGCAATTTATTCCACAGAGTAATAGTTAATTAAATGGTGGAACAGCATGTCAATGTGAACTGTGAATGCATTAAAAATTATAATTACAAAGAACATTCAACACTTGGAGAAATGTATATAATAAAAAACTGGGGGAATGATTTCTACAAACTGATATATGTAGCATAATTACAATTATTTATAAAAGTAGACACATGGTCACAGCATGAAATAAGAACATGAAACCAGAAGTGATGGCACGGCAGCAATAGCATGGTGCGGAGAACAGTAAATACCAATTTCCTTGAAATCTTCTTAATTTTTAATTTTTATTTTTTTAATTTTTTTAGGTTTTTCAAAGTAGGGTCTCACTCTAGTTAAGGCTGACCTGAAATTCACTATGTAGTCTCAGGGGTGGCCTTGAACTCACTGTGATCCTCCTACCTCTAAAAAAAAAAAAATTGAGCCAGGTGTGATGGAGCACACCTTTAATCTCAGTAAAAAAAATTGTTTTTTTTTTTTTTTTTTGTTTTTGATGGAGCACACCTGGTCCAGGCTTAAGGGTGGCCTCAACTCTCTCGGCGATCCTCCTACCTCTGAGGCAGAGGTAGGAGGATTGCCGTGAAATGTTTTTTAAAAACACTGATAATAAAATATTTTCATTTGCTTTTTCACTACAATTGCTTTCTTTCTAAAAGGCTAGCTAATTAATTGGTATTATTAACTAGTTTACAATGTACAGAAAAGGCAATATATACATCTGTAATCCTATTAATATTGTGATTATTGGGCTGGAGAGATGGCTTAATTTTTTAGGTGTCAAGCATTTCTTTACATGATCAGTTACAGTGACTTGCTTGTACAAAACCAAAATGTTAACAAGTAGTCAGGGTTGA
Organism: Orientallactaga sibirica; assembly: GCA_036365145.1. Lineage (NCBI taxonomy): Eukaryota > Metazoa > Chordata > Mammalia > Rodentia > Dipodidae > Orientallactaga > Orientallactaga sibirica. The sequence goes on from JAEOAD010000011.1 coordinate 12,637,838, forward strand.
GGGAACACTAGGACAGTATACAGCAACATGACAGAACAGCCAAAGCTTGAAGTCAGAAGCTTGTGACCTCAGTCTTCCCTTCCTATGGTAGAAGAAACAACCTCCAAGACTGGCTGCCCTAATCTAACACTTACCATCTTCACTGTATGATCAAAATAGCTATACATGCCTTTAATCTCATCACTGGGGAATAGCAAACTAAGGTAGAAAGATCGCTGTGAGTTCCAGGTCAGCTTGGGCAACCTGAGAAACCTGCCTGGAGAGGAAAAGAAAAAAAGAAAAGAAAAAAAAAAAAAACCAGCTGGGAGTAGTAGCACATGCTTTTAGGCCAACCTGAGACTAAGAGTGAATTTAGGGCTAGAGAGATGGCGCAGCAGTTAAGTCTACATAGTAAATTCCAAGTCAGCATAAACTAGCAGGACATGGTGCCGCATGCCTTTAATATCTGCATTTGAGAGGCTGAGGTAGAAGGATAACGGTGAGTTCAAGGCCAGCCTGAGACTCCATAGTGAATTCCAGGCCAGCCTGAGCTACAGCAATACCCTATATCAGAGGGAATAAAACAAATAAATAAGTTATTGTGAATATAAAGGGTATCATATTTTGTATATAGTAAATACTTAAGCAAATAAATGCCAAAACCAGAAGTTTACTATTTCTGTAAAATAGCCAATTTAGCCTCTCTGTGCTTCACCTGTTTTTTTTTTTTTTTTTTTTGGTTTAGTTTTTCAAGGTAGGGTCTCACTCTGGTCCAGGCTGACCTGGAATTAGCTATGTAGTCTCAGGGTGGCCTCGAACTCATGGCAATCCTCCTCCCTCTGCCTCCCGAGTGCTGGGATTAAAGGCGTGCACCACCATGCCTGGCTGTTTCACCTGTTTTCTTATCAGAAAATGGAGTTAATAATTCTGTCATAAACTATTTCACAAAATGCCAACACCATCATCCAGTGTTATTGCTGTAACTAACTCTACTGCCCCTACTTTAAAAAAGCCAAACTAGGGCTGGGCGTGGTGGCACATGCCTTTAATCCCAGCACTCAGGAGGCAGAGGTAGAAGGATCATTGTGAGTTCAAGGGCACCTTGAGACTACATAGTGAATACCAGGTCAAAAAAAAAAAAAAAAAAAAAAAAAGAAAGAAAGAAAGAAAAAAAGTTAAATGAGGGTACTTCAAAGTAGGGTATACACACAAAAAGGGCAAAAATCAGCTGAATCTAAATGCAGGTTGTTTATTTGTTACAGGATCTCACAAAACACAGCCCAGGCTAACTTCAAACTCATTCCACCTCAGACCTCCCAAGTGTTGGGATTAAAGGTATGTGCATCAAGACTGGCCAGGGATGTTTATCATCTCAACTACTGTTTGAAGCTATGGCTACCTTTGAAAACTACGATTCCTTTCTATGAAATAAAAAGCACGTTTATACACACTTAAACTTCTGCAACCCTACAAATCCAAAGTTCCCTCTTGAGGTTTCACTCAGCATACCGGCCTACACACATCTTAATTAACTTGCAAATTCTAGGGCTAACTTTTCATTCTAGGTTTGGGGAACAAAGAACAGATGGCCTACCCAGCATAAACTCTCCCAAGAACTAATTTTTCCCAATTACATGTGGTTAAAATCCAGACATATACCTACACATTAGTGAGCAACAGAAACCCTTATAATAATGTGACAATTATTCAGTGTGACAGCTGTTTGTACTACTACCAAAATGTGAGTTTTAAAACAAAGGTTAACACCTCTGGTTCCCTAGTATTAAAGCGAAAGAAAACAAAACAATAACAACATTAAAAAGTGTGTTGAGGGGCTAACAAGAAGGCTTAACGGTTAACATGGCTTGCCTACAAAACCTAACAACCTGGGCTCAATTCTCCAGTACCCACATAAAGCCAGATGCACAAAGTAGTGCATGTATCTAGAGTTCATTTGCAGTGGCTAGAGGCCAAGACACACCTAATCATTCTTTCTCTCTTCTCTCTCTCCTTCCAAATACATAAATAAAATAAAAGTGTAATTTTTTAAAAAGTGTATGCTACAATACCAATCACAGCTATAAAATATGTCATTATAGCCAGGCATGGTGGTGCACACCTTTAATTCTAGCACTTGGGAGGCAGAGGTAGGAGGATCGCCATGAGTTCAAGGGCACCCTGGGCTAGAATGAGACCCTACCTTGAAAAAACATACAAACATACATACATACATACATACATACATACATACATACATACATATTTTTTAATTTATGTATTTGTGTGTGTGTGTGTGTGTGTGTGTGTGAGAGAGAGAGAGAGAGAGAGAGAGAGAGAGAGAGAGAGAGAGAGAGGAGGAGATAGAGAGAATGGGCACAAGAGGGCCATCAGCCACTGCAAACCAACTCCAGATGTATGCACTACTTTGTGCATGTGGCTTTACATGAGTACTGTGGAACTGAACTTGGATCATTAGGGTTTGCAGACAAATACCTCAACCACTGAGCCATCTCTCCAGCCCCCATATTTGCTTTTTATTTACATGCAAAGTTCTCTCCATCTCTCTCCTTCTCTGTATGCAGATTGAACCTAGAGCCTTAAATGCGCTGGTGCCTCTTACCACCAAGATTGAACATGTAGCAGAACCTTTATACCAGTTTTCTGTTATTCAAACACGGTCTAATGTAATTGAGGGTGACTTCAACCTCACTATGGAGCCAGGAATGGCCTTGAACTCCTTGATCTTCCAGTTTCAAATTTCTGAACACTAGGATTGCAGGTATGTACCACCAGGCCCAGGGTTTTTTTTTTTGTTGTTGTTGTTGTTTTTGATTTTTAAGATTTTTTATTAGAGACAGAGAGAAGGAAAAAGAGGGGGAGAGTGAGAATGGGCGTGCCAGGGCCTCTAGCCACTGCAAACGAACTCCAGACACGTGCGCCCCCCCTTGTGCATCTGCCTTACATGGGACCTAGAGAATCAAACCTGGGTCCTTAAGGCTTCGCAGGCATGTGCCTTAACCACTAAGCCATCTCTCCAGCCCAAGGCCCAGTTTTTTGTTTGTTTTTATTTTTCGAGGTAGGGTCTGGCTCCAGCTCAGGCTGACCTTGAACTCACAGCAATCCTCCTCCTCTGCCTCAGAAGTGCTGGAATTAAAAGCATGTGTCACCCGCCCAGCTACTTATTTTAAATACTTATTTTATTTTTTGAAATTTTAATAAGATGTTATTGTAATAAAGTATTATAGAACTCAAAAGAAGGAAAGAAGGCCAAGTGCCTGTGAAACAGGAGGAATCTTGAGTGGGTGTTTCCTTACATTTTTTAAATTTTCAAATATTTACTTATTTGAGAGAGAGAGAGAGAGAGAGAAAAGGAGGGAGGGAGGGAGGGAGGGAGGGAGGAGGATGGAAAGAGGGGGACTCCCCAGGGCCTCCAGCCACTGCAAACAAACTCCAAATGTGTGTGCCACCTTGTATATCTGGCGTATGTGGGTTCTGAAGACTCGAACCTGGGTCCTTAGGCTTCACATCACAGGCAAGCACTTTATATCTCCAAACCATCTTTCCAGCCTTGACCTCTTACTCTTTTTCTCCGCTCCCCCTCACCCCCAGGGTAGGGTCTTGGTCTAACCCAGGCTGACCTGGAATTCACTACATAGACTCAGGGTGGACTTGAACTCAGGATGATTCCTCCTACCTCAGCCTCCCAAGTGCTGGGATTAAAGATGTGAGCCACCACACCCGGCCTGACCTGTTTTTTTTTTTTTTTTTTAATTTTATTTATTTGAGAGAGAATGAGAATGGCATGCCAGGGTTTCCAGCCACTGCAAACGAACTACAGATGTATATGCCACCTTGTACATCTGGCTTACGTGGGTCCTGGGTATTGGAACCAAGGTCTTTTGGCTTTGCAGGCCACTGCCTTAACTGCTAAGCCATCTCTCCAGCCCTGACCTGGTTTTTCAAGGTAGGATCTTGCTCTGGCCCAGGCTGACCTGGAATTCACTATGTAATCTCAGGGTAGCCTTGAACTCACAGTGATCCTCCTACCTCTGCCTCCCGAGTGCTGGGATTAAAGGTGTATGCCACCATGCCCGGCTTTCTAAATATATTTTATTAATTTATTTGCGAGAGACAGAGAGAGAGAGAATGGGCACACCAGGGCCTCCAGCCACTGCAAATGAACTCCAGATGCATGTGCCCCTTGTGCATCTGGCTTACATGGGTCCTGGAGAATCAAACCGGGATCCTTTGGCTTTGCAGGCAAGCACCTTAACCATTAAGCCATTTCTCCAGCCCATGACCTGTTACTTTTTAAGACTGGGTCTCATGAAGTTGCCCAGGCAGGCCATGAAGTTGTGGTCCTCCTGCCTCAGTCTTGAGAGTAACTGGGATTACAGGCTAGCATCACTAGTTTAGCAGCTCTTAGATATTTCTCAGTGGTGATGTATAGTCCAATTTTACAAAGTTTAAAAAAAAATACTTTATTTGCAAGGAGACAGGAAGAGGGAACAAGGAAAGAGAAGGGGGAAGATTGAGCGAGTATGCCAGGGCCTCTTGCCACTCACTGTAAATGAACTCCAGGTGCATGAACCACTTTGTGAGTTCGGTTTTACATGGGTAGCAGGGAATTAAACCTAGGACAACAGGCTTTGCAAGCAACCTTTAACCACTAGGCCATCTTCCCAGTCTCAATTTTCCAAGTTTTTTTTTTTAATGAACTCTAGACATGTGTACCACCTTGTGCATCTGGCTTACATGGGTACTGGGGAATTGAACCTGGGTCCTTTGGCTTTACTGGCAAGTCCCTTAACTGCTAAGCCAACTCTCTAGGCCAATTTTGCAAGTTTTTAAAACTCAATGATGGGAGATGGGGAAATGGCTCAGCGGATAAAGGCATTTGCTTGCAAAGAATGCCAGCTTAGGTTCAATTCTCTAGCCACCCATGTAAAGCAAGATGGACATGATTTGCAGTGACAAGAGACCTGGGTACTCATGCAACCAGAAACAATGAATTAATGTTTTCTTTCTGTGATGAAACCATTTTGTTAGACTTGAAAGCGGGGAAGGGTTGAAGAGAACAAGGAAATCTTAAGTCCTCACAAGGCAGATATCCATTTCCTCCACATCAACAATAATATATTTGCATTTAAAAGGGGTACTGAGGGAATGGGAAGATGGCTTAGTGGATAAGTTCTTGCTGAGAAGCCTGAGCCCCGGAGTTCAGAACCCTAACCCTCATGTAAAAACAAAAAGAAACCATGGCAGGCTTCTATAATACCAGCATGCCACTGATGGCAACATGGGAGACAGAGACAAAAGAACTTCCCTGAAGTTTATAGGCCAGCTACCTTGGCAAACATTTCATGGTAAACAGTAACAAGAACAAGACCTTGCCAGGCATGGTGGTACACACTTTTAATGCAGCACTTGGGAGACACAAGTGGGAGATGGTGGAATTCGAGGCCACCTGAGACTTCATACTGAGTTGTAGGGCTATAACAAGACCCTACCTAGAAAACCCAAAATAATAAACAAATAAATAAATAGAATAAGACCCTGCCTCAAACAAGTAACTGGATCCCAAAATATCCTCTCACTTCCACAAGTGCACTGTGATGCACACACACCAGCATTCACACACATCTACATACACCAAACAAAAATACGGGGAAAGGGCCTGGAGAGATAGCTTATCTATCAGTTAAGCACTTCCCTGTGAAGCCTAAGGACCCAGGTTCGTGGCTCAATTCCCCAGGACCCACATAAGCCAGATGAACAAGGTAGCGCATGCATCTGGAGTTCATTTGCAGTGGCTGGAGACCCTGGCATGCCCATCCTCTCTCTATCTGCTTTTTTCTCTTTCTGTCACTCTCAAATATATAAAAAATAAACAAAATAAAAATTTTAAAAAGAATGAAAAATAAGGATAAAAAGGAACTGGAGAGATGGTTCAGTGGTTGAGGTACTTGCTTGCAAAGCCGGATAGCCATGGGTTTGATTCCCCAGTACTTACATAAAACCAGGTGCACAGAATGGTACATGCATCTGGACTCTGTTTGCAGTGGCAAGAAGCCCTGACGCACCTGTTTTCTCTCACTCTCCCTTACAAATAAATCTAAAAAAAAGATTAAAAAAAAAATAGGGCCCTGGGCATAGTGGTGCATGCCTTTAATCCCAATACTCGGGAGGCAGAGATAGGAGGATCATTGTGAGTTCAAAGCCACCCTGAGATTACGTAGTGAATTCCAGGTCAGCCTGGACTAAAGCAAGACCCTACCTGGGGGAGGGGGGGCGGGGAGGAGAATGGGACTGGAGAGATGGCTCAATGGTTAAGGCACTGGCCTACAAAGCTTAAAAGCCCAGGTTCAATTCCCTCATGTACTCATGTAAAGCCAGATGTACAAAAGGGACACATGCATTTAGAGCTCGTTTGCTAGGGCAGGAGGCCCTGGAGTGCCCATTTTCTCTATCTGCCTCTTTCTCTTAAATAATGATAAATAAATGATAAAATAGGGGGCTGGAGAGATGGCTTAGCAGTTAAGCGCTTGCCTGTGAAGCCTAAGAAGCCCAGTTTGAGGGTTGACTCCCCAGTACTCACGTAAGCCAGATGCACAAGGTGGTGCATGCATCTGGAGTTTGTTTGCAGTCGCTGGATGCCCAGTGCGCGCCCATATTCTCTCTGCCTGTTGCTCTCAAGTAAATAAAAATAAAAATAAAAAACAGGGAAGATGAAGCCCATCGTGGTGGTACATGCCTTTAATCCCAGCATCCAGGAGCAGAGGTAAGAGAATCACTGTGAGTTCAAGGCCAGGCCAGTAAGGGCTACAGTAAGACCCTACCTTGGCGGGGGGAACAGGTTGGAGAGATAGTCAGCGGTTAAAGGAACTTGTCTACAAAGCCTGGTGGCCTGGGTTCAATTCCCCAGTACACACATAAAGCCAGATGCACAAAGTGGTGCATACTTGTAGCAGCAAGAGGCCTTGGCATACCCATTCCACTCTCTTTTATTCTCTCTCTCATTCTCTCTACTTCCAAATAAATACCTTTTTTTTTTTTTTTTTTTTTTTTTTGAGGTAGAGTTTCACTCTAGTCCAGGCTAACCTGGAATTCACTAGGTAGTCTCAGGGTGGCCTTGAACTCATGGGGATCCTCCTACCTCTGCCTCCTGAGTGCTGGGATTAAAGGTGTGTGCAGGGCCTTGCCTGTAAAACCAAAGGATCCTGGTTTGATTCTCCAGGACCCACACAAGCTAGATGCACGAGGGGGACACATGCATCTGGAGTTAGTTTGTAGTGGCTGGGAGCCCTGGAGCTCCTCCCCTAAATAAATAAATAAATAAATAAATAAATAAATAAATAAATAAATAAAAAATATTTAGGGGCATGTGCCACCACACCTGGCTCCCAAATAAATATTTTTAAGAAAAAGAAGCCAATATTAAAACAGGAAAAATGAAATAGACAAAGATGGCACATTAATGTGAAGGATATAAATAGTCAAAATAAGGCACGCATACTGGCTTACATCTGTAATCCTAGCACTCAAAAAGCTGATGCACTGTGAGTTTGAGGCTAGCAGAATCCCAGCACTCGGGAGGCAGAGTCAGCATGGGCTGGAATGAGATCCTGCCACCAAAAGATTAGTAAGTGGGGGCAGGAGAGATGCCTGAGCAGTTGAGACCCTGCCTCCTAAGCTTAAGAAAAAAAAAAAAAAAAAGCGGTTCCAATCTCCAGGTCCCACTTTCAGCCAGATGCAGCAAATGAGTTGCAAGTCAGCATGGGCTGCAATGAGATCCTGCCTCAAAATCTGGATTTAGGGGCTGGAGCTGATGGCTTAGCCCATCTCTGTCTGCCTCCCCCTCTAAGATCTCTGGTTCCAATCTCCAAAAAAAAAAATCTCCAGGTATATATATTAGCCAGAATTAGACTAGGCATGGCAATGCTGCACTTTAATCCCAACACTCAAGAGGCAGAGGTAGGAGGATCACCATGAGTTGCTGGGCCACCTCTGAGACTCTCCATAGTCTTCCAGGCCAAAAAAAAAAATGAGATATATATCTTAAAAAGAAATTAGACTAGGCATGGTGGCGCATACCTTTAATCCCAACACTCAAGAGGCAGAGGTAGGAGGATCACCATGAGTTTAAGGCCACCTTGAGACTACATAGTGAATTCCAGGTCAGCCTGGACCAGAGTGAAACCCTACCTCGAAAAACCAAAAAAAAAAAAAAGAAAAAAAAAGAAAAAAAGAATAGGTGGAAGAGAGACAAGCCCGAGAGCCGCCATTCTGCTCCCAACGCCTCAGGCTAGGCCCCCAGCAGCAGACCAGTATATGGGGCTCCACAAGGGCCACAGACACATTTAGAATGAAAGGAAAAAAGAGAGATGGGGGGGGGAGGAAAAGAAAATAATTTTCTAGCCGGGAGTGGTGGCAGGGTGGGCCCTAGGCCAAAGTAACAATTTTTCTCCTATTCAAGGGCAAATACCCTTCTTAAGCGCCAAGTCATCCAAACACAGGGAATGACATCTGGAAATGTGCTGCATACCATGGGTTTGGCCTTAAGTACTGCAAGCAGAGTTGTTCTACTAGCCTTGTGGGACTGCAGAATATAGCAACTCTACAACTGGCAATATGGATAAAGTGCTCAGAACTCTTAAGAGGGCTGGGGAGGTGGCTCACAGATAAAAGTGCTCGCTTTCAAACCTGCTGACCCAAGTTCCACTCTCCTCAGCACCCACATAAAGCCAGATGCAAAGTAGTGCACATGTCTGTAATCCCTATTCCATGCGTGGGAAGCAGAACCAGGAGAATCCCAAAGCTTGCAAAACCAAGAAAGACCCTGTCTCAAAGACAGGAGAGAATGGAACCTGAGGGGTGGGCCTCAGACTTCCACATGCACACTTTGATGTACATGCAATGATTATGCACTTCTTTTTTCAATGTTTTATTTGTTTGAGAGAGAGAATGGGCATACCAGGGCCTCTAGCCACTGCAGATGAACTCCCAGATGCATGTGCCACCTTGTGCTTCTGGCTTATGGGGTACTGGGGAATCGAACCCAGGACCTTAGGCTTCATAGGCAAGCTACTTAACCGCTAAGCCATTTCACCAGCTCCCCTCCCCCCGACACAAACACTTCTTAAGAGAGTAGTAGTAACAAATGGATTCAGGCAGTTCATATTTAAAAAAAAAAAATCAAAAACTAAAATAAAATAAAATCCAAGATGGGTGTGGTGGTGCACACTTTTAATCCCAGCATTTGGAAGGCAGAGGTAGGAGAATCACTGAGTTCAAGGCCAGCCTGAGCTAGAGTGAAACCCTACCTTGAAAAACAAAAATAAAATAATAAAATAAAATTTTTTTAATCCAGGCTGGATTTACTCAATGTAAAATGATTCAGTTATATATAAATAAATTGCCCTAGAAAATATTTTAAAAATCTATTTTGGAGCTGGAGAGATAGCTTAGTGGTTAAGGTGCTTGCCTGCAAAGCCTAAGGAACCATGTTCCACGCCCCAGGTCCCATTTGCAAATGCTCACAAGGTGGCACATGTGTCTGGAGTTTGACTGAAGTGGCTAGAGACCCTGATGTGCCAGTTCATTCTCTCTCACAAGAAATAATAAAAATTGAAGTAGCCCTTGGCTAGTGATTTCAAAGATACAATGTACTTAGACTAGACAACATATACCTCCTTGCTTACACATGGATATTTCTACATTTCCACATACTTATACACACATACACAAACATTCTCTCTCTCTCTCTCTCACACACACACACAAACACAAAAAAGAAAGTAAATAAAAAATCTATTTTGTTTTCTTTGAAATAGGGTCGTACTCTGTTGTGCAGGCTAACCGCAAACTTAGGTAATTCAGGTTGGTCTTAACTTTTCAACCCTTTTCTTTGGCCTCCTGAGTGCTAGAATTACAGGTGTATATCACCAGACACAGAAACAGTATCCTAAAGATGAGGATATTAGCCCGACGTGGTGGCACACACCTTTAATCCCAGCACTTGGGAGGCAGAGGTAGGAGTTCAAGGCCATCCTGAGATTACATAGTGAATTCCAGGTCAGGCTGGGCTAGAGCGATACCCTACCTCAAAAAAAAAAAAAAAAAAAATATATATATATAGGGGCTGGAGAGATGGCTTAGCGGTTAAGGCATTTGCTTGCAAAGCCAAAGCACCCTGGTTCAATTCTCCAGGACCCACATCAGCCAGATGCACAAGGGGGCACATGCATCTGGAGTTCGTATGCAGTGGCTGCATGCCCTGGTGTGACCATTCTTGATCTCTCTCTCTCAAATAAATAAATAAATAAATAAATAAATAAATAAATAAATAAATAAATAAAATTAAAAATATATATATATAGAAGTAACACTGATCTTAGCTCAGAAACTATATTCTTCTAGTTTCTTTCTTCACAAATTTAAGAAGGTAAATGCAATCTATAGCTGATGTAGACTCTAGAAAAATTAAGATTGAAAAACATAGAAGGTATTACAACATAGCTCATTTATATTCTTACTGACAATCAAAGACTTTTCTCGGCCAGGCGTGGTGGCACATGCCTTTAATCCCAGCACTTGGGAGGCAGAAGTAGGAGGATCGCCATGAGTTCCTGAGACTACATAGTGAATTCCAAGTTAGCCTGAGCTTGACCGAGACCCTACCTCAAAAAAAAAAAAAAAAAAAGATTTTTCCCTCTGTCAAATGAAGGCACTTAAAGATGGCAACAGGGGCTGGAGAAATGGCTTAGTGGTTAAAGCACTTGCCTGCAAAGCCAAAGGACCCAAGTTCAATTCCCCAGTACCACCTAAGTCAAATGCATAATGTGGTACATGGGAGTCTGGAGTTTGTCTGCATCATCTGGAGGCCCTGGCTCACCTATTCTTTCTCTCTGTGTTTCTATCTGCCTCTCTCCTTCTCTCAAATAAAAATAAAAATAGGTTAAAAATTTTTTTGTTGTTTTGTTTTTCATGGTAGGGTCTCACTCTAGCTCAGGCTGACCTGGAATTCACTATGGAGTCTCAGAGTGGCCTCGAAATCACAGTGATTCTCCTACCTCTGCCTCCCAAGTGCTGGGATTAAAGGTGTGCACTACTAAGCCTGGCTGTTTTAAAATTTTTTAAAATATGTTGGCAACAGGAGTGCCTTAAGGAATAGTAACAAACCATGGAGCCTGGAGTGGTGGCTCATGCCTTTAATCCCAGCATTTGGGAGGCCAAGGTAGGAGGATGACCATGAGTTTAAGGCCACCCTAAGACTATATGGTGAACTCCAGGTCAGCCTGAGCTAGAGGGAGACCCTGCCTCGAGGGGGAAAAAAAATTCTCTTTGGCAAACACTTTATTCACACAATTAGCACCCACTCAATTCATGCATTATGATAGCTCAATTTTATTTTGGCATTAAACTAAGACTGGCATAGGGATGATGGTCTAAAGATGGCAATACATGAGCTGAGAAAAGTATCGACTATAGAATCTTATGGCTACCTCTCCTTAATACAAAACACTCCCACACACAGAGCACACTTCTAAGTTTGGAATGGCTTAACATATTCCTCCAAATTCCATGATTCTTCACAAATGTGAGCAGAAATAGAGATTAGCTAGAGCAATAGGACAGAGCTGCTAGCTAGCTCTGTGATGCTGCCTGCCTTGCCAGGGCCTTCCTGATGGAGCTGCCTCAGTCAGCACTGTGGGCTGTGCCCAGACAACTGAAGGATGAGAAGGGTCTTTCTACTGACAGCACCCTTTTGCAGTCAAGCTAAGGAAAAAACTCTTTTTATCTGAGAACAAAAATGCTTATAGGATAATGTCTCAGTTTTCTCTTCTATAAAAATATACTACCACCTGGCTTTTATTTCCTATCCCTGGGGGGCCTTTATAAGGATAAAAAGCTTTTGAAAATGAAAAGCACAGTGCAAATATGAGGCTATAATAGACTGGGGACTGAATCCAAACAACATAAATGGAAGGTAGACGGGCACTTTGGCAGAGTAAATAGCCACATATGCCATCAGAGCAAACACAGAAGCAGCAATACCTGCCATTATATTAGAAAGAGATCTTTGCACCGATTAAACAGGTTGTGCTTTCTAGTCCCTGCCCGTCCTATCTCAGGCACTTCGGGAACACCAACTTTTTTTTTTTTTTTTGGTTTTTGCAAGGTAGGGTCTCACTCTGGTCCAGGCTGACCTGGAATTAACTATGTAGTCTCAGGGTGGCCTCGAACTCTCGGTGATCCTCCTATCTCTGCCTCCCGAGTGCTGGGATTAAAGGCGTGCGCCACCACGCCCGGCTTGGGAACACCAACTTTTTAACTCAAACATCACCGTTTCTTTCACCTTGCATGATTCCCAAATGCATCTTGACAGAAATACTTCTGTCCACACCTGCACTCTTGCCACTCATTATAAACACTTCTACAATGTCACATGTCATATTGCATCATAGGAAATTTGTTTCTCCCATCCAAATAGTAACCAGGTCCAACCCTGCTAAGCTTCCAAGATTGAGCACTCAGGTTGGTAAGGCCATAGATATTTGTTTGCTATTATTGTCAACAATATCATTTTCTTAACTTTTTTTTTTTTTTTTTTTTTTTTTTGGTTTTTCGAGGTAGGGTCTCACTCTGGTCCAGGCTGACCTGGAATTCACTATGTAGTCTCAGGGTGGCCTCGAACTCTCGGCGATCCTCCTACCTCTGCCTCCCAAGTGCTGGGATTAAAGGTGTAAGCCACCACGCCCGGCCCCTCATTTTCTTAACTTTTTAAAATATTTTATTTGCAAGCAGAGAGAGATGGGAGGTGGGGAGAATGGGCTCTCCAGGGCCTGCAGCCACTGCAAACAAACTCCAGATGCATGCACCACCGTGCACCTGGCTTTATGTAGGTAGGTACTGAAGAACTGAACCTTGGTCATCAGGCTTTGCAGACAAGTGCTTTAACCACTGAGCCATCTCCTCAGCCCAACCATAGACATTTGTTTCTCTACCTATTCTTCTGAATTCATTGAGCTCTTTGTGTCAATAATCACAGCTCCTGGGGGTATATCTGTTATAGTCTAGACCCTAAAACTCTCCTAGTTCAAGTTACCCAACTATAGTGCACAATACTGAAAAGCTCAATACCTTTTATATGAAGGTAGAACTCCCCAAGCTAGATGACAAGCCACACTGGGAGATATACCTATGCATTTACTGAGATACTATTTCTTCAGCCTAGAACAGCAAATCAAAACTTCTTTCTAAAGCTTGCCATGATGATGATGATGATATGAAGTTAGGAAACACTATATAAAATGAAATTTGGAGCCAGGCATGGTGGCACACGCCTTTAATCCCAGCACTCAGGAGGCAGAGGTAGGAGAATTGCTGTGAGTCTGAGGTCACCCTGAGACTACATAGTGAATTCCAGATCAGCCTGGGCTAGATCAAGAACCTACCTCGAAGGAGAAAAAAGAGGCAGACAAAAATGTGGCGGTGGTGGATAGAGACAGTAGTAGGACCAGCAGTGGCCCTAGTTGTGTGATAGATTGCAGCCACAGTGGTTTGTGGGATAAATGGAACACTGATGATAAACCATCAAAATCAGTAAGTGGGATGAATCAGCTTTGAAAAACTCTTTGGATGATTCCCTCAAACAGGTATTTTTGGAAATATACAAGTACATGGAGAATTTTGCTAGTTGATGGTTGTCTCACTATCTGTACCATCTGTTTCTTTGCAATAAGTGGCTTTGGTTTGGGATTATATGCACCCTTTTTCCAGAGACCAAGCCAGTACTGGCTTTGTGCATCCATCACATCATATACTTTATGTTCAGAAAAGATCCTACAGGGATGACTCCTGATGATAATGGCAGCTGTCCTCCAGTCTCAAAAGGCTCAATGACAAACAGGCCTGAAGATGACCTTCAAAAGTGGGAGAACAAAGGCAACAATGGGAAGCTGAGTTCACCAAGTCCATTGCTAAGTATATATCACATCAGGACACAGGTTATACATGCATATGAACCTGAAATATCCAGACTCCATGAGTCTCACCACAGAAAGAAAAATAAAATAGCCAATTCTAAAAGCAACTTTCTTTCTGCTGGATCATGCTGAATTACTGGTAGGTAAGGGGAAGAAATGATGAATTCATTTGGGGAAGGTATGACATGTTTTAAAAAAGTCCCTGTTTTGTCCTGAAAATTGAGTCCATTCTGGATAAATAGGATTTCCTAGCACAGATAGGAAGATTATGAGTTTGAAGCCATTATGGGTAACATATTAAGAATTGTTAACTTGTTGCTGACTGTTAATCCTGGTTTCAACAACTGTTTTTCTTGATAAATTCAGGTTACAACATCTTATAAATGACAGCTTTCCTTCACACACCATGGTGTTGTGTGCATGAGACATGGAGAGAGTTGTTTAAAAAAAAAACAAAAACAGCTTTTGGACTGGAGGGATGACTCAGCAGTTAAGGCACTTGTCTGCAATGCCTAAATACCCAGGTTAAGCCAGATGCACAAAGTGATGCATGCATCTGGAGGTTCCATAGAGCTGATAGAGGCCCAGGGCACCCATTCATAGTCTCTCTCTCCTAGCAAAGAAATACATTTAAAAAAAAAAAAAAAACAGCTTTTAGCCGGGTGTGGTGGCACACGCCTTTATTCCCAGCAGTCAGGAGGCAGAGGTAGGAGGATCTCAATGAGATCGAGGCTACCCTGAGACTACATAGTGAATTCTAGGTCAGCCTGAGCCGGAGTGAGGTCCTACCTCGAAAAACAAAAACAAAACACACTTTCAGTTTGAACAGTTGGCTTAGCAGTTAAGGTGCTTGCCTGCAACACATACACATGGTGGTGCATGCATCTGGAGCTCGTTTGCAGTGGCTAGAGGCTCTGGTGCACCCACTCTCTCTCTCTTCTATCCCCCCCACCGTCTCAAATAAATAAAAATAAATCTTAAAAAAAATCAAACAGCTTTCAAGTTGAGTAAAACAGACCTTCTTGCCTGTTACATTTTGTGCTCTTAACTAATTAAAGAAGCTAATGGCATTTTTAGTTTTATACTGTTTTCCACTAGTTTGTTCTTGTTAATGTTTGTGCCCCTTTACTAACTGCCATTTTCTTAAAAAAAATTTTTTTCCCAGTAAAATGTGGGGCTGGAGATGGCTCAGCAGTTAAGGTGACTGCCTGAAAAACCTAACAACCTGGGTTCAATCCCCAGTACCCATATAAAGCCAGATGTATAGGGTGACACAATGGAGTTTGTCTGCAGTGGCTAGAGGACCTGGTGCACCCATTCTCTCTCTGCATGCAAATAAATAAGTTTAAAAAAAAGTGAAAAACAAAAAAAAAATAAAATTAAATAAAAATTAAAATTAAAAAAAGTGAAAAACAAGCAGGGTATATTGGCACAAGCCTTTAATCTCAGCACTTGGGAGGCAGAGGTAGAAGAGTCACCATGAGATGGAGATCAGCATGGGCTAAAGAGTGAGTTTTAGGTCAGCCTAAGCTAAAGTGAGACCCTACCTTGAAAACACCAAAAAACAAAGGAAAAAAGAAAAAAGAAAGAAAAGAAAATGAGGTTACCAGAGTGAGTTCCAGATCAGCCTGCGATAGCTACAGTGAGACCCTACTTCAAAAAAGATGTGCCGGGTATGGTGATGCGTCTTTAACCCTAGCACTTGGGAGGCAGAGGTAGGAGGATCAGAGGGAGTTCAAGGCCACCCTGAGACTAGAGTGAGTTCCAGGTCAGCTTGGGCTGGAGTGAGACCCTACCTTTGAAAAAAAAAAAAGATGTACTGGGCATGGTGGCACACACCTTTAATCCCAGCACTCAGGAGGCTGATGTAGGAGGATTGCCCTAGGCCAGCCTGAGACTACATAATTCCAGGTCAGCCTGGGCTAGAGTGAGACCCTACTTGGAAAAAAAAATGTGAAAAATAGCCATGCCTTTTATTCCCAGCACTTGGAAGGCAGAGGTAGGAGGATCACTGTGAGTTCTAGGCCAGCCTGGGACTACAAAGTGAATTCCAGGTCAGCCTGAGCTAGAGTGAGAACATAAACAAACAAACAAACAAACAAAAAAAGCAAAAACAAAGATGTGAAAAATAAGAGTTCAAGATCCCTCTCTGCTATATAATAGTTTTAGGCCAGCCTAAGAAAGAAAAAGATGGGTGCAGAAAAACCTGAAGAAGAGAGAGGGGAGAGAGGAAGTGAGGGAATGGAGAAGAGAAAGAGAATGAATACAGAGGTGAGGAGAGGGAAAATGGAAAAGGGGAAGAGAGGAAAGAAGAAAGACAAGAAAAAGGGAGCGACGGAGAAAGAAGAGAGGAGGAAGGAGGGAGGGAGAGAAAAGAAATCTACAATGACTGGAATGTCTATTCCATATACTGTTATCTAGAAAATAAATGTTTCCGAACACTGTCATCAGGTAAAGCATCACACCCTAAAAAAAAAACTCAACTACCTCACAGAAGCAGTCTGTGCAAACACCAGATGGTCTGCTAATTTAATCAAAAACTCCAGAATTTACTTTTTTGTGCTACAGATAATGAAAATGAGCAGTTCTTAGTGGCACATACCATTAATCCCAGCTCTTGGGAGACACAGGTAGGATGATTATGGTGAAATCGAGGCCGGCCTGGGCTACAGAGTGAGTTCCAGGCCAGACTGGGCTAGAGTGAGAGACTACCTCAAAAATGGGAGCTGATAGAGGAGAGAGAGAAGGGGGAAGAAGAAAATATATTAGGTTGGCAGAAATATTTCAGAATTTTGCTATATAAGTGTCTAATAAATACATACAAGTTTATTCATTTATCCTCACTCTGAAAGCACAAATTGGTTTATCTGCCCCCCCCCCTTTTTTTTGAGAGAGACACACAGAGAGAGAGAGGAAGAGAGAGACAGAATGGGCAGTCTCTCAGCTGCTGCGAACGAAATCCAGATGTGTGCGCCCCCTTGTGGTCAAGTGTGGCATTGCGCCCTTGCATCACTTTGCATCTGGCTAAACGTGGGACCTGGAGATTGGAACCAGCGTTCTTAGACTTAGGAGGCAGGCACCTTAACCGCTAAGCCATCTCTACAGCCGTATCTGCCTTTTTTTTTTAATTGATCAGTTTAATCTTTTCATTTCCATACTGTATTGAAACTAATTCTATGCTCGCTTTGTCAGCACATATACCAAAATTGAAACTAATCATTCTGTGCATCATACACAAACCCCAAGTTCAATTCCTCTATCCTTCTCCACTTGACCAACCCTTGTCTATACCTACCATCACCTCAAATAGTCTTCCTGCTTCTAAAAGCACCCCATCAATCCATGCTGTCTGAAAACTTACTAAAACATACCTATGAAGTCATACTTCTGTTTTTTTGTTTGTTTATTTTTTGGTTTTTTGTTTTGTTTTGTTTTTCAAGGTAGGGTCTCCCTCAAACCCAGGCTGACCTGGAATTCACTACGTAGTCTCAGGGTGGCCTTGAACTCAAGGTGATTCTCCTACCTCTGCCACCACACTCAGCTATACTTCTGTTTTAAAAATAAGACTTTAAAAAAAAACACAAACAAGGCCGGGCGTGGTGGCGCATGCCTTTGATCCCAGTACTCAGGAGGCAGAAGTAGGAGGATCACTGAGAGTTCGAGGCCACCCTGAGACTACATAGTTAATTCCAGGTCAGCCTGGACCAGAGTGAGACCCTACCTCGAAAAACTAAAAAAAAAAAAAAAAAAAAAAAAAAACAAGGAAATAAAAAGCCAGGCATAGTGGTGCATGCCTTTAATCCCAGCACTCAGGAGGCAGAGGTAGGAGGATCACCATGAATTTGAGGCCACCCTGAGACTACATAGTGAATTTCAGGTCAGCCTGGGCTAGAGTGAGACCCTACCTCGAAAAACCAAGAAAAATAAATAAATAAATAAATAAAAACAAGGAAAAATAACACTTTGAGGGCTGGAAAGAGGTCTTAGATATTAAAGCTCTTGCCTGTGAAGCCTAAGAACTCATGTTCAAATTCCCAGGTCCCACATATGCCAGACCAGTGACACAATGTCACACATGCGCACAAGAGGTTGTACACGCCTGGAGTTCATTTGCAGCAGCTGAAGGCCCTTGTGTGCCCTATCTCTCTCTTAAAATAAATAAAAAAATAAAAATAATAAGACTATAAAAATAATAAAAATGAGTCAGGCATGGTGGCACAAGCCTTTAATGCCAGCAGAGGTAGGAGGATTACTGTGAGTCTGAAGCCAGCCTGAGACTACACAGTGAATTCCAGGTTGGCATGGGCCAGAGCAAGACCCTACCAAAAACACAAAAAAAAATAAAATATGGCCTGGAGAGGTGCCTTAGCAGTTAAGGTGCTTGCCTATAAAGTCTAAAGACCCAGGTTTGATTCCTCAGTACACCAGATGCATAAGGTGGTACATACACCTGGAGTTGGTTGCAGTGGCTGGAGGCCCTGGTGTGCCCATTTTCTCTTTCTCTCTCAAATAAATAAATGAATAAACAAACAATATTTTAAAAAATAAAATAAAAATAGCCAGGCGTGGTGGCGCACGCCTTTAATCCCAGCACTCGGGAGGCAGAGGTAGGAGGCCAGGCATGAGTGTTAATTCCAGGTCAGCCTTTAATCCCAGCAAACCAAAAAAAAAAAAATAATAATAAAATAAAATAAAATAAAAATAACTTTGGTGAGCCGGGCATGGTGGGAGGCAGGCAGAGGTAGGAGGATTGCTGTGAGTTCGAGGCCACCCTGAGACTACAGAGTGAATTCCAGGTCAGCCTGAACTAAAGTGAGACCCTACCTCAAAAAAAAAATAAATAAAAATAAATAAAAATAAATAACTTTGGGGAATGGAGAGATGGCTCAGTAGTTAAAAGCAAAGTCTGAGGGCCTAGGTTCAACTACCCAGTACGCACATAAATCCAGATGCACAAAGTGGATCATGCATCTGGAGTTCATTTGCAATGGCAAGAGGCCCTGGCATGCCCATTCCTATTCATTCTCTCTCTTCTCTGCTTGCAAATAAATCACTAAAAATATTTAAAATTTGGGCTGGAGAGATGGCTTAGTAGTTAAGGCACTTGCCTGCAAAACCTAAGGACCCAGTTCTCCATTACACATGTAAGCCTGATGCATAAGGTGGAGGCCTTGGTGCATCTATTCTCTCTTACCTGTCCTCTCTGACAAGTAAATAATAAAACATTAAAAAATAAAAACTTTCAAATTATACTAGGCATGATGGCACATGACTTTAATCCCAGAATTTGGGAGGCAGAGGTAAAAGGATCTCTGTGAGTTCGAGAATAGCCTGGGCTAGAATGAAACCTTACCTCAAAAAAATGACTCCCCTCCCAAAATTAAAATTAAGTAAGACTCTAGAGGCTGGGGAGATGGCTCAATGGTTAAAAGCCAGGAAAAGCCAGACACCCAAAGTGGTGCATGCATCTGGAGTTTGGTTGCAGCAGCAAGAGGCCCTAGCATGCCCATACTTATTCACTCTGTCTGTCTCAAATAAATAAAAATATATGCTGGGAGGTGGGGTTTGAGGCAGAGTCTCACTCTAGCCCAGGCTGATCTGGAATTCACTCTGTAGCACCATAGCTGTATATCTGGCACACAGTTCATCATTACCATGCAACTTGACCTTTATGGTAAAGCTTCAAAATTTAAATCAAGCCGGGCATTCTGGCACACACCTTTAATCCCAGCACTCTGGAGGCAGAGGTAGGAGGATTGCAGTGAGTTCGAGGCCACCCTGAGACCACAGAGTGAATTCCAGGTCAGCCTGGATCAGAGTGAAACCCTACCTCGAAAAAAAAATTTTTTTTAATCAATAGGACAGGAATGGTGGCTCATGCCTTTAATCCCAGCAGAGGTAGGATGATCACTGTGAATTTGAGGCTAGCCTGGGCTACTGAGTGAATTCCAAGTAAACCTGGGTTAGAGTGAAACCCTACCTTGAAATAAAACAAAAAAAAAAAAAAAAAAAAACCCAAAAACATTGGGTCCCTTCTCTAGAGAGCTAATAGTCAATTTGCTTGAATACTCTGGGTGTGGCATGAAATGTTTAAAGCACTGACTAAAATTTTCCACAATGGACTATTCAAACTCTAAGCTTTACACTCAGAAGCAGATTCGGCTCCAGACGTTTAAACAAATCATTATTCCACTCATGGCACTCGGGTTTTCTACATTTAGTATTCAGGTAGGAGGTGGTGAAGAGGGAAGAAAGAGGGTGTAATTAGTTTTGCTTGTAAAACGTTCATCACAGTTGTAGTGCCAACTGAGCTATATAGCCTATTGGGGGTCTAATAGATTTCAGGGTATTATAGTTTTGAGTAATAGAGGTGGGGGTTGCGGTGGAAATCAATAAATGGCTACTACTTCTTTGCACAGCCCCATATGGAAGTAATCAAGCGCAAGGGTGGCAGCTGGGGCCAATAACAGTCACCTGCAGTTGAGGGACATAGGGGTTTCAGATGGGTTTTTAATGCTAATTTCCTACAGAAACAATGAGCTAGAAAGAGCAGAGTAACAGACGAGGACACATGAAGAGAGACCAGCGAGAACAATGGCTGCACCTGGTGTTGGGAGCAGAGGGACAGAGCAGGCACGCGACCGCAGGCATCACAGAGCACATCTGTCACCCTCAGAGTGGCCCATCCCCCAGCTCTTCCAGCAGAGTAAGTAATGCAAGGTCCCTAAACAGCTTGCCACACAGCAACAGGTTTGAGTTTTTAAGGCTGCTGCATTCTCCACATGAACCCTTCTCTCTTGTGATGAAGAATTAGTTAAGGAAGCAAAGCTAGTTCGTTGTCAGTCTGAAAAGAGATGTGTTAAAAAATATGCCAGAAACATTTTAACAAAGTCTTTTAGTTATTATGACTTCAATGTTTGGGGACCAAGAAAAATTACATGACAAGATAAATGTTATTAAGTATTAATGCAGCAAATATCATACTAGTTATTAAGAACTCACTTTATTCCATTTTACAGTTGTGGAAACAGAGTAAAGAAGGCTAAATTAAACCAGGCACAAGCCTTTAATAAGAAGCAGAAATAAGATGATCACCTTGACTTCCAGGCCACTGTGAGACTACAAAGTGAATTCCAGGTCAGCCCTGTGGGGGGTGGGAGTTGGCTAAACTAGCTCATGGTTACAAAGCCTACATACAATGTTTTCACTACCTTTCTTTCACCCTTCCTAACTACCACATGAAATGAACCATATTCTAAGGCTGGCACATGCTTGTAATCTCAGCACTCGGGAGAAAGAAGGATCAGAAATTCAAGGTCAGCCTGGTGTGGTGGTGCATGCCTTTAATCCCAACACTCTGGAGGCAGAGGTAGGAGGATCGCCAAGAGTTTGAGGCCTCCCTGAGACTCCACAGTGAATTCCAGGTTAGCCTGGGCTAGAATGAAACCCCACCTTGAAAAAAAAAAGAAAAAGAAAAGAAAAAAGAAAAAAAATTCAAGGTCATCCTCAACTACATAGTGAGTTTCAGACCAGCCTGGGTTATTATTTTGGGAGGGAGAATGGAGAGAGGAAGGAAAAGAAGAGACAGAGAATCCATACCCTATTTAGTTTAGTTAGGCTTAAGCGATGAGAGATAACTACCTATAATATGTTCACACATATTCTACACAGAACTGCACATTCACCTTGCCAGAAACCTCTAAAAACTGCTCAGAATTGAAACCTAACACTCAAGAGGGTGAGACAGGAGGACTGCCAGATTTCAAAGTCAGCCTGGATTACATAGTTCATGACCAACACAGGCAAATTAGTGAAATCCTGTTTCAAATAAAGGGGGAGAAAAAAAAAAAAACAACTCAAGGGCTGGAGAGATGTCTTAGTGGTTAACGTGCTTGCCTGCAAAGACAAAGGACCCAGGCTTGATTCCCCAGGACCCATGTAAAGCCAGATACATAAAGTGTCGCATGCATCTGGAAATATTTGCAGTGGTTAGGGCCCCGGTGCACCTATTCTATCTGCCTCTTTCTCTCAAATAAATAAATAAAATTTTTTTTAAATACTCAAGATAGCTCATACAACAAACAAAATATTTTTCTGACCGGGTGTGGTGTTGCACGCCTTTAATCCGAGCATTCGGGAGGCAGAGGTAAGAGGATCACCATGAGTGATCTCAGGCCACCCTGAGACTACATAGTGAATTCCAGGTTAGCCTGGGCTGAAGTGAGACCCTACCTCAAAAAAAAAAAAAAAGGTTTCTGGGGCTGGAGAGATGGCTTAGCAGTTAAGGTACATGCTTGTAAAGCCTAAAGACCCAGGTTCAATTCTCCAGGTCCCAAGTAAGCCAGATGCACAAGGTAGCACATACATCTGGAGTTCATTTGCAGTGGCTAGAGGACCTGGCACACCCATTCTCACTCACTCATTCTCTCTCCCTCTATGTCTAATAAATAAATGAAAATAAAATCTTTTTTAAAAAGTTTCTCCCAGTACTTGGGAGGCAGAGGAAGGAGGATTGTCATGAGTTCAAGGCCATCTGAGACTACAGAGTAAATTCCATGTCAGCCTGGGCTAGAGTGAGACCCTACCTCGAAAAACAAAAACAAAAAAATATTTTAAAAAAAGTTTCTGAAATGAGTATCTTGGGGCTGGAAAGATGGTTTAGCTGATAAGGTGCTAGCTGGACCCAGGTCAGATTCCAAAGTATCCATGAAAAGCCAGATGAACAAGGTGGGACATGCATCTGAAGCTTATTTCAGTGGCTAGAGGCACACCCATTCTCTATCTGCCCCCCTTTCTCAAATAAATAAATAATAGATTTGTTCAGCAGGCCGTGATGACGTACACTTTTAATCCCAACACTCGGAGAGGCAGAGGTAGGAGGACTTCCACAAGTTCAAGGCCACCCTGAGATACATAGTGAATGCCAGGTCAGCCTGGGCTAGAGCATAACCCTAACTCAAAACCAAAAACAAAACCAAGCCAGGCATGGTGGCGGGGAGGCAGAGGTAGGAGGATTGATCTGAGTTCAAGGTCACCCTGAGACTACATAGTCAACTTCAGGTCAGCTTGGGCCAGAGTGAGACCTTACCTTGAAAAACCAAAAAAATAAAAACAGAGTTTAAAAAAAAAAAAAAACAAGCAAGCAAAAGGGGTAGGCTGTGACTATAGTTCAATGATCACATCCTTGGCCTAGTGGGCATGGGGCCCCAGGTTCATCCCCAGCACCGTACACACACACCCACGCACCGGCACATGCATGCAGGGAGTTCTCTGGCTTCTAGCAACAGTGATTCCAGGGCCCAGGCTGTCCTTCTGCTGAGCTGAGTGCTGCCTGGTGTCCAGCCTGGGCATCCATTGCCCTCCAGGGGCATCCAGCCGCCACCAGAGCTCTCTCCCACAGCAAGACCCACACAGGCATGGTCTGGGGAAGACAGTGTCATGGGGTCCACGGTGAGGACCTGAGGACCAAGCCAACACTGAACATGGGCTCATGGGGGCTGGAAGATGATGCCCTCTTTGCTCTGAACTCATTTCTATCCCTCAAAAGCTGAGTTTTCCTCAAAAAATCAGGAACTCCAATTGGAGCGAGGCTATACAGGCAAGCACTTAACCGCTAAGCTATAAGGACCCCGTTTCAAGGCTCGATTCCCCAGTACCCACGTAAGCCAAATGCACATGGTGGCACAAGCGTCTGGAGTTTGTTTTCAGTGGCTAGAGGCCCTGGCATGCCCATTCTCACTCTTCCTTTCTCTCTCTCTTTCCCTCTCTCTGTCTCTAATAAATAAAATAAAATCTAATATGTAAATAAGTAATCAGGAACTCAAACTCCAGTTTTTTTTTTTTTTTTTTGGTTTTTCAAGGTAGGGTCTCACTATGGTCCAGGCTGACCTGGAATTAGCTATGTAGTCTCAAGGTGGCCTCGAACTCATGGTGATCCTCCTACCTCTGCCTCCCAAGTGCTGGGATTAAAGGCGTGTGCCACCATGCCCGGCTCTCAAACTCCAGTTTGTTCCCCACAGGTAATGGATTTTGGTTTGGGATGCTTGGGGAAAATATGGGTGTGGTGGCACATGCCTTTAATCCCAGCACTCAGAAGGCAGAGGTAGGAGGATCATCATGAGTTCGAGGCCACCCTGGGACCCATAGTGAATTCCAAGTCAGCCTGAGCTAGAGTGAGACCCTACCTCGAAAAACAAAACAAACAAAAAAAAAAGCAAGAAAAAGAAAGAAAAATAAGAGGAAGAAACTTTTTCCAATTTTAAAATTGTCCATAGGTCACAAATGGTGACTTCCGAGTATCTCTATTATGAAGTCCACTTCAAATACCATAACTGAACTTACCTAACCAGATCTCCTTGAATTTTTCTAGTTGTGTATAAAATGTTGATTCAAACTTATAAGTCACCTTTAGTGATATTCCAAAATTGTTCACTTAGGAGTCAGAGGTAGGAGGATCACTGTGAGTTGGACGCCACCTTGACACTACATAGTGAACTCTAGTCAGCCTGGACTGGAGTGAAACTACCTTGAAGAAAGAAGAGAGAGAGAGAGAGAGAGAGCTGGAAGGATGGCTTAACGGTTAAGGCATTTGCCTGCAAAGCCAAAGGACCCAGGTTGGATTCCCCAGGACCCACATTAGCCAGATGTACAAGGTGGCACATGTGTCTGGAGTTCATCTGCAGTGGCTGGAGGCCCTGGTACACCCATTCATTCTCTCTCTCTTCCTCTCCCTCTTTCTGTCAAATAAATAAATAAAAATAAAAAATATTTTAAAGAGAGAGAGACAGAGAGAGAGGTGGGGAGAGAGGGTAAGATAAAGAGAGAGAATGGGCATACCAGGACTTTTAGCCACTGCAAACAAACTCCAGACACATGCACCACCTTGTGCATCTGGCACTGGGGAATGGAACCTGGTTCCTTAGCTTCGCAGGCAAGCGCCTTAACCATTAGGCCATTTCTCCAACCCCTATTTATTTATTTATTTATTTATTTATTTATTTATTTATTTATTTTGGTTTTTCAAGGTAGGGTCTCACTCTGTCCCAGGCTGACCTGGAATTCACTCTGTATTCTCAGGGTGGCCTCGAACTCACAGCGATCCTCCTACCTCTGCCTCCCGAGTGCTGGGATTAAAGGCGTGCGCCACCACACCCGGCTCAGCCCTTACTTATTTTTAAAATTCTGTGTATGTATATAACTTCAAGACTCAACACCAAAATGTAAACGAAAGCAAGCAAACAATGATTACAACAGTGGGCCTATAGTGGGAATAAAATCCCTTTGTAAGCTCCCCATAGTAGACCACAGATTACAACACACTACACTTTCAGCCCTCTTCTTTCTTTTTTAAAAAATATTTTATTTATTTATTTATTGGTTTTTCAAGGTAGGGTCTCACTCTACCCCAGGCTGACCTGGAATTCACTATATGGTCTCAGGGTAACCTTGAACTCACCCAATCCTCCTACCTCTGCCCCCCACAAGTCTTTCTACTCATCTCTAGGAACACATCTTAAAGGTACAATATAAATAAAGTGCTCACTGAAGGACCATGTAAATTCAACATAAACCACTATAGCTCTTAAATATTCAAACAGGTCTCAAAGATGCTAAAATACAAACCCCTGGGGACCCTCAAAGATGTCCATCAAAACAAACAAAAAAATATGGTAAGCCAGGCATGGTGGCACATGCCTTTAATCCCAGTACTCGGGAGGAAGAGGTACAAGAATCACCATGAGTTCAAGGCCACCCTGAAACTACATAGTGAATTCCAGGTCAGTCTGAGCTAGAGTGAGACCCTACCTTGAAAAGGCCAAATATATATATATATATATATGTATGAGTGGTGACTACAAAGTGAGTTCTAGGTCAGACTGGCTAGAGTGATAGAGTGAGACTCTACCACGAAAAGCCAATAATAATAATTAATTAATTAAGAAGGGGAGTTGGGTGCTGGAGAGATGGCTTAGCGGTTAGTTAAGGTGTTTGCCTGCAATGCCAAAGGAACCAGTTCGATTCTCCAGGACCCAAGTAAGCCAGATGCACAAGGGGGCGCATGCATCTGGAGTTCATTTGCAGTGGCTGGAAGCCCTAGCGCACCCAATCTCTCCTTGCCTCTCTCCCTCCCTCCCTCTCTCTTTCTCTGGCTCTTTCCCTCTCTGAGATAAATAAATAAAACATATTTTTTAAAATGTTCCAAAATTCATTTATAAAAAAAAAAAGAAGGGAAGTTGGAGAGGACTCAGAGGTTAAAGATATTTGCTTGCAAAGCCTGCTAGCCTAGGGTTCACTTTCCCAGTACCCATGTAAAGCCAAATGCACAAAGTGATGTATTATCTGGAGTTCATTTAAATGGTAAGAGGCCTTGTAACCATACTTACTTTTTGCTTGCAAATAAAGAGAGCTGTGAATTTGAGGGTCAGACTTAGGCTACATAGTGAATTCCAGGTTAGCCTGGGCTAGAGTGAGGCCCTACCTCAAACCCCCTCCCAAAAGAAAAAAAAAAACAGAAAGGCCAGGCATGGTGGTCTTTATTCCCAGCACTTGGGAGGCTGAGGTAGGAGGATTGTTATGAGTTCAAGGCCACCCTAGGCTAAAGCAAGACTCTACCTTGAAAACAACAACAGCAGCAGCAGCCAATAAAAAGTTCCTTCTAGGGGCTAGAAAGATGGCTCAGCAGTTAAGATGTTTACTTAACAGCCCAGGCTGGAGTCCCTAGTACTCATGTAAAGCTAGATGCACAAAGTGACACATGTATCTGAAGTTCATCTGCATTAGCAACAGGCCCTGATGCTCCCATTCGCTCTTTCTCCTTTTCTCTCTGTTTGCAAATAAATAAATAATTTTTAAATTTTTTTTGTTTGTTTTTTAAGGTAGGGTCTCACCCAGGCTGACCTGGAATTCACTCTGTAGTCTCAGGGTGACTTTGAACTCACAGTGATCCTTCTACCTCTGCCTCACCAGTGCTGGGATTAAAAGCATGTGCCACCACTCCTAACTAAATAAATAAAAATATTTTAAAAGAAAAAAGTTCCCTCTACCTGAAAAAATATAAAACTGCAAGAAGGGCTGGAGAGATGGCTTAGCGGGTTAAGGCACTTGCCTACAAAGGGTAACAACCTAAGTTTGATTCCCCAGTACCCTGTAAAACCAGAAGCACAAAGTGGCGCATGCACCTGGAGTTCAACTGCAGTGGCTGGAGGCCCTGCGTGGCAATTCATCCTCCTTCCTAGACATGGCGGTGCACACCTTTAAGCTCAGCACCCTGGAGGCAGAAGTAAGAGGATCACTTTAAGAGACCAGCCTGAGACTATATATATAGTGAATTACAGGTCAACCTGGACTAGAGCGAGACTCTACCAAAAAAAAAAACACAAAAACTAAATAAATAAAGCTTCAGGAAGAATTTGAGAATTGAATAGCACTTTTCTATAGCCAGGAATGGTAACACATGCTATAATTCCAGCACTCTAGAAGATCACTGCCAACCTAGTCACCTGTCAGATTGCAGGCCAGCCAGAGGTATGCAGTGAGATGTCTGAGAAAACAAACAACTGCGCAAGTGACATAAGGTTGAAGAACCTTAAGAAATGCAAATATTTCCTGAACTGGTGTTGCTGCAACTGGGAGCAGAGGTACTAGGATCATCATCGCTATGAGTTCGAGGCCACCCTGAGACTACATAGGAATTCCAGGTCAGCCTGGGCTAGAATGAAACCCTACCTCGAAAACCACCAAAAAAAAAAAGGAAAAAGGAAAAAAGAAAAAAGAATGCAAATATTGCAGGGTTAGTGGTGCAGGCCTTTAATCCCAGCACTTGGGAGCAGAGGTGGGAGGATCTCTGTGAATTCGAGGCCATCCTGAGACACATAGTGAATTTCAGGTCAGCCTGGGGCTAAAGTGAGACACTACCTCAAAAAAACAAAAAAGAAAAAAAAAGGGCAAGGGATGGCTTAGGCATTTGCCTGCAAAATCAAAGGACCCAGGTTCAATTCCCCAGGACCCATGTTAGCCAGATGTACAAGGCGGTGCATGTGTCTGGAGCTCATTTGCAGTGGCTGGAGGCCCTGGCATGCCCATTCTCTCTGTCAAATAAAATTTAAAATTTTTTTTAAAAAAAAAGCAAAAAAGTTTAGCAATCTATTACAACAGAAAAATAAACCAGACATGGTGGTGCAGGCCTTTAATCCCAACACTTGGGAAGCAGAGGTAGGAGGATCACCATGAGTTCAAGGCCACCCTGAAACTACATAGTGAGTTCCAGGTCAGGTTTCTACCTCAAAAACAAACAAAAAACAAAACAAAACAAAAAAAAAGCTGAGGTCAGTCTGGAGTTCCAGGCCAGCCTGGGAAGTGAGACCTCTCAAAAAAGCAAAAAAGGGCTGGAGAGATGGCTTAGTGGTTAAGATGTCTGCCTGCAAAGCCAAAAGAACCCAGGTTCAATTCCCCGGGACCCAAATAAGCTAGATGCATAAGGTGGTACATGCGTCTGGTATTCATTTGCAGTGGCTGGAGGCCATGGCACATATTCTCTCTCTCTGCTCATTACTCTCTCAAATAAATAAATAAAAATAATTTTTTTGTTTGGTTTTTTGTTTGGGGTTTTTTTTTTTTTTTTTTTTTGGAGGCAGGGTCTCACTCTAGCTCAGGCTGACCTGGATTTCACTCTGTACTCTCAGGTTGGCCTTGAACTCACGGCGTGCGCCACCACGCCCGGCTAATAAAAATAATTTTTTAAAAAAGCAAAAAAGTTGGGGGCTGGAGAGATGGTTCACCAGTTAAGAGTGCTTACCTGCAAAGCCTAACGACCCAGGTTCAATTCCCCAGTACCCATATAAAGCCAGATGCACAAAGTAGAGCATGTGTCTGGATTCAGCTGCAATAGTGGCTAGAGGTCCAGGCATGCCCATTCTCTCTTCTTACAAATAAATAAAAAAAGGGTGGGGCGTGATGGCATACCCCTTAAATCCCAGCACTCAGAAGGCAGAGGTAGGAGGATCTCTGTGAGTTTGAGGCCACCCAGAGACTACATAGTAAATTGCAAGTCAGCCTGGGCTACAGCAAGACCCTACCTTGAAAAGCAGAGAGAAAGAGAGAGAGAGAGAGAGAGGGAGAGAGAGGGAGAGAGAGGGAGAGAGGGAGAAGGAGAAAGAGGGACTCAAAGAAAGCCGCAGGCTTCTTGAAAGAAATAATGGCTATAATGAATTAGGGCTATATAGCAAGTTCTTCCTGGAGGCCTTAAAACCACCAAGTACACTCTGTGGAAATAGCAAAAAACTAAAATAGGTATTATAACTGTGGGACACAGTTGTTGTATGTATGTGAATACCCCACTCTTCTAGTTGAAATTTGCCCAAACACTCTGAAGTAATATTGTATAAGCCTTCTCTTTGTAAAACCTATACTTAAAAAGGAAAAAAAAAAATCCCTGAGAACATACCAGAAGGATCCAATGTGAAATAGTTTAAAGAAATATTTGTGGGATTAGTTTTCTAGCTGTAGAATTCATAATTACATCTGGTTAACTCAACTTTCTATTAAAAAAAATATGGCATTCAAATATGAAGGTGGCAACTGAAAAATGAGACAGAAATATAAACAAAATGAATCATCCAAATGAAACCGAGCAAAGGCTGAAGTCATATCACATATCAAGAAACACATCATAATTTGAGATAAGCAAAAAGCTTGGAAGGCAGAGAATTGTGCATTTTATCCCCCAAAACAAAATTAAAATATACTTACTTCAAATGCCAGATTATATAAATCAGGATTCTTAATATATGAAATCTATTTGAAATGGGAATTAAAAAGCTCCTCTTTTCTCCTCCTAGTCTTCAAAGCCCAATCGGAGAGCAGCCTTTCTCCTTCATTAGCTGGACATGTGTCAGCTCTCTCACATCTGCGACTTCTCACTGACTAGAGCTGCCTGTCCCATTCCAGGGAAACACAGATGGATCCCAGATGGGAAGGTCCTGCCAAACAGACCAGCTCTTCACCTTGCCAGAATCTCCAGATAGTCAGTCTCTCTTCCTCCCTCCCTCCTGCTTCCTCTCTCCCCACTACCCTTCCAACCCTCCCGGTTACCAGGGCTCTTTGCCAGCTGATGTCACTAAGCACACACCTCCCAGTGGCTCCTGGCCAATCTGACATTAACTTGTTAAATACGTGTAATTTGTTTATGGCTGACAATAAGAGCAAGATATTGTGCAAAGCCTATCTATCTATGCAAGTCACTAGTGAAAAAGCATGTAGACACACATGGACAGACAACCTCACATTTTGGGGGACAGTCAAATGCTTAACAATTACCATTTAAAGCACTACATATTATGTAGTTTGTGCTACTGTTTAATAGCTTCTGTGTTTTAAACAAATTTTTGTATCCTACATACAACAAATTCTTTCATAAAATGAATTAAAAATATACTTTCACTATATAATTAGGTCAAAAATATAAAGTTGCAAATTAATTAATTTGGGGAGTAGCAACAGAAATGTATGTAAATGAATCACACTAACTGCCTCTCAGATCCAGACTTGGTAGCGCTGCAAAACTGGCACGTGACTGAATTAAGACAATGCGGACAATATG
Source organism: Orientallactaga sibirica (assembly GCA_036365145.1). Classification (NCBI taxonomy): domain Eukaryota; kingdom Metazoa; phylum Chordata; class Mammalia; order Rodentia; family Dipodidae; genus Orientallactaga; species Orientallactaga sibirica. Next base: position 12,668,402 of record JAEOAD010000011.1, read on the forward strand.
GTTCTGGTGCTGTAAAGATTATAAATGAAAGATACAAACACAATGCAAAAGAGTGTTTTAAAGTCAAGCAAATATGAATGTGAGGAATCACATGTTTACTATTAGGAGAACTGCTAATTAATTTTTCAACAATGAACATCAAAAGAAATTTTAGCAGGGTGTGGTAGTGCATGCTTTTAATCCCAGCACTTAAGAGGTAGAGGTAGGAGGATGCTGTGAGTTTGAGAGCACCCTGAAACTACATAGTGAAATCCAGATCAGCCTGGGCTAGAGTGAAACCCTACCTTGAAACATCCCCCCCCAATTTTTTTTTAATTAGGATTTTTTTTTTTTTTTTTTTTTTTTTTTTTTTTTTTTTTGGTTTTTCGAGGTAGGGTCTCACTCTAGCTCAGGCTGACCTGGAATTCACTATGTAGTCTCAGGGTGGCCTCGAACTCATGGCGATCCTCCTACCTCTGCCTCCCGAGTGCTGGGATTAAAGGCGTGTGCCACCACGCCCGGCTGGGACAATTATTTTGAGTATCCAGAGAGAAGACAATTACACAAGGTTAGTTTAATCCTTTATACCCCCCAAAAGCTAGCATGTGATAAATGCTTAATCAATATCTGCTAAACGTGAAAAGCCAGGTGTGGTAGTACAAGCCTTTAATCCCAGCACTCGGGAGGCAGAGGTAGGAGGATTGCCATGAGTTCGAGGCCATGAGTTCCATGAGACTACATAGTGAATTCCAGGTCAGACAGAGCAAAAAAAAAAAAAAAAAAAGTCTGCTAAATGAAAATTAGTGACTAGCCAGGTGTGGCAGCACACACCTTTAATTCCAGCAGTTGGGAGACAGAGGTAGGATGAGGCCACCCTGAGACTACATAGTGAATTCCAGGTCAGCCTGGGCTAGAGAAAGACCCTACCTCGGGGAGAAAAGAAGAAAGAAAGGAAGGAAGGGAGGGAGGAAAGGAAGGGAAGGAAGGGAAGGAAGGAAAGGAAAGGAAAGGAAAGGAAAGGAAAGGAAAGGAAAGGAAAGGAAAGGAAAGGAAAGGAAAGGAAAGGAAGAAGGGAGGAAGAAAGGAGGGAGGGAGAAGAAAGGAGGAAGGAAGGAAGAAAGGAGGGATGGAGGGATGGAGGGAGGAAGAAAGGAAAGAAAGACAGGGAGAAAGTAGGGAGGGGAAAGTAAGAAAGAAAATAAATAAATTAGTAACTAAAACCTGATAATTTACTATAGTTATATAAAATGTTACCACTAAAACTGGGCCAGGCTGACCCAGGATACACTCTGTAGCATAGGAAGACCTTAAGCTCACGGTGGTTCTCCTACCTCAGCCTCCTGAATGCTGGGATTAAAGACATGTGCCACCACACCCAGCCTGTACCCTTTTTTTGTGGGGGGTGGGACTTCTTATGAATCTGTAGTTTAGAATAAAAACAAAATGGAGGAAAGACTTGGTTTCTTCTAGATATTACATGAATGCATATCTATGCAAGAACACAGATTCAGAATGAAGTATATACTATATATAAAATCATATATAATCAAACAGGTTTTTGTTTTGTTTAAAAGCCGGCTTTGGGGCTGAAGAGATGGTTTAGTGGTTAAGGCGTTTTGCCTGCAAAGCCACAGAACCTCGGTTCAATTCACCAGTACCCACATAAGCCAGATGCACATGGTGATGCATGCATTGGCAGTGGCTGGAGGCCCTGATGCACCCATTCTCTATCTGCCACTTTCTCTCTCTCAAAGAAATAAATCAATAAAATATTTTTTAACAAAATATATGTAGTGCCCAGTCTGTAAAACTGAGAGAAATGGGTAACTTAAATGGGCTTCATTAATCTTGAAAAAAAGACCAAGATTCAGAGGGTCTGAAAATGAGAAAAAACTTGTTCAAGCATAAGCAGTAGTACAGAAATAAGCACTCACTCACTGCTTACATTAGTACCCAGCTAAACATTCAGACTACTCACACTGTGTTTGTAGGCACATGGCTAGGACTACCACATTCTCTTCATATAGTCATAATATACTGTAAAGACTATGCTGTCTTCCTATAGACAAACAGGACCAAAAGTTAAAAAATTTCAGGGCAGAGCCGGGCGTGGTGGCGCACGCCTTTAATCCCAGCACTCAGGAGGCAGAGGTAAGAGGATCGCCATGAGTTCGAGGCCACCCTGAGACTACATAGTGAATTCCAGGTCAGCCTGGACCAGAGTGAAACCCTACCTCGAAAAAAAAAAAAAAAAAAAAAAAAAAAAAAAAAAAAAATTTTCAGGGCAAAGAAGGTAAAGAGCACTTTGCTGCTTAAGTATAGGGGCCTCTAGGGCCAGAGACTCCCAAATAACTTTCCAGAACAAAAGACATGGTAGTGCAAACCTTTAATCCCAGCTGGAGGCTGAAGCAGGAAGATTGCCATGAGTTCCAGGCCTGCCTGAGGCTAAAGAGTAAATTCCAGATTAGCCATAGCTAGAGTGAAACCCTACTTCAATAAAAACAAAATGTGGGGACTGGAGAGATGGCTTAGTGGTTAAGGCACTTGCCTACGAAGCCAAAGGACCAAAGTTCGATTCCCCAGTATCCATGTAAGCCAGATGCACAAGGGGACACGTGTGTCTGGAGTTCATTTGCAGTGGCTGGAGGCTCTGGTGTGCCTATTCTCCCTCTCTGCCTCTCTCTCTAAAATAAATTTAAAATTTTTTTAATCAAAAAATAAATTATATGATTGGATCATAAAGTACATAGATTTTTTTCTTTGTTTTTTTTAAAATTTATATTACATATTTATTAAGGCAAGGAACTATATAAAAAAAAACACATTTGTTCTGCTTAAGGCATACTTGGGAATAAACCATTGTACAAATTATTGCACATCTGAAACCACAGTGCATAACAGACTGCCTGCATAAAAATGTTAAAGGAGTAAACCAGGTATATTTACCTGACTTAGGTCATAAATGTAGATCGGAAGACAAAAATAGATTTTCCTTGTCAAAGTATGCAGCAGTTGGAGAACTTGGGCTTCCTCATTTGGTACCTTTAGAACCACGACTCACCAAGCACCATCATTTAGGCTATTAGAACATTTTCTGTACCTGAATTTCTTCCTCTTCTTCTAACATAATAATGGCTTTTAGAAGGCAAAGAGAATACAAGGTGATCCTTATCTTTATATTGCATTGGAACACAATTCAAGGGAATTCTGGTCTTCCCTCCCCCCAGCTCACGGATCAAATGTTATACCCTGATATCCACAAACTTCCAGTCACCCCCTTGGCAGTTTGTAAGTCCAGGCATATTCAAGTTGGATTTGGAATTGGAATGATAGAAGATCCAGTTTTTTCTTTGTTTTTTAATTTTATTTATTTTTTGAGACAGGGACTTAGCCTATGGCCCAGGCATACAGAATGGGCCCATCAGGGCCTCTAGCCACTGCAAACAAACTCCAGCCGCATGTGCCACTTTGTGTATCTGGCTTACATGGGTACTAGGGAATTCAACCTGGGTCCTTGGCTTCGCAGGCAAGTGCCTTAACCGTTAAGCCATCCCTCTTCTTTTCCATCTTCTTTTCATTGCTGAGAACTCCATAGTGTGGGTGTTCTACAGTGTAACTCTACTCACTGAGGACTCTCTAAACAATTTCTAGTTTTTCTGATGTGAATAAAAGTTATATGATCGCCATGAGTTCAAGGCCACCCTGAGATTGCATAGTTAATTCCAGGTTAGCCTGGGCTAGAGTGAGACCCTACCTCAAAAAAAAAAAAAAAAAAAAAAGTTATATGAAGCCAGGTGTGGTGGTGCACGCCTCTAATTCCAGCATTTGGGAGACTGCAATACAAGGATCACTGTGAGTTCAAGACTCACCTAATACTACAGAGTGAGTTCCAGGTCAGCCTTAGCTAAACTGATACTCTACAGGGATGGGGGGAGGAGAGACAGGGAAGGTGTCTCACCTGTTAAAAGTACTTGCAAAGCCTACCAGCCTGGGTTTGATTTCCCCAGTTTCTACATAAAGCCAGATGGAGTTCGTCTGCAGCGGAAGAGTGCCCTGAACCCACACACTCATTCCCTCTCTGTTTGCAAATAAACATTTTAAAATAATAATAAAAATAAATAAATGGTTACATGGCTCCCATTTGTAACCCAAACATTGGGGAACTGAAGAAAGCAGATCACCATGGGCTTAGACCCAGCCTGTTCAAAGACAGCATGGGCTACAGGCTAAGTACCTATCTAAAAAATAAATACATAACTAAATAAAATAAAAAACCAAAGGAAAAAAAATCTGTGTACTTTATGATCCAACCATATCATTCATTATTTTTCTTTTTTTCTTTTTCTTTTGGTTTTTCAAGGTAGAGTTTCGCTTTAGCCCAGGCTGACCTGGAATTCACTCCCAAGTGCTTTATGTTTTTACAAAGAAAAAAAGCATGAGCCGGGCGTGGTGGTGCACACCTTTAACCCCAGCACTCGGGAGGCAGAGGTAGGAAAATCATCATGAGTTCAAGGCCTCCCTGAGACTACATAGTGAATTCCAGGTCAGCCTCGGCTAGAGAGAGAGACTCTACCTCAAAAGAACCCCTCCCCCCAAAAGAAAAAAGTATATGTCAATGTAGATATTTAAAATATACTTTATTTATTTATTTAAGAGAGAGAGAGGGTAAGAGGCAGATAGAGAATGGACACGCCAGGGCCCCTAGCCACTGCAAAGGAACTCCAGATGCATACGCCCCCTTGTGCATCTGGCTTACGTGGGTCCTGGGAAATCGAACCTGGTCCTTAAGTTTCGCAGGTAAATGCCTTAACCACTAAGCCATTTCCTCAGCCCCCATGTAGATATTTATATATGAATATTCAAGCTGCTTTAAAAAATTATATATATATATAAATTATTTGAGAGAGAGGGAAGCAGAGAGAGAGAGAATGGATGTGCCAGAGGCTCCAGCCGCTGCAAACGAACTCCAGGTACATGCGCCACATTGTGCATCTGCCTTACGTGGGTCCTGGGGAATCGAACCTAGGTCCTTTGGCTTTGCAGGCAAGGGCCTTAACCACTAAGCAATCCCCCCTAGCCCCGATTCTGCTTTTTTATAATAGTTAAAATTTAGGAACAAAGCCGGGCATGGTGGCGCACACTTTTAATCCCAGCACTCGGGAGGCAGAGGTAGGAGGATCACCGTGAGTTTTAGGCCACCCTGAGACTACATAGTTAATTCCAGGTCAGCCTGAGCTAGAGTGAGACCCTACCTCAAAAAAACAAACAAACAAAAAAAAAAACTTAGGAACAAACTGGGCATGATGATACATATGCCTTTAATCCTAGCACAGGAGAGGCAGAAATAATAGGATCACTGGAAGTTTGAGGACAGCCTGGGATCACAGAGTGAATTCCAGGTCAGCTTGGACTAGAGTAAGAACCCTACACCTCAGGGGGAAAAAAAAGCAAAATAAAAACAGAAATCATGTCGGTGTGGGTTCAACTGCATGTAAAACCAGGTACAAGATTGGGGAGATGGCTTCGCAATTAAAGGCACTTGCTTACAAAGCCCACTAGCCTGGGTTTGATTCCCCCACACACTGGCAAGAGGCCCTAGAGTGCCTATTTTTTTTTCTCTCTCTCTTCTCTCCTCTATAACAAATAAAATATTATCTTAAAAAAGAATATATAGGGCTAGAGAAATGGCTCAGCAGTTGAAGGCGCTTGCCTGCAAAGTCTGACAACCTGGGTTTGATTCTGCAGTACCCACCTAAAACTAGATGCACCAAGTGGCACATGCATCTATCTGGAGTTCGTTTGCAGTGGCAACAGGCCCTGGCCTGCCCCTTCTCCCTCCCTGTTGCAGTCAGGTTCACATTGCTGGCAGAAAATACCCAAGAGCAGCTTGGTGGGGGGGGTGGTATTTTGCCTTACAGATTTGAGGGGAAGCTCCATGATGGCAGGGGAAACCGATGGCAGAAGCAGAGAAGGCTGACATCACCTCCTAGCTAACATCAGATGGACAACAGCAACAGGAAACCGGCAAGCAGAAACTGGCTTTAATACCCACAAGCCCGCCCTCAACAATACACTGCCTCCAGGAGGCTTCAATTCCCAAATTGCCATCAGTTGGGGACCTAGTATTCAGAACACCTAAGTTTATGGGGGACACCTGAATCAAACCACCACACTCCCCCTCCCCTTCCTTCCTCCCTCCCTCCTTCCTTCCTTGCAAATAAAGAATATATGAAAGTATATGGCCAGGCACGGTGGCACAGGCCTTTAATCCCAGCACTCGAGAAGCAGAGACAGGATTGTCGTGAGTTCAAGGCCAGCCTGGAACTACATGGTGAATTCCAAATCAGCCTGGGCCTGAGTGAGACCCTACCTTGAAACACTAAAAAGCCGGGCATGGTGACACACACCTTAATTGGGAGGCAAAGGCAGGAGGATTATCATGAGTTTGAGGCCAGCCTGAGACTATATAGTGAATTCCAGGTCAGCCCGGGCTAGAGCAAGACCCTACCTTGAAAAACCAAAGCAAACAAACAAAACATTTTATGTAAGAGGGAAAGACTGCAGAAGAGCATCAGGAAGAAGCACAGCTTACTAAGCACAGGGAGTGTAGATCCATAAGGATGCCATGCAGTTGGAAACAGCTGGATATAAAAGGCAGGGAAAGGGCTGGAGAGATGGCTTAGCGGTTAAGGCGCCTGCCTGCTAAGCCTAAGAACCCGGTTCCAATCTCCAGGTCCCATGTTCAGCCAGATGCAAAGTGACGCAAGGGCGCAATGCCGCACTTGCCCACAAGGGGGCGCACACATCTGGATTTCGTTCACAGCAGCTGAGAGACTGCTGGCGCGCCCATTCTCTATCTGTCTCTCTCTCTGTGTCTCTCTCCAAAAATAAAAAAAAAATTTAAAAAGGCAGGGAAACCAGCCAAATGGATATCATCTGTGAGCAGTGAGAAACGTAAGTCTGAAAGTCAAAAAGAAACACTCCTTGAGAAACAGCAGAAGATAGCACAAGTCAAAGGAAGGTGCCAGGTATCTCACTATCTCAGTATACTCCACACTATTTATGGTCTCTTTACCTGCCAACTGTCCCCTTTCCCCAGGGAGGGTCTCACTTTAGCCCAGGCTAACCTAGAATTCACTCTACAGTCCAGGCTGGCCTTGAATTCACAGTTATTCCTCTACCTCAATCTCTCAAGTGCTGGGAGAAAAGACATGCACCACTACCCTTGCCCCGTTAGCTTTTATAAAAGCAAAGGTCAAGACTGCTCTCCTCTTCATTTCATTGACAAAGCTAATTAAAAGATGCAGACAGGGGCCAGAGAGATGGTTTAGCGGTTAAGGCATTTGCCTGCAAAGCCAAAGGATCCCGGTTTGACTTTCTATGACCCACGTAAGCTAGATGCAACAAGGGGCACATGCAATTAGCTTGCAGTGGCTGGAGGCCCTGGTGCACCCATTCTCTCTCTCTTTCTCTCTCTCAAATAAATAAATAAATAAATAAATAAATAAATAAATAAATAAAAGCCGGGCGTGGTGATGCACGACTTTAATCCTAGCATTCAGGAGGCAGAGGTAGGAGGATCACTGAGAGTTCAAGGCCACCCTGAGACTCCATAGTGAATTCCAGGTCAGCCTGGGCTAGAGGAGACCCTACCTCAAAAAACCAAAAAAAAAAAAAAAAAAAAGAGAGAGAGAGAGAGAGAGACAGACTTTAAAAGAAACCTATCTAAAACTGACTCACATTTCCAAGTTACTTCAATAAAGAAAAAAACACATCCTGCGTAAGTTTTAATACATTTTGTTATAAATATGTCATGTTCCAGCCCAGTGAAAAAGAGCTAATAGATGGCTTGCAGTGCCATCTCAGGTATCTGTCCTCTACCTTCTTGATTCAACCTTCTGTTCTAGGGGCTGGAGAAATGGCTTGGCGGTTAAGCACTTGCCTGTGAAGTCTAAGGACCTCGGTTCAAGGCTCACTTCCCAGTACCCACATAAGCCAGATGCACAAGGTGGTGCTGGAGTTTGTTTGCAGTGGCTGGAGGCCCTGGTGCACCCATTCTCTCTCTCTCTCTCTGCTTCTTTCTCTCTCTCTGTCTGTTGCTCTGAAATAAATAAAAATAAACAAACAAACAACCTTCTGTTCTAAAATCAAATGACATCTGCTCAATAAAACCACCTATGTCCCCTCCTTCACTATCCTCCCTGGACAGGATTACATCTTTGGCCCCAAAGCTATACTTAAATAATTTATCTCGTTATTAGAATTTAAGTCATGTACCACTCATCACAAAGCCTAAACAGTGCTATATGTCCAATAGGTGCTAAAACAGAGACAAAGGGTGTTTGGTGGCATAAAGCCAAGGAAGCCAAGACCTAGAGAGAACTGCACACCAAGTCCATGGTTCATAAGAGTTCTGATTCCCTTCATTAAGTCTGGTAACTGTGGCTTGTTCCAGCTGGGGCGATAGGTTTATTGAGTATTCAATACATTTTGTGTGCACTCAACATTCTCCAGAGCATGCCCAAAGGTGTAGATTCCATCCCCAGCACCTCCAAAAAATAGAAAACAGGGCTGGAGAGATGACTTAGCAGTTAAGGTGCTTGTCTGAAAAGCCAAAGGACCCAGGTTTGATTCCCCAAGACACATGTAAACCAGATGCACAAGGCAGCACATGCATCTGGAGTTCATTTGCAGCAGCTGGAGGCCCTGATGTGCCCATTCTCTCTGCCTGTTTCTCTGTATCACTCTCTGAAATAAATAAAAATAAAATATAAAAAATAGAAAATATAGCACTTGAGAGGCAGAGGTAGGTGGATCGAAGTGAGTTCAAGGCTGCCCTGAGGCTACATAGTGAATTCCAGGTCAGCCTGGGCTAGAGCGAAACCCTACCTTGAAAAACCAGAAAAAGAAAAGACTCCTAGCAAGGGCTGGAGAGATAGCTTGGCAGTTGAGGCGTTTGCCTGCAAAGCCAAAGGACCCAAGTTCTATTCTCCAGGACCCATGTAAGCCAGATGCACAAAGTGGCACATGCATGTGGAGTTGGTTTGTAGCAACTGGAGGCTCTGGTGTGCCCATTGTCTTCCCCCCTCTCTCCCTCTTTCTCTCTCAAATAAATAAAACTTTTAAAAAATCCTTGCTGGGTGCAGTGATTAACACCTATAATCCCAATACTCTGGAGGTAAAGGAATGGCTGTGAGTTTGAGGCCACCTTGAGACTGCATAGTTAACTTCAGGTCAGCCTGAGCCAGAGTGAGACCCTACCTTGAAACTCCCCCCCAAAAAAGAGGGGGGTGAGTGAAGTGACAACATGATTAAACCCTTCATATTCTTGCTTTCCTACCTTTGAACTTTTTTTTTTTCTTTTTAACTTGATCTTTGCCAGTCTTCCCCTTTCTTGTCAACAGGTTCACTGGGTCATAAGCCATTTAACAAATGGTGGTTTGGAGGATAAAAGACAGATCCTTCACATAGGCAGTGGAATTCCAAATTCTATGCTCCTGGCTCCACAATGTCTGATTCAGAAAAACTGCTGGGAGCTATTAGTTTAGCTCGCCCACCCAGAAACATGCTTAAGACTCAGGGTGTTCCTTTTACACCACATGCATATGCCTCCCATTTATGCCTACAGTTGTATGATTGTGTACTTTTGTTTAGCACAGAACACATTAGGTCCAGTGTGACCACAGACATTATTAGAAAGGTCCAGAAGGAATCCAGAATGAAGCAGTTTCAAATGTAGAGCTATAACAAAATTTCTTCTTGTGGAACAACAATCCAACAAAAAATGCATTTCAAAATCCCAAACACAGGGTGAAGAGGCTATATAGTAACAACCTCAAATGCATTTGGGTTGAATGACAGACATCATTTGACATTTTGTAAGCATCCTTTGTACTGTCCTAGCTTTTTTGTTTTGTTTTTGTATTTGTTTTTCGAGGTAAGGTTTCACTCTAGCCCAGGCTAGCTTGGAATTCACTATCCTACTTCTAGCTTTTACTAAATTATAGCTGGAAATATAGCCTTGTAAATCTGTGCACATTTTCTATTTGATATATGTAATGTCAAATCATACTCTTACTTCAATAAATGTTGATGGAACATTTCACCCTGTATACTTCATCCCTAAACTCTTGTTCTCAATTTGTCTTTTCTTTTTTTGAAGCAGTTCTAAGGACTGAACCAAGATCCTCACCCATGCTACAAGTACTCTATGACTAAGCCCTCAATTCATTTCCCCACATAAAAACTCTATTCATTTTCCTGGAAACCCATGGCAATTGGTTTTTGGCATGGTACACAGAGAGTATGTGGGATGTGTGTGTGTCTTATGTGCAAGATTCACATGCCCTCACTGAACTCAGACTGACTGACCAGAGAACCCCAGAGATTCTCCTGTCTGGGTGCCCCTCAGTACTAGGGTTACAGGCATGCATGACTCCCAGCTTTTTTTTTCAGTCCCCACTCCCCTCCAAGGTAGGGTCTCACTCTAGCCCAGGCCCACCTGGAACTCTAGCTCCGGCCACAAACATTTGAGGTAGGAAGTAGCTATCATTCTACCTCAGCCTTCAGAGTGCTGGAATTAAAGGCGTGTGCCACCACGTACAGCTTCTTCCAGCTTTTTATTTATTTGAGAGAGAGAATATGGCACACCAGGGCCTCCAGCCACTACAAATGAACTCTAGATGCATGTGCCACTATGTGCATCTGGCTAACATGGGTCCTGGGGAATCAAACCTGGGTCCTTTGGCTTTGCAAGCAAGCACCTTAACCACTAAGACATTTCTGCAGTCCCTTCTCCCAGGTTTCCTTTTATCTATTTTTTATTATTTTTATTTTTAATTCCTTCTCCCAGTTTTTTTACATGGATGCTAGGGAATCAAATTCAGGAAGCCTCATGTGCTCTAACCAACCATCTTAGCCATCTCCCCAGCACCCCATTGCTTATTTATGGTGCAATTCTGACAAGTGGGTCAAGAATGGGTATTGAAGCTGGGGAGGTGGCTCAGTGGGTAAAAGCAATTTCTTCTGGGATAAGATAATTTTTTTTTGTTTTATCGAGGTAGGGTCTCACTCTAGCCTAGGCTGACCTGGAACTCACAAATTCTCCTACCTCTGCCTCCCGAGTGCTGGGCTTAAAGGTGTGTACCGTCACCGGCGGTAAGGTAAATTTGATGTTAAGTTCTACAGGAAAATACACAACTAGGCAATTTCTGCAAAACAATCTTTAAAGGCTTATCTATGCTCAGACAATTCTTTTTCCTAATCATATATAAAGATCTTTCAAACTCTCTCAAACCTTAGGTGACAGAAAACTATCTCTGTCCATGTACCCTTAACAAGACCATGCATACAGGACCTAGAGAGATGGCTCAGTGGATAAAGACACTTGTTTGCAAAGTCTGATGGCCTGGGTTCAATTCCTAGTACCCACATAAAGCCAGATGCACAATGAGGCACATTCATCTGGAGTTTCTTTGCTATAACAGGAGGCCCTGACGCACCCATACTCACACTCTCACTCTCTCAAATAAAAATATTTAACTTTGTGCCAGGCATGGTGGCACACACCTTTAATCCCAGCACTTTGGAGGCACAGGTAGGAGGATCACCATGAGTTCGAGGTCACCCTGAGACTACATAGTGAATTCCAGGTCAGCCTGGACTACAGTGAAACCCTACCTTGAAAAAAAAAAAAAAATTAATTAACTTTAAAATTGGCTAATTTCTTTAAAAAATAAATCATGCATACAACTAGCTGTCTATATTATTTACTTCATTCTTTCTCTGTAAAACTATGACTAGATTTGGAGTTGGGTGTGGTAGCCTATAATCTCAGAACTTGGGAAGTGGAGGCAGGAAAAGCAGTTCAGGGTCGTATGAGAGTAGGTTATATGACACTGTCTCAAAAAAAAAAAAAAAAAAAAAAAGTTATCCTTCCAAATGCTCTGGAGTCCAATATTTCCATCCTATTCTTCCCTGCTCCCATCCTATTCTTGAGCGTGGTAACCATGACCTCTAGAATTTTGCCTTTTTTGCTTACTACTTCACCATAGAGAAGAACCTACCATAATCAATGTGTCCATTCACCCAAGAAAGGACAATAACAGTCCAAAGAAGCAACTCCATTAAAATGGAGCTTTGGTGAACTAATATGTTTACTGGAATTACGGGTTTGGATGACTCTCAAGTGGGTTCATCATGGAAAAGCCCCAATCCAGCATGGGTGACAATTTGTTGAACCTCCCTCAGTGGAATCACAATCTAAATCAATCTTCCAATCCACCCCACCCCACCAGCCCTAAGACTGGGGGGTGGCACAGGAGGGAATGGTGGCTGGAGTCTCTGGAGAATGCTTAATAGGTCCAATCTTGAGAGACTTCGTGTGGGTAATTACAGCTGCTCTGATTTCAAAATGTCTATGCTCTTGTCATGCCTTGGAGGATAGAGTTCCACCATAACTATCCTGACAAGAAAATCTCTCAAAGACCTAGAAATGTCCTTAAGTAACAAAATCAAAATCATACTTTTTTGTAAAAAAAAGGTAGTTGAATCCAGGCATGTGGTAGCACATGCCTTTAATCCCAGCACTCAGGAGGCCCAGGTAGGAAGACCACTATGAGTTCAAGTCTACCTGGAGCTACAAAGTGAGTTCCAGCTCAGCCTGGGTTGGAGTGAGACCCAGGGGATAGGGGGAACGGCAAGTTGGTTGAGCTGGGGATACAGCTCAGTTGGTAGAGTGTTTGCACAGGGCCTTAGGTTTGAACGTCAATGTATGTACCCCAAAAACTTAGAGATTTTTTAATAGGATAAATTTATTACTATATAGCCGGGCGTGGTGGCACGCGCCTTTAATCCCAGCACTCAGGAGGCAGAGGTAGGAGGATCGCCGAGAGTTCGAGGCCACCCTGAGACTACATAGTTAATTCCAGGTCAGCCTGGACCAGAGTGAGACCCTACCTCGAAAAACCAAAAAAAAAAAAAAAAAATTTATTACTATATATACTTAGTAACTTTCTTTTTTACTCATTCCTTTAATTTAATTAATTTATTTATTTACTTATTTATTTGGGGGGGGGGTTGCGAGGTAGGGTTTCACTCTAGTCCAGGCTGACCTGGAATTCACTATGTAGTCTCAGGGTGGCCTCGAACTCATGGTGATATTCCTATCCCAGCCTCCCAAGTGCTGGGATTAAAGGCATGAGCCACCATGCCTGACCTTTTATTTATTTATTTTTTTAACTTCTTTTCTTTTTGGTTTTTCTAGGTAGGGTCTCAATCTAGCCCAGGCTAACCTGGAACTCACTCTGTAGTCTCAGGCTGGCCTCAAACTCATGGTGATCCTCCTACCTAGAGTGCTGGGATTAAAGGCATGTGCCACCATGCCTGGCTATTTTTTTTAATTTTTTTTTTCCCCAAGGTAGGGTCTCACCCTGGCCCAGGCTTACCTGGAATTAACTATGTAGTCTCAGAGTGGCTTCAAACTCACAATGATCCTCCTACCTCTGCCTCTGCTGGGATTAAAGGTGTGAGCCACCACACCTGGCCTTTTTTAACTTTTCATTGACAGCTTCCATAAGTATAGACAATAAACCATGATAATTCCCTCACCCACCCAAATCTACCTACCATCTACATCTATCCCCTCCCCCTTTCAATTAGTCTCCCTCTCTCTCTCTCTCTTTTTTTTTTTTTAGCCCAGGATGACCTGGATTTCACTATGTAACCTCAGTGTGGCCTTGAACTCACAGCATCCTCCTGCCTCTGCCTCCCAAGTAAGTGCTGGGATTAAAGGCGTGTCCTACCAGTCTCTTTTATTTTGATGTCATCACCTTTTCCTATTATGAAGGTCTTGTATAAGTAGTAACAGACGCTGTAAATATCAAGGCCATTCTGTAACTGGAAGATTGCATTGTAAGCAGTCTTCTTTTGGCTCTTACATTCTTTCTGCCACCTCTTCTGCAATGGACTCAGAGATTTCTGATTATGTTTTAAACTTCCTACTTAAGTCTCCAGCAGTCTGCTGAAGGTGGTATCAATGGGGGCAGATCTTTTAAGCCAGCACTGAGGGGTGTAGAGAGCACTTGGAGCTCCAGCTAACTGTTGCTGCTTGCTGCAGTTGTTTCTTGGCAATGGATCCATGGAAGGGAGCCAGATTCTTCTGCCATAATGATGCTTCCCCTGGAATCTATCAGCCTGAAAAAAACCCTTTCCTCCAATAAACTGCTTCTGGTCAGATGTTTTCCCAGCAAAGAAAAAGTAACTGCAACGTGCCTATAATCCCAGAGGTGGAGGCAGGAGAGTCAGAAATGCAAGGTCATCCTCATCTGCTTATCAAGTTTAAGGCCAGCCTGGGCTAAATGAAACTCAATCTGGCCTCAAATAGCAATCCTCTTACCTTGGCCTCCCTAGTGCTGGTATTAAAGGGGGGCACCACCACGCCTGGAAGAAAAAAAAAAGAATTTTTTTAAATAATAAAAGAATTTTTAAAGCCAGGCATGGTGGCGCATGCCTTTAATCCCAGCACATGGGACGCAGAGGTAGGAGGATCTCTGAGACTACATAGTGTATGCCAGGTCAGCCGGAGCTAGGTGAGACCCTACCTTAAAAAAACAAAAATAAGGGCTAGAGAGATGGCTTAGTGGTTAAACACTTGCCTATGAAACCTAAGGACCCCGGTTCGAGGCTCGATTCTCCAGGACCCACGTAAGCCAGATGCACAAGGGGGTGCATGCATCTGGAGTTCGTTTGCAGTGGCTGGAGGCCCTGGCGCACCCATTCTCTCTCTCTCTCTCTCCTGCCTATTTCTGTATCTCTCTCTCTCAAAATAAATAAATAAATAATAAAATTAAAAAAAAAAAAAGCCAGGCGTGGTGGCGCATGCCTGTAATCCCAGCACTAGGGAGGCAGAGGTAGGAGGATCATCATGAGTTTAAGGCCACCCTGAGACTACATGGTGAGTTCCAGGTCAGCCTGGGCTAGAGTGAAAAAAAAAAAAAGAACCTTGAGCATGAGCATGGTGGCTCCAACCTATAGTTCCAACTGCAAAAGCTGAGGAAGGTGTGTTCAGGCCAGCCTGGATAGTACAGTAAAACACAATCCCAAAAGATAAATAGTAGAAATAAATTTTCCAACATAAATAAATAATCCTTCAATTATCTTTTTCAGTGTCAACCCAAAATCATAGAGCAGGGTGTGGTCGCATGCCCCTGTAACCCAGCATTAGGGAGGCTGAGGCAAGATACTCTTCCAGGCCAGCAGAGAAATCCATAATGAGACTCTGCCTCACCACACACACCCCCCCACAAATTTATACTTTTTGTTCATTTGTGCTGTTAATGTCCTGACTAGAGTCAACACACGTGCCAAGGTAAAAGCTGTGCTCAGGTATATGTGACTGGAAAGAGCTAGAAAAGCAATCAATTAGCTTTCTCCTAAGTCTCACCAGCTGTGTTTTCCTGATGACAAAGAATCTGCCCACCTGCTTCCACAGATGGGACAGCTGCAGTTGAAGTAAAACACATGGTCCACTACATTCATCCCATGCAGTAAGAACAATACTAGCTGCAAATGAGGCAAGGCCAGGTCAGCATCTTCTTTCTATTGTCCAAATGAAGACCAATCATCTATAGGTTGCTAAAACATGGCTTTCATTCCCCAAACACAAATATAACAATTTCAAGTTATTATGACAAATATATCAAAATTTATAAGGACCGTGTGTGGTGGCATACACCTTTAATCTCAGCACTTGGAAGACAGAGGTAGGAGAATCACCATGAGTTCGAGGTCAGTCTGGGTTCTGAGACCCTATCTTGGAGAGAAAAAAATTTAGAAGGACTGGGAACATAGCTCACCCTGAAGTTTTATTTATTTATCTTTTTTGTTTGTTTGTTTGTTTGTTTGTTTGTTTGTTTTTGAGGTAGGGTCTCATTATGAGCTCGAGGCCACCCTGAGACTACATAGTTAATTCCAAGTCAGCCTGGGCCAGAGCAAGACCCTACCTCAGAAAAAAAAAAAAAATCAAGACAGCTGGGCATGGTGGCACATGCCTTTAATCCCAGCACTCAGGAGGCACAGGTAGGAGGATCTCAGTGAGTTCAAGGCCACCCTGAGACTACATAGTGAATTCCAGGTCATCCTGGGCTAGAGTAAAACCCTACCTCGAAAAACCAAAAAACAAACAAACAACAACAAAAAAAAACTATAAACCAGGCGTGGTGGCACATGCCTTTAATCCCAGCACTCAGGAGGCACAGGTAAGAGGATCTCAGTGAGTTCAAGGCCACCCTGAGACTACATAGTGAATTCCAGGTCAGCCTGGGCTAGAGTGAGACCCTACCTTGATAAACCAAAAAAGAAAGAAAGAAAGAAAGAAAGAAAGAAAGAAAGAAAGAAAGAAAGAAAGAAAGAAAGAAAGAAAGAAAGAAAGAAAGAAAGAAAGAAAGAAAGGGAAAGAGAAAGACAGACAGACTAGGGTGCTGACTTCTTTTAAAAAAAAAAAATGAGCGACAGAGAGAGAGAAAGGCAAATACACAGAGAGAGAATGGGTACGCCAGGGCCTCCAGCCAATGCAAACGAACTCTAGATACATGCACCACCTTGTGCATCTGGCTTACATGGGTCCTGGGGAACTGAGCCTCAAACGGGGATCCTTAGGCTTCACAGGCAAGTGCTTAACCACTAAGCCATCTCTCCAAGCCCATAGGGTGCTGAGTTCTATAGGCATATGCAGAGCTTGGTCCAATTGAAGTTTTTCTTCTATGATGTCAACTAACAGTAAAAAAAATATCCTATTTACATTTCCACCACAGTTTTAATTATGGACAGGTTCATTATTTCCCATTTCTGCTGCTGGAAAAACAGTATCTTGTATGGACAACAGGTACACCTGATAGAGGCAAATACTTCAAAATGGATGACACTGCACTTTCTGAGAGAGAGGAGAGGATACGAATGGTGCTTGGCACCCTCATGAAGTAGTCAATCACATACCTGCATTTATTACAGAACACTTAAGAGCTCTTTGGAATGAAAGGTGTGATCACTTTAAAGGCATTTTACTAACACTGAGGAAATCAATAGAGAACGTTGCTGCCATTCATAAAATTTGTACCAAAGTACTTCAGACATAAGAGATAAATAGCTTTACTCTTGTTTAAAGCAAAAACATGATAGTTTTGTGGACTTCTCATCTAGCTGTAAATTATAAGATTGCAAAATATTACGTACTAGCCATGCATGGTGGCACATGCCTTTAATCCCAGCACTTGGGAAGCAGAGGTAGGAGAACTGCTTAAGTTTGAGGCCAGCCTGAGACTACAGAGTGAGTTTGAGATCAACATGGCCTAGAGTGAGACCCTACCACAAAAAAAAAAAAAAAAAAAAAAAAAAATCCTGGAGAGATGGCTTAGCGGTTAAGGCACTTGCCTGCAAAGCCAAAAGATCCCAGTTCGACTCTCCGGGATCCACGTAAGCCAGATGCACAAGGGGGCACATGCATCTGGGGTTCATTTGCAGTGGCTGGAGGCCCTGGCATGTCCATTCTCTCTCTCTGCCTATTTCTCTCTCTGAAATAAATAAATAAATAAATATGAAAAAAAATAAAGTTAAAAAAACAGGAAATAGGAAATATGTACTGCCAGCACTGGAAAGGCAGAGGTAGGAAGATTGCTGTGAGTTCAAAGCCAGCCTGGGACTAGAATGAGAGATCCTGGGGCTACAGTGAGACCCTACCTCAAAGAAAAAAAATGGGGCTGGGGAGATGGCTCATTAGTTAAAGGCACTTGCTTGCAAAGTCTGATGACCCAGGTTCAAGTCCCCAATACCCACACAGAGCCAGATGTATCTGGAGTTCATTTACAGCTGCAAAAGGCCCTGGTGCACCCATATTCATATTCTCTCTCTTTCTCTCTCTCTCAAATAAAAAAAAAAAAAAAAAAAAAAGGTCGGGTGTGGTGGCGCACTCCTTTAATCCCAGCACTCCCACTCAGGAGGGAGAGGTAAGAGGATTGTTGTGAGTTCAAGGCCACCCTGAATCTACAGAGTAAATTCCAGGTGAGCCAGGGCTAGAGCTACCTAGAAAAACCAAAAAAAAAAAAAAAAAAAAAGGATAGTCAGGCAAATAACTTTAATACCAGCACCCAAGAGGCAGAAGTAGGAGGATCACCTTGAGCTCAAGACCACCTTGAGACTACATAGTGAATTCCAGGTCAGCCTGGGCTAGAGTGAGACCCTACCTTAGGAAAAAAAAAAAAAAAAGAGGAAAACAGAAAAACAGGAAGACATCACTGGTATATTGGCTTTAATGGAAGGTGAGGGTGGTAGTTGTCCAGAGCCAATAAATTAGTTAAAACTATGAGTGAATTACAGGAAAATGCAGGTGTGATTAATGTAGCTCTAGGGACATGAGGCCAAAATGAATAAATGTATGCTATTTGAATATCTGTTCTCATGTAGCTTTGAAAAATTAAAAGCAGGGAGGACTTCTACATGGTTATATTAACAAAGGAATGAGCAGAACATTTGTAAAAGAGGAAAAGGTCAAAGTAGTGTGTCCAGGGAGCTGTGCAGTGCCTGGTATTAACATTTCATTTCAGGCTGGAGAGGTCAAATTACATATTTGTTGCCATCAGCTAATTTAATTAAAAAGTCTAGCTAGAAGCTAGGCATGGTGGCTCACCCCTTTAATCCCAGCACTTGAGAGGCAGAGGTAGGAGGATCACTGTGAGTTCTAAAGCTATAAATTCAGAATTTTATTTTGGTTACTCTGAATTATACTTTTATTTCTGCATTAAAAATATTTTTATTTATTTATTTTAGAGAGAAAGATAAAAAGGCAGAGAGAGAATGGGAATGCCAGGGCCTCTAGCCTCTGCAAACAAATTCCAGACACCTGTGCTACCATGTGTATCTGGCTTACATGAGATACTGGGGAATCTAACCAGGGTCCTTAGGCTTCACAGGCAAACACCTTATCCACTAAGCCATCTCTAAAGCTCCTGATTTCTGCATTTAATCACAGCAAAACAAAATAGGGCGTGGTGGTGCATGCCTTTAGACCCAGCACTTGGGAGGCAGAAGTAGGAGGATCGCTGAGCGTTTGAGGCCACCCTGAGACTACATAGTGAATTCCAGTTCAGCCTGGGCTAGAGTGAGACCTATCTCCAAAAACCAGAAAAAAAAAAAAAAAATAGCCAGATAGGGTGGCATGTGTTTATAATGTGTCATGCCTACAAGTGAGAAAGGAAGCAGAAAAAGGAGAACTTCAGGAAGACAGTGGTGGGAGGGAACAGCTAGACTGGTGAAAGTAGCAGTGAACAACTTGGGCTCCTGTCTCAAAGATGGTGGAAGGAAAGGACCAACACCCAAGAGTTGTCCTCTGAGCCCCACACAGGCAGTATGGCATGTGCACACCCATGTCCAAACACAGGAACACACATACACAACACATACACCAAACATAAAAATATTAAAAGGGAAGCCAGGCATAGTGGCACACACCTTTAATCCCAGCACTCCGGAGGCAGAGGTAGGAGGATCACCGTGAGGTCAAGGCCACCCTGAGACTACATAGAGAATTCCAGGTCAGCCTGGGCTGAAAAAAAAAAAAAAAAAAATTAAAAGGGAGAGCCAGGCGTGTTGGCACATGCAGAGATAGGAAGATCTCTGTGAGTTCAAGACCACCCTGAGATTACATAGTGAATTCCAGGTCAGCCTGGGCTAGAGTGACCCTACATCAAAAAGGGGGGGAGGCTGGAGAAATGGCTAAGCGGTTAAGGCGTTTACCTGTGAAGCCAAAGGATCCCGGTTCAATTCTCCAGGACCCACGTAAGCCAGATGCACAAGGGGCACATGTATCTGGAGTTCGTTTGCAGTGGTTAGAGGCCCTGGCGTGCCCATTCTCTCTCTCTGCCTCTCTTCTATCTCTCTATGCTTGCAAATAAATAAATAAAAATTAAAAAAAAAAAAAAGCCAGACTGCTGGAGATGGCTCAGCAGTTAAGGTAATTGTCTGGCCTGCAAAGCCTAATGACCCAGGTTCAATTCCCCAGTACCCATGTAAAGCCAGATGCACAAAGTAACACATGCGTCTGGAGTTCCTTTGCAGTTGCTGGAGACCCTACCATGCCCATTCTCTCTGTCTGGGTGTGGTAGCACACGCCTTAATCCCAGCACACAGCAAGCAGAGGCCAGCATGAGACCACAGAGTGAATTCCAGGTCAACCTGGGCGACAGTGAGACCCTACTTCGAAAAAAATCAAAGTGCTTTAATCCCAGCACTCGGGAGGCAGAGGTAGGAGGATCTCCGAGAGTTCGAGGCCACCCTGAGACTACATAGTTAATTCCAGGTCAGCCTGGACCAGAGTGAGACCCTACCTCGCAAAACCAAAAAAAAAAAAAATCAAAGTGCTGAAGAAATAGCTCAAAAGTTAAGGCCCTTGCCGGCAATGCCTAATGATCCTGGTGTGATTCCCCATTGCCTACATAAAGCAGAAAGCACTAAGTAGCACCTAAGTCTGGAGTTCGTTTCCCAGTTCGATTCTCCAGAACCCACGTAAGCCAGATGCACAAGGTGACACATGCAACTGTAGTTCATTCACAGTGGCTGGAGACCCTGGCACGCCCATTCTCTCCCTCTTTCTCTCTCTCAAATAAATAAATTAATTATGTTAAAAAAGAAAGAAAGAAAGAAAGAAAGAAAGAAAGAAAGAAAGAAAGAAAGAAAGACAGGCATGGCGGCACATGCCTTTAATCCCAGCACTCAGGAGGCAGAGACAGAAGGATCGCAGCGAGTTCGAGGCCAGCCTGAGACTTTGTAGTGAATTCCAGGCCAGCCTGGACTAGAGCAAGACCCTACCTTGAAAAACAAAACAAAAAAAAAAAAAAAAAAAAAAAAAAAAAAAAAAAAAGAAAAAGAAAAAGAAAAAGAAAAAGAAAGAAGAAGCTGGGCAGAGGTAGAGGATTGCAGTGAGTTTGAGGCTACCCTGAGACTCCATAGTGAATTCCAGGTCAGCCTGGGCTAGAAACACTACCTCGAAAAAGAAAAAAAAAAAAGAAAAAAAAAGAATTGGTGGCTAGAGAGATGGCTTAGTGGTTAAGATGCTTGTCTGCAAAGCCAAAGGACCCAGGTTCAATTCCCCAGTACCCACATAATGCCAGATGCACAAGGTGGTGTATGTGTCTAGAGTTCGACTTCAGTGGCTAGAGGTCCTGGCATGCCCATATGCATTCTCTCTTTCTCTATCCCCTCTCAATCTCTCAAATAAATAAAATATTTAAAAAAAAAAAAAAAAAAGAGCTACACTTGGAAGGCAGAGGTAAGAGGACTGCCAAGAATTCAAGGCCACCCTGAGACTACATAGTGAATTCCAGGTCAGCCTGAGCTACAACAAGACCCTGCCTCAAAACCCCCAAAAAAAAAAAAAGAGCTGGGAGACTACATAGTGAATTCCAAGTCAGCCTGGGCTAGCGTGAGACCCTCCCTGTGGGTAGGGGGGGTGAGGGAACAGCCAGGCATGAAAGTGAATGTCTTTAGTCCTAGTACTGGGGAGGCTGAGGTAGGAGGATTGCTCTGAGTTCAAGGTCCTACATAAAGCAGAAAGCACTAAGTAGCACCTAAGTCTGGAGTTCGTTTCCCAGTTCGATTCTCCAGAACCCACGTAAGCCAGATGCACAAGGTGACACATGCAACTGTAGTTCATTCACAGTGGCTGGAGACCCTGGCACGCCCATTCTCTCCCTCCTTCTCTCTCTCAAATAAATTAATTATGTTAAGAAAGAAAGAAAGAAAGAAAGAAAGAAAGAAAGAAAGAAAGAAGGAAAGAAAGACAGGCATGGCGGCACATGCCTTTAATCCCAGCACTCAGGAGGCAGAGACAGAAGGATTGCAGCGAGTTCGAGGCCAGCCTGAGACTTTGTAGTGAATTCCAGGCCAGCCTGGACTAGAGCAAGACCCTACCTTGAAAAACAAAACAAAAAAAAAAAAAAAAAAAAGAAAAAGAAAAAGAAAAGAAAAAAGAAAAAGAAAGAAGAAGCTGGGCAGAGGTAGAGGATTGCAGTGAGTTTGAGGCTACCCTGAGACTCCATAGTGAATTCCAGATCAGCCTGGGCTAGAAACACTACCTCGAAAAAAAAAAAAAAAAAAAGAAAAAAAAAGAGTTGGTGGCTAGAGAGATGGCTTAGTGGTTAAGATGCTTGTCTGCAAAGCCAAAGGACCCAGGTTCAATTCCCCAGTACCCACATAATGCCAGGTGCACAAGGTGGTGTATGTGTCTAGAGTTCGACTTCAGTGGCTAGAGGTCCTGGCATGCCCATATGCATTCTCTCTTTCTCTATCCCCTCTCAATCTCTCAAATAAATAAAATATTAAAAAAAAAAAAAAAAAAAAAAAAGAGCTACACTTGGAAGGCAGAGGTAAGAGGACTGCCAAGAATTCAAGGCCACCCTGAGACTACATAGTGAATTCCAGGTCAGCCTGAGCTACAACAAGACCCTGCCTCGAAACCCCCCCAAAAAAAGAGCTGGGAGACTACATAGTGAATTCCAAGTCAGCCTGGGCTAGCGTGAGACCCTCCCTGTGGGTAGGGGGGGTGAGGGAACAGCCAGGCATGAAAGTGAATGTCTTTAGTCCTAGTACTGGGGAGGCTGAGGTAGGAGGATTGCTCTGAGTTCAAGGTCAACCTGGGGCTACAATACTGAAATCCAGGTCACCCAGGGCCAGAGTGAGACCCTGCCTCAAATAAAACAAAGCCAACAATAATAATAGTAAGATAAAATTCAACTAAAGCCATGGTAGTTCCTGTCTGTAATGCAGGTACTCAGGAGGCTAAGGTAGCAGGATGTCCACAAGGCAAGGCAAGGCTGGGACTAAGTGAGTTCCAGATCAGCCTGGAATAGAGTAAGACCCTGCCTGCGGGGGGAGGGGCGGGAAACAAATACAGGAATACAGTCAGCTAAGGATGACACCCAATGAAAAGGACCAAGGAAAGAGCTGAGGAGGAAATGGCTTAGTGGTTAAAGCATTTGCCTGCAAAGCCTAAGGACCCAGGTTCGATTCCCCAGGACCCATGTAAGCCAGCTGCACAAGACGGTGCATGCATCTGGAGTTCATTTGCAATGGCTAGAGGCCCTGGCGAGCCTATTCTCACTTTCTCTCTGCTTCTTTCTCTCTCAGATAAAATAAATTTTTTAAAAAAAGGAACAAGAAAATAAAGGAAGCCAACTGAATAAGAAAAATGGAAGTGACCCTAGAGAAAAAAACCGAAGGCATCTAGGTTTTCAACCTCAGAGAGTTCTTTGGTGCATCTGTCATCCTAACGGGGTATGTGCCACAAAAAGAAAAGGTTCTTATAGGCATGGTTTTTAATCCCAGGAGGCAGAGGTAGGAGAATCACCATGAGAATACATAGTGAATTCTAGAGTAAAACCCTACCTCATAAAAAATAAAAATAAAAAATAAAATAAATTAAAAAAAAAAAAAAAAAAAAAGGGCATGACGGCACACACCTTTAATCCCAGCACTTGGGAGGCAGGGAGGGGTAGGAGGACTGCCTGGAGTTAAGGCCAGCCTCAGACTACATAATGAATTCCAGGTAAGCTTGGGCTAGAGTGAGACCCTACCTTGAAAAAACCAAAATTAATTAATTAATTTCTTTTTTAAAAAGCCAGGGAGCCGGGCATGGCAGTACACGCCTTTAATCCCAGCACTCCAGAGGCAGAGGTAGGAGAATCTGCTGTGAATTCAAGGCTACCCTGAGACTACAGAGTTAATTCCAGGTCATCCTGGACCAGACTGAGACCCTACCTCAAAAAAACAAAAAAAGATGGGCATGGTGGCACATGCCTTTAATCCCAGCACTTGAGAGGCAGAGGTAGGAGGATCACTGTGAGTTCGAGGCCACCCTGAGACTACATAGTGAATTCCAGGTCAGCATGGACTAGAGTGAAATCCTACCTCAAAAAACAACAAAAAAGCCAGAGAGTTCAGAGATAGCTTAGTGGTTAAGGCGCTTGCCTGCAAAGCCAAAGGACCCAGGTTCGATTCCCTAGTACCCACAGAAGCCAGATGCACAAGGTGGTACATATCTGGAGTTTGTTTGTTTGCAGTGGCTAGAGACCCTGGGACACCCATTTTCTTTCTCCCCGTCCCCCCCCCTTCACTCTGCTTGCAAATAAATAAAGTTAATTAAAAAAAAAAAAGCCAGGCATGATAGCACATGCGTTTAATACATGAGTGGAGGTAGAAGAATCTCTGTGATTCTTCTGGGAAAAAGTGAGACACTACCTTGAAAAAAATTTAAAGAACGGGGCTGGAGAGATGGCTTAGTGGTTAAGGTGTTTGCCTGCAAATCCAAAGGATCCCAGTTAAGACTCTCCAGGACCCACATAAGCCAGATGCACAAGGGGGCGCATGCATCTGGAGATCATTTGCAGTGGCTAGAGGCCCTGGCATGCCCATTCTCTCCCTCTCCCTCTCTGTCTCTTTCTCTCAAATAAATAAATAAAAATAAAAATTTAAAGAACAAAAAAAAGGGGGGGAAAGCAGAAGGGCTGAGGCTCAATGTATGGAAGTGTAGTTGACTAGCACGTGCAAACCCCTCAGGTCAATCCTCAGCACCAACAAATAAATAAAGAAAGAAATAAGCAAGTAATCATATTAATAAGCATTGTCTGACACTTTTTTTTTTTAATTTTTGAGAGCAGAAGGAAAAAGAGAGTATGGGCACATCACAGCCTTTACCACTGCAGCATAACTCCAGATGCATGCACCACTTTGTAGCTGGCTTTACCATGGGTACTGGGGAATGGAACCCAGGCCTATAAGCTTTGCAAGCAAGTGCTTTTAATGGCTGAACCATCTCCCCAGCCCCAAAGCATTGTCTAAGACTCTAAAATAGACTTCTCTTAAGGAAGGAGAATAAAGTTACATAAAAGAACCAAAGGTAGAGCCGGGCCTGGTTGCATGCCTTTAATCCCAGCACTCAGGAGGCAGAGGTAGGAGGATCAACATGAGTTCAAGGCCACCCTGAGACTACAGAGTGAATTCCAGGTCAGCCTGGGCTAGAGTGAGACCCTACTTCTAAAAACCAAAAGAAAGAAAGAAAGAAAGAAAGAAAAAGAAAATAAAAGGAAAAGGGGGGGAAGAACCAAAGATAGTGTACTTTTTGGCTTTTGTGTTTTCCTTGTTTTACAAGAGTTTCACTGCATAATTCAAGGTGGCATCAAACTCAGTATCTTCCTGCCTCAGCCTCCAGAATGCTAGGATTACAGGATTATGTATACATGTATGCGTGCGTGTGTGTGTGTGTGTGTGTGTGTGTGTGTGTGTGTGTGTATATATATATATATATATATATAATTTGTATGTGTGGTTTGTTATGTGCATACATGTAGGCATGTGTGTAAAAGCCAGCCATAGCTGGGCATGGTGGCGCACACCTTTAATCCCAGCACTCAGGAGGCAGAGGTAAAAGGATTATCGAGAGTTCGAGGCCACCCTGAGACTACATAGTGAATTCTAGGTCAACCTGAGCTAGAGTGAAACCCTACCTCACAAAACAAAAAAGCCAGCCATTAACATGCGTCTTTCTTAGCTGTTCACCTTATTTTTTAAAAATATATATTTATTTGCAAGCAGAGAGAGACAGAAAACAGAGACAGAGAGAGTTGGCATACCAGGGTCTCTAGTTGCAGCAAACTCTGGATGCATGTGCCACTTTGTGCATATGGCTTTATGTGTGTGCTAGAGAATAGAACCGGGGTTGTCAGGCTTTGCAGGCAAGTGTTTTAACCATTCAGCCATCTCTCCAGCCCTTTTTTAAAAAAATATTTATTTCTATTTACTTATTAGAGACACAGAGAGTGAGGGAGAAAGAGGGAATGGGCGCACCAGGGCCTCTAGCCATTGCAAAGAACTCCAGATGCATGCACCATCTTGTGCATCTTGCTTACATGGGACCTGGAGAATCGAACCTGGAGTCTTAGGCTGTGCAGGCAAGTGCCTTAACTGCTAAGCCATCTCTCCAGTCAGAACCCTTTTTTTATTAAATATGTTATTGTTATTTATTTATTTATTTATTTATTTATTTGACAAAGAAAGGTGGGGAGAGAGAGAGGGCCTTTAGCCATTGCAAACGAACTCCAGACATGTGTGCCCCTTTGTGTATCTGGCTAACGTGGGTCCTGGGGAATTGAACCTGGGTCCTTTGGCTTTGCAGGCAAATGCCTTAACCATTAAGCCATCTCTCCAGCCCCCCAGCCCTTTTTTAAAAAAAAAAAAAATTTTTTTATTTCACCTTGTTGTTTTGTTTTATCATGGTAGGGTCTCACTCTAGCCCAGGCTGACTTGGAATTCCCTATGTAGTCTCAGGGTGGCCTGGAACTCACAGAGATCCTCTTACCTCTGCCTCCAGAGTCCTAGGATTAAAGGTGTGTGCGGCACCATGCCCAGCTTACACTTTATTTATTTTTTTTGTTTGTTTGTTTTTGTTTTTTGGGATAGGGTCTCACTGTAGCTCAGGCTGACCTGGAATTCACTATATAGTTTCAGGGTGGCCTCGAACTCACGGTGATCCTCCTACCTCTGCCTAGCTAGCTAGACAGGAACCCCTAGAGGATCTTCCTGTCTGAGCCTCCCCAGTACTAGAACTACAGATACTGGCAGCTGGACCCAGCTTTTATGTAGGTGCTGGGGAATACCAACTCAGGTGCTCATACTCACAGGGCAAGCACTTTACCCACTGAGCCATCTTCCCAGCCACTTTTTGCTCCATGTGTCATTTATTTGTTTATTTCAGAAAGTATGGGCCCATCAGGGCCTCTAGCCATTGCAAACAAACTCCAGACGCATGTGCCACTTTGTACATCTGGCTTGGGGTACTGGATAATGGAACCTAGGCCAGCAAGCTTTGCAAGCAAGTGCCTATCACCACTGAGCCCATGGAACCATATCACTAATTTCTCTGCATATTTTATTTTTAGTTTTTTGGTTCTTATTTTGTTTTCAAGGTAAGGAATTCCCCATGTAGTCTCAGGGTGGCTTCGAACTCATGGCAAATCCTACCTCTACCTCCAGAGTGCTAGAGCAATGGACCACCAGGGCCTCTAGCCACTGCAAACAAACTCCAGATGCATGCACTATCGTGTGCATCTGGCTTACATGGGTAATGGGGAATTGGGAAATGGGTACTGGATCCTTTGGCTTTGCAGGCAACTGCCTTAACCCCTAAGCCATCTCTCCAGCCCTCTCTGCATATTTTAAACTGAAAGCAACTGCCCTCTAATCCCAGCTATGAGGAGATTGCTAGTTCAAGACCTGCCTGGGGAACTTAATGACATGCTGCTCAAAATGAAGAGAACTGGCCATGGCACATACTTCTAATCCCAGCCAAAGTAGGAAGACTGCCCTGGGACTACAGAGTAAATTCCAGGTTAGCCTGGGCTAGAGTGAGACCCTACCTCAAAAATTAAAAAAAAACAACAAAAAAGATAGAGAGAGAAAGAGAGAAATCTGGAAATACAGTTCCCCACTCTCTACTAAACTCAAAACCCCAACCTGAAGTGGGTCTAGTGGCGCATGCCTTTAATCGCAGCACTGGACAGGTAGAGGTAGGAGGATCGCTATAAGTTCAAGGCCAGTCTAAGACGACATAGTGAATTCCAGGTCAGCCTGGACTGGAGTGAGACTTTTTTTTTTTTTTTCCTTTGGTTTTTCGAGGTAGGGTTTCACTCTGGTCCAGGCTAACCTGGAATCCACTATGTAGTCTCAGGGTGGCCTCGAACTCATAGCGATCCTCCTACCTCTGCCTCCCGAGTGCTGGGATTAAAGGCGTGCGCCACCATGCCCGGCTTGGAGTGAGACTTTTAACCTCAAAAACAAAATAGAAAAACAAACAAACCAAAAAAACCTGCTCCAACTTATTTGTTGCCATATTCCGCCCAGAGTTACTTTGTACTTAAGAAATGATTAAATAAATAATAAATGAATGGAATGTAAAGTGCCTGGTGCTCAAATCATGTTGGCTATTTTTATGACAGTTTTATTGTTTTTATCAAGCGATGCCACCCCTCCCCCAAGGATCTCACAATTCTAGGAAAAACATTACGGTCAACGATGGAACGGCAAAAGGGAGGTAAGAATACAACTGGATCAGAGTTAAGCCTAAACCAAAGATAATAATAATAATAATAATAATAATAAGATCTTAAAGTCCACAACCGAGAGCCCTCCTTTTCGGACTTTTCCGAGTGAGGATGCACACAACATTAACGTGATATAAACCGCGATCGCGGCGGCGAGTGAGTCCTCCCGCGTGGTGTGTGCGTGTGCATGCGTGTGCGTGCCAGGGTCTGTCCAGGGCGTTTTACCAGCCTCCCTGGTAAACCCAACAAACGGCAAGAAACGCAGGCAACGTCGCTCACGTACCATTCTGCAGATGGGGCAACTGAGCCTCGGCGGACGCCAAGGTCACCGCCTGTCCATAGGAGAGTCGGACAAGTGAACCCCACACAGGCCCCACAGGAGAGAAAAGCAGACACGCGTCCACCCAACATCCACCAGACGAGACGTGTGCAAGACTGCCCGGGGCCGACCTTCGAGTCCCAAGGCCAGGAAAACCAAACAATATTACTTGTCCGCCGCAAGTCCGAAGGCCGCCCGCCGGCCCGTCCGCCCGGGGCCTGGACTCTCCAAGGCCGCGCTCCGCACAGTTTCTTCGCCCTGCCGAGCCTCCCCCCCGCCGCCTCCGATCCCGGCTACAATGCAGGAAACGCCGCCGGGGTGGCGTCGAGGGTCCCCGCCGAGGCCTGGGGAGGGCCGCGTGACCTTGGATCCGCAGCCCCCGCCCCGCTCCGGGCCTCAGTTTCCCCGCCGCAGCCTCCCGCCACCTCGCCTCCCGCCTGGGGCAACAAGCAGGCCCCTCGCACGACCACCCGCCTTCCCGCCCCGCTTACGCTGGAAGGCGGCCGCTCCAGGGACGCCCACCATGGCCGAGGGCAGCGCGCTGCCCGCTTCGTCGTCCACAGCGGGCGCAGCCACAGGGGTGGGGGGGGGATTCACACCCGCCCTAGTCGGCCGACACCAACCCAGCCGACGCCTTCGCAGCAGCCGCCGCCGCCGCCGCCGTTAGGCCGCGCGCCGCCCCGCCCCCTCTCTTAGCCCCGCCCCCTCGAGACACGCCCCCGCCGCGCTCTCCTGCTCCACACAACGCACGCGGAAGCCCGCCCCCCCAACTACCTCAAGATAAGCTCCGCCTCCCGCCTAGGCCCGCCCCTTCCGCGCCAATCTGCTACTCAAAACCCGCCCTGCGCGCTGACGTCACGAGGACGGCCCACCTCGTAGTTCTGGACTTCCGGATGCGGCTGGAGCCCAGGCCCAGGCTGCAGGGAGGTATGAGGGCGGGTGGAGGGCGGAGTCGTGGGGCGGGGTTCGGAGGTGGAGGCTACGCCGCCTCAGCTGAGGTCTCCAAGTACCGACGACCTGACATTGCCTTGGCTGTCAGCCTTTCGTGGGCAACACATCCTTCTTCCTCTGTGGTGCGACCTGGCTCAACGGTTAAAGCCGCGCTCGCTTGCAAAGCCTACGGGCCCGGGTTGGAGTCCTTAGGACCCGCGTAAAGACTGATGCACAAAGTGCCAAATGCACCCGGAGTTCATTTGTGGACACGAAAAGCCCTGACGCACTCTTTCCTCTCCTTGCCAATGAAATACTTTTTAAAAAATATATCCTTTTAAGGACTGGAGAGATGGCTTAGCGGTTAAGGCTGATGCATGAAAAGCCTAAGGACCCCGGTTCGATTCTCCAGGTCCCACGTAAGCCAGATGCACATGGTGGCGCAAGCGTCCAGAGTTCGTTTGCAGTGGCTAGAGGTACTGGTGCACCCATTCTCTCTCTCTCTCTCTCTCTCTCCCTTACTCTGTCGCTAATAAATATGTTTTTTTAAAAATCCTTTTAAACTGGGTGTGGTGGCGCTCGCCTTTAATCCCAGCACTCAGACGGCAGAGGTAGGAGGATCGTGAGTTCAAGGCTACCCTGAGACTACATAGTGAATTCCAGGTCAGCCTGGACTAGAGTGAGACCCTACCTCTAAAAAACAAACAAAAAACAGGTAACAGCCGGGCGTGGTGGCGCTCACCTTTAATCCCAGCACTCGGGAGGCAGAGGTAGGAGGATCGCTGTGAGTTCGAGGCCACCCTGAGACTACATAGTTAATTCCAGGTCAGTCTGGACCAGAGTGAGACCCTACCTCGCAAAACCAAAAAAAAAAAAAAAAAAAAAAAAGATAACAAATTGGTCTCTGGAAGTCATCTTTTCTATTTCTTGATTGTTCTTGCTTAGTTTTCAGTGGAATGTTTATGTACTTGGAGGTGGGGGCTTACAAGGCCAGTATTATCAGGTTATCTAAAATCTGGAGGGTTAAGGATACACACACTAAAGAGTCAGGGGTAGCTGGGTGTGTAGCATATCCATGTAATGCAAGCATTCTGGAAACTCAAGCAGGAGGATCATGAATTACAGGTCACCCGGCGCTGCAAGAAGCCCTATCTCAAAAAAAAAAAAAATTGTGGATTCAGGGGGTAAGATGTGTGGCATGCCAGGGCCTCTAGCCACTGCAAACAAACTCCAGTCACATATATCACTTCATGCATCCTGCTTTATGCGGGTGTTGGGGAACTGAACCCAGGCTATCTATCAGCCTGGGCTAGAGTGAAACGGTACCTCATTAAACCAAAAAAAAAAAAAAAAAAACACTTCAACCCCAGCTCTGGTGATTGTTTTCAGACAGAGCCTCACACTGCAGTCCAGGATAGCTTTGAACAGTCCATGCCTATGGCTGAATGTTTTACCTAGTGACAAGAAGGATAAAGATGGGTGATGCTGAAAAAAAAAAAAAACAGGTTGACCTGGAATTAACTATGTAGTCTCAGGGTGGCCTCGAACTCTCGGCGATCCTCCTACCTCTGCCTCCCGAGTGCTGGGATTAAAGGCGTGCGCCACCACGCCCCGCCCTCTCCTAGCTTTTTTGTTGTTCCCTGAGACAAAGTCTTATGTAACCCAGGCTGGACTGGCTTGAACTCTATTCAGCAAGTGATGACCTAACCCTCTGGTCCTCCTCCACCTCCCGCATATTAAGATTACAGGCAGGCGCCACCATGCCCAGTTTTATGCATTCTAGGCAAACACTCTACCAACTAAACTACATCTAAAGCCTCTTGGGATTTTGAGATAGGGTCTCATGTAGCCCAGGGGGCCTCCAGCTTGCTACATAGTCAAAGATGACCTTGAATCTCCATCTTCCTGTCTCCACCTCCCAAATGCTAGGATTATAGGTCTAGACCACTTTCCCCACTTCTTGCTCCCTGTCCTGGCAGGGCTCAAAACTGAACTCATGGCTTCACATGTAACAGTCAAGTATTCTCCCACTGCACTATATTCTCAGTCCTTCCGTTTGTGTATGTGTGCATGCATGTGTGTGTGTTTGCATTTTGAAGCTTTAGCTGGCCACTTTGTGCATGCTATGTAGCCTAGGGTCTCACATAGGGCACTTGTGCTTCAGCCTCCAAAAGAGTTACAGGCAAGGTACACCACACCCAGCCTCTTCAAAGAACTTTATAAAACCTATCTGTGTGGCAGAGAAATATTTGCCATGTCTGTGACTTTTCTGATAAACAAAGCCTTTTCTGCAAAAGAGAAAGAGTCCAAAAGCTCCCAATAAATAGATGAATAAATTGAGTTTCTTGTACTAGCCTTTAATGGTTCTCACAGAAATGTACATATGTTTGTGGTGAAATTTTATTTTATTTTACTTATTTATTTAAGGAAGAGGGATTGAGAGAGGCAGCTAGAGGAAGAGACGAACTCCAGATGTATGTGCCACCTTGTGCATCTGGTTTATGTAGGTTCTGGGAAGTCGAACCTAGGTCCTTAGACTTTGCAGGCAAGTGCCTTAACCACTAAGCCATCTCTCCAGTCCTCATGGTGAAATATTTAAACAAAAACATTATGCTGAGCCTGGCTTTTAGTTCCAGCACTTGGGAGGCAGAGGTAGGAGGGTCGCCATGAATTCGAGGCCAACCTGAGACTACATAGTGAATTCCAGGTCAGCCTGTACTAGAGTGAGAACCTATCTCGAAAAAGAAAAAGAAAAAAAAGAAAGAAAGAAAGATACAGCCACCTCAACTGGAACATGGTATGGAATGATACTCACCCATCCATCATCAAGTTACTCAGCATATTCTTCACAGGACCCATTGGCAAGGAGCTCTCATAGTTGACCAGGTGTTCACTGTGGAACCCAGGCTGGGATAGACTAATTATTTGCCAAGCCTCAAGCCTCTGCTAGGGTGACAGGTGTAAGTCACTACACCCAGCTCTACTGTGCTTCTGGAATCAGCCTGGAGCTTTGATAGCCCTGTGTAGGAACAGCCCTGTAACACTGAGTTGTTCTGTTCCTATCTTATCTAACCACCTGCAGTGACTCTCCTTGCATCTGTATGGGCTCCCTACAGCTTGCTTTTTTTTTTTTTTTTTTTTTTTGGTTTTTCAAGGTAGGGTCTCACTCTGGTCCAGGCTGACCTGGAATTAGCTATGTAGTCTCAGGGTGGCCTCGAACTCATGGCAATCCTCCTACCTCTGCCTCCCGAGTGCTGGGATCAAAGGCGTGCGCCACCATGCCTGGCTTTGTTGTTGTTGTTTTGTTTTGTTTTGTTTTGTTTTTGTTTTGTTTTCAGAGGTAGGGTCTCACTCTAGCCTAGACTGACCTGGAATTCACTATGTAGTCTCAGGGTGGCCTTGAACTCACAGCGATCCTCCTACCTCTGCCTCCTGAGTGCTGGAATTAAAGGTGTGCGCCACCATGCCTGGTATTTTTTAAATTATTAATTTCTTTATTTTTTTGTCACACCCAGCTATTTTTTTGGTCTTTTTTTCAAGGTACAGTTTCACTTTAGCCCAGGCTGACCTGGAATTCACTCTGTAGTCACAGGTTGGCCTTAAACTCAACAGTAATCCTCCTACTTCTGCCTCTGTGTTGGAATTTCAGGCATGTACCACCACACCCAGCCTTATTAATTTCATTTTTATTTATTTATAAGCAGAGAGAGATAGAGAGAATGGACATGCCAAGACCTTCAGCCACAGCAAATGAACTCCAAATGCATGTGCCCCTTTGTGCATCTGGCTTTATGGCTTTAAGTGGATACTGGCAAATCGAACCCTGGTCATTAGGCCTTGAAAGCAAGTGCCTTAATTGCTAAGGTATCTCTTCAGCCCTAATTTCATTTTTTTAAAGAATTGTTTTATTTATTTATTTATTTATTTATTTATTTATTTATTTGAGACACAGAGAATGAGAGAGAGAGTGAGAATGGGTGCTCCAGGGCCTCTAGCCATTGCAAACGAACTCCAGATGCATGTGCCACCATGTGCATCTGGTTTACGTGGGACCTGGAGAATCAAACCTGGGTCCTTTTGCTTTGCAAGCAAGTGTCTTAACCACTAAGTCATGTCTCCAACCCCCCCCCCCTTTTCTGAGGTAGAGTCTCACTCTAGCTCAGGCTGACCTAGAATTCACTATGTTGTGTCAGGGTGGCCTTGAACTCTTGGCGATCCTCCCACCTTTCCATCTTGCTCTTAATAAGGCCCCTTTGAACCTTGTGGCCTTTTAACCTTTTCTTAGCCATTCTGTAATATACTGTATGGTTGTATGAAGTGTAATGTATGATCTGAGGGTTAATCTTTTCTTACATATCTAGTTCCAGGCTAGCCTGGGCTACATGAGACCCTGTCTCCAAAAACATAAAGAGAAGCCGGGTGTGATGGCACATGTCTTTAATCCCAGTACTTGGTGTGCCCATTCTGTCTCTCTGTCTCTCTCTGTTTGAAAATAAATGAATAAATAAATAAATAAATAAATAAATAAATAAAGGGCTGAAGCCTGGCATGGTGCTACATGCCTTTAATCCCAGCACTTGGGAAGCAGAGGTAGGAGGATCGCTGTGAGTTTGAAGCCAGAGAGAGAGATAGAAAGAGGCAGATAGAGAAAGAGAGAGAAAATGGATACGCCAGGGCCTTCAACCACTGTAATTCCAGATGCATGCACTACCTTGTTCATCTGGTTTACGGGGT
Organism: Orientallactaga sibirica; assembly: GCA_036365145.1. Taxonomy (NCBI): domain Eukaryota; kingdom Metazoa; phylum Chordata; class Mammalia; order Rodentia; family Dipodidae; genus Orientallactaga; species Orientallactaga sibirica. The sequence goes on from JAEOAD010000011.1 coordinate 12,702,503, forward strand.
TCCTGGGGAATTGAACCTGGGTCCTTTGGCTTCACAGGAAAATGCCTTAACTACTAAGCTATCTCTCCAGCCCCTCAGCCTACTTTTCTTTAGAGTACAATCATAGTATTTTATTGTTTGGTTTTTCCAGGTAGGGTCTTCATACTTCTGCCTCCTGAGTGCTGGGATTAAAAGCATGAGCCACCACGCCCAGCTTATTTTATTTTTTTAAATATATTTTATTTGCTTATTTGAGAGAGAGAAAGTGGGAGAGAGAGAATGGGCGCACCAGGGCCTCCAGTCACTGCAAAGGAACACCAGATGCATGCGCCCCCTTGTGCATCTGGCTTATGTGGGTCCTGGAGAATCAAACTGGGATCCTTTGGCTTTGCAAGTAAAGCAGACAGCTTCAGGTTCACTGAGATCAACTTCCAGACCAGGCACAGATACGGAGGAAGGATTTACTGACGCTTACAGATCCAGGGGAAGTTCCATAATGGCAGAAGAAGCTGGCCTGCCTTCACAGGACCAGGCAAGAGAGAGAGAAAGCCAAAAGCCAAAAAGCTAAAAGCCACCCAGCACAGCACACTTCAGGAACTCCTGCTAGACACACTTTGCATATCTTTAGATTGAAATCTCAAATCTACCACCACACTTTTAAGATCCGCCCAGTGACATTGCCTCCAGCCAGGTGGATGCAGATACAAACTACAAACTAGTAAAACACTGAATATATTGGGGGACATCTATTCAAACTACCAAACGCCTTAACTGCTAAGAAGGTGTTATTTTATGTCAGGTAGCAAAGAAAGCCTTCTCTAAGAGGGGTGTTTGCACCCCAGAAACCTGAAGAAGGTAACAGAGCTGCCAGGGCTGAATGAGTGAAGGAGAGCCGGGCATGGTGACGGACGCCTTTAATCCCAGCACTTGGGAGGCAGAGGTAGGAGGATAGCTGTGAGTTCAAGGCCACCCTGAGATTACATAGTGAATTCCAGGTCAGCCTGAGCTAGAGTGAGACCCTACCTCGAAAAATCAAAAAAAAATAAATAAAAAATAATAATAAAAAAAAAAGCCGGGTGTGGTGGTGCATGCCTTTAATCCCAGCACTCGGGAGGCAGAGGTAGGAGGATCGCTGAGAGTTGGAGGCCACCCTGAGACTACATAGTTAATTCCAGGTCAGCCTGGACTAGAGTGAAACCCTACCTTGAAAAAACCAAAAAAAAAAAAAAAAAAAAAAGAGTGAAGGAGAAGCTTCTGGCAGAGGGTAGAAGGACCAAAGTCCTGGAGGCAGCATGGGTGGCACAAAAAGGAGATGAGTATATGGCTAAGACTCAGAAAGAGGACTGGAGACAGATTATGTAGGGCCTGTTGTACCATAGTAAGAAATCTGGCTTTATTCTAACTCAATTTTGGAATCACTGAAGTATCACTGAACAGATTTTTTTTTTTTTTTTTTTTTTTGAGCTGTAGCCCAGGCTGACCTGGAATTACTCTGTAGTCTCAGGGTGGCCTGGAACTCATGGCAATCGTCTCATCTCTGACTCCTGAGTGCTGGGATCAAAGATGTGTGCCACCATGCCTGGATTTGATTTTTTTTTTTTTTTTTTTTTTTGTCTTTCAAGGTAGGGTTTCACTCTAGGCCAGACTGACCTAGAATTCACACTAATCTCAGGTTGGCCTCGAACTCACAGTGATCCTTCTACTTCTGCCTCCCGAGTGCTGTAATTAAAGGCTTGTACCACCATGCCCAGGCTATTGAACAGTTTGAGCAAAGAAAATGACATGATGTGCATCCCTGGAGGGTATACTGGAGGAGTGGAAGGTAGAATGTTGGTGGAGTAATTCTGGAGGGAGATCACAGTGTACTGGTAGTGGAATTGTGAAAAGGAATTAGATTGCAAATACTTTTTTTTTTTTGAGGTAGGGTCTCACTCTAGTTCAGGCTGACCTGGAATTCACTATGTAGCCTCAGGGTGGCCTCAAACTCACGGTGATTCTCCTACCTCTGCCTCCCGAGTGCTGGGATTAAAGGCGTGTGCCACCACGCCCAGCTCATAGATTCCAGATACATTTTTAATATTTATTTATTTATTCATAGGCAGAGAAAGATAGAGAAAAGAGACGGAATGAGTGCACTAGGACCTGTAGCCATTGCAAATGAACTCCAAATGCAGGTGCCACTTTGTGTATCTGGCTTGATGTGAGTACTGGAGAACTGAACCTTGGTCATTAGGCTTTGTAGGCAAACACCTTAAACCACTGAGCCATCTCTCCAGCTCAGATTCCAGATACATCTTGAAAGTGGAGGCAGCAGTGTTTGCCGATGGTGATGTGTGGGTTATGAGAATGAGAAAGGTAGCTGGGCATGGTGGCTCATACCTATAATACCACTCTTCAGGAGGCTGAGGCAGGAGGATGGCTGTGAGTTTCAGGTCAGCCTGAGGAACTGTAATAACAAGATCTATCTGTCTCAAGAAAACAAAACAGTCGGGCGTGGTGGCGCATACCTTTAATCCAGCACTCAGGAAAGCAGAGGTAGGAGGACCACCATGAGTTCGAGGCTACCCTGAGACTACATAGTGAATTCCAGGTCAGTCTGGGCTAGAGTGAGACCCTACCTCAAAAAACTAAAATAAAAGAAAGGAAGGAAGGAAGGAAGGAAGAAAAAGAAAGAAAGAAAAGAGAGAGAGGAAGAGAGAAAACAAAACAAATAACAAAACAAAATAAAATAAAGCTGGAATAGTGGGCACACACCTGTAATCCCAGCACTTGGGAGGCAGAGATAGGAGGATTGCCATGAGTTCGAGGCCACCCTGAGTCTATGTAGTAAATTATAGGTCAGCCTCAGGTTGAGGGAGACCCTACCTGGAAAAACAAAAACAAACAAAAGACAAAGATTTGAAGCAGCTGCAGGGATGGGATGGAACGGAGCCCCCAGCTGTCTGCTGAGATAGGGCTGGCTGCAGGATGAGCAAAAGCAAGCGTGCAGGTGTGAGATAGATACCTTGTGATTGCTAAACTCTAGCTTCTCCCCAGAGGTGAGGTGAGGTCACAGTAGATGTGGGCTTGTGTGGTTTGAAATAGTCTGAACGTGACCTACGCATGCCCTTCCACAGCCTATGCTGCAGCTGGGCCTTGGCCATTGGAAGGTTGCCAGTCCGCCCCCCCCCCCCCCCGTCACTCTTTCTCTGAATGCGGTCCATCTGGTTCACCTTCTCCAGGTGTCAGCTGTGCTAGAAGCCACTCATTCCAGGCCCAGACTTCTGAGACCTTAAACTACCTAAGGGTGGCAGTGGGAAGCTGGCCTACAGTTCCTCTAGTCTTTCCTCTCTCATCCTCCCCCAGGCGGTAGAGGCTCCAGCTGAAGCCAGGGACTGAGTTGGGTGCAGTTGTTTCCTGTACAACAGACAATTGAGCCTACCTCTTCGGGGCACAGCTCCACACCTGTTCGCTAGCCTTTCTGCCCAGGTGCAGGCCAGCAGAGACCAAAAGAATGCCCACTCACAGAGATCATTACCCTCATGGGGGTGGCAACAGGAGGACCTCAATTCTAGAAAGGGAAAAATTGGGCAATAAGAATGTCTGAATTAGTCCTTTCCAATAGAATTTCTTGTGATGACCTATATAACTGTACTGCTTAGTTGGAGGGTCACCAGTATATCTAGTTTTGTTTTTTTTTTTTCCCTGGGAATGGAACTCAGGGTCTCTTCAGTCTAGGCAAGTGCTCTACCACTGAGCTAGGTATCCCACCTCAACCCTACATTACTATGTGGCTGCTGTGATTGAGGAACTAAACTGGGGTTGGCAGAGGTAGGAGGATCACCATGAGTTTGAGGCTACCCTGAGACTACATAGTGAATTTCAGGTCAGCCTGAGCTAGAGGGAGACTCTACCTCAAAGAAGAAAAATAAATAAACACATGTGCCTAAGTGGCTCCTGTTTTGGACAACACAATTTTTCTTATCCTTTTGTTTTTTCGAGGTAGGGTCTATGTTCTCACTGTTGCCCAGGCTGACCTGTAATTCACTATGTAGTCTCAAAGTAGCCTTGAACTCACAGCAGTCCTCCTACCTCTGCCTCCTGAGTGCTGGGATTAAGGGTTTGCACCACCACGCCAGCTATGGTGAAGTTCTTTTTTTTTTTTGGTTTGTCCAGGTAGGGTCTCACTCTAGCACAGGCTGACCTGGAATTCACTATGTAGTCTCAAGGTGGCCTCGAACCCAGTGTGATCATCCTACCTCTACCTCTCAAGAACTAGGACTAAAGGCCTGTGCCACCATGCCCAGCTATGGTGCAGTTTTTTTTTCTTTGGTTTTGTGAGGTAGGGTCTCACTCTGGTCCAGGCTGACCTGGAATTAACTATGTAGTCTCAGGGTGGCCTCGAACTCTCGGCGATCCTCCTACCTCTGCCTCCCGAGTGCTGGGATTAAAGGCATGCGCCACCACGCCCGGCTATGGTGCAGTTTTTACTCTCTGCACTTGGGAGGTTGAGGCAGGAAGGATGCTTGAAGTTCAAGGCCAGCCTGAGCTGTGAAGTGAGTTCCAAGTTAGCCTGGGCTACAAAAACAAAAATCACACTCATAAATAAATCGAAAGGACCCTGACCCTGTAGGAATGAGCCAAAGGGCTGTGCAAACTGCTAACGGATGCACATCAGCCTCTTCTGTGAGGGACAAAAGCTCAAGCTCTCGGTCTGGGCTGCAATCGGCCTATAGGGGCGGAGGGACAGGAGGAGGAGGGCGTGCAGGGGCGGCGTGGTCTAGGCCAGCTGGTGTCAGCGACCTGGGACATCAGCTGGCTGGCGGGCCAGGCTGGTGGAAACAATGGGCGCGGGAGGGGGCGGGGAGGAGGGTCTAGCTGGATCCCTTCTCCCTTGGCGCGGGAATCCTCTCCCAGACCCTGACCAGCTGCCGTGGGCACCTTCTCCAGCCTCTGTCCTGGCTCGTGGGGGCGGGGTAGGGGATGGGCATGGAGCTCGTGGGAAGGTCTGTCTGCCACAGCCTGCGGTGGGGTGGTTTAGGTCATAGAACAGAGTAGGCGAGGAGCCTTTACGCTGGTCTCCTGTGTGCCAGACCTTGCTGGAGGATTTGCATATGTCCTTCCGTTTACTCCCCCCCCCCCAAGTCCCGCTGGTCATAGTAATAATAATCATTATCCACAATAGCAGGCCAGGGGCTCCCGCTGAGCCCGCCAGGCTGGGGCTGCAGGCGGTGGTTCAGTTAATCCTCACGATCGCCTTGGGAGCCTAGATTTTTATTGTTGCCCTTTTCCAAATGAGGAGCCCCGGGCTCTGAACCGTTAAGGGACTTTCCCAGCATCGCTGAGCTGGGAAAACGTATTTCTTCCCCACCTGAGGCCCACGCTTCCTAAAGCTTTATCTCCAGGATCCCAAGACCTTTCCCTCCTCGGTGAGCCTTAAATTGGAGCTCCAACTTTAGTGTAATTAGGAGAACTTTATTGCAACAAACGCCCCTGGCCCCTGTAAAGACTTATTGTCTGTAGCTCATGTTGTGTGGGGCTGATTGCTGTGACACAGAGGGATAGAAGGACCAAAGTCCTGGAGGCAGCATGGGTGGCACAAAAAGGAGATGAGTATATGGCTAAGACTCAGAAAGAGGACTGGAGACAGATTATGTAGGGCCTGTTGTACCATAGTAAGAAATCTGGCTTTATTCTAACTCAATTTTGGAATCACTGAAGTATCACTGAACAGATTTTTTTTTTTTTTTTGAGCTGCAGCCCAGGCTGACCTGGAATTACTCTGTAGTCTCAGGGTGGCCTGGAACTCATGGCAATCGTCTCATCTCTGACTCCTGAGTGCTGGGATCAAAGATGTGTGCCACCATGCCTGGATTTGATTTTTTTTTTTTTTTGTCTTTCAAGGTAGGGTTTCACTCTAGGCCAGACTGACCTAGAATTCACTCTAATCTCAGGTTGGCCTCGAACTCACAGTGATCCTTCTACTTCTGCCTCCCGAGTGCTGTAATTAAAGGCTTGTACCACCATGCCCAGGCCATTGAACAGTTTGAGCAAAGAAAATGACATGATGTGCATCCCTGGAGGGTATACTGGAGGAGTGGAAGGTAGAATGTTGGTGGAGTAATTCTGGAGGGAGATCACAGTGTACTGGTAGTGGAATTGTGAAAAGGAATTAGATTGCAAATACTTTTTTTTTTTGAGGTAGGGTCTCACTCTAGTTCAGGCTGACCTGGAATTCACTATGTAGCCTCAGGGTGGCCTCAAACTCACGGTGATTCTCCTACCTCTGCCTCCCGAGTGCTGGGATTAAAGGCGTGTGCCACCACGCCCAGCTCATAGATTCCAGATACATTTTTAATATTTATTTATTTATTCATAGGCAGAGAAAGATAGAGAAAAGAGACGGAATGAGTGCACTAGGACCTGTAGCCACTGCAAATGAACTCCAAATGCAGGTGCCACTTTGTGTATCTGGCTTGATGTGAGTACTGGAGAACTGAACCTTGGTCATTAGGCTTTGTAGGCAAACACCTTAAACCACTGAGCCATCTCTCCAGCCCAGATTCCAGATACATCTTGAAAGTGGAGGCAGCAGTGTTTGCCGATGGTGATGTGTGGGTTATGAGAATAAGAAAGGTAGCTGGGCATGGTGGCTCATACCTATAATACCACTCTTCAGGAGGCTGAGGCAGGAGGATGGCTGTGAGTTTCAGGTCAGCCTGAGGAACTGAAATAACAAGATCTATCTGTCTCAAGAAAACAAAACAGTTGGGCGTGGTGGCGCATACCTTTAATCCAGCACTCAGGAAAGCAGAGGTAGGAGGACCACCATGAGTTCGAGGCTACCCTGAGACTACATAGTGAATTCCAGGTCAGTCTGGGCTAGAGTGAGACCCTACCTCAAAAAACTAAAATAAAAGAAAGGAAGGAAGAAAGAAAGAAAGAAAGAAAGAAGGAAAGAAAAGAGAGAGAGGAAGAGAGAAAACAAAACAAATAACAAAACAAAATAAAATAAAGCTGGAATAGTGGGCACACACCTGTAATCCCAGCACTTGGGAGGCAGAGATAGGAGGATCGCCATGAGTTCGAGGCCACCCTGAGTCTATGTAGTAAATTATAGGTCAGCCTCAGGTTGAGGGAGACCCTACCTGGAAAAACAAAAACAAACAAAAGACAAAGATTTGAAGCAGCTGCAGGGATGGGATGGAACGGAGCCCCCAGCTGTCTGCTGAGATAGGGCTGGCTGCAGGATGAGCAAAAGCAAGCGTGCAGGTGTGAGATAGATACCTTGTGATTGCTAAACTCTAGCTTCTCCCCAGAGGTGAGGTGAGGTCACAGTAGATGTGGGCTTGTGTGGTTTGAAATAGTCTGAACGTGACCTACGCATGCCCTTCCACAGCCTATGCTGCAGCTGGGCCTTGGCCATTGGAAGGTTGCCAGTCCGCCCCCCCACCCCCACCCCGTCACTCTTTCTCTGAATGCGGTCCATCTGGTTCACCTTCTCCAGGTGTCAGCTGTGCTAGAAGCCACTCATTCCAGGCCCAGACTTCTGAAACCTTAAACTACCTAAGGGTGGCAGTGGGAAGCCGGCCTACAGTTCCTCTAGTCTTTCCTCTCTCATCCTCCCCCAGGCGGTAGAGGCTCCAGCTGAAGCCAGGGACTGAGTTGGGTGCAGTTGTTTCCTGTACAACAGACAATTGAGCCTACCTCTTCGGGGCACAGCTCCACACCTGTTCGCTAGCCTTTCTGCCCAGGTGCAGGCCAGCAGAGACCAAAAGAATGCCCACTCACAGAGATCATTACCCTCATGGGGGTGGCAACAGGAGGACCTCAATTCTAGAAAGGGAAAAACTGGGCAATAAGAATGTCTGAATTAGTCCTTTCCAATAGAATTTCTTGTGATGACCTATATAACTGTACTGCTTAGTTGGAGGGTCACCAGTATATCTAGTTTTTTTTTTTTTTTTTTTCCCTGGGAATGGAACTCAGGGTCTCTTCAGTCTAGGCAAGTGCTCTACCACTGAGCTAGGTATCCCACCTCAACCCTACATTACTATGTGGCTGCTGTGACTGAGGAACTAAACTGGGGTTGGCAGAGGTAGGAGGATCACCATGAGTTTGAGGCTACCCTGAGACTACATAGTGAATTTCAGGTCAGCCTGAGCTAGAGGGAGACTCCACCTCAAAGAAGAAAAATAAATAAACACATGTGCCTAAGTGGCTCCTGTTTTGGACAACACAATTTTTCTTATCCTTTTGTTTTTTCGAGGTAGGGTCTATGTTCTAACTGTTGCCCAGGCTGACCTGTAATTCACTATGTAGTCTCAAAGTAGCCTTGAACTCACAGCAGTCCTCCTACCTCTGCCTCCTGAGTGCTGGGATTAAGGGTTTGCACCACCACGCCAGCTATGGTGAAGTTCTTTTTTTTTGGTTTGTCCAGGTAGGGTCTCACTCTAGCACAGGCTGACCTGGAATTCACTATGTAGTCTCAAGGTGGCCTCGAACCCAGTGTGATCATCCTACCTCTACCTCTCAAGAACTAGGACTAAAGGCCTGTGCCACCATGCCCAGCTATGGTGCAGTTTTTTTTTTCTTTGGTTTTGTGAGGTAGGGTCTCACTCTGGTCCAGGCTGACCTGGAATTAACTATGTAGTCTCAGGGTGGCCTCGAACTCTCGGCGATCCTCCTACCTCTGCCTCCCGAGTGCTGGGATCAAAGGCATGCGCCACCACGCCCGGCTATGGTGCAGTTTTTACTCTCTGCACTTGGGAGGTTGAGGCAGGAAGGTTGCTTGAAGTTCAAGGCCAGCCTGAGCTGTGAAGTGAGTCCCAAGTTAGCCTGGGCTACAAAAACAAAAATCACACTCATAAATAAATCGAAAGGACCCTGACCCTGTAGGAATGAGCCAAAGGGCTGTGCAAACTGCTAACGGATGCACATCAGCCTCTTCTGTGAGGGACAAAAGCTCAAGCCCTCGGTCTGGGCTGCAATCGGCCTATAGGGGCGGAGGGACAGGAGGAGGAGGGCGTGCAGGGGCGGCGTGGTCTAGGCCAGCTGGTGTCAGCGACCTGGGACATCAGCTGGCTGGCGGGCCAGGCTGGTGGAAACAATGGGCGCGGGACGGGGGGCGGGGAGGAGGTCTAGCTGGATCCCTTCTCCCTTGGCGCGGAATCCTCTCCCAGACCCTGACCAGCTGCCGTGGGCACCTTCTCCAGCCTCTGTCCTGGCTCGTGGGGGCGGGGTAGGGGATGGGCATGGAGCTCGTGGGAAGGTCTGTCTGCCACAGCCTGCGGTGGGGTGGTTTAGGTCATAGAACAGAGTAGGCGAGGAGCCTTTACGCTGGTCTCCTGTGTGCCAGACCTTGCTGGAGGATTTGCATATGTCCTTCCGTTTACTCCCCCCCCCCAAGTCCCGCTGGTCATAGTAATAATAATCATTATCCACAATAGCAGGCCAGGGGCTCCCGCTGAGCCCGCCAGGCTGGGGCTGCAGGCGGTGGTTCAGTTAATCCTCACGATCGCCTTGGGAGCCTAGATTTTTATTGTTGCCCTTTTCCAAATGAGGAGCCCCGGGCTCTGAACCGTTAAGGGACTTTCCCAGCATCGCTGAGCTGGGAAAACGTATTTCTTCCCCACCTGAGGCCCACGCTTCCTAAAGCTTTATCTCCAGGATCCCAAGACCTTTCCCTCCTCGGTGAGCCTTAAGTTGGAGCTCCAACTTTAGTGTAATTAGGAGAACTTTATTGCAACAAACCGCCCCCTGGCCCCTGTAAAGACTTATTGTCTGTAGCTCATGTTGTGTGGGGCTGATTGCTGTGACACAGAGGGACCGCAAACCACATGACTGGCCCAGCCTATGGGTTTCTTTTTTTTTTGTTTGTTTGTTTTGTTTTGTTTTTCGAGGTAGGGTCTCGCTCTAGCTCAGGCTGACCTGGAATTCACTATGTAGTCTCAGGGTGGCCTTGAACTCATGGCGATCCTCCTACCTCTGCCTCCCAAGTGCTGGGATTAAAGGCGTGCGCCACCACGCCTGGCTCCAGCCTATGTTTTAATGTGTTCCTCCAAAAGCAATTAAAAAAAAAAAAAAGTTTTGCTTGAGCCTGGCATAGTGGCACACGCTTTTAATCCCAGCTCCTAGCATTTGGGAGTCAGGAGTAAGAGGATCGCTGTGAGTTCGAGGCCAGCCCGAGACTACATAGTGACTTCCAGGTCAGCCTGGGCTAGTGAGAGACCCTACCTCAAGAAAAAAAAAAAAGCCAGGCATGGTGGCGGCAGCCTTTAATCCCAGCACTTGGGAGGCAGAGGTAGGAGGATTGCCATGAGTTCAAGGCCATCCTGAGACTATACAGTGAATTCCAGGTCAGCCTGGGCTCCAGTGAAACCCTACCTTGGAAAAAGAAACAAAAGTTTTGCTTACCTTGGCATCTTACCCAGAAAAGGTGGGACTGGGAACCCAAACTCTCAGTTCCTGAAGGTCATCCTCCCTCCAGCACCCCTTGATCCTTGACTGCACTTAACTGCACCAGGTCCTGCCTGCAGGACCGTGATCTGGTAGTGACTCTACACTGTGCCATGGTCTAGGCATAAGGTATGCAGTCAGATAATCAGCCAGCATTGATAAATAGAAACAACAGTCTTAGAAATAAGGGTTATAAACAGAATGATGGTGTAGACCTGTAATGTTAGCGCTCGATAGAGGCAGGAAGATCAGAACTTTAAGTTCATTCTCTTCCACTCCTAACAAATTGGAAACCAGCCTGGAATACAAGAAGACCCAGTTGCAAGAACAAAACAAACAAAAACAATAAAAAACAATGCAGGAGCTTAAAGAGCATTTGATAAGGGAACCAAATCAATCTGATTATTAGAGCTTCCTGGAGGAGGTGGTGGCAGCATTTCAGATCTAGAAAAATGAAAAATGAGAAGATTCCAAGCCCAAGGGGATCACCATACAGATACTCCCTTCCCATTATGTATTTTAATTCCTTTTTCTCCCCTAGGAGTCTGGATCTTTTATTATTATTATTTTGTTTTGTTTTTCAAGGTAGGGTCTCACTGTAGCCCAGGTTGACCTGGAATTCACTATGTAGTCTCAGGCTAGCCTTGAACTCACAGAGATCCTCCTGTTAGGATTAAAGGTGTGCACCACCATTCTCGACTAGATTTTTTAAAAATACTTTTTAATTTTTAAAATTTATTTGAGAGAGAGAAAAGAAACACACACACACAGAGAGAGAGAAAGAGAGAATGTGCGCATCTGGGCCTCTAGCCACTGCAAATGAACTCCAGATACATGCACCACCATCTGCATCTGGCTTACATGGGAATGGGGAATTGAACCTGAGTCCTTAAGTTTCACAGACAAGTGCCTTAACCACTAAACCATCTTTCCAGCCCAATAAATATTTTATTTTATTTATTCATTTATTTTTGAGGTAGGGTCTCACTCTAGCTCAGGCTGACCTGGAATTCACTATGTAGTCTCAGGATGGCCTCGAACTCTCGGTGATCCTCCTACCTCTGCCTCCTGAGTGCTGGGATTAAAGGTGTGCACCACCATATCTGGCTCTCTTTTTTTGTTTGAAGCAGAGTCCCATTCTAGCCAAACTGACCTGCAACTCACACTGTAGTCCAAGCTGTCCTCCTTTCTCAGCCTCCCCAGTGCTGGGATTAAAGATGTGCACCATCATAACCAGCCTGAGCATCACTATTTTTTTTTTTTTTTGGTTTTTTTTTTCTAGGTAGGGTTTCACTCTGGTCCAGGCTGACCTGAAAGTAAATGTAGTCTCAGGGTGGCCTTGAACTCACAGAGATCCTCCTACCTCTGCCTCCCGAGTGCTGGGATTAAAGGCATGCGCCACCATGCCCGGCGAGCATCACTATTTTAAAAAATGATTATATGGTATCTTTGTGCAGTAATTATTACAGAATATTGTATCTACTATATAGTGAGTTCTAGGTCAGCCTGGGCTAGAGTGAAACCCTACCTCGAAAAACCAAAAAAAAAAAAAAAAAAAAAAAAAAAGAATATTGTATCTGTAGTCTGTTTATTCACAAACATTCTTCTAATAAACACTGAGCCCTTACTGTGTGCCAGGTACTGTTGTGGACCCTGAGGACACAGCAGTAAGCAGGACAGGTAAAAGTCCCTACCCTGAACCAGGTGTAATGGCTCATGACGTTAATCCAGAACTCTGGCTGAAGTAGGGGCAGCCTAGGCTACATCGTGACTTCTAGGTCAGCCAGGGATAGAGTGAAACCTTTCTCAAAATACCATATATACACACACAGAAGAAAAAACAAGAAAACCTTCAAGATCATGCTGTGCTACATATATATGGTTCAATCAAGGTCAGTCTGGACTACAGGAAGTTCTAGTTCAAAATAAACAAAAAAGACAACAAAAATGTTCTTGCTTTAGCAGAACTTCTTGTATTTAATAAGGAGTCAGGAAGGAAAACATTTGTTTTTTTTTTTTTTTTTTTTTGGTGGGGGGTGGTTTCTAGGTAGGGTCTCACTCTAGCGCAGGCTGACCTGGAATTCACTCTGTAGTCTCAAGCTGGCCTTGAACTCACAGCGATCCTCCTACCTCTGCTTCCTGAGTGCTGGGATTAAAGGCATGTATCACCACCCCTAGCTGTTCTATATTTTAAAAAACAGATTCTCTTTTTTATTTGTTTATTTATTTATTTGAGGAGAAAGAGGCAGTTCCAATGCAGTGGCTAGAGGCCCTGGTGTGCCAATTCTCTTTCTCTCTTTCTCTTTCACTCAAAAAAAAAAAAAAATACATACATATATATGAAAGGTATTTACCAAAGTGAGCAAATTGTTTGGCCAAGAACTCCCCAAAGCAAATAGCGAGGTTATTTGTTGGTTTACAGTCTTATGTTTCTGGGCAAGAAATTCCTGGAAAAGTCATGTCCGTTGATAAAAAGGACCTTAGAGCCAGGCGTGGTGGCGCACGCCTTTAATCCCAGCACTTGGGAGGCAGAGGTAGGAGGATTGCCGTGAGTTTGAGGTCACCCTGAGAATACATAGTGAATTCCAGGTCAGCCTGAGCTAGAGCGAGACCCTACCAGGAGTTGAGTAACATTGAGGAAGACAATCTCAGTCCTTAGAACTTAGATTCATCTAGTATCCTATTGATGGGAACTTTTTTGTTTTTTTCGAGGCTCAGAGCTGACCTGGAATTCACTGTGCAGTCTCAGGGTGGCCTCGAACTCACCGTGATCCTCCTACCTCTGCCTTCTGAGTGCTGGGATTAAAGGCGTGGCCACCACGCCCAGCTACAGAATTTTTCTTTTTTTACAGTATTTCTCTGCTGCGTGCAGCTCTGCAATGATTGCTAGAGAATTTTCTGGAAAGGTTTCTGAGATCCCCGCCTCTAGCCTGGAGCAGCTAGGTGTGAGCTATGAGCAAGTTCCCTAGAGACCTATGTTCTTTCTAATCCCATCTCCTTGCTTCCCAGAATGGGAAAACCTCCCTCCATGGTCACCATAGCAGACAGCGGGAACTCCCAGGGCCTCGCCCGCCCACACCGGCTGCTTGCCCACCTGCCTGTCTTCCCTTGTTCTGACAGATTAACGATGACCTGTGACCCTGAGAGGCTGGCCACACTCCCGGCCAATTTCAGCCTGTCCAAAGGAGTCCCAGGGGTGGTCAGTGCCTGGGGATGTGTTGGCCAGATGGATCTGGGAGGTCTTGGATTGGTTTATCCCAGGAGGCAGAGCAGGTGGGCAGCCCCTAACACCCCTCCCCCCATTTTCCCCATCATGCATCACTGGGTTGGAGCAGGATCCAGATGGTGGGAATGGGGCAGCCTAGTAGTCCTGGCTTGACAAAGGATCCTCTATGTTACTCCCTCCCCCCTTCCCCCAGCTCAAACTCAGCCAGTCTGGTCTTTGGCTGTCCAATCACTCTGGGCCCTGACCTAATCTGCCCTGGGCCGCCTTTCTGCTGACTGTCACTTCCTCCATTCCATCTGTGGAAGAGTTGCTTTGGAGAGCCTTGGACTTGGAAACCTGTCCATCAACCTCAGGGTAGACAAGTATGACCAACAGAATGTGACTGTTCACGTGGTCATAACTGGTCATAGATTCAAAAGCAATGATAAAAACTCAAAAAAAAAAAAAAAGCAATGAGGGGGTTGGAGAGATGGTTTAGCCATTAAGCACTTGCCTGTGAAGCCTAAAGCCTAAGGGCCTGGGTTTGAGGCTCGATGCCCCATTACCCACATAAGCCAGATGCACTAGGGGGCACACGCATCTGGAGTTCATTTGCAGTGGTTGGAGGCCCTGGCACACCCATTCTCTCTTCTGCCTCTTTCTCTCTCTGTCACTCTCAAATAAATAAATACAAATAAACAACAACAAAAAAAGCAAGGATAGGATTAAGGGCAACGGGGCAGGTAGGGATTAGCTGGTGCCTGATTCTCATTGAAATCATTTGTTCCCTGTGATTGCTTTGGATGACCTCTAGAAGAAGACACTTGCAGAAGAATCTCGTGGTTTGGACTGCTGCAGTTAATCCGGATCAGTTACTGAGAGCGGACCTTTAGTGGGATCCCTATGCTCTCTGCATTTCATCTGCAGTGTGCTCAATCAGTTCCCGTCACAGTGCATAGTGCAGAGGATGAGGTAAAACAATGTAAGGAAAACAACCCTAATGGGGCTGGAGAGATGGCTTAGCAGTTAAGGCACTTGACTGTGAAGCCCTAATTAGGATACAGGTTCCAGTCCCCAGTACCCAAGTAAGCCAGATGCACAAGGTGGCGCATGTGTCTGGAGTTTGCAATGGCTAGAGGTCTTGGTGCGCCCATTCTCTCTCTCTGCCTCACTCTCTCTCAAATAAATACAATAAAACTATCTTTAAGCACTCAGGAAGTCCCTTATTTTCCTGAGACTAGGAAGTGGTTGCAGGTCCAGATGAAAGAGCCTTAGGAAAGGGAGGATCTCAGGGCATACATAGTGGGCAGTTTTAGGCTCAATGTCCTCGCCGAGGATTCCTGAGTTACAATTGTGTTATCTTCTTGTGTGACTCTGGTTCCATATCTGTAAAGTGGGTTAAATGACAGCAGTTGCCTCCCTACGAAGGATGCACTGAGAATTGAATAAATTATCCACCAGGAAGTTTACAGAGCACACTGGTTGATGGAGCTCTTGCTAGCAAGCAAATGGAAGAGTCTGGGCAGGTCTGCTTGAGGAGTCCTTCCGAATGAATTTCAAAGGGTCTCCAACTCAGATGAACCCCAACTGGAGAAAGCACAGGGGAAAGAAGGGGGGAAAGCTGCCTGGGGTGGCAGGGCCCTTGGGACCCTTCCAGGCTCTGCCTCTCTTTGTGAGTCTCTGGGCCTCTGCAGAGTACATGGCTTGGCTGCCATCATTTCTCTGAAGCCTGTGGTTCAAAGATTCTCTTGGTTTCGATCAGCACATGGGAGGCAAGCAAGGCCTGTAAGCCAGGCTAGCAATCATGTGGGGCTGCGTCCTAGAATCCCTCTCCACTCCCCACCCCAGCAGGGCCTGGGCTCTTTTCAATTGGCTCCCTGATGCCAAGTGAAGTCTATTAATATCAAAGTAATGAGGTAATTACAGTGATTTGGAAAAATTACCAGTGAATGCTTTTGAGGGAATTTCTGAGGAGAAAGGAGGGTGTGTGAAACATGTGTGAGGAAAAAGGGAAAGAGAAGCCAGGCGTGGTGGCGCATGCCTTTAATCCCAGCGCTTGGGAGGCAGCGGTAGGGGGATCACCGTGAGTTCCAGGCACCCTGAGAATACATCGCTAGAGAGTGAGACCTTACCTTGAAAAACAAAAAAAAAAAAAAAAAGGGAAAGAGAGAAGAGTTGATCAGGATGAAGTGTGAGAGGGTGAGCTCTAGGGCTGTGAAGTGTGTGTGTGTAACAGCACTGCACATGTGCATGGGACTTCTGGGTAGGGGTAGAAGCATGGGAGGGTATCTGTGTGTATAACCAAGGGACAGGGATTTTCAGGCCCCAGAAAAGCCCTGACTTTGGCTGGTACAAAGTAGTCAATTTCTTGACTTGGGTGAAGGGAAAATCTTGGAGCCAGGGGCCAGTCCCACCCCACCCTGTTTTTTTTTTTTTTTTTTTTCGAGGTAGGGTCTCACTCTGGTCTAGGCTGACCTGGAATTAACTATGTAGTCTCAGGGTGGCCTCGAACTCATGGTGATCCTCCTTTAAAGGCGTGTGCCATCATGCCTGGCTCCTCCTTTTTCATACCTCAGCCTGAAGCCTTTGTTCTTGACTGACCTAGAGCAACCCTCACGCTCAAAAGGCTAAATTAATGTCCCTTGAGAAGGGGGTGGCTCATGCCTTTAATCCCAGCACTCGGGAGGCAGAGGTGTAGAAGGAAAGCTGTGAGTTCGAGGCCAGCCTGAAAGTACATAGTGAATTCCAGGTAGGGTCTTGCTCTAGCTTAGGCTGACCTGGAATTCACTATGTAGTCTCAGGGTTGCCTTGAACTCACGGTGACCCTCCTACCTCTGCTCCCGAGTGCTGGGATTAAAGGTGTGCACCACCACACCCGGCTTGTCCTTAGGTTTCATAGGCAAGCACCTTAACCATTAAGCCATTGTCTCCAGCCCTTTCCTGATCTTTTTTGCTTCTGCCTTCATATCCTGAGTCCTGGGATTACAGATGTGAGCCACCATGGCCCGTTTTATGTGGTGCTGAGGTTCGAGCCCAGGTTAAGTACTCCACTAACTGAACTATATTCCTAGCCCCTCCTTTATTTGAGACTCCCAATCCTCCTGCCTCTACCTTGAAAGTGTTGAGATCACAGATGTGCGCCACCACACTCAGTATATTATTTATTACTTTTCAGTGCTGAGGATCAAAGCATGCTGGGTAAGCACTCTACCAACTCAGCTACATTCCTAGCTATAAATCTGTTGTGTGGTCAGGCATGGTGGTGCATGCCTTTAGTTCCAGCACTTGGGAGGCAAGAGGATCGCCATGAGTTTGAGGCTAGCCTGAGACTACAGAGTGAATTCCAGCCTGGGCTAGAGTGCAACCTTATCTTGTAAAACCAAACAAAAAAAAATTTAAACAAACAAACAAACAAAACTGTGTTGTGTGAATGACAGGGTATTGTGAAGGCAAGGTTGGTCTCAAGCTCACTATGTAGCTGAAGATGACCTTGCACAACTGCTGACCCTCAGCCTGGTTTGTGTGGTGCTGGGGATGTAACTCAGGGTTTCATGCATGCTAGGCCATACTCTCTGCCCTTATTTATTTATTTGAGTTACATTCTTACTCTGTAACCCAGACTGGTCTAGAACTCACTGTGTGACCCAGGCTGGCCTTGAATTCCTCTTGCTTCAGACCGTCGAGTGTTGGGATTCCAGACAAGAGCCAGCAGGAATTAAAATTTGTGGAGTGCAGGGTGTGGTGGCGCACATCTTTAATTCTAGCACTCAGGAGGCAGAGGTAGGTGGAGCACCATGAGTTCAAAGCCACCCTGAGACTACCTAGTAAATGCCAGGTCAGGCTGGGCTAGAGTGAGACCCTACCTGGAAAAAAACAAGAACAAAAAATTATTGGAGACTGTCTTACATGCCAAAAAAGAGCTAACTTAGTACTTCCAGGTCCCTCCTGCCTTTCATTTTCTTAGCCTCATTACACAGGTGAGGAAAGTGAGACTTAGAGGGCAAATGCTGGAGCTAAAGTAAGCCTGATTGGTATACTGGTTCTTTTCCAGACCATGCATGACTCTGGGGTGTAGGTAGGGTGGGCCAGGCATCGTGGTACACATCTTTAATCCTAGCATTTGGGAGGCAGAGGTAGGAGGATCACCAGGAGTTCGAGGCCACCCCAACAGTACATAATGAATTCCAGGTCAGCCTGGGCTAGAGTGAAACCCTACCTCAAAAAAAAAAAAATGTGGTTGGTATAATCGTCATCATCCGAAATGGATATATAATTCTCACATTCTGAGAAGTACTTCAAAAGTGGTAATAGGGGACTAGAGAGATGCTTAGTGGTTAAGGCGCTTGCCTGGGAAGCCTAAGGACCCAGGTTCAATTCCCCAGAACCCACGTAAGCCAGATGCACATGGTGCACATGCATGTGGAGTTCATTTGCAGTGGCTAGAGGCCCTGGCTTGCCCATTCTCGCTCTCTCTACCTCTTTCTCTCTCTCCCTAACACAAATAAATAAATATATTTAAAAGTGATAATATCAGTTGGATGTGGTGGCTCACATCTGTATTCCCAACACTCAGTAGGCAGGAGGATTTCCATGAGTTAGAGGCTAGCCTGGGCTATAGTTTTATAAACATAGTGAGTTCTGGGACAGACTGACCTTCTGGGTGAGACCCTGTCTCAAAAAAATGAAAACAAAGAAACCCAAACACTGGGGGTGGTGGCGAAAGCCTTTAACCCCAGCACACAAGAGGCAGAGATAGGAGAATCTCTGTGAGTTCGAGGCTAGCCTGGGACTACAGAGTGAGTTCCAGGACAGCCTGGGCTAGTAACCTCCAAAACAAAAAACAAACACATAGCCAGCCGTGGTGGTGCACACCTTTAATCCCAGCACTTGGGAGGCAGAGGTAGGAGGATCACCGTGAGTTCGAGGCCACCCTGAGACTGCATAGTGAATTCCAGGTCAGCCTGGGCTAGAGCAAGACCCTCCCTCGAAAAAAACCACATAACACAGTGTTCACTCCCCAGTACCACTAAATAAATGAATGCCTACATGAATAAATAAATAATGTGACAATCTTAAGGCCCATTTTAAGGCCGAATGAGGTGTCACAGGCCTGTGATCTCAGCACTTAGAGGGCTTGAGAAGGATGATTACAATTTTGGGGGCATCCTGGGCTACATAGGGACATCATGTCTCAAAAAAAAAAAAAAAAGGTAGGAGCCGGGCGTGGTGGCACACGCCTTTAATCCCAGCACGTGGGAGGCAGAGGTAGGAGGATTGCTGTGAGTTCGAGGCCACCCTGAGAATACATAGTTAATTCCAGGTCAGCCTGGACCAGAGTGAAACCCTACCTCAAAAAACCAAAAAAAAAAAAAAAAAAAAAAAAAAAAAAAAAAAGATAGGACTTAAGGGATGGCTTAGCAGGTAAGGTGTTTGCCTGCAAAGCCAAAGGACCCAGGTTCTAGTCTCCAGGACCCACAAGGTGGCATATGCATCTGGAATTCGTTTGCAGTGGCTGGAAGCCCTGGCACATCCATTCTCTCTCTCCCCTCTTTCTCTCTGTTAAATAAAAAATGATAAATAGCCAGGCATGGTGGTACACGCCTTTAATCCCAGCACTCGGGAGGCAGAGGTAGGCGGATCTCTGAGAGTTCGAGGCCACCCTGAGACTACAGAGTGAATTCCAAGTCAGCCTGAGCTAGAGTGAGACCCTACCTCAAAAAACCAAAAATAAATAAATAAATAAATAAATAAGTAGATAAATAAGGAGGGGAGAAGTGGAGGGAGGAAGAAGGTTCTTTTTTTTTTTTTTCTGAGGTAAGTCTCACTCTAGCTCAGGCTGACCTGGAATTCACTATGTAGTCTCAGGGTGGCCTTGAACTCTCAGAGATCCCCCTACCTCTGCCTCCCGAGTGCTGAGATTAAAGGCGTGCGCCACCACACAGGGCAGAAGGTTCTTAATTAGCAAGAAGGAAGGAGAAGGCCACTTCATATCCCGTTCTGAGTCTCATTTTCTCCCACATCTCCTAGATCCTGGAACTGCTACCATGGCAGTCTGCTGCCCCCTGCTGGTATGTTCACTCAGGCAAATGATTTTTGTTTTGTTTGCGTTTTTCGAGGTAAGGTCTCACTCTAGCCCAGGTTGACCTGGAATTCACTCTGTATTCTCAGGGTGGCCTCGAACTCATGGTGATCCTCCTACCTCTGCCTCCCAAGTGCTGGTTTGACTCTCCAGGTCCCACGTAAGCCATATGCACATGGTGGCGCAAGCATTTAGAGTTCATTTGCAGTGACTAAAGGCCCTGGCGTGCTCATTCTCTTTTTATTTATTTATTTATGAAAGAGAGAGGCAAATAGAGAGGGAGGGAGGGAGAGAGAATGGGTGTGCCAGGGCCTCCAGCCACTGCAAGTAAACTCCAGATGCACGTGCCACCCTGTCCATCTGCCTTAACATGGGTCCTGGGGAATTGAACCATGGTTCCTTGGCTTTGCAGGCAAGTGCCTTAACTGCTAAGCCATTTCTCCAGCCCAGAGTGCCCATTCTCCTTCTCTCTGTGTCTTTAATAAATAAATAAATAAATAAATAAATAAATAAATAAATAAATAAATAAATAAATAAATCTTTAGGGCTGGGCATGGTGGCGCACACCTTTAATCCCAACACTCGGGAGGAAGAGGTAGGATTGCCATCAGTTTAATGCCACCCTGAGACTACATAGTGAATTCCAGGTCAGCCTGGACTAGAGTGAGACCCTACCTGGAAAAACAAACAAACAAACAAACAAAGAAAGAGGTCTAACCTTCATAGGCCCTTTTCCTGACTATCCACCAGAGGTCTCCCTACCTTGTAAACATCCCCCCCCATATTTATTTACTTATTTGACAGAAAAAGAGAGAGAGAGGGGGAGAGAGGAAATGTGTATGGGCCTCTTGCTCCTGCAAAGGAACTCCAGACAATTATGCCACTATATGCATCTGGCTTTACGTGGTACTGGTGACTTGAACCCAACCATCAGGTTTTGCAAGCAAGTGCCTTTAACCGCTGAGCCATCTTCTCTCCAGCTCTCCCTATTCCTTTCTTTTTCTTTCTTTCTCTCCACCCCTCCCCACCTCCCACCTCTAGCCCAGGCTGACCTGGAACTCACTTTGTAGCCCAGGTTGCCCTTCAACTCATAATGATTGATCCTCCTAATTCAGCCTCCTCAGTGCTTGTATTAAAGGCATGCCCCACTACATTTGGCTTGATCTTGAACTTTTTTTTTCTTTTATTAAAAAGTATGATTTTTAGCCGGGTGTGGTGGGGCACGCCTTTAATCCCAGCACTCGGGAGGCAGAGGTAGGAGGATTGCTGTGAGTTCTAGGCCACCCTGAGAATACAGAGTGAATTCCAGGTCAGCCTGAGCTAGAGCGAGACCCTACTTCAAAAAACCAAAAACAGGGCTGGAGGGATGGCTTAGCAGTTAAGGTGTTTGCCTGCAAAGCCAAAGGACCCAGGTTCAATTCCACAGGACCCACAAGGGGGTGCACGCCAGGGCCTCCAGCCACTGCAAATGAACTCCAGATGCATGTGCCACTTTATGTATCTGGCTTTTGTGGGTTCTGGGGAATTGAACCTGGGTCCTTTGGCTTTGAGGCAAGTGCTGTAACCACTAAGCCATCTCTTTTTTTTTTTTATGTAGGGTCTCATTATAGCCCAGGCTGATCTGGAATTCACTATTTAGTCTCAGGCTGGTCTTGAACTCATGGCGATCCCCCTACCTCTGCCTCCCCAGTGCTGTGATTAAAGGAGTGTGTCACCATACCTGGCTGATCTTGAATTCTTTTTTTTTTTTTATATTTTACTTATTTGTTTATTTGAGAATGACAAAGGGAGAAAGAGGCAGAGAGAGAGAGGGAGTGAGAATGGGTGCGCCAGGGCCTTCAGCCACTGCAAAGGAACTCCAGATGCATGCGCCACCTTGTGCATTTGGCTTACGTGGGTCCTGGGGAATCGAGCCTCGAACCAGGGTCCTTAGGCTTCACAGGCAAGTGCTAAGACATCTTTCCAGCCCCTGATCTTGAATTCTTGATCCTCCTGCCTCTACCTCCTTAATCCTGGTATTATAGGCCCAAGTCTTCGTGCCTGGCTAAAACATTCCTTTATGGTAATTCCTTGCCACCCACGCCAAGGCAGCAAAGAAGGAACCAAAATTCTCCTTTTTGGTTATTTATTTATTCATTATTTTGAGACCGTTCTTAGTATGTAGCCTAGAATGACCTTAAATTGGAAACTCTTCCCTTAGCCTCTTGAGTGTTGAGAAGGGTCATTATGAGACGCTCCACAGAAAACTCGTTACATGTGAAGAACTCAGTCACGGGAATGCTCATCGGTAGTCTGGATGCGCACTGGGTGCAGGAGATCAGGCGTAGAGGAAACCTGCTGCTTGTCCCAAAGCCTGTGCAGAGCAAGCTCCCTGTCTGACCAGTACTTCAGATTCATCTAAAGCTTGATTGTAGAACCCTCAGTGCCTGGGCAGTTCCCATATTTGCTTCCCCTTGGAAGTAAACTGGTTTCCTCTGGGAGCTTTGCCCATGGTTTGGTGGGGAGCCAAGAAGGTGTGTGTGTGTGTGTGTGTGTGTGAGACACCATCAGTGACCAAGGAGGGGGACTAGAGAGCATTCCTCCAGCTACACAGTCCTGAGGAAGCTGGCGGGGGTACAGTTATTGGCCCTGCTAACGCTGGCTGACCAGGGACACTCACACACACAGTGCACACACATTACCATTCCTCAGCCTTGGCTCCTTTCCTCTCATTTGATACACAGAGTAGCCCCTGGGGGAGGAGTTCTCTTTCTCATCAAGTTTGTAGGGCTTCATTAAGCCTCTTTAAACAGAGCAGTACATGGGGGGACTTTTAAGGGTATGCTCTCAGGCTATAGTCCTTGGAAAGGAGTCTTACTTCCCCTTGGGGCCTGTCTGTCTCTGTGTCTTTCTGTAGCCTAGTGTGGCCTTGGACTTGAGATTCTCTTGCTTCTGCCCCTCTAGTACTAAATTATAGGCATGACCCCTTCCACCTATCTTTTTTTTTGTTTATTTTTTCTTTTTCTTTTTTTTTTTTTCTTTTTTTTTTTTTCAAGGTAGGGTCTCACTCTAGCCCAGACTGACCTGGAATTTACTCTGTATGCTCAAGGTGACCTCGAACTCAAACCCACAGTGACGATCCAATCCTACATCAGCTTCTTAGTGCTAGGATTAAAGCCATATGCCATTATGCCTGGCTTTTTTTTTTTTTTTTCTTTGTTGTTTGTTTTTTCAAGATAGGGTCTCTCTGTAAGACAGGCTGACCTGGAATTCACTATGTAGTCTCAGGTGGCCTTGAACTCGTGGCGATCCTCCTACCTCTGCCTCCCAAGGGTTGGGATTAAAGGCGTGCATCATCACACCTGTTTTTTTCTTTTCTTTCTTTTTCTTTTTTTTTTTTTTCCAGGTAGGGTTTCACTCTAGCCCAGGCTGACCTGGAATTTACTATGTAGTCTCAGGGTGGCCTCGAACACACGGTGATCCTCCTACCTCTGCCTCCCAAGTGCTTGGATTAAAGGCATGTGCTACCCTGCCCGGCTCCCCCCCCCTTTTTTTGATATTACTTATTTATACATTTTTATTTTTTATTTTTATTTTTTTTTTTTTTTTTTTTTTTTTAGGGTCTCACTCTGGTCTTGACCTGGAATTAGCTATGTAGTCTCAGGGTGCTCGAACCAGCAATCCTCCTACCTCTGCCTCCCAGTGCTGGGACCTGCCACCACGCCCGGCTAACCTGGAATTCTTTTGTAGTCTCAGGGTGGCTTCAAACTCTCAGCTATCCTCCTACCTCTACCTCCCAGGTACTGGGATTAAAAGCATGTGCCACCAAGCCTGGATCCATTTTTTTCCTCTTTTTTTTTTTTTTTTTTTTTGAGGTAGGGTCTCTCACTGTAATCCAGGCTGACCTGGAATTCACTATGTAATCTCAGGGTGGCCTCGAACTCATGGAGATCCTCCTACCTCTGCCTCCCTAGTGCTGGGAGGTGTGCGCCACTACGCCCGGCTCTGGCTCAATTTTAATAATTTAAAAAATATATATATTTACAAAATTTTTGCTTATTTTTATTTATTTATTTGTGAGTAACAGACAGACACAGAGAGAAAGAGGCAGAGAGAGAGAGAGAGAGAGAGAGAGAGAATAGGCACACCAGTACCTCTAGCCATTGCAAAGGAATTCCAGATGCATGCACCATCTTCTGCATATGGCTTATGTGGTTACTGGGGAATCGAGCCTCGAACCAGGGTCCTTAGGTTTCACAGGCCAGCACTTAACCGCTATGCCATCTCTCCAGCCAGGTTCTTCCATTCTTTCCGCCACCTCTTCTGCAATGGGCCCTAAGCCTTGGAAGGTGTCATAGTGATGTTTCAGTGCTGAACACTCCTCTGTCATGTCTTCTCAGCACTGTGGTGCCTTTTGGGTCATCCTAGTGATCACCACCATCTGGAAAAAGAAGCTTCTCTAACATTACTATATGGGTATGAATGTTAAGAGAAGTGCTTACAGGGCAGTTTGGTGAGCATAATATATGCATTTAGCTAGACAAGAGCAGGTGTTACACTCCTAAGGCTTATGACCTCAATTAATTTTATTTTTTGCTTGGTTTTTCAAGGTAGGGTCTAGCTCTAGCCCAGGCTGACCTGGAATTCCCTATGTAGTCTCAGGGTGGCCTCAAACTCATGGTGATCCTCCTACCTCTATCTCGGAATGCTAGTAAAAGTGCTGGTAAAGGTGTGTGCCACCACGCCAAGTCGCCAAGTCGCCAAGTAGGGAGAGAGAGGTACAGTCTCATTCCCGTTTGTGTATCTAGCTTTACCTGGGTACTGGGAATGGAACTCAGGTTGTTAGGCTTTGCAGGCAAGTGCTTTAACTGCTAAGCCATCTCTCCAGTCCAAAAATGGATGTTATTGACAAGTAAATCATCTAGCACCACACAGACAAGAAGCATAGCGATAATTTAAATTAAAATCCAGCCAAGCATGGTGGCGCATGCCTTTAATCCCAGCACTCAGGATGCAGAGGTAGGAGGATCACCTTGAGTTTGAGACCACCCTGAGATACATAGTTAATTCCATGTCAGCCTGGGTCAGAGTCAGACCCTATCTGTATAAACAACAACAACAAAATCCAAACCTTTGCTTTGCTTTTGTGTTTAAACACAGGGTTTTGGCTCAGTGGATAAGAAGCTTGCTGTGTTCCTAAGTTCAGATCCCTACATCCTACATAAAAAGGTGTAAGTTGTGGTTGTGCACGCCTTTAATCCTAGCACTCCTGATGCAGAGGTAGGAGGATTACTGTGAGTTTGAGGCCACCTGAGATTCCAGGTCAGCCTGGGCTACAATGAGACTCTACCTAGAAAAAGAAAATCCTTAAATAGACACAGAGTCTCGTTATGTATCAAGCACCTTAACTGCTAAGCCATCTCTCTAGCTCTGTATTTAATTTTTACTTATTTATTAGAGAAGGAGAATGAATAGGCACGCCAGGGCTTCTAGCCACTGCAAATGAACTCTAGACACACGTGCCACTTTGTGTATCTGGTTTACGTGGATACTAAGGAATTGAACCGGGCCCTTAGGCTTTGCAGGCAAGTGTTTTAACCGCTAAGCTATCTCACCAGCCAAAAAGTTTATTTTAAGAGAGAGAGAAAATTGGAGCACCAGGGTGACCTCAAACTCACAGCGATTCTCCTACCTCTGCCTCCCGAGTGCTTGGGCTAAAGGCGTGCACCACCACACCCGGCTTGGGCATTTCATATCTAAGTGGGGACTGTATCCACCTTCTTTGCAAACCCTCAGTGCATTCCGCAGATCTCTTCCCAGTGGGCGGGCCTGCCTCTTCATAAACTGCTCCCCCACCCCAAGCCACACTAAGCCACGCCCACAGACCAAAGCGGGGACCCTGAGGTTGGAAAACCACCTCCTTGGCGAAACTGGCTCCCTAGAAACCGGGTCTTGCAAATGTCTCCGGAGCCCAGCGCTCTGCCAACCGTCTCCCTCTCCCTTTCCGAACCTAGTACGGGCATCCCTAGTTCTTTCTTCCCATCTCTGCTTGGAGTCCTCGACGGCGCAGATCTCAGGGTTCGGGGCCCTGCCACGGAGCCCCGCCCCCTCTGGTCACGCCCAGCACCCCACACACCCACACCCAGCACCCCACACACCCACACCCAGCACCCCACACACCCACACTCAGCACCCCACACACCCAGCACCCCACACACTCACACCCAGCACCCCACACACCCACACCCAGCACCCCACACATCCACACCCAGCACCCCACACACCCACACTCAACCTATTCAGTCGCCCGCGTCGCCCCGACCCCCTTCTGATCCTCTTCGCCGCAGGTCGCGCCCCGAAATCCGTAGGCCCCGCCCCTTGCCGTGTAACCACACCCCTCCGTGTACTCCGCCCTCCCCGAAGCTCCGCCCTCCTCCCGCCCCCGAGGCCGGGGCTTAGGGTGGCGGCTGGCCCAGCCCGGGGGTGGGGGCTACCCCGTTTGCCCCAGTGTCCTGGGCTCTCGTTCGGAGCGGACCCCCGGGGGGCTCGCAGGCGAACATGGCGTCCGGCCGGCGCGCTCCGCGTACGGGGCTGTTGGAGCTGCGCGCCGGGCCGGGCTCGGGCGGCGGCGGCGGCAGCGAGCGGTGGCAGCGGGTGCTGCTCAGTGTGTCCGAGGACACGCTGACCGTGAGCCCCGCCGACGGCGAGCCGGGCTCGGAGCCCGCTGTCCCGCGGGAGCCCGAGTCAGCGCACTTGAACGGCGCCGCCGAGCCCGGCGCGGCGCCCCCGCAGCCGCCCGAAGCGCTGCTGCTCCAGCGGCGCCGCGTGACGGTGCGCAAGGCCGATGCCGGCGGGCTGGGCATCAGCATCAAAGGCAAGTGCGGGGCGCGCGGGGCACGGGGAGGTGTGGGGGAGCTGGCGGCGCGCGGAGGACGACGTGCACTGGGGTGTTGGGGGCCGAGGGGACGGACCGACGGAACCGCGGGCACGAGGGCGCCGAGGTCGGGAAGAGGTTCGGGTAGTTTTGGTGGTGTCAGGGGGACTTGGAGGAGGACACAGGTGCGGAAGGGTCCGGGCACACCAAGGACATGGGCGTGTAGCTCTGGATAGAGGCATAGGGTCAGCTAGCGCGGACATCAAGGACAAGAGGGGCCCCCGGGAGAAGTACACAGGAGGGCCAAAGAGGATTGAGGTCTGGGACAGGACTGTGGCAAGGGGCCCCCGGGGGGGGGCGGGTGGAGAAGTGGGGGGAAATTCCTGAGACACAACCGAAGTGCTAGCCCGCAAAGCGTGGACTCTGGGAAACACGGGTGGGGGTGGATGCCAGAGGTGGGTGGAGACACAAGCATAGTCACAGATAACAGGGGAGCAAGGACCTAGACGTCGGAGCCCTCCCCCCAGAACATATACCTAGGATGGGCATCCTGACACAACTGGGAGGGAGTCTCCTGATCTGTGCATTTTCACCATTGACAGGGTGGAGAGAGGGAACCCAGAGTTTCTATTCCTTAATGAGTGCTTCCAGCACCCAAAGCTGACAGCCTCTAATACATACATACATACATACATACACACACACACACACACACACACACACACACATATATACACACACACATACGTTATGTCGAGAGAGAGAGGGAGGGGAGGGGGAAAGAATGGTCATGCCAGGGCCTCTTGTTGCTGCAAACGAATTCCAGACTCATGCTCCACTTTCTGCATCTGGCTTTATGTGGGTGCTAGGGAATTGAACTCAGGTAGTTAGGTTTTGCAGGCAAGTGCCTTAACCGCTGAGCCATCTCTCTACACCCCTGACAGCCTTTTAATTTATTTATTTATTTATTTATTTATTTATTTATGAGCAACAGACAAACAGAGAAAAAGGTAGAGAGAGAGAGAGAGAGAATGGGCGCACCAAAGCCTTCAGCCACTGCAAACGAACTCCAGATGCATGCGCCACCTTGTGCATCTGGTTTACATGGGTCCTGGGAATTGAACCTCGAACCCGGGTCCTTAGACTTCACAGGCAAGTGCTTAACTGCTAAGCCATCTCTCCAGGCCCTAAACCTTTCTTTTTTTGTTTGTTTGTTTGTTTTGCAAGGTAGGGTCTCACTTTGGTCCAGGCTGACCTGGAATTAACTATGTAGTCTCCCGGTGGCCTCAAACTCTTGGCAATCCTCCTACCTCTGCCTCCACAGTGCTGGGGTTAAAGGCGTGCGCCACCACGCCCGGCTGTTTTTGTTTTTTGAGGTAGGGTTTCACTCTAGCTCAGGCTGACCTGGAATAATAATTCACTATGTAGTTTCAGAGTGGCCTTGAACTCACTGTGATCCTTCTATGTCTGCCTCCTGAGTGCTGGGATTAAAGTGTATGCCACCACAGCTGGCTCTCTCTCTCTCTCTTTTAGTATTTATTTGAGAAGGGGAGAAGGAGAGAGAAAGGACTCACTGGTGTCTTTCACTCCTGAAAACATGAACTCCAGACACATATACCACTTCATGCATCTGGCATCTGGCTGTATGTGGGTACTAGGGAATTGAACCCAGGCCATCAGCCTTTGCAAGCAAGCACCTTTAACTGTAGAGCCATCTCTGTAGCCCACCTCTTTTTTTTCTTTTGAGACAGGGTCTCATATCCCAGATTGGCTTTGAACTGGCCGAGTAGCAGAAGATGACTTTAAATTTCTTACTCTTGCTTTCCATCTCCCTAGAGCTGGGCTTACGGCGTGTGCCACCATTCTTGGTTTATGTGGTATTGGGGATTGAACTCAGAAGTTCCTGCATGCTAGGCAAGAACTCTACCAACTGAGCAACTTTCCGAGCCCAATGACAGCCTTGTAAACTTGGAAAAGTCCCCCATCTCTGGATCTCAGTTTCAGTAACAGTGTGGTGAGGCTCCATCCAGCTTTACGATGTTTCAGACAGAGAGCAGGGCTTGCCCTGCCAGCACATAGGAGGTGCTTGACTGATTACTGCTGTTAGGAAAATGGAGGCCAGCAGGAACTCAAAAACAAAACAAAACTAACAACATAGCAAAGTAATCACAGTGCTTAAAAATCCAGGCACCCCCAGCTTTTGGGCTCACGCATTCCTGCCCATCTGTCTGTCAGCTCCCAGCAGAATACCCTGGGAAAGGGTGTCATCTCTTTTAGTACATAGAATGTGTCCCTTCCCAGGTCTCACTAGAGTTGGCTGTGTTTTCTGGTGCCTCTAGATCCTTTGTCCTAGGCTAGGGAGGTGGGAATGGTGACCAGTCCCACTATTGTATGACAGGTATTATGCCCAGTATCCTCAACTCATGGTCCACTTCATTCTGGCAACCAATGGTGAAGGGTAGTGTGTATAATCTCCATTTTACATGTGGAGGAACGAAGAAAAATGATTTCCCCAGGATCAGTCAGTGAATGATAGAACTGGGGTGTGAACCTTAGTGATATATAACACCACTGTTCTAGAGATTGATTGCCCAGGAAGTTGGTTCTTTCCAATGGAAGGGAAAAATCCATAGGCAGCTAATCCCAATGATCAAAATTGGGCAGAAATAGGGAAAAACAGGAGTTGGTACAAGTTTTACCCCAGACTCTACAGGACATAGGACAACAGATAAGCTCAGAGCAGGAAGGAACGTCGAGTTAATATAAGATTCCATTTTGCAGATGGACACACAGACTCCCAGAGGAACATGGTCTTGCCAAGGTCATACAGAGTTACTCTCCAGCTCTGTACTTCCAGGTGGTTGAAAGGATATTATTATTATTATTATTATTATTTAATTTATTTTATTTTTATCTCTTTTTATTTGAGAGAAGGGGAGAGAGAGAGAGAGAGTGGGTGCACCAGGGCCTCCAGCCACTGCAAATGAAATCCATATTCATGTGCCCCCTTGTGTATCTGGCTTACGTGGGTCCTGGGGAGTCAAACCTGGGTCCTTTGGCTTTGCAGCCAAGTACCTTGACCACTAAGCCATCTCTCCAGCCCATTATTATTTTTTAAAATATTTTATTCTTTCTGTTTTTTTTTTTTTTTTTTTTTTTTTTTGCTTTACCGAGGCAGGGTCTCACTCTAGCTCAGGCTGACCTGGAATTCACTATGTAGTCTCAGAGTGGTCTCGAATTCATGGTGATTCTCCTACCTCTGCCTCCCAAGTGCTGGGATTAAAGGCATGTGCCACCATGCCTGGCTAATATTTATTTATTTGAGATAGAAAGAGGGAGAGGGAGAGAGAGAGAGAATCGGCAGGCCTGTGAACTCCAGAAGCCTGTACCACCTTGTGCATTTGGCTTATGTGGGTCCTGGGGAATCGAACCAGGGTCCTTTGGCTTTGCAGGCAAATGCTTTAACCATTAAGCTATCTCTCCAACCCAAAAGGATATTGTTTTTCTTTTGAGACTTCAAGGCTCTATCGCATAAATGGAGACTGAGCTCCTGTTGCCATGGTAACTTCCCCTCTAGGGTCTAGCTGAGTCCAAGGCAGCAACAAATGAGCATAGCTTCAAACTGAACTAAAGTCCCTTCGCTTAGGTGGGGAAGGACAGATATAAATAGAAACACTTCCCTCTCCTAGGCCTCAGGTCTGTGCAGTGCTCTGAGCAACTGTTGAACCTGTGTGGGGATTAGAAGAGGTGTTCTAGGCCCAGCTCCAAGTTGTGTGACCTTGGAGCAGTGATCTCATGCTCTGGGGTGTTCGCTCCTCAACTTGAGTCCTTTGAGGATGGACTTGGAGTGGGATATCTGAGGGCCTGACTTGAATTTACTATAGCCACAGGATTGAGTGTTGGATCCTTTTTTTTTTTTTTTTTTTTTTTTTTTTTTTTTGAGGTGGGGTTTCGTTCTAGTCCAGGCTGACCTAGATGGAATTCAGGTCTCAGATATCTGCAGTCCTTCTACCTCTGCTTCCCAAGTGCTGGTATTAAAGGCATGCATCACTTGCTAGGAGTGATGTTAAATAAATAAATAATAAAATATGTTATTTTACTTTGTTAGAGAGAGAAAGAGGCAGATAGAGAATGGGCAAGCTAGAGCCTCTAGCCACTGCAGAACGAACTCCAGATGCATGTGCCACCCTAAGCATCTAGGTTACTTGGGTACTGGCGGATGGAACCTGGTTCTTAGGCTTCACAGGCAAGTGCCTTAACTACTAAGCCATCTCTCCAGCCCCTTGATCCTCTTTTTTTTTTTTTTTTTTTTTTTTTTTTTGGTTTTCCGAGGTAGGGTCTCGCTGTAGCCCAGGCTGACCTGGAAATCACTCTGTATTCTCAGGGTGGCCTCAAACTCATGGCAATCCTCCTACCTCTGCCTACCGAGTGCTGGGATTAAAGGCATGTGCCACCACGCCTGGCCCCTGGATCCTCTTTTTAGAAAGGGTCTTGCAGCTGGGCATGGTGGTACACACTTTTTAAAAATTTTTATTTTTATTGACAGCTTCTTTAATTGTACACAATATCCCATGTTATTTCCCTCCCTCTCCCCACTTTCCACTTTGAAACTTCATTCTCCATCATATCCCCTTCCCGCTCAATCAGTCTCTCTTTCAGTTTGATGTCATGATCTTTTCCTCCTATTATGATGGTCTTATGTAGGTAGTGTCAGGCACTGTGAGGTCATGGATATCCAGGCCATTTTGTGTCTGGAGGAGCATGTTGTAAGGAGTCCTACTCTTCCTTTGGCTCTTACATTCTTTCTGCTACCTCTTCCGCAATGGACCCTGAGCCTTGGAAGGTAGGGTTGAGACGTTTCAGTGCTGAGCACTCCTCTGTCACTTCCCAGCACCATGGTGCCTTCTGAATCATCCCAATGTTGCCACCATCTGAAAAGAGAAGCATCTCTAACCAAAAGTGAGAGTAGCATTAACATATGGGTGTGGACATTAAGAGAAGTGCTTACTGGGCAGTTTGGTGGGTATAGTATATACATTTAGCGAGACTCCAGCAGACATTACACCCTTAGGGCTCATGACTACCCCTGTGGTACGTTTTCAGTATCAGGGATGTGTTCCCTTCCATGCGGGCCTCCAGTCCAATTAGAGAGCAGTTGGTTTCCTCCATAACAGACATGCCACTATTGCACCCGTTGGCTCATTTGGCATGGCTGGCCAAATTTAAAGCTTGCATTGTTCACTGTTGAGTACCTTCACTGGTGTTTTCTCTCTCCCATTGACCTGCATGCAGTGTAGCTTTTTCCAACTTTCTGTCAGCTGGTCCTCAAGGAGGAGGCTTTCAGCTCAGCTCCAGCAGGATTTCTCAGTGAACTTGCCACCCAAATATGTGGAGTCTTCAGCAATAGGGTCTTGTGGTGCACACTTTTGATCCCAGTGCATGCATTTAGAGTTTGTTTGTAGTGGCTGGAGGCCCTGGTCTGCCCATTCTCTCTTTGTCTCTCTGCCTCTTTCTCGCAAATAAGTATTTTTTATTTATTTGAGAGAAAGAGGCAGAGAGAACGAGAGAAAAAAAGAGAGAGAGAGAGAGGGAGAGAATGGGCCTTCCAGGGCCTTTAGTCACTGCAAACAAACTCCAGATGCATGTGCATCTGCCTTTATGTGGGTACTGGAGAATCAAACTCAGGTCCTTAGGCTTTGCTGGAAAGCACCTTAATCGCTGAGCCATTTTTACAGTCCCCAGACTGCTTTTTAATTTCTTTTATTTTAGAGAGAGTAAGAGAGAGAGAGATACAGAGAGGTGAGATAGAGAATTGGTGCACCAGGGTGTCAGCCACTGCAACTGAACTCCAGATGCTTGTACTACCTAGTGGGCATGTGCAAACTTGTGCTTGCCTCACCTTTGTGCGTCTGGTTAACGTGGGATCTGGAGAGTTGAACATGGGTCCTTAGGCTTCATGAGCAATTTCCTTAACTGCTAAGCCAATTTTCCAGCCCCCAGGCTGTTTTTCAACTCACTGTTGACCGTTATGGTCTTAAACTTGGAGCAATTCTTTTTTTGGTAATATTTTATTTGTTTATGTGAGAAACAGAGAGAGAGAGAATGGGCATGCCAGGCCTCTAGCCACTACAAACTAACTCTAGATGCATGCACTACTTTGTACATCTGGCATTATGTTGATACTTGGGACTTTAACTCAGGTCCTTAGGCTTTGCAGGAATGTGCCATAATCACTGAGCCATCTCTCCAGCTCCCCCCTTTTATTTATTTATATTTTTTGGTTTTTCGAGGTAGGGTTTCACTCTAGCCCAGGCTGTCCTGGAATTCCCTATGTAGTCTCAGGGTGGCCTTGAACTCACAGTTGATCCTCCTACCTCTGCCTCCCGAGTGCTGGGATTAAAGACATGTGCCACCATGCCCAGCTCATTTTATTTTACTTTTATTTATTTTTTTTTTTTTGTTTGTTTATTTATTTATTTATTTATTTATTTATTTATTTAGGGCCTCCAGAGAAAAAGAACTCCAGATGCATAGATAGAGAATGGGGGGTCCTGGGGCCTCCACGCTTTTGGTTTTAATGGGCAAGTATTTTAAAGAACATTTCTCCAGATTTTATTTATTTATTTATTTTTTTGGTTTTGCAGGTAGGGTCTCACTCTGGTCCAGGCTGACCTGGAATTAACTATGTAGTCTCAGGGTGGCCTCGAAGTCTCGCGATCCTTTTGGTTTTGCCTCCTAAGTGCTGGGATTAAAGGCGCTAAGCCATTTCTCCAGCTTGTTTATTTTACTTTTTAAAATTTATTTATTTTTTTGGTTTTTCAAAGTAGGTTCTCATTCTAGTACAGGCTGACCTGGAATTCACTATGTAGTCTCAGGTTGGCCTTGAACTCATGGCAATTCTCCTACTTCTGCCTCCTAAGTGCTAGGACTAAAGGCATGTGCCACCATGCCCAGCCACTAAAAGAGACCTTTTTTGTTTGTTTGCTTTTTTTTTTTTTTTTTTTTTTTTTCGAGGTAGGGTCTTACTCTGGCCCAGGCTGACCTGGAATTAACTATGTAGTCTCAGGGTGGCCTTGAACTCAAGGCAATCCTCCTACCTCTGCCTCCCGAGTGCTGGCATTAAAGGTGTGCGCCACCACGCCCGGCCTTTGCTTTTTGTTTTTTTGAGTCAGGGTCTTACTCTAGTTCAGGCTGTCCTGGAATTCATTATATAGTCTCAGGGTGGCCTTGAACTCCTGGCGATCCTCCTACCTTTGCCTCCCAAGTGCTGGGATTAAAGGCATGTGCCATTACACCCAGACAAAAGATACTTAAAAAATATTTAATTTAATTTATTTATTTGAAAGAGGCAGGGGAGGGAGATAGAGAGAATGGGTATGCCAGGGCTTCCAACTGCTGGAAACGAATTCCAGATGTGTGTACCACCTTGTGCATCTGGCTTACATGGATTCTAGGGAACCGAACCTGAGTCCTTTGGCCTTGCAGGAAAGTGCCTTAACCACTAAGCCATCTCTCCAACCCACAAAAAAAGACTTTAAAAAAATTATTTATTTATTTATTTAATTAATTAATTTATTTATGAGAGAGAGAGAGAGAGGAGAGGAGAGAATATGTGCACGCCAAGGCCTCTAGCCATTGCCAATGAACTCCAGACCCATGGGCTACCATGTGCATCTGGCTTACATGGGTACTGGGGACCAAATCTGGGTCCTTAGGCTTTGCAGGCAATCATGTTAACTGCTAAGCCATCTCTCAAGCCCCAAAGTTTTCTTTCTTTTTTTTTTTTTTTGGAGACAAAAAAGACAGGGTCTTGCCCTGAGGCCCTGGTTTGCTTTGAATGCTCCACAGTCACTTGCCTCAGCCTCTTGACTGCTGCGATGTGCCAGCATGCCCCCGCTATGTGCTGAACTTCTGACTCCTTATCCTCCTATCTGTCCTTTCCCAGCAGCGGCCCTGGTGCCAAGGGAGTCCTTGAGAAGCAGTTTCACCTGATGTGATTGCCAGGTGTTGAAGCACCTGCCTCAGTTTCTGCTTCCTTCTGTGCCTATGCAGGGGGCCGGGAGAACAAGATGCCTATCCTCATTTCCAAGATCTTCAAAGGACTGGCAGCAGACCAGACTGAGGCCCTCTTTGTGGGGGATGCCATCCTGTCTGTGAATGGTGAAGACTTGTCCTCCGCCAGCCATGATGAGGCTGTGCAGGCTCTCAAGAAGACTGGCAAAGAGGTGGTGCTGGAGGGTAAGCACTCAGCCACGAGGGCAGGAAGGGCTGTTTCACTTCTTCCCTATCTCCTCAGGCCTAGAGTGGCCCCAGTCTGGCCTTGGGGAATGGAAAGTAGGCAGAGTTGAAATCGGAATCAGGCCCTGCTTGAGATCAGCACCAGGTGGTGGGTGGAGGGAGAGCTGGCCTAGAGCTGAGCAGGCTTGCTTTATAGTTTTTTTTTTTTTCAAGGTAGGGTCTCACTCTAGTCTAGGCTGACCTGGAATTCAATATGTAGTCTTGGGCTGGCCTTGAACTCACAGCGATCCTCCTACCTCTGCCTCTCGAGTGCTGGGATTAAAGGCGTGCACCACCACACCAGGCTTTGCATTTTTTTCTCTTCGGCTCAGTAATAATGTGACCTTGGACCATCACTTCATTTTCCCAAGCCTTAATTTTCTCTCCTTAAGATGGAGATGTATCTCCTGGGTTTTCTTTTTTCTTTTCTTTTCTTTTTTTTTTTGATTTTTTAATTTTATTTGAGAGCAACAGACAGAGAGTGAAAGAGGTAGACAGAGAGAGAATGGGTGCGCCAGGGCCTCCAGCCACTGCAAACAAAGTCCAGATGCATGTGCCAATTTGTGCATCTGGCTTACGTGGGTCCTGGAGAATCAAGCCTCAAACCAGAGTCCGTAGGCTTCACTTAACTGCTAAGCCATCTCTCCAGGCCCTCTCCTGGTTTTTCTGTGTGGTGAATAGGACTGAAGGCATAAGGCCTTCTGTAGTCTTGTACTTACAAGGTATAAGATGTAAGAGGAGAGTGCACTGATATAAGATTCTTTCCTGAAAGGCCTTGGGAAGTTTATTTATTTGTTTATTTGCAAGCAGAGAGAGAAAGAGGGAAGAGAATCAGAGAGAATGGGTGCTAGGGCCTCTAGCCACTGCAAACAAACTTTAGGCTCATGCACCACTTTGTGCATCTGGCTTTATGTGAGTACTGGGCAATAGAGCCCAGGTCATTTAGCTTTGAAGGAAAACACCTTAAGCGCTGTCCATCCCCATGAAAATTTAAATTTTTAAATTTTATTTTATTTTAATTTTTGGTTTTTCAAGGTAGGGTCTCACTCTAGTCCAGGCTGACCTGGAACTCACCTTGTAGTCTCAGGGTGGCCTCGAACTCATGGCAGTCCTCCTACCTCTGCATTCCAAGTGCTGGGATTAAAGGTGTGCGCCACCACGCCCGGCAAAAATTTAAATTTTAAAAAATCTATGTATTAGAAAGAGGCAGAAAGAGAGAGAGAGAGAACAGGCTCATCAGAGCCTCTAGCCACTGCACAGGAACTTCAGATACATGTGCCACCTTACGTGGGTACTGGAGAATTGAACCTGGGTCCTTAGGCTTTGCTGTCAAGTGCCTTAAGCCATCTCTCCAGCCCAGGGAGCTTTAACACCAAGTTCTTTTAGTGCTCAGGGATTCTAAAATCCTGAGTCCCATCTTCCTTTGGGAGAGAACTTGGCTACCAGGTGGTAAGACATCACATTCTCTTAGCAAGGGAGAACCTTTGTTGGGTAGCTTTCTTTTTTTTTTTTTTTTTTTTTGTAGGGTCTCACTCTAGTCCAGGCTGACCTGGAATTCACTATGTATTCTCAGGGTGGCCTCGAATTCACGGTGATCCTCCTACCTCTGCCTCCCAAGTGCTGGGATTAAAGGCGTGAGCCACCACGCCCGGCAGGGTAGCTTTCTTTACTAAGCCTTCACTGTGTGGTCTTGGATGAAAACTGCACCTCCTTTGGGCTTCAGTTGTCCCATCAGTCTTGGTAGGATCCCTGCTGTGGTTGTCTGGTATCTGCCTTTTGACATCCCCTTCAGAAGGTTTCTGCTTGGCTCAGCCCTTTCCTCAAGCTCCGCTCTGTCGGCTCTGGAAGCCTGTGGGGGCCTGAGGAATGTGTCTTTGGCTCACTGCCCAGAATAGGCCCAGGGAGATGGTGGGGGCTGACGGATAATGTCATGGCCAGCAAAGCTGCTGAGCTCAGTTCAGGCCCAAATCCTGCCAGGTTGCCTTGGTTTCCCCAAGGCCATAGATGCAGAGGCTGTGGGACCCTAGGAGACCTTTATCATTCTCATGGCCCCAGATCTCAATTCTGACTATATATTATATTATATTATATTATATTATATTATATTATATTATATTATATTATATTTATTTATTTTTGTTTTTCAAGGTAGGGTCTCACTCTAGCCCAGGCTGACATAGAATTCACACTGTATTCTCAGGGTGGCCTTGAACTCATGGTGATCCTCTTACCTCTGCGTGCTAGGGTTAAAGACATACTCCACCAAGCCCTGCTGCAGTTTTATTTTATTTTTACACTTTAAGCATGGGTCTATAAATATTTCTGATATATTTTCTTTCTTTTCTTCTCTTTTTTTCTTTCCTTTCCCCTTTCTCGTTCCATTCCTTCCTCTTTCTTTACTTTTCCTTTCTTTCTTTTTTCTTTTCTTCTTTCTTTCTTATTTTTTGTTTTGTTTTTCCCAGGTAGGGTTTTTTTTTTTTTTTTTTTTTTTTTTTTTTTTTCTTTCTTATTTTTTGTTTTGCGATCCTCCTACCTCTGCCTCCCGAGTGCTGGGATTTTTCCCAGGTAGGGTTTTACTCCAGTCCAGGCAGACCTAGAATTAACTGTAGTCTCAGAGTGGCTTCTAACTCCTGGCTATCCTCCTACCTCTGCCTCCTGAGTGCTGGAATTAAAGGCATGTGCCACCATGCCTGGCTTACTTTTCCCTTTTTTTTTCTTTCTTTTCTTTAATGTTTTATTTTTTATTTATTAGAGAGAGAGAGAGAGAGATACAGAAATAGGCAGGTAAAGAGAGAGAGAGAATGGGAGCACCAGGGCCTCCAACTACTGCAAATGAACTCCAGATGTGTGTGCCCCCTTATGCATCTGGCTTACATGGATCCTCGAGAGTTGAACCTGTGTTCTTTGGCTTTGCTGGCAAGTGCCTTAACTGCTATGCCATCTCTCCAGCCCTACTTATCCTTTCTTTTTAAGCAGGGTTTCATGGAGCCCAGGTTGGCTTTGAATTGGCCATGTAGCTTAGTATGTCTTTGAATTCTGATCCTCCTGCCTTGACCTCCCAAGTGTTGGGATTACGTCATGTGCCACCACCCCCAGTTTATGTGGTGCTGAGGATCAAACCCAGGGCTTTGTACATGCCAGCTGCCAATTGAGCTACATCCCAGTCCCAGTCCTTGTTTTTTTTTTTTTTTTTTTGGCAGCTCCAGGTCCTCCAGCCACTGCAAACAAACTCCAGACACATGTGCCATCTTGTGCATCTAGCTTACATGGGTTCTGGGGAGTTGAACTTGGGTCCTTAGGCTTCACAGGCAGGAGCCTTAACTGCTAAGCCATCTCTCCAGCCTATTGCATTCTTTTAATATTTAAAAAGGACATTTTTTTTTTATTTTCAAGGTAGGGTTAGGGCTTGCTTTAGCCCAGGCTGACCTGGAATTCACTATGTAGTCTCTGGATGGCCTCAAACTCACAGCGATCCTCCTACCTCTGCCTCTTGAGTGCTGGGATTAAAGGCATGCGCCACCATGCCTGGCTTGGCACAAACTTTTAATCTCAGCACTTGGGGAGGCAGAGGTAGGAGGATCGCTGTGAGTTCGAGGCCACGTTGGGACTACAGAGTGAGTTCCAGGTCAGCCTGGGCTAGAGTGAGACCTTACCTCGACAAAAAAAATAAAACAAAACAAAAAAAAGCCGGGCGTGGTGGCTCACGCCTTTAATCCCAGCACTCAGGAGGCAGAGGTAGGAGGATTGCCGTGAGTTCGAGGCCACCCTGAGACTACATAGTGAATTCCAGGTCAGCCTGAACTAGAGTGAGACCCTACCTCGAAAAAAAAAAAAAAAAAAAAAAAAAAAAAAAAAGCCTGGAGAGATGGTTAAAGCACTTGACTTCAGAGCCTAACAACCTGAGTTCAGTTCCCCAGTAT
The DNA here is from genome assembly GCA_036365145.1 of Orientallactaga sibirica. NCBI lineage: Eukaryota > Metazoa > Chordata > Mammalia > Rodentia > Dipodidae > Orientallactaga > Orientallactaga sibirica. The sequence goes on from JAEOAD010000011.1 coordinate 12,741,253, forward strand.
CCACATAAAGCCAGATGCACAAAGTGGCACATGCATCTGGAGTCTATTTGCAATGGCAAGAGGCCCTTGTGTGCCCATTCCCTCTCTGTCTCTTATATGTCTCTGCTTGCAAATAAATAAATAAATAAATAAATAAAATATTTTAGGGGCTGGAGAGATGGCTTAGCAGTTAAGGCACTTGCCTGCGAAGCCTAAGGATCCAGGTTCAATTCTGCAGGTCTCAATTCTCCCATGTAAGCCAGGTGCACAAGGTGGTGCATGCATCTGGAGTTTGTTTGCAGTGGCTAGAGGTCCTGGCACGCCCATTCTCTCTCTCTTTAATAAATAAATAAATAAAAATAAAATATATTAAAAAGAATAAGGTGGGTGTGGTGGCGCACGCCTTTAATCCCAATACTTGAGAGGCAGAGGTAGGAGGATTGATGTGAGTTCAAGGACACCTTGAGACTACATAGTGAATTCCAGGTCAGCCTGAGCTAGAGTGAGACCCTACCTCGAAAAACTAAAAGAAATAAAAATAAAAATGTAAAAAGAATAAATGGGGGAACTGGAGAGATGGCTTAGAGGTTTAGGCGTTGGCCTACAAAGCCAAAGGATCCCAGTTTGATTCCCCAGGACCCACATAAGCCAGATGCACAAGGGGGCGCATGCATCTGGAGTTCGTTTGCGGTGGCTGGAGGCCCTGGCGTGCCCATTCTCAATCTCTCTCTCTCTCTCAAAAATAAATAAATAATTAAAAAAAAAGAATAAATGGGACTGATTCCAAAATAATAGCCCTTGAAACCTTAAGCATATTAATCGTGTATATAGATAGATAGATAGATAGATAGATAGATATAGATATAGATATAGATATAGATATCTGTCTCTAAGTAGTACTCTATCACTGAGCTATATTCCTAGCCCCTAGAAATCATATTTTAACAGCAAAATCAGCTAATAGGATCATACATAAATCATTTGGATATAAAACTTTTTCTCTCAGATACCTTGTTATTTTGATAGCCAGTAATATCTTTAAAAACAGTTGACACAAATGTCACATTTTCTTTTTTTTTTCTTTTTTTCGAAGGAGGGTCTCTAGCCCAGGCTAACCTGTAATTCACTATGTAGTCTCAGGGTGGCCTTGAATTCCCAGTGATCCTCCTACCTCTGCCCCCCAAGTGTTGTGATTAAAGGTGTGCGCCACCATGCCCGACCTATTTTTCTAATTTTTTAAGGGCGGGAGGACTTATTTTAGCTTATAGTTTGAGGATATGAATTCCATCAGGGCAGGAAGGCATGACCGAGTTCATGGTGGAGGAGGTTGTACCAGGAACTCTTGACAGCTCCACAGATCAGGAAACAGAGTGAAATATCACATTTTAGTTGGCTTGAAAACTCTTAGTCCCTGCTGTTTGAACGATTAGTTTATAGATGGCAAAATTTCTACTGGACCTACACTTTCCCCTCTTTAGATTGAGGACAATTTATTTGAGTTCTTAGCATGTCCATCATTCTGAGAAAGACGGTTGATGAGAGGAGGCGGCAGGAAGATTTGGGGAGATAAAAAAAGACATTTTGGGGCCTGGAGAGGTGGCTTAGCGGTTAATGCACTTGCCTGTGAAGCCTAAGGACTCAGGTTCAATTCCCCCAGCAAGGACTCATCTGTAGTGGCTGGGGTCCCTGGTGCACCCATTCTCTCTCTTTTTGAAGGGTCTCTTCCTTTTTTTTTTTTTTTTTTTTTTTTTTGGTTTTCGAGGTAGGGTTTCTGTGGTCCAGGCTGACCTGGAATTAACTATGTAGTTTCAGGGTGGCCTTGAACTCACGGTGATCCTCCTACCTCTGCCTCCCAAGTGCTGGGATTAAAGGCGTGCGCCACCACGCCCGGCTGGGTCTCTTCCTTTTTCTTCTTTTCTCACTTTTTTTGTGGTTTCCTTTTTCTTTTGCTCTATTTATTTATTTTGTATATGTGCATGTGGTATACATACATAAATGTATGCGTATAGGTACGTGGGGGCAGGTGTTGACTTTGGTTGTCTTCCTAGATGTTTCTCTGCTTCATTTACTGAGGCAGGATCTCTTGGTTGAACTCAGAACTTGCCAATTCAACTAGTCCAGCTAGTCAGCTCACCCTGGAAATCCCTTGTTTATGCCTCCTGAGTGAGTGCTGGGATTACAGGTAGGTTGCCATGCCTATCTGGCATTTATGTGCATGCTGGGGATTTGGGCAGCAAGTGCTTTTTGAGCTCCTGGTTGCTTTTTTTTTTTTTTTTTTGCGAGGTAGGGTCTCACTCTGGTCCGGCTGACCTGGAATTAACTATGTAGTCTCAGGGCAAGTGATCCTTTATCCACCGAAGTGCTGGGAGCCATCGCCCCAGCTCCTGGTTGCTTTTTAAAATTATTTTTAATTAAAATATATAAATATATTTATTTATTTGAGAGAGAGAAAGAGAGAGAGAGAGAGGGAGAGAGAATGGGCGTGCCAGGGCCTCCAGCCCTGCAAAGGAACTCCAGATGCATGTGCCCCCTTGTGCATCTGGCTTACATGGGTACTGGAGAATCGAACTGGGATCCTTTGGCTTTGCAGGCAAATGCCTTAACAGCTAAGCCATCTCTCCAGCCCCAAATTATTTTTAATTTTATTATTTATTTGAGAGAGAGAGAGAGAAATACAGAAATAGGCAGGTAGAGAGAGAGAGAGAGTGGGTGCACCAGGACCTCCAGCCATTGCAAATGAACTCCAAATGCATGCACCCTCTTGTTTATCTGGCTTATTTGGGTCCTGGAGAATTGAGCCTTGAACCGGGGTCCTTAGACTTCACAGGCAAGCGTTTAACCACTAAGCTATCTCTCCAGCCCCAATTTTTAATTTTTATATCTTTAGTATTTCAAGGTAGGGTTTTGTTCTAGCCTAGGCCTATCTGGAATTCACTATGTAGTCTCAGGGCCTTGAATTCATGGTGATCCTCCTACCTCTGCCTCCTAAGTGCTGAGAATGGGCACATCAGGGCCTCTAGCCACTGTAAATGAACTCCAGATGCATGTGCCACTTTGTGCAGCTGGCTTATGTGGGTACTGGGGAATCATACCTGGGTTCTTAGGCTTCGCAGGCCTTTGCTACCATGCTCTGGTTTTTTTCTTTCTCCCCAAGGTAGGGTTACATTCTAGCCCAGGATGACCTGGCATTCAATTCACTATGTAGTCTCAGGGTGGCTTCGAGCTCATAGTGATCCTCCTATCTCTGCCTCCTGAGTGCTGGGATTAAAGGTGTGCACCACCACCCCCGACTCCGCAGTTTTTAAAAATATATTTATTTATTTGAGAGAAAGAGGCAGAGAGAGAGAGAGAATGGTCACGCCAGGGCCTCCAGCCACTGCAAACAAACTCCAGATGCATGCGCCCCCTTGATCATCTGGTTTACGTGGGTCCTGGAGAGTCAAACCGGGATCCTTTGGCTTTGCAGGCAAATGCCTTAACCACTAAGCCATCTCTCCAGCCCCAGTTTTTTAAAAATTAAATTAATTTATTTACTTATTTGAGAAAGAGAGAAGAGAGAGAGAGAATGGGTGCCTCTAGCCAGTGCAAATGAACTCCAGATGCATGCGTCACCTTGTGTATCTGGCTTACGTGGGTCCTGTGTCTCTTTGCCCTGGTCTCTTTGGCATAGCATTCTGATGGAAAGAGGTGAGTCTCCCCAAGGCAGCACAAAGTGTTGCTGGTGGTGGGGTGTTGGTCAAGGAGCTGGGTTCAGGGATCTCGGAATTTCAGGCGCGATCTGAAAAGCCAAAAGGAAAGGAGGGTGCTGGGTTGTGCCTGACCTTGAGACTGAGGAATTTGTGGAGAAGTTTGGGATCTGGCAGTTGCTCCAGTCTGGAGCCAGGGTTCCTGGGAGCCTCCCTGGGCTCAGGTTTCCCCTGGGAGCCTAATCACTGGCCACTTTGTTCAGAACTTCCCCGGCCCCAGCCTACTCCTGAGGCTGCTTCCAAGGGCCATGGAAGGCTGGCCTGTCCTTTGGATGTGAAGTTGGCAAGGCAGCTAGGCCCTGAGACTTGGTGGCACAGAATTATCTGAGAATGTCCTAGAAGAACAGGTGCTGCCAATGGATTCCAGGTATCTCCAGAGCCCTCCTTCCCTGACTTCAAATGGGGGCTCAGTTGGCTCTTAGAAGCAATGCTGCTCTACCTCCTGGGATTTTTTCATCTGCTAGGTCAGGGATATGCACAAATGTTCTCTTTCAGCCACAGAGATTTGTTTGTGACAGAGCCTGGGCACAAGCTGGCAGCCAACACGCCTCTGTCTGCTGCTTAGAGAGGACCATTGTGTGTGCAGATCTCATGCCAGGACCAGCCTGGGCCCTCGGAGACCAGGCCAGAGGGAAGGAGGGAAGCTAAAAGGAAAATGCTCTTTTCGTCCCTTCTCCATTGTGACTGGCCACATTGACTGACAGTGGTGAGTCTGTCATGCGTTGAAAATAATGCTAAGGAACAGTAAAGACTAATAAAGTAAATTTCAGCCAGGCGTGGTGGTGCACGCTTTTAATCCCAGCACTCGGGAGGCAGAGGTAGGAGGATCTCTGTGAGTTCGAGGCCACCTTGAGAATACATAGTAAATTCCAGGTCAGCCTGAGCTAGAGTAAAACCCTACCTTGGGAAAAAAAAGTAAGTGTTGGTTCTTTGTATACGTGATATAGAGATCATATTTTTAAAAGGTAGAAGCACAAGCTGGGTGTGGTGGCACATGCCTGTAATCCTAGGTACTCAGGAGGCTGAAACAAGAAAATCACTTGAATCTAGAAGTTCAAGGCCAGCCTGGGCAACATAGTGAGATCCTGTCTTAAGAAAAGAAAAGAAGGAGCTGGGCATAGTGGCTCACGCCTTTAATCCCAGTGCTCTGGAGGCAGAGGTAGGAGGATTGCCCTGAGTTCAAGGCCACCCTAAGACTACATAGTGAATTCCAGGCCAGTCTGGGCTAGAGTGAGACCCTACCTCAAAAAACAAACAAAAAAAAAAAAAAAGAAAGAAAGAAAGAAAGAAAAGAAAGGGTCTAGGTAATTGGCTTAGTGGCTAAAGGTGTTTGCTTGCAGAGCCTGCCGGCCTGTGTTTGGCAAAGCCAGATACACAAAGTGACACAGGCATCTGGAGTATGTTTGCAGTGATAGGAGGCCCTGGCATGTCCATAATCTGTCAGTCTCACTCTCTCAAATAAGTAAAAAGACAAAACAAACAAGACAAAACAAAATTTAGTTGTTTTTTCAAGGTAGGATCTCACTTTATCCCAGGCTGACCTAGCAATCTCTCTGTGGTTCCAGGCTGGCTTCAAACTCAATGTGATTCTCCTAACTCTGCCTCCTGAGTGCTGGGATTAAAGGTGTGTGCACCACCATGCCTGGCATAAGTAAATATTTTAAGAGAAAAAGAACGGCCACAAGCATACAGTAGCTTGTAAATAATTGTGCATACTAAAATGCTGCTTATGAGGTCGGGTGTGGTGGCACACACCTTTAATCCCAGCACTCAGGAGGCAGAGGTAGGAGGGTAGCTGTGAGTTCAAGGCCACCCTGAGACAACATAGGGAATTCCAGGTCAGCCTGGGCTAGAGTGAGATCCTACCTTGAAAAATAAAAACAAAAACAAACAAACAAAAAAAGGCGGCATGTAGTAATCAGAATCACTGCTATCACCATTTTACAGACAGTTGCCAGGGCCTCATGCATGCTGAGCAGGCATTGGACCACTGAGTTACACCCCCAGTCCTGCAAGCTGTCTGGCAGCAAAAGCCATGAACACTTTGTTTCTGAGCCCTCAGGGCCTGGCACCGGGCCTAGCACATCTTTGATCATTGATGTTTGGGGAATAATCAGTCGCGTATGTGTCTGACCTTTTCTACTTTCCCTTTAACCTTTAGGATTTCAGTTGCCTTCCTAAATGTTTCCATAGGGCTTACTCCGGCTTGATAACTTCTTTAGAACTCTGGGTCAGCCTGCTGCTCACTCTTCCCTAGGAGATGGTGGACACTGCCATATAATCTGGCTCCATGCACCACCAGCTTCAGAAAGCTGAATGCAGCTAATTTGGGGTCACCCAGCTCAGCCATTCTGAGTGTGCTGTGTCCCTGAGGTGTCTGAGGGAAGTTTTGTCCCAGGAACAGGCATAAACAGAAGACCCTGTCCAGGTCTCCCATTACTGCAAAGATCTGTTATTCTGATCATTGTTTGAAAGGGAACATTTATTTGACTGCACATACCTAACTTTGGATCATGTGACTCTCCACAGTTAAAACTTGGCCTAATCCAGCCCTGGCCTGATCTGTGAGTCTTCTCTGGAGGCCAGCCCTGCTTAGCTGTGTAGCCCTTGTCTGCTGCTGGTGGTAGAGGAAAGAATGATAATAATTACCATAGTAGTATATGTTAGCTATTGCGCATCCCCTGTGTGCCAAGTGACTTCCATGTTATTTCATTGAATTCTTTCTTCCTTTTTTTTTTTTTTTTTTTTTCAAGGTAGGGTCTGGCTCTAGCCCAGGCTGACCTGGAATTTACTATGTAGTCTCATGGCAGCCTTGAACTCACAGATGATTCTCCTACCTCTGCCTCTCAAGTGCTGGGACTAAACATGTGTGCTACCACTCCCATTCATTGAATTTCTTTTTTTTTTTTTTTTTTTTTTTTGGTTTTTCGAGGTAGGGTCTCACTTTAACTCAGGCTGACCTGGAATTCATTCTGTAGTCTCAGGGTGGCCTTGAACTCACAGAGATCCTTCTACCTCTGCCTCCCGAGTGCTGGGATTAAAGGCGTGTACCGCCATGCCCAGCCATTGAATTCTTACTGCATCTCCATGAATCATGCACATTGTTAATCCCATTTTACAGATGAAGACATTGAAACTAAGAGTGACGTCACTTGCCCAAGATCATGTGGCACAGATAGACTTTGGGCTTGATGTCTCAGAAAACAGTATTCATATTCTTCAGTAGTGCTACTTCAAGTCATGTCTCCCCTCTGAGGCCCTGTTTACCTGTCTACCCAGTAAAAAAGGATAGTAACCCATCTCATTGAATTGATGAAAATTAAGTTGAAAGTGTGTGAGAGAACTGTTTGGCACTTGGTATCCAGTAAGTACTCAATAAATGCTTCTTCCTCCCATTCCATAACTGAGATCTGACAACTCTGAATCTGGCTTTCTGAGTTGATAAGGGCCTTATCTCTAAAGCTGGGAAATATATTTTATATATAATCTAAATATACATCTATTTAAAAAATTATTTATTTATTTATTTCTTTGAGAGAGTGAGAAAGAGGCAGAGATAGATATATAGAGAGAATGGGTGTGCAAGGGCCTCCAGTCACTGCAAACAAACTCCAGACTCATGCGCCATCTTGCACATCTGGCTTACTTGGGTCCTGGGGAATCGAACCAAGGTTAAGCCATCTTTCCAGCCCTATAATCTAAATACATATATTTATATATAGTATAAAATATAAGGCGCTTGCCTGCAAAGCCTAAGAACCCAGTTTTGATTCTTCAGTACCCATGTAAACCAGATGCAGAAGATAGACAAAGTGGTGCATGTGTCTGGAATTGGTTTGCAGTGGTTGGAGGTCCTGGCATGCCCATTCTCTCTCTATCTGCCTCTCCCTTTCTCTCTCTCAAATAAATAAATAAATAAATAAATATTATAAAGCTCGAATATTTATTTTATTATTATTTTGCTTTTTTCAAGGTAGGGTCTCAGCCTAGCTCAGGTTGACCTGGAACTAGCCCTGTAGTCTCAGGCTGGCTTCCAATTCAGGTGATCTTCCTACCTCTGCCTCCCAAGTGCTGGGATTAAAGACATGTGCCACCAACATCTGGCTTTAATTTATTATTATGTGCTAGGGTCTCCTGCCACTGCAAGTGAACTCCAGACACATGAGCCACTTTGTGTATCTGGCTTTATGTGGGTATTGGGGAATTGAACTAAGGCCTGGAATTCACTCTGTAGTCCCAGAACTCATGGTGATCCTCCTACCTGTGCCTCCCGAGTGCTGATATTAAAGGCGTATTCCACCACACCTGGCCTCTCTGGGCAGGCTTATTTATTTATTTATTTATTTATTTATTTATGTATTTATGTATTTATGTATTTATTTTTTGGTTTTCTGAGGTAGGGTCTCACTCTAGTTCAGGCTGACCTAGAATTCACTATGTAGTCTTAGGGTGGCCTCGAACTCATGGTGATCCTCCTATCTCTGCCTCCCAAGTGCTGGAATTAAAGGCATGCACCACCACGCCCGGCTCTTATTTATTTATTTATTTATTTATTTACTTACTTATTTATTTAAGAGAGAGAGAGAATGGGCATGCCAAGGCCACTAGCTACCACAAACAAATTCCACATGCATGTACCACTTTGTGCATCTGGCTTTACGTGGGCCCTGGGGAATCGAACTTGGGTCATTAGGTTTTGGAGGCAAGTGCCTTAACCACTCAGCCATCTCATGAGCCTTCATGTCTTTATTTTTCTTTTTGTGGTGTGTGTGTTGTTTGTGACCCACTGAGTTTCATCAGGGTTTCCTGCATGCGCATGGGTGGGTTATTTACTAGAGCATGGAGACCTTCCCAGTGGCCACACCACACTGTTGATATTTTTGCACATTTTTTTCCAGAAAGTTTCCATGTTTGTTTAGTTTTGGCAGCAGGGTTTCATTCCAGCCCAGACTGCCCTGGAACTCATTCTATAATCCAGTCTGGCCTCTCCCTTTCTCTCTCACATAAATAAATAAATAAATATTATAAAGCTTGAATATTTATTTTATTATTATTTTGCTTTTTTCAAGGTAGGGTCCCAGCCTAGCCCAGGTTGACCTGGAACTAGCCCTGTAGTCTCAGGCTGGCTTCAATTTCAGGTGATCTTCCTACCTCTGCCTCCCAAGTGCTGGGATTAAAGACATGTGCCACCAACATCTGGCTTTAATTTATTATTATGTGCTAGGGTCTCCTGCCACTGCAAGTGAACTCCAGACACATGAGCCACTTTGTGTATCTGGCTTTATGTGGGTATTGGGGAATTGAACTAAGGCCTGGAATTCACTCTGTAGTCCCAGAACTCATGGTGATCCTCCTACCTGTGCCTCCCGAGTGCTGATATTAAAGGCGTATTCCACCACACCTGGCCTCTCTGGGCAGGCTTATTTATTTATTTATTTATTTATTTATGTATTTATGTATTTATGTATTTATTTTTGGTTTTCTGAGAGGTAGGGTCTCACTCTAGTTCAGGCTGACCTAGAATTCACTTATGTAGTCTTAGGGTGGCCTCGAACTCATGGTGATCCTCCTATCTCTGCCTCCCAAGTGCTGGAATTAAAGGCATGCACCACCACGCCCGGCTCTTATTTATTTATTTATTTATTTACTTATTTATTTAAGAGAGAGAGAGAATGGGCATGCCAAGGCCACTAGCTACCGCAAACAATTCCAGATGCATGTACCACTTTGTGCATCTGGCTTTACGTGGGCCCTGGGGAATCGAACTTGGGTCATTAGGTTTTGGAGGCAAGTGCCTTAACCACTCAGCCATCTCATGAGCTTTCATGTCTTTATTTTTCTTTTTGTGGTGTGTGTGTTGTTTGTGACCCTGTGAGTTTCATCAGGGTTTCCTGCATGCGCATGGGTGGGTTATTTACTAGAGCATGGAGACCTTCCCAGTGGCCACACCACACTGTTGATATTTTTGCACATTTTTTTCCAGAAAGTTTCCATGTTTGTTTAGTTTTGGCAGCAGGGTTTCATTCCAGCCCAGACTGACCTGGAACTCATTCTATAATCCAGTCTGGCCTTAACAATGCTCCTTGGGTGCTGGGGTTAAAGGGGTGTGCCGCCATGTTTGGCTTTCTTATTTATTTATTTATTTATTTTTGGTTTTTTGAGGTAGGGTCTCACTCTAGCCCAGGCTAACATGGGATTCACTTTGTAGTCTCAGGGTGGCCTCAAACTCCTACCTCTGTCTCCCAAGTGCGGGATTAAAGGTGTGTTTTTTTTTTTTTTTTTTTTTTTTTGGTTTTGCGAGGTAGGGTCTCACTCTGGTCCAGGCTGACCTGGAATTAACTATGTAGTCTCAGGGTGGCCTCGAACTCACGGCGATTCTCCTACCTCTGCCTCCCAAGTGCTGGAATTAAAGGCGTGCGCCACCACGCCCGGCAGGTGTGTCTTTTTAAAAAATACTTTTATCTGTGTTGGAGAGATGGCTTAGTGGTTAAGGTACTTACCTGCATAGCCTAACAACCTGAGTTTGATTCCCCAGTACCCATGTAAAGCCAGATGCCCAAAGTAGCATAGGTGTCTGGAGTTCCTTTGCAGTAGCTAGAGGCCCTGACACACCCACTCTACATGTCTCTTTTCTCTCTCTGTCTCTCTCTCTGCTTGCAAATAAATGAATAAACATTTTAAATTATATATATTTTAAATTTATTTGAGACACACACACACACACACACACACACACACAGAGAGAGAGAAAGTATGGGCTCATTAGGGCCTCCTGCCACTGCAAATGAACTCCAGATACATGCACTACTTTGTGCATCTGGCTTTATGTGGGCACTGAGGAATCAAACCTAAGCCATCAGGCTTTGCAAATCAGTGCCCTTAACTGCTGAGCCATCTCTCCCTGTCCCTTGTTATGTAGCGCAAGCTGCCTTCAAACTTGGGATTCTCCTACTGTGGCCTCCTCAATGCTAGGCTTGCACGCATGTGCTGCCATGCCTGGCTCATCCATTTATCTAGCAGATATTTATTGAACCTCTGCTTTAACTGGCCAGGACTTGATGTGTGTGTGTGTGTGTGTGTCTCATGCCACACACACACACACACACACACCAGGGAAGAGTCATGTCTGCCAGCCAGGAGCTCACATCTTGTTCTTTGCTCCCCCCTGCTCATGGACATTAATCTTGTCTATAGCCTCTTACATCATAGAAAAGCCTGCTATGACCTTTCCATGTACTTGTGAACGTGTACTTGAAGTGTGGTCTGTGGAAGGGGTAGTGTTAGGTCAAAGGGTTTATATGCCTTTAGAATCTCACCACCTCCTATCCTTTCACATCTATAATATCATAGGTGTGGTAAAGTGGGATTTTTTATCCCCAAGGTATGGAGCTTGGTCTCTGCTGGTCAGCCATGCTGCTAGGTCCTTGCTACTGGGCTTGCCAGGGTTCAGGAACTATTTTTAGTCAGCCTTGCTCGGCCAGCAGATCCTTAAAGGTTATCCATGCCAGGCCTGTTGGAATCCCAAGTCCTATCCTCACCATCCAAGGTTAGATATGGGGGAGACTGTGGGGGGGGGACTCTCACAATACCTTGTTGAGATAGATAGCATTTCAGAGCTTGTTACATAGGCAAAGAAACTGAGGCTCAGAGAGACTTTAGGAAATGCCAAGGCCAAGAACAAATGACAGGGCCTGGATTTAAATCCTTACGTGTGTGTTACCACATCTTGTATCCGTTCCCTTATACTGTTACACTCAGAACAGAGCAGAAGTTTAACCACAGTTCTGTCAAACTTCTATGAAAGATCTCTTCTGTGGCAGACAGGAAAAAGTGCTTCAATACCTTGTGTGGTAAGTATGTGTTAGTACCATTTTAAAATTGAGAAAATAGTGCTGGGTGTGTTGACATACACCTTTAATCCCAGCTCACAGGAGGCTAGGTAGGAGGATCACCCTGAGGACTTCCTGAGGCTACAGAGTGAGTTCCAGATCAGCTTGGGCTAGAGTGAGACCTTGTCTCCGAAACATACTCATACAAAACAGGAAGTAACTGGGCAAGGTGGCATATGCCTATAATCTCAGCACTTGGGAAGCTAATGTAGGAGGGTCTCAAGTTTGAGGCCAGCCTAGATTGCATAGTGAGACCCTATCTCAAAGACCAGAAAAGAGCTGGAGAGATGGCTTAGCAGCTAAGGCGCTTGCCAGCAAAGCCAGAGGACCCAGGTTCAGTTTCCCAGTACCCATGTAAAGTCGGGTACACAAGGTGTCCCATGCATCTAGAGTTCATTTGGAGTGGGTAGAGGCCCTGGTGTGCCCATTCTCTGTATATATCTGTTTCTCTCTCTCTCTCTTACATAAATACATTTGTTGTTGTTTTGTTTTTTGAGGTAGGGTTTCACTCTAGCTCAGGCTGGAAATCACTGTGTAGTCTCAGGGTGGCCTCGAACTCATGGTGATCCTCCTACCTCTGCCTCCCGAGTGCTGGGATTACAGGTGTGCACCACTACACCTGGCTAACACATATAATATTTTTAAAAAGACCAGGAAAAAAATGTAGGCTAGGGATAGAGAGATGGCTTAGCAGTTAAAGGATCTTGTTTGCAAAGCATGGCAACCTAGGTCCAATTTCCCCAGTACCCATGTAAAGCCAGATACACAAAGTGTCTGGATTTTGTAAGCAATGACACACCCATTCCCTCCCTCTCTCTTTCTGTCTGCTTTGCAAATAAATAACTAATTCAGGGAAGATTGCTCAGTGGTTGAAGGTGCTTGCTGCGCAAGCCTGATGGTGACTGGAGGTTGAGTCCCCAGAATCCGTGAAAGCTGGATGCGGTAGTGCCTGTAGTTCCAGAGCACCTACAGCAAGATGGGAGGCAGGGACAGGAGAATCCCAAAGGCTCGCAGGCCAACCAGCCCGACATTCACAGCAACGAACAAGAGAGACTTCATCTCAAATGAGGTAGAAGGTCCTCTGACCTCCATGTGTGCACTGTGCACCCCTTCCCTACACCACAGACACACACACACACACACACACACACACACAGAGAGAGAGAGAGAGAGAGAGAGGAAAACAAAAGAGGAAATCAAGGGCTTGAGAGATGGCTTAGCTGTTAAGTGCTTGCCTGTGAAGTTTAAGGACCCCAGTTCGAGGTTCGATTCCCCAGGACTCACATAGCCAGATGTATGAGATGGCACATGCACCTGGAGTTCGTTTGCAGTGGCTGGAGGCCCTGGCACGCCCATTATCTCTCTATCTGCCTCTCTGTCTGTCGCTCTCAAATAAATAAATAAATAAATAAATAAATAAATAAATAAATAAATGGAAATCAAGGCTTACAGAGGCTGATTTATATAATAAAGGTATATACATACATATATATATATATATATATATATATATATATATATATATATATATATATAATGTGTGTATGTATGTATTTTTTTCAAGGTAGGGTCTCACTTTAACCCAGGCTGATCTGGAATTCACTTTTTCCAGGCTGGTCTTGAACTCAGTGCCATCCTCCTGCCTCTGCCTCCCAAGTGCTGGGATTAAAGCATTACGCCCTAGAATAAGGATATTAAACCAGGACTTCCTCACTCTGGAGCTAACAGTCAGAGTCTTGCTCCAGCCTCAGAAGCTCCAGGCCTTTTAATACCCATTCATCTCACAAGTGTCCCTTCTTTCTTCCTCCATTCCTCCCTTTCTTCCTCCCTTCCTTTCTCAAGAGTGTTGGACATACTTCATCTTGCTGCCTCAGGCTCCAGTACTGGGATTACAAGCATGTGCCACCATGCCTGGCTTAACTAACTCTTAGTCACTGATCACCTGGTATAGGTCAGGTTCTACAGTAAAAGCTGCATGTACCTTGGCAAACATGTGGATGGGTTCCTGTGTTCACAGTATTGACATTTGAGTTAGAGAAGAATGGCCCTAAAGTAGTAAATAAATGAGTTGATGGTATAATTTCAAATAGGAACAAACACACAACAGCTTGAGCTTAGCTGACAGGCTTCCCTGCTGTCAAGCTTCCAGGCCAGGCAGAACAATCAGACACTTGTTGAGCGTTAGTATGTGTTCTAGGCATACCATGTGGAGCTGAGACACATGTACCTCTGTCAGCAGTGCATATGCAGCTCCATACCCCTCAATTACACTGAGTGGGTACATGGTCCTGCTCTGTCTCTGTCCCTTGAGTTTTTTTTAAAAAAACATTTTATTAGCCGGATGTGGTGGCACACACCTTTAATCCTAGCACTCAGGAGGCAGAGGTAGGAGGATTTCTGTGAGGTTGAGGCCACCCTGAGACTACATAGTGAATTCCAGGTCAGCCTGGGCTAGTGGGAGACCCTACCTCGGGGAAAAAAAAAACCTTATTTATTTATTTATTTATTTATTTATTTATTTATTTATTTATTTATTTATGAGAGAAAAATGCAGATAGAGAGAACTGGCTCACCAGGGTCTCTAGCCACTGTAATGAATGAATTCAGACATGTGTATCACTTTGTGCATCTGGAATTATGTGGGCACTGGGAAATTGAACCAGGGACCTTAGGCTTCTCAGGCAAGTGCCTTAACCACTCAGCCATCTCTCCAGGAACCCCTCCCCCCGTTTCTAATGGAATCTTTTTTTTTTTTTTTTTTTTTTTTTGGTTCTTCTGAGGTATGGTCTCACTTTAGCTCAGGCTGACCTGAATTCACTATGTAGTCCCAGGGTGGCCTCAAACTCATGGCAATCTTCCTACCTCTGCCTCCCAAGTGCTAGGATTAAAGGTGTGTACCACCACGCCCTTATCTAGTGGAATCTTTTCTTGGCTCCTGGGGCCAGAACTGGGCTCTAGCTTTCCTCCTTTGCAAAGCTGGAAGGCCCTGGGGATTGGGTCTCTGTATCTGTCCCAGCTTCCTATGTGAGCTTTACCAGACTTTTGGACCAGGGGCTTGGCTGGGGAGAGCGTGGACTCTGGCTGGGTCTATCCTTGTCGACTCAAAAATCCTGGCCACCAGCCCTGGTCATGCCCTCAGTTCTGAAGGCCACAGCCGGTGGGCAGCCCCACCCTGCCTGGTTGGGTGAGTCAGGCAGAAATGAGAGTGGGGAGGAGACTTCGGAGCTGGGCTATTTATGGCCAAACTCTGGGGCCCTCAGGTCCCCACCCCCACGGTGGGAGAGGCCACTTGGTCTGTGAAATCCAAGCCCTGTTTCTGGCACCAGCTGGTGTTTTCTCCATTTATAGCATGTTCCTTTGGGAATGGAGAAAGAGGACCCAGTTCTGGAACAGCCAGGCAAGCAGGGATTCCAGCGGTTTCTCTGGCTTCAGAGTTGACAAATGTTCACTTGCTGAGCATGTAGCATATGAGACCCCGCTGGATTCTGGGGACACTGAGATGAGTCACGTGAGGTCCCTGCCCTTACAGTGCTCATGCCAGGTGGGAGACACTGACCCCACATGGATCATTGAGCCGAGGGGATTGCAGAGGCAAGGGGTGGGTAAGGCACAGATTGAGCATCTGGAAGGGCTTCCTAATGGGGGGTGTCATCTGAGTTGGATTGGACCACTGGGCCATGTATCTTGCTCAGTGAGCCTGTCCTGTTCTGGCATTTATTTCTCCATTCATAGAACACTGAGTTGGGGTTCCAGTCAGGTTTAGTTTTTGTTCTTTAGGCATGCCAATTTGATAGGGAAGACAGCCCCAACAAATTGAATGATACCAGTGTCCCAGGAAGTGTGCGTAAGGGAAGTGGATAGGGAAAACCACCCCTGTTTTGAGCCCCGAATGTACCACTTGTTTCTACGTCATCTCACTTAATTTTTAACATGTCTTGGAGGTAAATATCCTCTCCCTTTCCTTCATCTTGCTGAGTAGCCCTGGCGGGCTTGGAACTTGCTATGCAGACCAGGTTAGACCTGAATTTTTGGTAATGCTCCTACCCCCTGCCTTTTGCTGTGTAATCCAGGCTGGTCTTTGAGCTCTTTGTCTTTCTGCCACAGCCTTTCAAATACTCAGAAGCTCCAAGGATGGTTTTGACTTCAAGTAACAGGAACCTAATTTAAAGAATTTTCGCCCCAGGTATAGTGGCACACACCTTTAATCCCAGCACTCAAGAGGCAGAGGTAGGAAGATCACCATGAGTTCAAGGCCATCCTTAGACTACACACCTTATTTATTTATTTATTTATTTATTTATTTATTTATTTATTTATTTATTTATGAGAGAAAAATGCAGATAGAGAGAACTGGCTCACCAGGGTCTCTAGCCACTGTAATGAATGAATTCAGACATGTGTATCACTTTGTGCATCTGGAATTATGTGGGCACTGGGAAATTGAACCAGGGACCTTAGGCTTCTCAGGCAAGTGCCTTAACCACTCAGCCATCTCTCCAGGAACCCCTCCCCCCGTTTCTAATGGAATCTTTTTTTTTTTTTTTTTTTTTTGGTTCTTCGAGGTATGGTCTCACTTTAGCTCAGGCTGACCTGGAATTCACTATGTAGTCCCAGGGTGGCCTCAAACTCATGGCAATCTTCCTACCTCTGCCTCCCAAGTGCTAGGATTAAAGGTGTGTACCACCACGCCTTTATCTAGTGGAATCTTTTCTTGGCTCCTGGGGCCAGAACTGGGCTCTAGCTTTCCTCCTTTGCAAAGCTGGAAGGCCCTGGGGATTGGGTCTCTGTATCTGTCCCAGCTTCCTATGTGAGCTTTACCAGACTTTTGGACCAGGGGCTTGGCTGGGGAGAGCGTGGACTCTGGCTGGGTCTATCCTTGTCGACTCAAAAATCCTGGCCACCAGCCCTGGTCATGCCCTCAGTTCTGAAGGCCACAGCCGGTGGGCAGCCCCACCCTGCCTGGTTGGGTGAGTCAGGCAGAAATGAGAGTGGGGAGGAGACTTCGGAGCTGGGCTATTTATGGCCAAACTCTGGGGCCCTGAGGTCCCCACCCCCACGGTGGGAGAGGCCACTTGGTCTGTGAAATCCAAGCCCTGTTTCTGGCACCAGCTGGTGTTTTCTCCATTTATAGCATGTTCCTTTGGGAATGGAGAAAGAGGACCCAGTTCTGGAACAGCCAGGCAAGCAGGGATTCCAGCGGTTTCTCTGGCTTCAGAGTTGACAAATGTTCACTTGCTGAGCATGTAGCATATGAGACCCCGCTGGATTCTGGGGACACTGAGATGAGTCACGTGAGGTCCCTGCCCTTACAGTGCTCATGCCAGGTGGGAGACACTGACCCCACATGGATCATTGAGCCGAGGGGATTGCAGAGGCAAGGGGTGGGTAAGGCACAGATTGAGCATCTGGAAGGGCTTCCTAATGGGGGGTGTCATCTGAGTTGGATTGGACCACTGGGCCATGTATCTTGCTCAGTGAGCCTGTCCTGTTCTGGCATTTATTTCTCCATTCATAGAACACTGAGTTGGGGTTCCAGTCAGGTTTAGTTTTTGTTCTTTAGGCATGCCAATTTGATAGGGAAGACAGCCCCAACAAATTGAATGATACCAGTGTCCCAGGAAGTGTGCGTAAGGGAAGTGGATAGGGAAAACCACCCCTGTTTTGAGCCCCGAATGTACCACTTGTTTCTACGTCATCTCACTTAATTTTAACATGTCTTGGAGGTAAATATCCTCTCCCTTTCCTTCATCTTGCTGAGTAGCCCTGGCGGGCTTGGAACTTGCTATGCAGACCAGGTTAGACCTGAATTTTTGGTAATGCTCCTACCCCCTGCCTTTTGCTGTGTAATCCAGGCTGGTCTTTGAGCTCTTTGTCTTTGCCACAGCCTTTCAAATACTCAGAAGCTCCAAGGATGGTTTTGACTTCAAGTAACAGGAACCCAATTTAAAGAATTTCTCGCCCCAGGTATAGTGGCACACACCTTTAATCCCAGCACTCAAGAGGCAGAGGTAGGAAGATCACCATGAGTTCAAGGCCATCCTTAGACTACACAGTGAATTCCAGGTCAGGCTGGGCTAGAAGAGTGAGATTTATGTTGAAAAAACAAAACAAAAAAAGAAAGAAATTCTGTCTTTCAGGGCTGGAGAGATGGCTCAGCAGTTAAAGGCAATTGCTTGCAAAATCACACAGCCTGGGTTTGATTCCCTAGTATCCACATAAAGCCAGCTGCACAAAGTAGCACATACATCTGGAGTTAGTTTGTAGTGGCAAGAGGTATATCTGTTCTCTCTACTTTAAAAAAATTGTTTATTTTTAGTTCTTTTTTTTTTTTTTTTTTTTTTTGGTTTTTTGAGGTAGGGTCTCACTCTGGCCCAGGCTGACCTGAAATTAACTATGTAGTCTCAGGGTGGCCTCAAACTCACAGTGATCCTCCTACCTCGGTGTCCCGAGTGCTGGGATTAAAGGCGTGCACCACCATGGCCAGCTATTTTTATTTCTTTATTTGAGAGCAACAGACAGAGATAGAGATGTAGAGATAGATAGATAGATAGATAGATAGATAGATAGATAGATAGAGAATGGGTGCAAATGAACTCCAGATTCATGTGCCACTTTGTGCATCTGGCTTACGTGGGTCCTGGGGAATTGAGCCTTGAACCAGGGTCCTTAGGCTTCCCAAACAAGCGCTTAACTGCTAAGCTTTTTTCTTTTTTCCTTTCCTTTCCTTTCCTTTCCTTTCCTTTCCTTTCCTTTCCTTTCCTTTCCTTTCCTTTCCTTCCCTTCCCTTCCCTTCCCTTCCCTTCCCTTCCCTTTCCTTTCCCATTTTCTTTCTTTTCTTTCTTTCTTTCTTTCTTTCTTTCTTTCTTTCTTTCTTTCTTTCTTTCTTTCTTTCTCTCTTTCTCTCTCTCTCTTTCTCTCTCCCCTTCCTCCCTCCCTCCCTCCCTCCCTCCCTCCCTTCCTTCCTTCCTTCCTTCTCTTTCTTCTTGAGGAAGCGTCTCACTTTCTAGCCCAGGCTGACCTGGATTTCTCTATGTAGTCTCAGGGTGGCCTTGAACTCTTGGCTTCCTACTTCTGCCTCCCAAATACTGGGATTAAAGACATGCGCCACCATGCCTGGTTTAAAGGCACTTTCTTGCAAAGCCTGTTGGCCTGGGTTTGATTCCCCAGTAACCACATAAAGCCAGAGGCACAAAGTGGTGCATGTGTCTAGAGTTTGCAGCAGCAAGAGGATTGCATTGAGTTCCAGGCTACCCTAAGACTACATAGTAAATTCTAGGTCAGCTTGAGCTAGACTGAAACCCTACCCCTAAAAACCAAAAAGAGAGAGAAAGAGAAAAGCCCAGAATCCAGTGTCAGCCTCTGAACTAATCCTAAACTGCCTTCCTCAAGATTGCTTTTTCAGGCTGGAAAGATGGTTTAGCGGTTAAGGCACCTGCCTATGAAGCCCAGGACTGCCCATTCAGTTCTCCAGGTCCCACATTTAGCCAGACGCAAAAAGTGGCGCAAGGGCACACAATGCTGCAGTTGCCCACAAGGGGTTGCATGCATCTGGAGTTCATTCATAGTGGCTGAGAGGCTGGTGGCATGCCCATTCTCTATCTCTCTCTCTCAAAAAAAAAAAAAAAAAAGATTGCTTTTTCAGGGCTGGAAGGCTGAGAAGCCAAAGGACCCAAGTTTGATTCCTAAGTGGCCACATAAGCTAGGTACACAAGATGGCACATGCTTCTGGAGTTTGTTTGCAGTAGCTGTAGGCCCTGGAGTACCCATTCTCTCTCTCTGTTTCTTTCTCTCTAATAAATACATAAAAATAAAAAAAGATTGCTTTTTCAGATGGGTATTTAGATGCACGCCTTTAATCCCAGCATTAGGGAGGCAAAGGTAGGAGGATCGCTGTGAGTTTGAGGCCAGCCTGGGACTACAGAGTGAATTCTAGGTTATCCTGGGCTAAAATGAGACCCTAGCTCGAAAAAAGACTGCCATTTCTTTTCTTGTGTGTGAGGTATATGTACATGTGTGCAGATTGGTAGCATATATATATTTGGAAGCCAAAGAATGTTGTTGGGTGTCCTCTCCTGCATTTCTACTTTATTTCCTTGAGACAGAGTCTCTCACTGAACCTGGAACTGCCATTTTAATATTTTTTAACATTTTTTTTTTTGTTCTTGTTTTCGAGGTAGGGTCTTACTCTAGCCCAGGCTGACCTGGAATTCACTATGTAGTCTCAGGGTGGCCTCGAACTCATGGCAATCCACCTACCTCTGCCTCCCGAGTGCTGGGATTAAAGGCATGTGCCACTATGCCCGGCTTATTTATTTATTTATTTATTTATTTATTTTTTATTTTTTGGTTTTGCAAGGTAGGGTCTCACTCTGGTCCAGGCTGACCTGGAATTAACTATGTAGTCTCAGGGTGGCCTCGAACTCTTGGCGATCCTCCTACCTCTGCCTCCCGAGTGCTGGGATTAAAGGCGTGCGCCACCATGCCCGGCTCGGCTTATTTATTTATTTGAGAGCAGCAGAGAGAGAGGGAGCGAGAGAATAGGCACACCGGGGCCTCTAGCCATTGCAAACAAACTCCAGATGCATGCACGCCCTTGTGCATCTGGCTTATGTGGGTCCTGGAGAGTTGAACCGGGGTCCTTAGGCTTTGCAGGCAAGCACCTTCAGTGATGCCCATGTCTGTGTTCTTTCTCTCCCTTACCTTGCTATAGTTATTTCTCATCCCACCCCCCACTTCCTGAGTGCTGGGATTAGAGGCATGTGCCACCATGTCCAGTCCCTGTTGTCTGTTCTCTGAAGATCTAAACCTTTCCACTGCCTAGTTTAGAACTTAAATCACTTGGCCACACCTTTCTACCAAGGAATCTGGAAAGTAGAGTCTTTCTTCCAGGTGATCATGTGTTCCTAAACCAGGTCAGGTGAGAAAATGGATATTGGCAGGCATCCAGTATATTCCACCTCACTGCCCTGCCCTGCCAAAGAATTTGTCTTAGACTATGATAGTGCTAGTGAACATAAATTAAGTTCTTTTTTTTTTTTTTTTTTTCGAGGTAGGGTCTCACTGCAGCCCAGGCTGACCTGAAACACTCTGTAGTCTCAGGCTGGCCTCAAACTCATGACGATCCTCCTACCTCTGCCTCCCGAGTACTGGAATTAAAGGTGTGTGCCACCACACCCAGCTATAAATTAAATTCTTTTTTTTTTTTTTTTTGAGGTAGGGTCTCACTCTAGCCCAGGCTGACCTGGAATTAACTATGTAGCCTCAGGGCGGCCTTGAACTCTCTGCGATCCTCCTACCTCTGCCTCCCGAGTGCTAGGATCAAAGGCGTGTGCCACCACGTCGGCTAAATTAAGTTCTTAATTAGTGATGATTGTGATGTGTGTTGCATGGGGCTCATGTCACAGTGGTAACTGGTGACCTCTCTCCTGACCAGTCAAGTACATGAAGGAGGTCTCACCATATTTCAAGAATTCTGCTGGCGGGACCTCAGTCGGCTGGGAATCACCTCCCGCCTCACCTCTTCAGCGACAGCCTTCCTCCCCTGGTCCCCAGCCCCGGAACCTCAGTGAAGCCAAACACATATCCTTGAAGATGGCATATGTTTCAAGGAGGTGCACCCCCACTGACCCGGAGCCCAGGTGAGGCTGGGGTAGGGGAACACTCAGATGATAGGATGCCCTGGTGTTACGTGATGTGATCACAGGAAAGATACCTTTGTGTTATGTAAATGGCAAACACAATTCCAGCAAACAGTAGCCGCTTAGGAACTAGGTCCAATAGATGCATGAGGGAGTTTATGGGATGATAGTTTGCTTAGATTGTCATATTTTCCTCTGGCAAGTGCACATCTGAGGAAGAACTTGGCCCGGGGAGGAGCCCTAGGACTCAGTTATGGTTCTCCTTGATTTTTCTTTGTTGCTCTTTTCTTTTTTATATTTTTTCAAAGTAGAGTCTTACTCTAGCCCAGGCTGACCTGGAATTCATTATGTAGTCTCAGGCTGGCCTCGAATTTATAGCGATCCTCCTACCTCTGCCTCCAGAGTGCTGGGATTAAAGACATGCGCCACCATGCCCAGCTGCTGTGCTGGGATTAAAGGTGTGCTATTGTTCTTTTCTTTTTTATTTATTTATTTTTGTTTTTTCTTTCCTTCTTCCCTCCCTCCCTTCCTCCCTCCCTTCCTTCCTTCCTTTTTTCGAGGTAGAGTCTCACTCTAGCCCAGGCTGTTAGTCTCAGGGTGAGCTTTGAACTCATGGTGATCCTCCCACCTCTGCCTCCTGAGTGCTGGGATTAAAGGCATGCACCACCATGCCCAGCTATTTTTGTTTTATCCAGGTAGGGTTTTGCTCTAGCCAAGGCTGACATGGAATTCACTATGTAGTCTCAAGCTGGCCCAAACTCACAACAATCCTCCTAACTCTGCTTCCTGAGTGCTGGCATTAAAGGCATGCACTACCATGCCTGGCTCTTTTCTTTCTTTTTTTTTCTAAAATATTTTTATTTATGTATTTGAGAGAAAGGGAGAGAGAGAAAGAGAGGAAGAGATGGATAGTAAGAATGTGCCTGCCAGGGTCTCCAGCCATTGCAAACGAACTCCAGATGCATGTGCCACCTTGTGCATCTGGCTTACATGTGTACTGGGAAATTGAACCTGGGTCCTTAGGTTTTACAGGCAAGTGCTTTAAGTGCTAAGCCATCCCTCCAGTTTCCAGCTCTTTTTCTTTTTCTTTTTCTTTTTCTTTTTCTTTTTCTTTTTAATTTTACTTTATTTTATTTTATTTTACTTTATTTTATTTTATTTTATTTTATTTTATTTTATTTTATTTTATTTTATTTTATTTTTGTTTTTCGAGGTAGGGTCTCACTCTAGCTCAGGCTGACCTGGAATTCACTATGTATTCTCAGGGTGGCTTCGAACTCACAGCAATCCTCCTACCTCTGCCTCCCAAGTGCTGGGGAGGCGTTACGCCCGGTACACGCCTTTAATTGCACCTGAGACTACATAGTGAATTCAGGTCAGCAACCAGAATGAGACCTACCTGAAAACAAAAAAAACAAAAAAAACAAAAACAAAAAAAGGCGTGCACCACCATGCCCAGCTTCTTTTCTTTTTAATATAGGATCTCATATAGCACAGGTTGGCCTTGAACTCCCTTATGTGGTCCCAGACTGGCCTCAAACTCAATGAGATTCTATCTTAGCCTCTTGAGTGCTAGGATTAAAGGTATGAGCTGGGCTGGAGAGATGGCTTAGCAGTTAAGGCACATACCTGAGAAGCCTAAAGACCCTGGTTCAATTCTCCAGGTCCCACATAAGTCAGATGCACATAGTAGTGCATGAATCTGGAGTTCATTTGCAGTGGCTAGAGGCCCTGGCACACATTCTCACTCTCTCTCTCTGTCTCTAATAAATAAAATAAAATAAAAAATAAAATCTTTAAAATAAAGGTATGAGACACAACACCCAGTTAGTTTACCTTTTATCTGGGGGAAATGGCACATGTATATAGAGGAGGAGAATTCGACTTTTGGGGACTATCATATTTAAGAAAGGTTTAGGAGCTGGGCGTGGTGGTGCACGCCTTTAACCCCAGCACTCGGGAGGCAGAGGTAGGAGGATCGCTGAGAGTTCAAGGCCACCCTGAGACTACATAGTTAATTCCAGGTCAGCCTGGACCAGAGTGAGACCCTACCTTGAAAAAAACAAACAAACAAACAAACAAACAAACAAACAAACAAACAAAAGAAAGGTTTAGGCCTGAGAGATGGCTTAGCAGTTAAGCACTTGCCTGTGAAGCCCAAGGACCCTGGTTCAAAGCTCAATTCCCAGTACCCATGTAAGCCAGATGCACAAGGTGGCACATGCATCTGGAATTCGTTTGCAGTGACTGGAGGCCCTGATGTGGCCATTCTCTCTCTCTATCTGCCTCTTTCTCTCTCTCTGTCTGTCACTCTCAAATAAATAAATAAATGAACAAAAAACAAAAAAGGAAGGTTTCCCTTTCATTTGTGTAAGGCTTCCCTTTTTAGAGACTTTTGTCTGTATCTCATGAGTCAGAACTGGGTCCCATGATCAGACATAGCTGTAAGAGAATCTGGGAATTCAAGTATTTTGCTCTCTAGTTCTACAGTGGAGGAAGGCAGGTGAACTGGGGGGTGGTGGAATGTGTGTTGTGAGCCACTCTTCAGTTTCTGTCCCACTCTTTTAATCTAGAAAGGCCAAACAGGAGTGATCATTAATGTTCCATAACATATTTTGGATACATTCTCCAGCACTCATTGCTATTTCTGAAACTCCTCCATACTTGCTTTGTATACCATTTTTGTCTCCTTCCTTCCCTCTCCTCCTCTTTCCTTCCTTTCTTTCTTCCCTTTTTCTTATGAGAGATAATTGGGGCCTCTAGCCACTCTGGTCAAAAATCCAGACACATGTCACCTTGTGTGATGTGTGATCTTGTACACATACATCACATTGTGTGTCTGGTTTACATGGGTTCTGGGAGTTGAACCTGGATCTTTTAGACTTCACAGGCAAACACCTTAACCACTAAGCCATCTTCTCCAGAATATACATACACATTTATTTATTATTTAGTTTTTAAGAAAGGGGGCTGAGAGATGGATTAGCAGTTAAGGCACTTGCCTCAAAGCCCAGGACCCAGGTTCAATTCCTCACCACCCACATAAGCCAGATGCACAAGGTGGTGTATGTGTTTGAGTTCGTTTGCAATGGCTGAAGGCCCTGGCATGCCCATTTTCTCTATCTGCCTCTTCTCTCTCTCAAATCTCTCAAATAAATAATATATAAATATAATTTATTCATTTATGAGACAGGGGAGAGAGAATGGGCATGCCAGGTCTTCAGCCATTGCAAACAAATTCCAGACATATGCGCCACCCTGCATCTGGCTTATGTGGTTATTGAGGAATTGAACCTGGGTCCTGGGCTTGCAGTCAATGCCTTAACTGCCAGTAAGCCATTTCTCCAGCCCCTTTCTTCTCCTCCTCTTTCCTCTTCCTCCTCCTCCCCTTCCTCTACTTCTTCCTTTCTCCCTTCTCCTCCTTCTGGAGAGGTGGCTTAGTGGTTTAAGGTGCTTGTCTGCAAAGCCAAAGGACCCAGGTTTGACTCTCCAGGACCCATGTAAGTCAGATACACAAGGTGGCACATGTATCTGGAATTTGTTTGTAGCAGTTGGAGGCCCTGGTGCATCCATCTCTCTCTCTCTCCTCTCTCTGTGTCTTTCTCTCTTGATCTTAAATAAATAAATAAATAAATAAATAAATAAATAAATAAATAAAATGTTAGAAAAAGATATGTGCCACCATGTGCTGCTGTTTTTTGTTTTATTTAATTAATTTATTTTTAAATATTTAATGAATTTATTTATTTGAGAGAGAGAAAGAGGCAGAGAAAGAGAGAAAGAGGAAGGGAGAGAATGGGCATGCCAGAGGGCCTCTAGCCACTGCAGATGAACTCCAGATGCATGAGCCTCCTCCCACATCTGGCTTCACGTGGGTCCTGGAGAATCAAATTGGGATCCTTAGGCTTTGCAGGCAAACGCCTCAACTACTAAGCCATCTCTCCAGCCTCCCAGCTGCTGTGCTGGGATTAAAGGTGTGCTATTGTTCTTTTCTTTTTTATTTATTTATTTTGTTTTTCTTTCCTTCTTCCTCTCCCCCTCCCTTCCCTCCCTCTCCCTTCCTTCCTTCCTTTTTTCGAGGTAGAGTCTCACTCTAGCCCAGGCTGTTAGTCTCAGGGTGAGCCTTGAACTCATGTGATCCTCCCACCTCTGCCTCCTGAGTGCTGGGATTAAAGGCGTGCACCACCATGCCCAGCTATTTTTGTTTTATCCAGGTAGGGTTTTGCTCTAGCCAAGGCTGACATGGAATTCACTATGTAGTCTCAAGCTGGCCCAAACTCACAACAATCCTCCTAACTCTGCTTCCTGAGTGCTGGCATTAAAGGCATGCACTACCATGCCTGGCTCTTTTCTTTCTTTTTTTTCTAAAATATTTTTATTTATGTATTTGAGAGAAAGGGAGAGAGAGAAAGAGAGGAAGAGATGGATAGTAAGAATGTGCCTGCCAGGGTCTCCAGCCATTGCAAACGAACTCCAGATGCATGTGCCACCTTGTGCATCTGGCTTACATGTGTACTGGGAAATTGAACCTGGGTCCTTAGGTTTTACAGGCAAGTGCTTTAAGTGCTAAGCCATCTCTCCAGTTTCCAGCTCTTTTCTTTTTCTTTTCTTTTCTTTTCTTTTCTTTTTAAGCTTTATTTTATTTTTTTTACTTTATTTTATTTTATTTTATTTTATTTTATTTTATTTTATTTTATTTTTTTATTTTATTTTTGTTTTTCGAGGTAGGGTCTCACTCTAGCTCAGGCTGACCTGAATTCACTATGTATTCTCAGGGTGGAGCCAACTCACAGCGATCCTCCTACCTCTGCCTCCCAGTGCTGGGATTAAAGGCGTGAGCCACCACGCCCGGCTGGGCAATCTTTAATCCCAGCACTCGGGAGGCAGAGGTAGGAGAGGACCTCTGCCTCCCAAGTGCTGGGATTAAAACAAAAACCAAAAACAATGCGTGCACCACCATTCTTTTCTTTTTAATATAGGATCTCATATAGCACAGGTTGGCCTTGAACTCCCTTATGTGGTCCCAGACTGGCCTCAAACTCAATGAGATTCTATCTTAGCCTCTTAAGTGCTAGGATTAAAGGTATGAGCTGGGCTGGAGAGATGGCTTAGCAGTTAAGGCACATACTTGAGAAGCCTAAAGACCCCGGTTCAATTCTCCAGGTCCCACATAAGTCAGATGCACATAGTAGTGCATGAATCTGGAGTTCATTTGCAGTGGCTAGAGGCCCTGGCACACCCATTCTCACTCTCTCTCTCTGTCTCTAATAAATAAAATAAAAAATAAAATCTTTAAAATAAAGGTATGAGACACAACACCCAGTTAGTTTACCTTTTATCTGGGGGAAATGGCACATGTATATAGAGGAGGGGAGAATTCCGACTTTGGGGACTATCATATTTAAGAAAGGTTTAGGAGCTGGGCGTGGTGGTGCACGCCTTTAACCCCAGCACTCGGGAGGCAGAGGTAGGAGGATCGCTGAGAGTTCAAGGCCACCCTGAGACTACATAGTTAATTCCAGGTCAGCCTGGACCAGAGTGAGACCCTACCTTGAAAAAACAAACAAACAAACAAACAAACAAACAAAAACAAACAAACAAAAAGAAAGGTTTAGGGCCTGGAGAGATGGCTTAGCAGTTAAGCACTTGCCTGTGAAGCCCAAGGACCCTGGTTCAAAGCTCAATTCCCCAGTACCCATGTAAGCCAGATGCACAAGGTGGCACATGCATCTGGAATTCGTTTGCAGTGACTGGAGGCCCTGATGTGGCCATTCTCTCTCTCTCTCTATCTGCCTCTTTCTCTCTGTCTGTCACTCTCAAATAAATAAATAAATGAACAAAAAACAAAAAAGGAAGGTTTCCCTTTCATTTGTGTAAGGCTTCCCTTTTTAGAGACTTTTGTCTGTATCTCATGGGTCAGAACTGGGTCCCATGATCAGACATAGCTGTAAGAGAATCTGGGAATTCAAGTATTTTGCTCTCTAGTTCTACAGTGGAGGAAGGCAGGTGAACTGGGGGGGTGGTGGAATGTGTGTTGTGAGCCACTCTTCAGTTTCTGTCCCACTCTTTTAATCTAGAAAGGCCAAACAGGAGTGATCATTAATGTTCCATAACATATTTTGGATACATTCTCCAGCACTATTGCTATTTCCCTGAAACTCCCTCCATACTTGCTTGTATACCATTTTGTCTCCTTCCTTCCCTCTCCCTCCCTCTTTCCTTTCCTTCCTTCCTTTCTTCCCTTTTTCTTATGAGAGATAATTGGGGCCTCTAGCCACTCTGGTCAAAATCCAGACACATGTCACCTTGTGTGATGTGTGATCTTGTACACATACATCACATTGTGTGTCTGGTTTACATGGGTTCTGGGAGTT
Source organism: Orientallactaga sibirica (assembly GCA_036365145.1). Taxonomy (NCBI): domain Eukaryota; kingdom Metazoa; phylum Chordata; class Mammalia; order Rodentia; family Dipodidae; genus Orientallactaga; species Orientallactaga sibirica. The sequence continues at coordinate 12,768,879 of JAEOAD010000011.1, forward strand.
GAACCTGGATCTTTAGACTTCACAGGCAAACACCTTAACCACTAAGCCATCTTCTCCAGAATATACATACACACATTTATTTATTATTTAGTTTTTAAGAAAGGGGCTGGAGAGATGGATTAGCAGTTAAGGCACTTGCCTGCAAAGCCCAAGGACCCAGGTTCAATTCCTCAAGACCCACATAAGCCAGATGCACAAGGTGGTGTATGTGTTTGGAGTTCGTTTGCAATGGCTGAAGGCCCTGGCATGCCCATTTTCTCTATCTGCCTCTTCCTCTCTCTCTCTCTCAAATAAATAATATATAAAAAATATATATATAAATATAATTTATTCATTTATGAGACAGGGGAGAGAGAATGGGCATGCCAGGTCTTCTAGCCATTGCAAACAAATTCCAGACATATGCGCCACCTTGTGCATCTGGCTTATGTGGTTATTGAGGAATTGAACCTGGGTCCTTGGGCTTTGCAGTCAAGTGCCTTAACTGCTAAGCCATTTCTCCAGCCCCTTTCTTCTCCTCCTCTTTCCTCTTCCTCCCTCCTCCCCCTTCCTCTACTTCTTCCTTTCTCCTTCTCCTCCTTCTGGAGAGGTGGCTTAGTGGTTAAGGTGCTTGTCTGCAAAGCCAAAGGACCCAGGTTTGACTCTCCAGGACCCATGTAAGTCAGATACACAAGGTGGCACATGTATCTGGAATTTGTTTGTAGCAGTTGGAGGCCCTGGTGCATCCATTCTCTCTCTCTCTCCCTCTCTCTGTGTCTTTCTCTCTTGATCTTAAATAAATAAATAAATAAATAAATAAATAAATAAATAAAAAAAAATGTTAGAAAAAAGATATGTGCCACCATGTGCTGCTGTTTTTTTGTTTTATTTAATTAATTTATTTTTAAATATTTAATGAATTTATTTATTTGAGAGAGAGAAAGAGGCAGAGAAAGAGAGAAAGAGGAAGGGAGAGAATGGGCATGCCAGGGCCTCTAGCCACTGCAGATGAACTCCAGATGCATGAGCCTCCTTGTACATCTGGCTTACGTGGGTCCTGGAGAATCAAATTGGGATCCTTAGGCTTTGCAGGCAAACGCCTTAACTACTAAGCCATCTCTCCAGCCCTATTTATTTATTTTTTTTTGAGGCAGGAACTCACTATTGCTTAGGCTGACCTGGAACTCACTCTGTAGACCCAGGCTTGCTTGGAACTCATAGTGATCCTCCTACCTCTCCTCCGAAGTGCTGGGATTAAAGGCATGCACCACCATGCCTGGGTTAAACTTTTTTTTAACAACTTCCATAAGTATAGACAATAAATTATAATCCCCTCTCCATTGAATCCCTTCTTCTTTCCAATTAGTCCCTTCTATTTTGATGCCATCATATTTCTTCCTCCTATTATTATGAAGGTCTTGTGTAGGTAGTGCCAGGCTCTAGAAGGTCATGAATATCAAGTATTTTGTGTCTAGAAGGCAGCATTATAAACAGTCTTACCCTTATTTTGGCTCTTAATTTTTTTTTTCCAAGGTAGGGTCTTGCTCTAGCCCAGGCTGACCTGGAATTCACTCTGTAGTCTCAGGCTGGCTTCGAACTCATGGCGATCCTCCTACCTCTGCCTCCTGAGTGCTGAGATTAAAGGCATGCACCACCATGGCCTGGCTCCTTTTTTTGTTTGTTGTTTTTTTGAGATAGGGTTTCTAGCCCAGGCTGACCTGGAATTCACTCTGTAGTCTCAGAGTGGCCTTGAACTCACAGTGATCCTTCTACCTCTGCCTCCCAAGTGCTGGGATTAAAGCTGTGCACCACAGCACCTGGCCGGTGCTTACATTTTGTCCACCACCTCTTCTGCAATGGACCCTAAGCCTTGGAGGGTTTAATAGAGATGTCTTTTGACTTTCTTTCCCCCTTCCTTCCTTCCTTCCTTCTTTCCTTCCTTCCTTCCTTCCTTCCTTCCTTCCTTCCTTCCTTTCTTTTTCTTCATAAACTTTTATTTATTTATTTGAGAGACAGAGAGAGAGAGAGAGGGAGAGAGAATGGGCATGCTAGGGCAACTAGCCACTGCAAATGAACTCCAGACACATGCGCCCCTTGTGTATCTGGCTTACATGGGTCCTGGAGAATTGAACTGGGGTCCTTTGGCTTTGCAGGCTTAACCGCTAAGCCATCTCTCCAGTCCTTGACTTTCTTTTTCCAGCTTTTTTGTTTGTTTATTGAAACAGGGTCTCAAATAGTCCAGTTTGGCTTTGAACTCACTGTGTGCAGCTGATAACCTTGATTCTTCTTGCCTCATCCTCCCAAGTGCTGGGATTACAGGAGTGAGCTACTGCCTGGCCTTTTTTTTTTTCCAGTTAAAAAAAAATTTTTTTTAAATTATTTTGTCCTTAAATCCTGTGAGGCTCCAATGCCTGTGGCTGGGACCCCAGCAGTGAGCATCCATCCTTATTTGCTCCTGGGAGCTCCTGTGGTTTCTTCTGGTTTGTCAGTAGGTGGGATTCTTGGGCCAGATTACATCCTGGTATCATGCCCCTTTCCTTCATTCCATGTGGCTGCAGGTACCTGGAGATCTGTGCAGCAGATGGCCAGGATGCCCTCTTCTTGAGGGCCAAGGATGAAGCTAGTGCAAGGTCATGGGCAGGTGCTATTCAAGCCCAGATCAGTGCTCTCACACCCTGGGTCAAGGACGAGCTGCAGGCACTTCTGGCAGCCACGGGCACGGCTGGGAACCAGGACATCAAGCAGATTGGCTGGCTCACTGAACAGGTACCTGCTGGGCCTGGAGTGTAGTCCCCCCACTTTCTTTCCCAGTGCTTCTCATCACCCCATGCCCTCTAACCCTCCACTCTAACCAATTCTCACTGCTCTTTTCCCACCTGCAGCTGCCCAGTGGGGGCATGGTCCCTACCTTGGCCCTCCTGACTGAGAAGGAACTGCTCCTGTATTCTTCCCTCCCTCAGACCCGGGAAGCCCTTAGCCGGCCGGCCCGTACTGCCCCACTCATCGCCACGAGGTACCCATGGGGCAGACTTGGGTGGACAATGTTCCAGGTGGGCCTGTGGAAGCTACCAAGTCCAGCCTGTTCTGATCCACACAATTCCCTACGTGCTCTGAAAGCCTCTCCAGGCCTCAGTTTCCTTGTCTGTGAACTCAGGGGTCAGAACAGAAGACTGTGAAGTCCTAATGGTCCATATTATTGATACCTACACCTTATATTGAATGGTTCAGGGGACACAGAGCTGACCCAAAGTCACTGTCATCAGAGTGAACTTAGAAGTAGGGAGAGAGACCTAGGAACCACCATTATAGTGCAGTTAAAGGAGCCACTTAACTATTAGGGCTAATCAAGGTAGGCTTCAGAGAGGAGGTGACTTTTTTTCCGAGGTAGGGTCTCACTCTAACCCAGGCTGACCTGGAATTCACTATGTAGTCTCAGGCTGGCCTTGACCTCACCGTGATCCTCCTACCTCTGCCTCCTGAGTGCTGGGATTAAAGGTGTGCATCCCCCACGACTGGCTCTAGGAGGCGACATTTGAACTGGACTATACTGGATGAGAAGTTGACTATTGAGGAAAGGGTAGAAGAGCATCTCATGCAGCGAAAACACTACAGTCAGAGGCACAGAGGCATGGGGGGCTATAGCATGTTCTTGGAGCTGTAAGTGTGGCCTATCCAGAATCAGAATCCATAAGGAAGGGAGTGGGGGAGAAACGAGGCTGCCTCTGCTGTCTAGTGAGGGACATTGTATCAGCAGCATCTTCCAGATTGGAGCAGTGCTGGAGGGGTTAAGCTGGAGAGCCAGGGCACTGGGGCTGTGCCTCAGAAGAAACCCTGTGGCTGTTATGGGGAACCTGTGCTACCGAGAAGGGCAGGAGGAAGGCTGCTGTAGCCATTTGGGAGACATGATGGGGTTGGGGGCAGCTGGCGGGCGGAGGCAGCAGATGGAGAATAGTGACATTCGCAGTGGCAAACACATGGGTGAGAAGCTCTTGTCTTAGTGCTTGCCAGATGGCGAGGGGGCAGGAGGTGTCCCGGATGAATGGGAGGTTTGGAGCCTGTGTTGGGGGGGGGTGGTGAGCAGTAGGACTGGGATGGGGGTTGCCAAGGGAGGAGGCCCTGAGAGGCTGAGTCACATCTAGAATATGTGTGGGACATGTGGGGAAGGTGGCCAAGAAGCTTGGGGACTTGTAGCTCTGCACCAAGCAATGGAAAGTGGGAGATTGGCCGGGTGTGGTGGTGCACACCTTTAATCCCAGCACTCGGGAGGCAGAGGTAGGAGACTATATAGTGAATTCCAAGTCAGCTGGGCTAGAGCAAGACTCTAACATTGAAAAAAAAAAAAAGAAAGTATTATAGAGTAGGGGACTGGATATTAATGGTGGTTTCAAAGGGGAGCTGAGAATGGGTAGAGTGAGGTCAGTGGGGGTCTAAGGACCAAACTGAGAGGTCTGCTGGCCAGAGAAGGGCAGGCAGCTGTCCAAGACCACACAGCAAATGAGAGTCAAGCTGCAGAGTCCAAGGTCCTTGTCACCATGTCCCTTGTGGCCTGTGTGTCAGGGACTTGCTAGCAAGTGGGGATAGGTAGGTCATGGATTGCCTGCCTAATTTAGTGACTCATTGATTAAAGCATCACTTGTTTATTGAGCACCTGTTACGTGTCTGACATAGTTTGAGTCAGTGGGAATACAGTCGTGAATAACAGACAAAAATTTCTACCCTAGCTGGGCATGGTGGTGCACGCCTTTAATCCCATCATTTGGGAAGCAGAGGTAGGAGGATCATTGTGAGTTTGAGGCCACCCTGAGACTACATAGTGAATTCCAGGTTAGCATGAGCTAGCGGGAGACCCTACCTCAAAAAACCAAACCCAGGGCTGGAGAGATGGCTTAGTGGTTAAGTGCTTGCCTGTGAAGCCTAAGGCCCTGGTTTGAGGCTCAGTTCCCCAGTATCCATGTAAGCCAGATGCATAAGGTAGTGCATGCATCTGGAGTTTGTTTGCAGTGGATGGAGGCCCTGGTATGCCCATTCTCTCTCTCTCTCTCTGCCTCTTTCTCTGTCTGTTGCTATCAAATAAATAAATAAAAATAAACAAAAAATTAAACCTTTAAAACAAAACAAAACAAAACCAACCAACCAAATAAACAAAAAAACCTACTCTAGTTGACATTCTGGTTGAAAACACAGCGAAAAGTCATGTTTCAAAACAAATGCAGGGCTGGAGAGATGGCTCAGCAGTTAAGGTGCTTGCTTGCAAAGCCTATTGCCTCAGGTTCGATTCTCCAGTACCCATATAAAGCCAGATTCACAAAGTGGTGCATGCATCTGTAGTTCACTTACAGTGGCAGGAGGTCCTGGCATGCTGATACTCTTTCTTTCATTTTCTCTCACAAATTAATTTAAAAATGCTGGGCATTGTGGTGCATGTCTTTAATCCTAGCACTTAGGAGACAGAGGTAGGAGGATGGCCATGAGTTAGAAGCTGCCTGAGACTACAGAGTGAGTTCTAGGTCAGCCTGGGTTCGAGTCAGACCCTACCTTAAAAAACACACACACACAAATTAATTTAAAACAACAACAAAGTATAATTTTAGCCAGGCATGCTGGCACACACCTGTAATCCCAGCACTCAGGAGGCAGAGGCAGGGGGATCACAGCAAGTCTGAGGGGAGTCTGGTCTACATAGTGAGTTCCAGGCAGTGTGGGTAATACAGTGAGACCCTGTCTCTAAAGACAAAACACCCAAAATGTATTATTTTAGTAACCATGATGAAAAGTAAGGTCAGAGATGGCTTCTAAAGCTGGGCATGGTGGCACACACCTTTAATCCCAGCACTCAGGAGGCAGAGGTAGGAGAATCACCATGAGTTCAAGGCCACCCTGAGACTACATAGTGAATTCCAGGTCAGCCTGGACAAGAGTGAAACCCTATCTTAAAAAAAAAAAAAAAAAAAAAAAAAAAAAAAAAAAAAAGATGGCTTCTCAGAGAGGAGATACTGAACAAAGATCTGGGGTTGGAGAGATGGCTTAGCAGTTAAGGCACTTGCCAGCAAAGCCAAATACCCAAGTTTGATTCCCCAGTACCTGAAGAGCCAGATGCACAAGATGGTGCATGCTACTGGAGTTTGTTTGCAGTGGCTGGAGGCCCTGGTGCGCCCATTCTCTCTCTAACTGCCTCTTTCTCTCTCAAATAAACAAACAAAACAATTGAGCCTTTAATCCCAGCACTCCACAAGCAGAAATAGGAGTATAGCCATGAGTTCAAGGCCACCCTGAGACCACATAGTGAATTCCAAGTCAGCCTGGGCTACAGCGAGACCCAACCTTGAAAAGCCAAAAAAAAAAAAAAATCTCAGAAAGTGAACTGGGCATGTGTGAGATACCACTGGGACCAGAGCAGGAGAATGAAGGGGAAGGCAGCAGAAGTGGTCTGCTGAGTCAGCCAGTACCCTGGGAGTTCCTTTCCCCTGAGAGGTGGTAAAAGGTTCATGGGTCACTGGGTCGTTGCCCCTTTGTCTGCCCCCCCCACTAAGGTCTCATGCTTGACCTCCCCCCCCCCCCAGGCTGGTACACTCAGGCCCCTCCAAGGGCTCCGTGCCCTATGATACAGAACTGTCTTTTGCCCTGCGTACGGGCACGCGCCACGGTGTGGACACTCACCTGTTCAGTGTGGAGTCACCGCAGGAACTGGCCGCCTGGACCCGACAGCTGGTGGATGGCTGTCACCGGGCCGCTGAGGGTGTTCAAGAAGTGTCTACAGGTGTGCTGGGTAGAGCTGGGAGTATCTCTGTAATGAGCTGCTTCAGGAGGGGGACAGAAAGTGGAGTTTGGACTTTCCAAGGAGCTGTGGTTTGAATATGCAGGTGCCCTGGTAGGAAGTGAGGCACTTGTCCCTGGGAGGTCTTTCTCGTTTTGCCCTTAGGGTCCGGCTGGTTAGGAGAGGAGAGGGACTCCTAGAGTAAGGCTGAAGGTAAAATATAGGAGATCAGTTAAATTTAAATTTTAGATAAACAACGAGTTTTTAAAAATATAAGCTAGGGACTTGGAGAGTTGGCTCAGCGGCTAAGGCACTTGCCTGCAAAGCCTAACGACCCAAGCTTAGTTCCCCATTACCCACGTAAAACTAGATGCACAAAGTGGTGCATGAATCTGGAATTCTTTTGCAGCGGCTAGAGGCCCTGGTGCCCATTTATTCATTTGTACATTCATTCTTTCTTTTTCTCCCTGGAAATAAATAAATAAAATATTAAAAATAAGTCAGCCTAAATTACGCATTGTTATTATTATTTTTTTTCAAGGTAGGGTTTCACTCTAGCCCAGGCTGACCTGGCATTTCACTCTGTAGCACCAGGCTGGCCTCGAGCTCACAGCAATCTTCCTACCTCTGCCTCCCAAGAGCTGGGATTAAAGGCATGCACCACCACACTTAAATTATGCATTATTTATATGAAGTTTAAATTTGAATGGATAATTCTTTGCTTTTATGGGGGTGACCTTCTTGTCCATCAGACTTTCAGCCCTCACTGCCCCTTTTTGTGGTGATGGGGATCAAACCCAAAGCATTGTATATGCTAGACGAGTATTCTACCATTGAGCTACATCTCCAAATCTAAGCTCCCCCTCTCTGCTTATGGTGTTGCTAGATGTAGTGTGACCAGATGCAGCCACTGGTTCTCCGAGGGCCCATCCTTCTGTATTTTGGGGGGAGGGGTGACTAGGTGGGTGGTTGGACAGGTGTGTTGGCAGAGAAAGAGGACCCCTCATCACTGTGGGTATTTTAGCCCCACTCTGTGAGTTGCCTGTGGGGTTGAGTGGGGCTTGCGGTCTCTGAGGTACCAGCTATGCCTGTGCTCACTCCCTGCCTCCCTGCAGCCTGTACCTGGAACGGCCGTCCCTGCAGCCTCTCTGTGCACATTGACAAGGGCTTCACACTGTGGGCTGCTGAGCCAGGAGCAGCCCGAGCTGTGCTGCTCCGACAGCCCTTTGAGAAGCTACAGATGTCCTCGGATGACGGCACCAGTCTCCTGTTTCTGGATTTTGGGGGTGCTGAAGGCGAGATTGTAAGTGGAGGGCCACCTCTGCACTCGGGTGGGGGCCAGGTTGGAAAGAGCCCCTAACCCTTTTCTCTGTCTACTCTTGTAGCAATTAGACCTTCACTCGTGTCCCAAAACCATGGTCTTCATCATCCACTCCTTCCTCTCAGCCAAAGTCACCCGGCTAGGACTCTTGGCCTAGAAGTTTCTGGATGCACCGGTCCTGAAGGAGGTCGTTCACCCGATGCCTGACTTGGCTCTCTCTCTTGTCTGTTCACCACTGAGCTGAAGGAAGGGAGAGGAGGGGAACAAGGGCCTTCGAGACCAAGTCCGAAGGAGGCTGGCTTGGTCTTAGGGACCAGCACCCAGACCCGGGTTAGTGGGTCCTGCCTGTGATGGGGTAGTCTTCCTGCTACCCACCTCCACTAGTGCCTTCCGAAGAGAGAGATTTTGTGTACACAGAAGCCATTCCGAGCCCGGGACCTGCCCCCGTGGGGGTCCTGACCCCAGCCAACAGTAGAGCTGCCAGGCCTCCTTTAGAGGTCAGTCACCCCCAGCGACTTCCTCTGAAGCTGGAGTCTCCAGGGTCAGCGGCCAGAGAACGAAGAGGAGCCTGTCTGCTGCTCACTTTCCCCCTCAGCACCACCACCACGAGGCACCTCACTTTTCTCTTCTTCCTCTCTCTCTTCCTTACTCTTGGATAATAAAAACAGTCTATGAGCACACAGGCAGCCTGGTTTCATGTCTGTGGCGTGTGTGATGACATTTGGACCCTGAGGTAGCCCCTGAGGTCCTGAGAGGAACCAGACCAAGGATTGGGAGGGCCCCCTTCTGAAGAATTGGGCCCCAAAGAGTGCGTTGTTTATACTATGTGATGAATTCCTCATTACTTTAGCAACTTAAAACAACAAACATTTAGTACATTTTTCATTCTGTGGGTCATGAATTTGAGAGTTATTATTATTATTATTATTTGGTTTTTTGAGGTAGGGTCTGGCTCAAACCCAGGCTGACCTGGAATTCACTATGTAGTCTCAGGGTGGCCTTGAACTCATGGCGATCCTCCTACCTCTGCGTCCCAAGTGCTGGGCTTAAAGGTGTGCGCCACCACGCCTGGCTGAGAGTAATTGTCTTAGGTCCCTGACAAAATGCAATCAATAAGGAAAGTGTAACATGAAGTTACCTAATAAGCCTAAGCGGGGGCTGGTTCTGGGAACTGGGCACTAGAAAATGGAACAACGTAGGTAAGCAGAGAGATTCCAGCCTTGCATACCCATCTGTCTACACACTTGCCCATCCTTCTGTCAATCCATGGCTCACCTGAGAAGTATGTAGGATACACCTGCTCTGTGTTATTCCTTGGAGCCAGAAGGTCATGTAGCTTCCTCACCCCCAGCGACTTCTTCTGAAGCTGGAGTCTCCAGGGTCAGCGGCCAGAGAAAGAGGAGGTGAGGATGGCTGACGGGTCCCCATCGTTGGGGAAGAAATTCATCAGAAGCTCCCACAATCTAATGTGTGTGATTCCAACTGGGCAGACACTGAGGCCAGCGGGACCTAACCAGGTCTAAGGGATCAGGCAAGGTGTCTTTCAAGAGGAGATACTGAAGCAGATGTCTCTGTGAAAGAACATGCTGTAGTCAGCTAGTGCAAAAATACTACTGGGAGAAACCAGTCCAATCTCCATGGCAACAACTAGCATTTATTGTCAGGCCCTTGGTCTGTGCATTGACTCCAGTTTTTATGTTTGTTTGTTTTTCAAGGTAGGGGTCTTGCTCTGGTCCAGGCTGACCTGGAATTCACTATGTTGTCTCAGGGCGACCTCAAACTCTCTGCGATCCTCCTACCTCTGCCTCCTGAGTGCTGGGATTAAAGGCACGCGCCACCACGCCTGGCCTGACTTCAGTTTTGACTGGTAAAAGCTAGGCAGGGCTTGACAGGACATTTCTGCACCAGGCTGTGGGCTGGGCTGCTATGTGTCCTCTGTTCCTTCTGGAGCCCAGGATGAAAGGATGCTGGCTCCCAAAGCATGCTTTTTCCATGGCAGGTCATTGGAGTGCAAAAAGCAAGTCACAAAGGGCCATTCAGACCACTGATGACAGCAGTGGGAAATAAAATACGCTCACAATGCAGGAAAAAGGGAGTGAACAATTGCTTCGTATCAGTCAGAACTCCCACCAACCAGTAGAGTTAGTCAGATGTAAGAGGGAGGAACATCCCAAACAGACTATATGAATAAAAGGTGCCAAGGGCCAGTTATAGCCCACGCTGGTAAGAAATTGCTGAAGATCCAGAAGTTGGAGGATCAGGAGTTTGAGGCCACCCTGGGCTACATACCATAGCAGGGTATGGTGCTGCACACCTTTAATCCCAGCACTTGGAAGGTAGAAGTAGGAGGATCACCATGAATTCGAGGCCAGCCTGAGACTATATAATGAATTCCTGGTGAGCCTGGGCTACAGCAAGACCCTACCTCTGAAACAAAGGGGGGAAGGGCTGGAGAGATGGCTCAGTGGTTAAGACACTTGCCTGCAAAGTCTAACAACCCAAGTTTGATTCCCCAGAACCATATAAATCCAGATGCACAAAGTGGCACATGCATCTGGAGTTCATTTGTAGCACCTGAAGGCCCTGGCACACATATTCTTTGTTTCTCTCTCTGCTTGTAAATAAATAAATAAATAAATAAATAAATAAATAAATAAATAAATAATTTTAAAAAGGTGCCAAGGGGATGGAGAGATGGCTTAGCAGTTAAGGTGTTTGCCTGCAAAGCCAAAGGATTCCAGTTCAATTCTCCAGGACCCATGTAAGCCAAATGCACAAGGGGGCACATGCATCTGGAGTTCATTTGCAGTGGTTGAAGGCCTTGGCACACCCATTCTCTTTCCCCCACTCCCCCCCCACCCGCCTCTTTCTCTCTCTCCCTCTCTCTCAAATAAATAAAATCTATTTAAAACAAAAAAAAGAAGGCCGGGCGTGGTGGTGCATGCCTTTAATCCCAGCATTTGGGAGGCAGAGGTAGGAGGATTGCTGTGAGTTCAAGGCCACCCTGAGACTACATAGTAAATTTCTGGTCAGTGTGGGGTAGAGCGAAAACCTACCTTGAAAAAAAAAAAAGTGCCAAGGGCTGGAGAGATTGCTTAGGGGTTAAGGCACTTGTCTACAAAGCCAAGGAACCCAGGTTCAATTCCCCCATACCCATGTAAAGCCAGATACACAAAGTAGTGCATGCATCTGGAGTTTGTTTGCAGTGGCTAGAAGCCCTGGCGCACCCATTCTCTTTGTATTTGCTTCTCTCTCAATTAAATAAATAAAATAAATTATATTTTAAAAAAGGTGCTGGGCGCGGTGGCACATGCCTTTAATCCCAGCACTCAGGAAGCAGAGGTAGGAGGATCGCTGTGAGTTCAAGGTCATCCTGCGACTACATACTGAATTCCAGGTCAGCCTGGGCTAGAGGAAGACCCTACCTCAAAAAACAAACAACAACAACAACAACAAACAAACCAACACCCAAGACAGAAAAGGAATTATTTACTTATTTCTTCATTTAACAAATATCTGTTAAGCCGCTCTAAGAATCAGACCCGGTGTAGACAGTAGGAGTACCACAGTGAACAAGACACAGTGTGTCCATGGGACACAGGCAATGGCAAATAATCGAATCAGTGATAAATATTGTGAAGAAAATACTGTGATACGTGATGGCAGTAGTTATATAAGGTATTCAGAGAAGGTCTCTCAGAAGGGATAATATTTAAGCTGAGATTTAAAGGATGAAAATAAACCAGTGAGCTGTCTATGGAGAGGCACTCACACTTGTAATCCCAGTGCTCAGGCAGAAAGAGGTAGGAGGATCAGGAGTTTAAGGAGAATTAGGAGTTCAAAAGTGTACTTTGCTATGTAGTGAATTTGAAGCCAGCCTGGGTTATATGGGAACTTCTATCAATATATATATATATAAAAAAATAGAGCAGGGTGTGGGGGCACACGCCTTTAATGCCAGCACTCTGGAGGCAGAGGTAGGAGGATCACTGTGAGCTCGAGGCCACCCTGAGACTACATAGTGAATTCCAGGTCAGCCTGGGCTAGAGTAAGACCCTACCTTGAAAAATCAAATATAAATAAAAATTAAAAAGCCAGCCATGTTATAATTTGGAGGAAGAACATTTCAGGAAGATAGTTACTACAAAGACTCTAAAAGAAACATGTAGCCGGGCGTGGTGGTGCACGCCTTTAATCCCAGCACTCGGGAGGCAGAGGTAGGAGGATCGTCGTGAGTTCGAGGCCACGCTGAGACTACATAGGGAATTCCAGGTCAGCCTGAACTAGAGTGAGACCTTGGTATTGATATTGAAGGTAATCAACCAATCAACTAATCAATTAACAAATCAATCAATCGCTAGGAAACAGGGAAAGAACATAAAGAGAGAGAGAGAGAGAGAGAGAGAGAGAGAGGAGAGAATGGGTGTGTCAGAGCCTCCCAGCCACTGCAAATGAGCTGCAGACACATGCACTACCTTTTGTATCTGGTTTCTATGTGGGTAATGGGGAATCGAACCTGGGTCCTTTGGCTTTGCAAGCAAGCACCTTGACCACTAAGCCATCTCTCCAGCCCTGTTTGTAAAATTTTATTTATTTGTAAGCAGAAAGATATAGAAGAGATACACAAAGTATGGGCATGCCAGGGCTTCTAGTGCTGCAAATGAACTTCAGATGCATGTGCCATCTTGTGCATCTGGCTTTACGAGGGTACTGGAAAATTGAACTCTGGTTATTAGGCTTTGCAGGCAAACGCCTTAGTGCTGAGATGTTTCTCCAGTCTCCAATGGGAGTTTTCTTTTCTTTTCTTTTCTTTTCTTTTCTTTTCTTTTCTTTTCTTTTTTTTGAAAAATGGGAGGGAGGGAAAGAGGAAAGGAAAAGGAGGGTCGGGAAAGACAAGGGAGAGAGGGACCAAGCAACAAGAATACCACAAACTATCCAATGAAAGTTTTAAGCACAGGAGTCATGATAATTTAAAGAAACAAACTCCCCTAAATCCTGTGTGGTATGAAATAGTCACTAGAAAACAGGGAAAGAACATAAACAAGATTTATTAGTAAGCGGTTGTGATTGTTTTCCAGTGAGATGACAGTGCCAGGACTTAGAGTTGTACCAGCAGAGAACCGGAAGAGGACTCATGTGAGACACACTGGAGCTAGATCTGACAAGACTTGCTGACAGGGCTGGAGAGATGGCTTAGTGGTTAAGGTGCTTGCCTGCCCAAAGGACCCAGGTTCAATTCCCGAGGACCCACATAAGCAAGATGTACAAAGTGGCACATGCATCTGGACTTTGTCTGCAGCCCCTGGAGACCCTGACATGCCTATTCTCTCTTTCTTAAATAAATAAATGAATAAATAAACGAATAAATAAATAAATAAAATTAAAAGAATCCTAAGATAAATATTTAAAAAAATGAAACCAAAACAACAAACAATAAAATCTATTTGGGCAGCTTGTCTATTGTGGGGGCCGGCCTGTTTACTTCCACAAATTTCTTTTCTTTTTCTTTTCTTTTATTTTTTTGGTTTTTCGAGGTAAGGTCTCGCTCTAGCCCAGGCTGACCTGGAATTCACTCTGTAATCTCAGGGTGGCCTCGAACTCCCGGAGATCCTCCTACCTCTGCCTCCCGAGTGCTGGGATTAAAGGCAGGCGCCACCACGTCCGGCTTTACTTCCACAAATTTCTGTCTTCAAGCAATGAGCAGTAAAAACTTTATAGATTCTAGTAATAACCTATACGAGTTCGAGGCCAGCCTAGCGACTCCTTGTTTCACATTTCCTCCCTCTTCCCAGCCAAAATATTTGCTTAAATTGGTCTCGATCTCGGGGTCCCCTGCTTCTGCCTCTGAGTCGGGATCAAGCAGGGTGTGGCGGTGCACACCTTTAATCCCAGCACTCACAGTGAGTTCGAGGCCACCCTGAGATTACATAGTGAATTCCAGGTCAGCCTGGGCTAGAAAACGACTTTGAAAAAACAAACAAACAAAAAAAAAAAAGAAAAGAAAAGATCATTGCCATCAAAACCCTGACTGCCTTTTCAAGAGCTGAATGTGAACCGCTTCCTGCTGCCTAGTGGATAGGGTATGGTTCATCTTTTATATTTTTTGGACAGTCTACCAAGAAATGGATTTAATAGCCATTGGGCTTTTCAAAGCTTGTACGTGAACCTACCCGGACAGTATAGAGAGAGCACTTCCGTTGAGACTCCGACGGAAGTCACGGCGGAACGGAAGTTACACACCTACGAACGCAGCGGCGGTCGTCTTAGAGGGCAGGTCTCGGGTTAGCTGACCAAGTTTCCGGTTTCGGACGCTGGGAGCTGGCAGGTGAGGGAGGTGAGCCGCTGGAGACCCGCTTGGTATAAGCCCCTGCCAACGGCGCGTCCTGTGGCTGGAGGCGCGGCGGAGTTCTGGAAATGCTCGGGGCTCAGGGGGAAGGATGTCACTATGGTCGCCGCGTGGGGCATTGAGCCATCCTGTTGGGGATGTGGCATTGTCTCTGAGCCCCGGACGTGTTCGTTTGGGAAGGGGCTGCCGCGCTGGCTTACGTCCTGTGCGGGTTCCGTGCAGACGCCCAGGAGAGCGGGACGCTGCTGCGTGCTCTTCGCCGATTGCTAAGTTAGTTTTGAAATGCCACGGAGGCCCCAAGCATTTTACTTACATTGTCGCATTCAGTCCTCAGCACACAGCCGGGGTTGTTGTTAACCCGATTCACACGTGCCGAAAAAGAGGCTCGCAGAAGCCAGGGTAACTCAGCTAGGAAACATGCTCACATTCTGACTCCAAGGTCCATCCATACTTTTAATGCTATCAAAAGAGGTGTCTGAAATCTTGCTTTATGGCAAATTGGAATCATTTATTGATTCATTTTTTGGGCTTTTTTTTTTTTTTTTTTTTTGAGGTAGGGTTTTGCTCTATCCCAGGCTAACCTAGAATTCACTCTGTAGTCTCAGGCTGGCCTGGAACTCATAGTCATCCTCCTACCTATGCCTCTTGAATGTTGGGATTAAAGGCATGTGCCACCACACCTGGCTGGTTTTTTTTTTTTTTTTTTTTTTGGTTTTGCAAGGTAGGATTTCACTCTGGTCCAGGCTGGCCTGGAATTAACTATGTAGTCTCAGGGTGGCCTCGAACTCTCAGCGATCCTCCTACCTCTGCCTCCCAAGTGCTGGGATTAAAGGTGTGCGCCACCATGCCCGGCTTCTGGCTGTTATTTTTAAAATTTTTATTTTGTTTATTTTTTATTAGAGAGAGACAGGGAGAGAATGTGCATGCCAGGGCCTTCAGCCACTGCAAATCAGCTCAGACACGTGTGCCCCCTTGGGTACATGTGCGTCACTCTGCGTCTGGCTTACATGGATCCTGGAGATTTGAACATGAGTTCTTAGGCTTCACAGGCAAGTGCCATATTCGCTAAGCCATCCCTCCAGCCCTTATTATTTTTTGTTTTCTGAGGTAGGGTCTCAATGTAGCCCAGGCTGACCTGGAATTCACTATGTAGTCTCAGGGTGGCCTCAAACTTGCAGTGATCCTCTTACCTCTGCCTCCGGAGTGCTGGGATTAAAGGTGTGCACTACCCCGCTTGGCTCTCATTTATGTTTATTTTTATTATTTTTATTTTTTATTTTTTGGTTTTTCGAGGTAGGGTCTCACTCTAGTTCAGGCTGACCTGGAATTCACTGACCTGGAATTCACTATGTAGTCTCAGGGTAGCCTCAAACTCACAGCAATTCTCCTACCTTTGCCTCCTGAGTGCTGGGATTAAAAGCATGTGCAACCATGCCCGGCTTTATTTTTTTTTAATTTAATTAATTTATTTATTTGCAAGCAGAGAGATAGAAGAAAGACAGATAGAGAATGGGCATGCCAGGGCCTCCAGCCACTGCAAACAAAGTCCAGATGCATGTGCCCCTTGTGCATCTGGTTTACATGGGTCCTGGAGAATCGAACTGGGATCCTTTGGCTTCGCAGGCAAATGCCTTAACCATTAAGCCAGCCCCTTTATTTCTTATTTCAACAGACCTCTCACTGTGTTGCTTGTGCTGACCTAGAACTGCTGGGTTCATGTGATCCTTCTGCCAGCCTCATGATTAGCTGAGACTATAGCTGGGCCCTACCATGCTCTTTTCTTTTTTATCCCCCTGCTACTATGGATTGAGACAGTATCATTAAGAGTACCTTAAAAACCAGGTGTAGTGGTGCACACCTTTAATCCCAGCACTCTGGGGGCTGAGATAGGAGGATTGCCGTGAGTTTGAGGCCACCTTGAGACTACATAGTGAATTTTGGGTCAGTGCAGGCTAGAGCAAGACCTGACTCAGAAAACTAAAAAAAAAAAAAAAACAAAAAAAAACCCAGTACCTTCTAAACTGGGTGTGATGGCTCATGTACTTAGAAGGCTGAGGTAGGAGGAGTGCAGAGAGTTGAGGTCCAGCCTGGGCATAGTTCTAGGCCAATTTAGGATAATGTGGCTAGCGCCCCCCGCCATCTTCAACTAAAATAATACCTCTTGTGAAAAGTCAGTGGATGAGTACACCTGAAGTGTCCAGAGCAGTACTTGTACATAGTATACGGTAAATATTGGCAAAATCTCTCATTCTTTTTTTTTGGTTTTTCGAGGTAGGGTCTCACTCTAGCTCAGGCTGACCTGGAATTCACTATGTAGTCTCAGGGTGGCCTCAAACTCATGATGATCCACCTACCTCTGCCTCCCAGTGCTGGGATTAAAGGCGTGCACCACCACGCCCGGCATCATTCTTCTTTTTTTAAAATCTCTGATTCTTTTGCAGGCTTTGGACTGTAGTGCCATGCATCCTCTACAATGCGTCCTCCAAATACAGAGGTCTGTAAAGTGTCCATTGGCCTCCGTGTCCTGGCTGCTGCAAAGGACCTCTAGGACCCACAGCCATCTCCCCAGTACTACATGTCTTGGTCCACAGGGCCAGAGTTCAGAGGGAGTTCAGAAGGATTTCAGCTCCAGGCTGGCCAATGGGCCAAATTTTCAGCATTTTCTAAGAAGTGCATCAGCTCCTCAAGAGAAGCTGTCTTCTCCAGAAGTGGAGGACCCACCCCCCTATCTCACAGCAGCTGAACTTCTAGGAAGGCAGAGAAAAGGTTAGTTTCACCTCTTTTCTTTCTTTCTCTCTTTCTCTTTCTTCCCTCCCTCCCTCCCTCCCTCCCTCCCTCCCTCCCCTCCCTCCCTCCCTTCCCTTCCTTCCTTTTCTTTTTTCTTTTTTTTGAGGTAGGGTCTCATTCTAACCCAGGCTGAACTGGCATTCACTATGTAGTCTCAGGGTGGCCTCGAACTCCCAGTGATCCTCCTACCTCTCCTCCCAAGTGTTGGGATTAAAGGCGTGAGCCACCACGCCTGGCTGGCTTGATTCTTTTAATGGTTCTTTTATGTTAGAGGGTTAACAGTGTGAAAAAGTTGCTTGGTTATGGAATAATCAAACTGCACTAGGTAAGATTAATATAAAAAAACTCATTGGGGGCTGGAGAGATGGCTTAGGGGTTAAGGCATTTGCCTGCAAAACCAAAGGACCCCAGTTCGATTCCCCAGGACCCATGTAAGCCAGATGCACAAGGGGGTACATGTGTCTGGAGTTGGTATGCGGTGGCTGGAGGCTCTGGTGCACCTATTCTCTCTCTCCCCCTCTCTCTTTTTCTCTCTCAAATAAATAAATAAAAGTAAAAAAGAAAAATCTTAAAAAAACAACAACAACTCAGGCTGGAGGGATGGCTTAGTGGTTAAGGCATTTGTCTGCAAAGCCCAAGGACCCAGGTTCAATTCCCCAGGACCCATGTTAGCCAGATGCACAAGGAGGCATATGCATCTGGAGTTTGTTTGCAGTGGCTAGAGGCCCTGGCGCACCCATTCTCTCTCTCTCCCTCTCCCTCTCTTTCTGTCAAGTAAATTAAAAAACAAAAACAAAACAAAAAAACCCTCATAGAATTGGGGTTGAGGTGGAACACAGTGATAGTGTGCTTGCTTAGCATGGTTGAAACTCTGGGTTCCATATCTAGCTGCACAAAAAAGAACAAGGAGGGGCTGGACAGATGGCTTAGCAGTTAAGGTGTTTGCCTGCAAAGCCAAAGGTTCCCAGTTCGATTGTCCAGGACCCATGTAAGCCAGATGCACAAAGGGGCGCATGCATCTGGAGTTTTTTTGCAGTGGCTGGATGCCCTGGCATGCCCATTCTTTCTCTCTCTCTGCCTCTTTCGCTCTCTCAAATAAATAAATAAATAAATAAATAAATAAATAAATAAATAAAACATCTAAAAAACAAACAAGGAGCCAGGCGTGGTAGCCAGGGTGGGTGGGGGAAGCTATGTACTCCTTGTTCTTTTTTTTTTTTTTTTTTTTTTTTTTTTTTTGGTTTTTCAAGATAGGGTCTCATTCTAGCCCAGGCTGACCTGGAATACACTATGTAGTCTCAGGGTGGCCTTGCCTTGCCTTGACCTTGACCTCATAGCGATCCTCCTACATATGCCTCCCGAGTGCTGGGATTAAAGGCGTGTGCCACCACAGCTGGCTCTTCTACCAATCTTGTTTTTTTTTTTTTCGAGGTAGGGTCTCACTCTGGTCCAGGCTGACCTGGAATTAACTATGTAGTCTCAGGGTGGCCTCGAACTCTCGGCGATCCTCCTACCTCTGCCTCCCGAGTGCTGGGATTAAAGGCGTGCGCCACCACGCTCGGCGCCAATCTTGTTTTGAATTGGAGTATCTTTTACTGATTCCACAGCTTTGAGGGAGGAGGTTTAATGATTCTGAGGTCTCTGCACCTGAGATTACAGCTGCATGTGGCCATGCCCAGCTGTTTACATGGGATCTGGTAATTTAAACTTAAGCTCCTTCAGGCCCTCATGCTTGCCAGGAAGCACACGATTCCTCTGTCATCTCTTGTCTTTTTTTTTGTTTGTTTGCTTGTTTTGTTTTTCTTTTCTTTTCTTTTTCTTTTTTTTTTTTTTTTTTGGTTTTTCGAGGTAAGGTTTCACTCTAGTCCAGGCTGACCTGGAATTCACTATGTATTCTCAGGGTGGCCTTGAACTCTCGGCAATCCTCCCACCTCTGCCTCCCAAGTGCTGGGATTAAATGTTTTGTTTTTTCAAGGTAAAGTCTTGCTCTAGCCCAGGCTGATCCTTCTACCTCTGCCTCCTGAGTGCTGGAGTTAAAGGTGTGTGCCACTATACTGGTGCACAGAAAATTTTTTTTTTTTTTTTTTTTTTTGGTTTTTCGAGGTAGGGTTTCACTTTAGCTCAGGCTGACCTGGAATTCACTATGTAGTCTCAGGGTGGCCTTGAACTCACAGCGATCCTCCTACCTCTGCCTCCCGAGTGCTGGGATTAAAGGCATGCGCCACCACGCCCTGCTACAGAAAAATTTTTTGAGACAGTATGTTTTTTTCTTTATTATTATTATTTTTATTTCTTGAGGTAGGGGCTCGCTCTAGTCAGGACTGACCTGGAATTTATTATGTAGTCTCAGGGTGGACTCAAACTCACAGTGATCCTCCTACCTTTGCCTCCTGAGTTCTGGGATTAAATGTGTGTGCCATCATGCCCGGCTTGAGACAGTATCTTATTTTTTATTTTTATTTATTTATTTATTTATTTTTTTGTTTTTTGAGTTAGGCTTGCCACTCTAGCCCAGACTGACCTGGAATTTACTATGTAGTCTCAGGGTGGCCTCGAACTCATGGTGATCCTCCTACCTCTGCCTCCTGAGTGCTGGAATTAAAGGTGTGCGCCATCACGCCCGGCTTCATATCTTTTTGTTGTTGTTGTTTTTGTTTTTTCAAGGTAGGGTCTCTCCTCAGTGCTGGGATTATAGGTGTGTTTTACTGTGCTCCGTGTATATGGTTGTGGGAATCAAACTCAGGGCTTCATGTGTGGTAGGCAAGCACTCTACCAGTTGAGCTTCATCCCAAGCCTCCACCTGCACTCTTTCTTTCTCTCTCTCTCTTTCTTTCTTTCTTATTTATTTATTTATTTATTTATTTATTTGAGAACAACAGAGAGAGAATGGGTGTGCCAGGGCCTCCAGCTACTGCAAACGAACTCCAGACACATGCGCCCCCTTGTGCATCTGGCTTACATGGGTCCTGGGGCATTGAACCTGGGCCCTTTGGCTTTGCAGGCAAGTGCCTTAACCGCTAAGGCATCCCTCTTGCCCTTTTTAAAAATTTTTTATGTTTATTTATTTATTTATTTATTTATTTAAGAGCAATAGAGAGACAAAGAGGCAGAGAGAGAGAGAGAGAGATGGAGAGAGAATGGCTGCACCAAGGCCTCTAGCCACTGCAAATGAACTCCAGATACATGTGCCACCTTGTGTATCTGGTTTATGTGGGTACTGGGAAATTGAGCCTCAAACTGGGGTCCTTAGGCTTCTCAGGCAAGCACTTAACTGCTAAGCCATCTCTCCAGCACCCCCCCTCCTTTTTTTTTTGAGGTAGGGTCTTTAATTCAGGCTGACCTGGAACTCACTATGTAGTCTCAGGGTGGCCTCGAACTCACAGTGATCCTCCACGTCTGGCTTCTTTTCTTTTTAGATGGATTAACACTCTCACTTGTCCTGCCTATTCTAGTTGTTTTCATAGCCTTATTTCCTTGTTCCTCATATGTATGTTTTCTCTGTATTTAAGTGACATAGCTTATAATTGATGTCTGTATATGATTTAATATTTCTTTTTTCCTGGTAGGTTGCCATTAATTTGGGGTGCAAACAGCAGTTGATAGTTATTAGGACTGAAGCAACAGGGGACTTCATGGATGATGGTTTCCTCAGGCGTTAGTGGGGATTTGGGGAAGGAGACGTTTTGAGACTCGTGGCCCCTTGTTTGCTTATCTTGGAATGTGCCTCTCATTGCAGTCTACCTTGAAACCTACGGCTGCCAGATGAATGTGAATGACACGGAGATAGCGTGGTCCATTTTACAGAAGAGTGGCTACCTGCGGACCAACAACCTCCAAGAGGTACATGCATTTCCTGCCTCACTGTTTCCTGGGCCTGTTCTTAGATGCAGTTTAGGAAGAGGGTATAGCTGCGGACATAGAGTTCCGTTGAATGAAACATGGTGTGGGACTGAAGTGTGCCATTGTTTCAGCTGTTTGTGGAACTTCAGTGGGACTGCTTTCCTGCACACAAGGACTTATTGAGTGTGGCTTGTGTGTGGTAACCCGTGCCTGTAATCCTGGCACTAGGGAAGCAGGATTTAGAGCCTGAGGCCATTTTGGCTTTTCAGCATAACTGTCTCAGAAACAAAACCAAAGCAAAAATGAAAATTGGGTTTGGGGAGGGGATAGAGCAACTGGGGAGTTAGTATAT
The DNA here is from genome assembly GCA_036365145.1 of Orientallactaga sibirica. Taxonomy (NCBI): domain Eukaryota; kingdom Metazoa; phylum Chordata; class Mammalia; order Rodentia; family Dipodidae; genus Orientallactaga; species Orientallactaga sibirica. Next base: position 12,790,258 of record JAEOAD010000011.1, read on the forward strand.
AATCAGTTGGTGGAGAGCTTTACTTGGGGTATATGAAATAGTTCTGGAAGGAGATGATAGTGGATTGCATGGCAAATCCAAATGTCCTTGCTGTTACAGACTATACTTAAAACTGGTTAAAATGAAAAATATATGTTACATGTGTTTTACCACAATAATTTTAGATAAGGGGAAGGTGAGTATAGTAGTGGTTCAATAAAGCTAATTTAGAGGTTCATAATTTTCCTTTTTTTTCCTTTTTCCTTTCCTTTTAGGCTGATGTGGTCCTTCTTGTCACATGTTCTGTCAGGTACAAATTTGTTCTTTCCCAGCTGGTAGTGCCTAGGTGACCTAACTGTGGAGATGAGCCAATGGCCCCATATCAGTTTGACTTGCAATTTTCCTGTAGAGCAAATAGTTTTGGTAGACCTGGTTGACATGTGCTGAGCACACACTGTGTGTTGGGTTCCATGTGGATACTGCACATGTATTAATGAATTTAATTCTCACAGTAGCCCTTCTCAGAGGTTAGTGCTCTTTTCAAACCTATTTTAGCTTGCTATAGTGGTGCATGCATAGTTGTAATCCCAGTACTCTGGAGGCTGAGATAGCAGTATTGTGAGTTCCAGCCTAGCTTGTGCTATATTGTGAGTTCCAAGACAGCCTGGGCTACACAGGAAGATTATCTCAAAAACAACAGCAATAAAAAAAGCCAAGAGGGCCGGGCGTGGTGGCACACGCTTTTAATCATAGCACTCAGAAGGCAGAGATAGTAGGATTGCCATGAGTTCAAGGCCACCCTGAGACTACATAGTGAATTCCAGGTCAGCCTGAGCTAGAGTGAAACCCTACCTTGAAAAACAAAACAAAACAAACAAACAAACAAACAAACAAACAAACAAACAAACAGCCAAGAGAACTGTAGAGATGGCTTTGTGGGTCAGAGTACTTGCAAGTATGAGGTCCTGAGTTCAATTCCTGAAACCCATGTAAAAATCCAGGTGTTGCTAAACCCCATCCTGAAGGGGGTAGAGACAGGAGGATTGCTGGCACTCATTGGTCTGTCATTCTAACCAAAAAAAACCGAGTGTCAGGGTCAGTGAGCACCTCTGTCTCAAGGAAATAAGACAGAAAAATAAATGATAGAGGAGTACATCAAGTGTTTTCCTATGGCCTTCTGACACTTGCACATGGAGCATATACATCTGCACACACATGTGCATATATGCCAACCCCCACTAAGTCAGCCTAAGCTAGAGTGAGACCCTACCTCTAAAAAAAAAAAAAAAAAAAAAAAAAAAGAACAGTTTGGGTCACATCTGTTACAGGTGTTCAGGAAACACTTGGCCACAGAAGTGCATCAGGAGTGAGCATACTGTCTTTCTTCCCTTGTTACTATGTTCAGAGTGTGTTAGTGTTTCCACAACTGCTTATACCATCAACTCACTGATCTGATGTGTTTGTTCTGGGGCTTCTATTGAATTAATCTGAGCTGGGTACTGTGGGAGATTCAGAAGTGAGCCCTTTTTTTTTTAAAAATGTTAATTTATTTATTAGAGACAGAGAGAGAGAGAGAGGGAGGGAGGGAGGGAATGGGCCTCTAGCTACTGCAAATGAACTCCAGATGCATGTACCACCATGTGCATCTGGCTTACATAGGACCTGGAGAATCGAACCTGGGTCTTTAGGTTTCATAGGCATGCACCTTAACCACTAAGCCATCTCTCCAGTCCAGAAGTGAACCTTTTTGCATGGAGCCTGGCTTCAAGGAGCTTGGTCTAACATGGGGACTTAAGACAGATAAACAAAAAGCTCTAACATCCAGTAGGAAATATTAGGTTAAGAAAGCCGAACAACAAAAACAAATTGCCAAAGTCAGGAAAAGTACAGTTAAAAAGGAGTGTATTTGAAGAGAAGAGAGTCTCTCACAGGGAAGGCTTGTGAAGTCCTTGGATTAAAGGCTGGTTAGGACTTGGAGATCTGCAGAAAGGATATTTGAAGGGAAGTGAATTGTAGCAGGTACTGCTTCTACATTTGGCCTATGTTTATCTTCTATGCACTAAAGGTAGATGTCATTTAAATGCTTAAATTTTCTTTCCATTGTCTTCTCTTAGATTGTGGTTTATTTTTGGGTTAGTTTTACTTCGTATGATCTCTGCAGGGAGAAGGCTGAGCAGACCATCTGGAACCGTTTACATCAACTGAAAGCCCTGAAGACAAAGCGACCTCGCTCCCGGATTCCTCTGCGGATTGGGATTCTAGGTATCCAGTAATTTGCAGCTTTTGTCTCTTGGGGACTTGGGTCTAAGGGGCCTTTGTATGCTATAGAATTTGCTTTAGAGCCTGGGATTCCAGAGTGTAAATTAACCTTATTACCCTATGCACCTCTGGTACTATTAAGTTAGAGGCTTCAAGATTAAAGGGAATGAAGATCCTAAAAGGACTTTGTGTAGTACCTGGAAGTAATAGTTGCTCAGAAAGTGGTGTATTCTTCCTAGCGTCTGATGTGGCTTATGTAGCATAGAGTAATGGGTAGGGTGCAGTTTGGACAATGGAGGGGAAACATATGTTTGTAGTCTTTTTGTGTGACTCCTAAGGTATGTCCACGTTAAGAGCCAGATCTACACCGAATGATAAAGTAGGCACTAGCCACATTTAAAATAAAACAAAGGTTGATTTGTTCAGTTGCATTCGGCCCATTTCAACTGTTCAGTAAGCCACATGACTAGGGGTCACCAGTTTGCACAGCATATCCAATTATCTCCATCTAGCACATTCCTGTACCTTTGCATTCCTTCTTTCACCCAGAGTATTAACTAGTATATTTAACTTGATGCATAGCAGACTATGTCCATCGTAGAACAGTTAACTTAATCCTTGACAGAGAGTCAACATATAGCTGGTGTGGTGGTGCACGCCTTTGATCCCAGCACTTGGAAGGCTGAGGTAGGAGGATAAGGTGAGTTTGAGGCCAGCTGGACTGCAGAGTGAGTTCTGGTTCAGCTTGGACTAGAGTGAGACTCTGCTCCAAAAAACAAATAATCAAAAAATCAAATCAAAACAAAACAAAATACGTATAGCTGAGTTGTATCCAGTTATACTGAGTAGTGTTGTAAGAGATGTTGGAGGATGGAAGGGTTAGACAGTATGTTTTGTTCTATTTCACTTTACTATAGATGCCCTTCAGAATACATCTAGGAATTTCAGAAACCCCAAGAATAATTTTTATTTATTTATTTATTTATTTATTTATTTATTTATTTATTTATTTATTTGAGAGAAAGAGAGAGAGAGAGAGAGAGAGAGAGAGAGAATGGGCACACCAGGACCTCACATGTGCCACCTTGTACATCTGGCTTACATGGGTTCTGGGGTATCGAACCTGGGTCCTTTGGCTTTGCAGGCAAACACCTTAACCGCAAAGCCATCTCTCCAGCCCTAAAGTTACCATCTTAATCATTTCTGTAAATGTTCTGTGCCATTAAGGATGTTCACATGGTTTTACAACCATTACTACTATCTATCTCCATAAATAATAATTCACCTTCTTCCTTTCCCTGGCCTCTGGCATTTATCATTCTGCTTTCTGTCTTTGAATTTGAATACATGAGGTACTTAATATTTGTCCTGTGCTTTTGTCACTTTGTATAATGTCTTCAATGTCTTGCTCTAGCCCAGGCTGACCTGGAATTCACAGCAATCTTACCTCTGCCTTCAGAGTGCTGGGATTAAAGGCGTGTGCCACCATACCTGGCTGTCTTCAGGATTCTTATGCTGCATGTTATGATATGTTATAATTTATTTTGTCTTTTGTTTTTTCAAGGTAGGGTCTCACTGTAGCCTGGGCTGACCTGGAATTCACTCTGTATTCTCAGGGTGGCCTCAAACTCACAGCTATCCTCCTACCTCTGCCTCCTGAGTGCTAGGATTAAAGGCGTGCATCACCATGCCCAGCTTTCCTTTTCCTTTTTTGGGTGAGGTGTGCTGGATGTGGTAGTCAGAAGTCAACCTAAAGTTCAAGGCGTCCATCTGTGGTTTTCTTGTATTGGAAGTTGTGAGTTCCAGTGCTATGGCTCAAATTTGAATGCTAAACTCCTAGAGAAGTTTTCTGTGCCTTGGTGTGCTGAGAAGAAGCCATAAATTTGTGAGCAGATGTTTCCCTCTTTTTCTTCCCAGGCTGCATGGCTGAGAGATTAAAGGGGGAGATCCTCAACAGGGAGAAAATGGTGGATCTCTTGGCTGGTCCAGATGCTTACCGAGACCTTCCCCGGCTACTGGCTGTCGTGGAGTCAGGCCAGCAAGCGGCCAATGTGCTCCTCTCTCTAGATGAGACCTATGCTGATATCATGCCAGTCCAGACGAGCCCCAGTGCCACTTCTGCCTTTGTGTGAGTCACTGCCTAATATTTGTAGAGTTAGCTCCCTTTCTGCTTTTAAAATAGTGTACTATTTTTATTATATGGAAAAAAAGAAATCCATTCATATGATATGGTACAGCATTAGCAAGACTCCCTCATATCCATCATCCCTGTCTCAAAGGCATTCATCACCCTCCTTCTCTTCTCTTCTCCTCTTCTCTTCTCTTCTCTTCTCTTCTCTTCCCTTCCCTTCCCTTCCCTTCCCTTCCCTTCCCTTCCCTTCCCTTCCCTTTCTTTCTTTCTTTCTTTCTTTTTATTTTTTGAGGTAGGGTATCATTCTAGTCCAGGCTGACCTGGAAATCACCATGTAGTCTCAGGGTGGCCTCAAATTCACAGTGATCCTCTTACCTCTGCCTCCCGAGTGCTAGGATTAAAGGTGTGTGCCACGATGCCCAGTCTGCCCTCATTTATTTTATGTGGGACCTGGGGAATCAAACCTGGATCCTTAGACTTCACAGGCAAGCACCTTAGCCTTTTTTTTTTTTTTTTTTTTGGTTTTTCGTGGTAGGGTCTCATGCTAGCCCAGGCTGACCTGGATTCACTATGTAGTTTCAGGGTGGCCTCAAACTCCTGGTGATCCTCCTACCTCTGCCTCCTGAGTGCTGGGATTAAAGGCGTGCGCCACCACGCCTGGCTAACTGCGCCCCCCCCCCTTTTGAGGTAGGGTTACACTATAGCCTAGGCTGACTTGGCTCTCACTCTGTAGTCCCAGGCTGGCCTCAAACTCATAGTGATTGTCGTACCTCTGCCTCCTGAGTGCTGGGATTAAAGGCGTGTGCCACCATGCCCAGCTAATTATGTTCTCAAACTTTCTTCCCAGGTCAATCATGCGGGGCTGTGACAACATGTGCAGCTATTGTATCGTTCCTTTCACACGTGGCCGGGAGAGGAGTCGGCCTGTTGTCTCAATTCTGGAGGAAGTGAGGAAGCTTTCTGAGCAGGTAACAGTTCTCCAGGGCTTTCTTGTGAGCATTTTCTGGGAGGATGAGGACAGCCTTTCTAATTTTATAGGTTTCATTATCTCTTTTTTTAAATTTTTAAAATTTTTATTTCTTTGTTTTTTTGAGGTAGGGTCTCTTTCTAGCCCAGGCTGACCTGCAATTCATTCTGTAGTCTCAGGGTGGCCTCTTACTCACGGTGATCCTCCTACCTCTGCCTCCCGAGTGCTGGGATTAAAGGTGTGCACCACCACGCTTGGCTTTGTTTTGTTTTTTGAGAAAGAATCTCTGAAGTCCAGGCTGGCCTCAAACTCTTTATTTAGCTAAGGGTAGCCTTGATTGCCTTATTCTCCTGCTTCTGCCTCCCAAGTACTGGCATTACAGATATGTGCTACCATGTTCAGCTTGCTTTATATCTTAGTTGAATAAGTTGAAGTTCATGCCTGGCTAGGAAGAATTACCTGGATGTACATATTTGGTTTGCTGCTCACAAATTATGGGTGGATCAGACATGCTGTGTGCTTAAGAAGCAGCACAGTGTGGTGGTCAGTGGTGAGAATATGGGTTTAGAATCAGGTGTGGATTCTGGCTCTACCATCCTCTAGTTTGATGCTTATGCATAAGATATTTAATCATCTTTGAAATGCAATTTCCTTATCTATGAGACAAATACCTTCCTTGTAGGGCCATGGGGAAGATTGAGAAGATTTTTTTGTTTTGTATTGGAGACAGAGACCTGCTATGTAGCTCAGGCTGCCCCAGAGTGTATTGTGTAATTGTGTAGCCTAGCCATGCCTCAGACTCGTAGGACTCTTACCTCAGGATCCCTAGAAACACTGAACTACCCTGAACATTCTAGAGGAACCTCCCACATCTCGGTAACTTTGTCACTAAACTAGCTCACTAGTTCAGGGGCAGAGAACAGATGAGAGGGATGAGTTGGATCAGAGGCCAGCCAGGAGAGATGTTTTCCTCTACCTCCTGTGTGGAGCTAGTCCTGAGCTTTTGAGCAAAGCTATTCCCAGCCCCAGGGCCTGAGACTTCTAGTCCTGCAGAGGAGGACAGTAGGTAGAAATATGGCATTTCTTTGGGAGTTTCCCTGTTTCTTTCTTGTCTGTCTGAGGAACTATGGCAGGAGGAAGTGGAGCCCTGGTATACCAGTTGTCTCTCTCATAAATAAAGAAAAAAATTATAAAAACACATGGAGATGGGGAAATAAGATATGGGAGTGGGGTTTTAGGGCTGGGATTCCATTCAGGCCTGTTCTACCTGCCCAACATGGACTCAGAGACCGTCACATAGCTTTAGAGCTCTCTGCTCAGAGGACCTAATGAGAGACCTCTGGCTGACCTGAGGTCCCACCTCATATCCAGTGAGCTCCCCAAGTCCCACAGGCCAGCTCGTAGGAATCCCTGGGAAGCACCAGAGAGCAAAGGCAGTGTGGGGGACACAGGCTAAGGTAAGTGTCCAAGGATCTGGCTGCCCTGGGCCTGGACTGACATGCACATGTGTGCACATTGGACCTTTACAGTAGAATCGCAAAGAGAGGTTTTTCTTCCTTTCCTTTCCTTTTCTTTCCCTTTCCCTTCCCCTTTCCTTTCCCTTCCGATAGGGTCTCACTTCTAAGATTCCATCAGTTCAGCCTTTGGATAAGATACCTGAGCTTGAAAATATTGGGTTAAAGACAGAACATATATATATATGTTCTTGGTAGGTTCCACTAATTATTATTATTTTTCCTTTTGTTTTTTGAGGTAGGGTCTCACTGTAGCCCAGGCTGACCTAGACTTCACTATGTAGTCTCAGGGTGTCCTTGACTCATGGCGATCCTCCTACCACTGCCTCTCAAGTGCTGGGATTAAAGATAGGGATCTGGAATTTATTTTTTAGTTCCAGGCTGTTCTAGAACTCACAGTGATCCCTCTACCTCTGCCTCCCAACTGCTAGGATCAAAGATGCGTACCATCATGCCCTGCTACCAAGGTTTTATAAAACTTTTCCACATTTCCATACATGTGTATATAAGTTTTTTTTTTTTTTTTTTTTTTTTTTTTACTTCTAACATATTTCCTTTTTTTTAGGGGCTAAAAGAAGTGACACTTCTTGGTCAGAATGTTAACAGTTTTCGGGACAATTCTGAGGTCCAGTTCAACAATGCAATATCTACCAACCTCAGCCGTGGCTTCACCACCAACTATAAAACCAAACAAGGGGGGCTTCGTTTTTCTCACCTTCTGGATCAGGTGTCAAGAATAGATCCTGAAATGAGGATACGATTCACCTCTCCCCACCCCAAGGATTTTCCTGATGAGGTGAGTGTTGTCACGTACATGACGGCCTTTTACCAGTTTCAGAGGCATGCAGCAGAGACCGTCAGTCCTGCTTTGGGGATCTTGTGATGTCTTGCTATAGTGCCCTCTGGACCAAATGTCCTTTTGGAAAGATGAAAAGTCAAGGCGGAAATGGGAATGATATTGATTGGGGTCACCTGTGGGGGAGAAATCAAGGTGGACAGCTGCATGGGGTGTGGTACTGTGGGAGAACAGCAAAGGAGGCAGTATGATGCAGTGGGAGATAGCCCACACTGTAGTGTGACAAACGTAGGTTCAAATCCCAGCTCTTGCCCAGTGTGGTATATGCTTATAGTCCCAGCCTTGGGATGCTGATGCAGGTAGATTTAAGTTCCACACCAGCCTTGGTTACATAGTGAGTATCAGGACAGCACAGCTACATAGAAAGATCCCACCTTTTTAAATGCTTAAGAATTTTTTTATTTGTGTGTATGTGTGTGGCACATGTGTGTGTCCCAGGGCCTCTTGCCACTGAAAATGGAATGCCAGATGTTTGCACTACTTTTTGGAGCCAACTTTTTAAAAAAATTAATTAATTAATTAATTAATTAATTAATTTGAGAGAGAGAGAGAATGAGTGTGCCAGGGCCTCCAGCCATGGCAAACGAACTCCAGACACATGCGCCTCCTTGTGTATCTGGCTAACGTGGGTCCTGGGGAATTGAACCTGGGTCCTTTGGCTTTGCAGGCAAACTCCTTAATTGCTAAGCCATCTTCTCCAGCCCTGGAGCCAGCTTTATGTGGGTGGCTGGGGGCTGGCAGGCTTTGTAAGCAAGTACCTTCAACTGCTGAGCCATTTCCCCAGCCCAAGCCCATCAGCTAATCTTCCTCCCTCCCTCCCTTTCTTCCAGAGAGAGAATGACACAAGAATGTCAAAATGAAGTCACTAGGCTTTAAACATATAATACAGTATCAGATGCAGTAAAATATTAATTAACCTGAACTCTGCATCAGAAAAAAATGTTATGGAAAAATGTCTAAGTTGTTTGAGACAAAGGTACACTTACAATACCTTCCTCTACTTTTTGAAAGCCAAAATATTACCAGCTGAAATGTTTGGGGCCAACAGAAGGCTGATTGAGTAAAAGTTATAGATTTGAGGGGCTGGAGAGTGGTTGGAGAGGGGCTTAGTGGTTGAGGCGCTTGTCTGTAAAGCCAAAGGACCCAGGTTTGACTCTGTAGTACCTACGTAAACCAGATGCACAAGGGGCACGTGCATCTGGAGTTCGTTTGCAGTGGCTGGAGGTTCTGGCCTGCCCATTCTCTCTCTCTACCTGCCTATTTCTGTATCTCTCTCAAATAATTATTTGAAAGAGAGAAAGAGGAAAAAAAAAAAAAAGAGGCAGAGAGAATGAATGCTCCAGGGCCTCTAGCCACTGCAAATGAACCCCATACACATGTGCCACTTTGTGCATCTGGCTTATGTGGGTACTGGGGGCATCAAAGCTGGGTCTTTAGGCTTCGTAGGTAAGCACCTTAACCAGTAAGCCATCTCTCCAGCCCCCCCCCTTTTTGATACAAGGTTTCTCATGTAGCCCAGGCTGGCCTTGAATTTTTTTTTTTTGTTTGTTTGTTTTTGGAGTTTGGGTCTCGTTCAGTTCACTATGTAGTCTCAGAGTAGCCTTCAAACTCATGGTGATCCTCCTACCTCTGCCTCCCGAGTGCTGGGATTAAAGGCATGTATCACCAAGACTGGCTTAAAAAAGAAATATATATGTATATTTGAGAGAGAAAAAGAGAGAGAAAATGGGCACACCAGTGCCTCTAGCCACTGCAAATGAACTCCAGGCACATATGCTACCATGTACATCTGGCTTATGTGGGTTCTGGGGAATTGAACCTGGCTCCTTAGGCTTCACAGGCAAGCACCTTAACCACTAAGCCATGTCTCCAGCCCAAGGTTTTTTATTTATTTATTTTTTTCCAAGGTAGGGTTTCACTCTGGCCTATGCTGACCTAGAATTTACTATGTAGTGTCAGGGTGGCCTCAAACTCACAGTGATCCTCTATCCCTGCCTCCCAAGTGCTGGGATTAAAGTGTGCGCCACCTCTGGCCACTATAAACATCCTCCAGATGCATTCACCACCTGTGCATCTGGCTTACATGGGTCTTAGGGAATCAAATCTGGGTCCTTTGGTTTTACAACTTAACTGTTAAGCCATTTCTCTAGCCCAGTCTTCAGGCTTTGTAAGCAAGCATGTTTAACCACTGAGCTATTTCTTCAGCTCTGTCCTTGAATTCTGTATATAGTTAAGGAGGACTCTGAATGCCTGATCCTCTTGGCTCTACCAGCCGAGTGCTGGTATTACTGGTGTGCATGTCTGCAGGCCTGGTTTATGTAGTCCTGGAGACTGAACCCAGGGCTTTGTGACTGCTAGACAAACACTCTGCCCACTGAGCTACATCCTCAGCCCTTCACCATTCTTTTAATTACTTGAGGATTAGCCTTGGAGGAGAAACAATGTTCTTCAAGGTTCTATGGTAAGGTTGGGTGACCTCTTATGTGTTCTGTTTAACCAGGTTCTGCAGCTGATTCACGAGAGACACAATATCTGTAAGCACATCCATCTGCCAGCTCAGAGTGGAAGCAGCCGTGTATTGGAAGCCATGCGGAGAGGGTCAGACTTACTTGGGGAGGGTACATTCCACACCTTTACATTCCTTGGCCACCAAACTATCTGTGTTACTAAGGGGACAATATAGTACATGGAACATAGTAGCTACTGAGTAAATGTTTGTTATATGAGTAAATTTGTGAACATTTGAACTTGTTTCTGCTTATTCCATTAGAAGAGTAAAGATTAGGTCTTTCATTTGCTTAACACTTTTTTTTTTTTTTTTTTTTTTTTTTTTTTTGGTTTTTTGAGGTAGGATCTTGCTCTAGCCCAGGCTGACCTGGAATTCACTCTGTAGTCTCAGGGTGGCCTTGAACTCATGGTGATCCTCCTACCTCTGCTTCTCAAGTGCTGGGATTAAAGACATGCACCACCATGCCCAGCCTTAAGCTTTTGAAAAAATAAAATCTTTTAGGCCTTGGAATTTGCATCTAGGTCTCTTCACTTTTTTTTTTTTTTCTTTTTGGTTTTTTGAGGTAGGTCTTTCTAGCTCAGGCTGACTTGGAATTCACTATGTAGTCTCAGGCTGGCCTCAAACTCATGTCGATCCTCCTTCCTCTGCCTCTGAGTACTGAAATTAAAGGCGTGTTTCACCATGCCTGGCTTCTTCACTTTCTTTGAGAATAAGTATTGTAGAGGTAAGACTGAGGGGAGAAATGCAACCCAAGGCAAAGTGCATAGAACTAGTATTTTGTCTTGTTTTCCACAGTGGCAAAGAGTTTTAGAAATCCTCAAGTGGCTGGGCGTGGTGTGACTCTGACACTACATAGTAAATTTCAGGTCAGCCTGGGCTAGAGTGAGACCCTACCTTGGTAAAAAAATAAAAAACAAAACAAAACAAAACAAAAAAAGAAATCCTCAAGTGTTTGTCTTGACTTCTTATTATTTTTTAAAAAGAGGCTTTTAAAATAAAAAGTCGGGGCTGGAGAGATGGCTTAGCGGTTAAACGCTTGCCTATGGAACCTAAGGATGTAAAATCTTCGAGGCTGTGTTTTCCAGGATGTAAGCCAGATGCATTTTAGGGGGTGCATGCATCTGGAGTTCGTTTTTTGGCTGGAGGCCCTAGGATCTCTCTTTCTCTCTCTAAGGTGACCCTGCCTATTTCTGACTCTATCTCTCTCTCTCTCAAATAAATAAATAAAAAAAAAAAATTTAAAAAAAAATAAAAAAAATAAAATAAAAAGTCACAGGATCCAGAGTACATACTCAGATCTGAAGGGTTCTTTATGTACTCCGCTATGTGCTTTGTGGATGTGAATTGATTTTATGTGAGGATTCATAGTGGGTTTTTTTTTTGAAGTAGGATCTCACTTTAATCTAGGGTGACCTGTAACTCACTCTGTAGCCCCAGGATGGCCTCAAATTCATGTCTATCCTCCTGACTCATCCACCTTGGTATTGAGACTAAAGGTGTACACTAGCACACCTGGCTTATAGTCTTATCTTTTTTTTTAAATTTATGTAGTTAAGAGTGACAAAGAGGCAGATAGATATAGATAGAATAGGCATGCCAAGGCTTCCAGCCACTGCAAATGAACTCCAGATGCATGCACTACCTTGTGCATCTGGCTTATGTGAGTCCTGGGAAATCGAGCCTCAGACCAAGATCCTTAGGCTTCACAGGCAAACGCTTAACTGCTAAGCCATCTCTCCAGCCCTATAGTATTATCTTTTAAAGCATTGACTTAAACAATATTGGGCTAGATGTATTGGCACATGCCTATACTCGCAGTAATTTGAAGGTGGGGGCAGGGGGACCAGGAGTTCAAGGCCAGCCTTAACTGCCTACTGAGTTTTCAATGACAGACTAGGCTACATGAGACCTTGTCTCAAAACACCTTGTCAAAAAAAAAAAAAAAAAAAAAAAAAATTCATTGTTGCAGTCAGGTTTGCATTGCTGGCAGAAAACACCTGACTGAAAGCAGCAGTTTGTAGGAAGAAAGGGTTTATTTTGGCTTATAGACTCGAAGGGAAGCTCCATGTTGACAGAGAAAAATGATAGTATAAACAGAGGGGGGACATCACCTCCTGGCCACTATCAGGTGGACAACAGCAACAGGAGAGTGTGCCAAATGCTGCAAGAGGAAGCTGGTTATAATGCCCATAAAGCCCGCCTCCAACAATGCACTGTCCCCTGGAGGATTCGATTCCCAAATTGCCATCAGCTGGGGCCTAGCATTCAGAACACCTAAGTTTAAGGGGGACACCTGACTCAAACCACCACATTCATCTGTATTTTTTCTCCCATCCAAGTACTAACTAAGCCTGACCTGCTTAGCTTCTGCATTTAGGGCGGTATGGCTGCAGACTGATCTAGGTCTCTTTTGTTCTTTGTTGCAGATATTCAAGGGAAGCTTATGTGGAGCTAGTTCATCATATCAGAAGGTCTATTCCAGGTAAATTTAAGAACTGCTCAGCACATTATCATAGTCCACAGTGGTCTTGCTGAACGAGTAGCCTCTTTGGACAGTTCCTCTTGATGCCAGTTCATAGTTTTTTGCTCCTCTCTAATTTATTTTCTCCTTCCCACTCTTATTCTCCTCTTCTTTGTTTACTTAATTATTTTGTATGGTTGTAGTGATTTAATCCATGCTTCATGTTTGCTAGGTTAATGTTGCACCACTGAACTGCAACTCTAGCCCTTGAATTTTTGTTTATTTATTTAATTAATTTATTTGTTTGAGACAGACAGAGGGAGAGAGACAGAGAGAGAGAATGGGCATGCCAAGGCCTCTAGCCACTGCAAACGAACTCCAGACACATGTGCCACCATGTACATCTGGCTTACGTGGGACCTGGAGAATCGAACTGGGGTTCTTAGGCTTCGCAGGCATGCGCCTTAACTGCTAAGCCATCACTCCATTCCATAGCCCTTGAATTTTTAAAAGAAATTATTTATTTGCTTGTGCAAATGAGGGAGTGGGAGAGAGTGAGAGTGGGCATTCCAGTGATCTCCAGATGCATGTGTTACTTTGTGTATCTGGCTTTACATGGGTATTGGTACTGGGGAATTGAACATGATTTGGCAGGCTTTTTTTTTTTTTTTAGTTTTCGAAGTAGGGTTTTGATCTAGCCCAGGCTGACTTGGAATTCACTATGTAGTCTCAGTGTGGCCTCAAACTCATAGCAATCCTACCTCTGCTTCCCCGTGCCTGGCTAAACATGGAGCTGCTGCATTGGCCAGGAACAAACCTGGATCAACTGCTTGGAAGGCAGCTATGCTTACCAATATACCACCAACACTGCACCTTGGCAGGATTTTTTTAAATTGAATTCATGTTTAATAATTACAGGCACCATGTCCCCTTTTGCATGTGGCTTTACATGGGTGTTATGGAATCAAATCTGAGCTAATAGGCTTTGCAAGCAAGTACCTTTACTACTGAGCCAACTTTCTAACCCATTCTGGCTTTAAAATATTTGGTTGAATGTCTATATAATTTTCCCTAATTTCTTTTCTTTTCTTTTTTTTTTTTTTAAGGTGTAGGGTCTCACTGTAGCCCAGGCTAACCTGGATTCACTATGTAGTCTCAGGGTGGCCTTGAATTCACAGCGATCCTCCTTCCTTTGCCTCATGAGAGTGCTGGCATTAAAGGCATGCACCACCATGCCCGGCCTTCTTCTTCTTCTTCTTTTTTTTAAAAATATTTTTCTGGAAGTTGTGTGTAGTGCTAGAGGCCCTGTTGTGCTCATTCTCTCTCCTATAAATAAATAAAATATTTAAGAAAACATTATTTATTTATGAGAGAGAGAAGTGGGAGGGAGGGAGAGAGAGAATGGGCATACCAGGGCCTTTAGCCACTGTAAATGAACTCTAGACATATGCACCACCATGTGCATTTGGCTTACGTGGGTTCTGGGGAATTGAACCTGGGTCCTTAGGCTTTGCAGACAAGTGCCTTAATCGCTAAGCCATCTCTCCAGCCCAATTTTTCCTAATTTTTAATTATTACAACTTGTAATCTGCACACATATTTTGATTTGATGGATGATGTAGAGGGCAGATATCCTGGCTTTGGATTGAGTGCCATGTTGTGGGTTCTGTGACGACAGAGAAGATACTTCATTTCTCTGGACTGAAGCTTCCTCATCTATAAATGGAGTTAATACTGCTTACCTTATCAAATTATTGGGAGATTTTAAATAGAATAGTATAGTATAGTACAGTGCTCTGTAAGCATTCAGTCTCTGGTAGTTAATGATGCTGTTGTTTATTTATTTGTTTTGTTGGTGTGTGGTGGTTTGAATGTAAAATGTCCCCATACACTTATTTGTTTGAATACTTTTGATCCCCAGCTGGTGGTCCATGTAGGAAGTCTATGTAGGTGTAGTCTTTAGGAAATGGAAGCCTTGCTAGAGTAAGTGTATCACTGGGAATCATCCTTGGTGTTACAGTCCAGCCCTGCTTGGTGCTTCTTAGCTGTCCTACTTCCTGATGTTGTGGAGATGAGAGACTTGAAGTAATACTTTTCCTTCCACAAGCTGCCTCTTGTTGGATATTTTGTTCCAACAGTGAGAAAGTAACTACTATGGTGTGTGTGTGAGTGTGCACGCACGTGTGCACATGCATACATTTGTAGAGGACAGCAGAGAACCTTGGGTGTTGTTTTTCTTTATTTTATTTTATTTTATTTTTTATTTATTTATTTGTAGATGGGACAGCTCTAGCTCAGAGAATTCACTATGTAGTCTCAGGGTGGCCTGTTGATCCTTTTTCTTTAGTGCTTTTATTTTATTTTTTATTTATTTTTATTTTTTATTTATTTATTTTTGGTTTTTCCAGGTAGGGTCTCACTCTGGTCCAGGCTGACCTGGAATTCACTATGTAGTCTCAGGGTGGCCTTGAACTCGTGGTGATCCTCCTTCCTCTGCTTCCTGAGTGCTGGGATTAAAGGCGTGCGCCACCACGCCCGGCTCTTTATTTATTTATTTTTATTTATTTTTTATTTATTTATTTATTTATTTTTTTGGTTTTGCGAGGTAGGGTCTCACTCTGGTCCAGGCTGACCTGGAATTAACTATGTACTCTCAGGGTGGCCTCGAACTCTCGGCGATCCTCCTACCTCTGCCTCCCGAGTGCTGGGATTAAAGGCATGCGCCACCACACCCGGCTCCGGCTCTTTATTTTATTTTTATTTATTTATTTGAGAGAGAGAGAGAGAATGGGTATGCCAGCACCTCCAGCCACTGCAGATGAACTCTAGATGCATGCTTTACTTTGTGCAGCTGGCTTACATGGGTCCTGGGGAATTGAACCAAGGTCCTTTTTGCTTTGCAGACAAACACCTTAACCACTAAGCCATCTCTCTAGCCTGGGTGTTGTTTTTCATGTGTATCATTAATCTCTTTAAAAAAAATTTAGGGGGCTGGAGAGATGGCTTAGTGGTTAAGGCGCCTGCTTCCTAAGCCTAAGAATGCCGGTTCCAATCTCCAGGTCCCATGTTTAGCCAGACACAAAGTGATGCAAGGGTGCAATGCCGCACTTGACCACAAGGGGGCACATGCATCTGGATTTTGTTCGCAGCAGCTGAGAGGCTGCTGGTGTGCCCATCTCTATCTGTCTTCCTCTCCTTCTCTCTGTTTCTCTCCAAAAAAATAAAAAAAAAAAAAAAAATTTAGGGATAGATGTATAGCTTAGTGGTTAAGGTACTTGCCTGCAAAGCCCAAAGAACCCAAGTTCGATTTCCTAGGATCTACATAAGCCAGGTGCACAGGGGGTATATGTGTCTGGAGTTTGATGCAGAGGCTGGAGGCCCTGGCGCACCCATTCTCTCTCTCTCTCAAATAAATAAAGATTAAATTTTTTCTTAATTTTTAATCTTTATTTATTTGAGAGAAAGGGAGATTAAGAAATAGGCAGGTAGAGGGAGAGAATGGGCACGCTAGGGCCTCCAGCCACTGCAAACTAACTCCAGACGTGTGCGCCCCTTGTGCATCTGGCCTACGTGGGTACTAGGGAATTGAACCTGTATCCTTTGGCTTTTCAGGCAAGTGCCTTAACCACTAAGCCATCTCTCCAGCTCTCTCTCTTTTAAAAATTTTTGCTAATTTTTATTTATTTGAGAGCGACAGAGAGAGAAAGAGGCAGATAGATAAGAGAATGGGCATGCCAGGGCCTCTAGCCACTGCAAACGAACTCCAGATGCATGCGCCCCTCCTGCATCTGGCTTACTTGGGTCCTGGGGAATTGAGCCTCAAACCGGGGTCCTTAGGCTTCACAGGCAAGCATTTAACTGCTAAGCCATCTCTCCAGCCCTAAAACACTTTTTGTTTTTTTGAGGTAGGATCTCACTCTAGCTCAGGCTGACCTGGAATTCACTATAGTCTCAGGGTGGCCTCGAACTCACAGTGATCCTCCTACCTCTGCCTCCTGAGTGCTGGGCTTAAAGGCTTGCGCCACCATGCCTGGCTTTTTTTTCTTTTTGTTTTTTTGAGATAGGGTCTTACTCTAGCCCAGGCTGACCTGGAATTTGCTATGTAGTCTCAGGGTGGCCTTGAACTCATGGTGATCCTCCTACCTCTGCCTCCCGAGTGCTGGGATTAAAGGTGTGCACCACCATGCCCAGCTTCTCCAGCCCTTTTTTTGAGATAGAGTCTCTCATTGGTTTCACTAATTAGGCTAGAGTGGCTGACCAGTGAATCCAGAATGCTTCCCAGTGCTGGAATTATAGGCATTGCCACTATGCCTTGCATTTTTACGTGGGTTTTGAAGATTGATCCTCATGCTTGAAAGGCAGGCATTTGACTGACTGATCTATGTCTCCAGCTCTACTACTGCTGTCTTAAAGAACATTATGTCAAGTTAAATTCAAAATTTTACCCCATATGCATGATATATATTTATACACATCCTAATATGTGTTAATTAAAATATGTAGATAAGGGCTGAGTATGTAGCTCAATGGTAGAGTGCTTGCTTGGCATGTTTAAGGTCCTGGGTTCTATTAATAGCAATATAGAGAAACATTCCCTCTCAGAAAAACAATAACAAATGTATGTTTGTGTGATGCACTGCAAGATTTTCACTAATAAGAGCAAGACCCAGGAGCTGGAGATGCTAGTAGTTGAGTGCTTGCCTAGCATGTATAAGGCCCTGGGTTCAGTCTTTAGCACTGTTCCCCACTTCCTCCCCAGAGTAAGGCCAACTTGAAAAAATGTTAACTTCCACAATATCTTTGAATCCAGAAATTGAAGTAAAAATACCTCTTCTTAGGGGCCAGCTCTGCCACAGATGTGGTGGAGAAGCTGCCCCCCTCCCTTGCTCTGTACTGACTTCCATTTTACTTGGATATGGGCTGAGTAGCTCTCAGAATAGATTCACAATTGCTTTTCTTCTTTTTTTTAGTTTTTTGTTTTTTTTTGAGGTAGGGTCTTTCTCTAGCCCAGGCTAACCTAGAATTCACTTTTTTTTTTTTTTTGGTTTTGCGAGGTAGGGTCTCACTCTGGTCCAGGCTGACCTGGAATTAACTATGTAGTCTCAGGGTGGCCTCGAACTCTCGGTGATCCTCCTACCTCTGCCTCCCGAGTGCTGGGATTAAAGGGGTGCGCCACCATGCCCGGCTAGAATTTACTTTTTAGTGTTAGGCTGGCCTTAAACTCACAGCAGTCCTCTTATCTCTGCCTCCCTAATGCTCGGATTAAAGTTGTGTGCTACCATGCCTGGCTCCTTTTCTTCCTTCTTGTATCTACAGATGCCACAGGCTTCTACTGAAGGTAAAGCAGCAGCAACACCCTGTTGTCCTTTGTTGTGTATGACAGGTGTGAGCCTCAGCAGCGACTTCATTGCTGGCTTTTGTGGGGAGACAGAGGAAGATCATCTACAAACAATGTCTTTGCTTCGAGAAGTTCAGTACAACACAGGCTTTCTCTTTGCATACAGCATGAGGCAGGTGAGCCTGGGATGGGACAGCACTGTCACTATTACTCTGGCCCAGCTTGGGGCTGATCAGAGGCAGCTGGGCAAAAAAGAGCAGAATCAAGACAAGCCTTGTGAAATCACAGGATCTTATTATCCTCTTAGAATTTCTCTAGTTAACTCTTGCCTACTCTATGACAAACTGTAGCTTTGTTTTTTTTTCTTTTGAGGCAAGGTCTCACTGTATAGCTCATGCTGACCATGAACCTGTGATCCTCCAACTTCAGCCTCCTGGTGTTGGACTGTAGACATGAGTTACCAAGCCAGCAGAATTTGGCAATTTTGCCAGAAAAAAAGATTACTATGCCAGCATTCTGCCTGGCATGGCAGTGCTCGCCTTTAGTCCCAGCATTTGGGAGGCAGAGGTAGGAAGATCATGGTGAGTTTGAGGCCACCCTGAGACTACATAGTAAATTCCAGGTCAGCCTGGGATAGAGCAAAACCCTACCTCAAAAAACCCAGAATACATGTAAAAATGCCACTGCTGGGGAAGCCGAGACAGGTGGATCCCTGCAGCTGTCTTCCAGCCAGGCTTGTCTAATTGATAAGCTCCAGGCCAGTGAGAGACCCTGTCTCAAAAAAAAAAAAAAAAAAAAGGTGCATAGTGATCCTGAGTGTGATGTGTGCAGTTATCCTCTAGCCTCTACATGTACATATGCAGGCATGTCCACACACACATGCATTAAAGACAAGGGACAGTGATTGAAAGTGTCCCTCTATCTTTTGCATGCACTCCACACACATGTACACCATGTACACATGTACAAACGTGCATATACACATGCAGACCTCATACAACAGACAAAAAAAATCTGTTTTGGGCTTATGCTTTGGTATGTGTCTGTAAATTATAGGTAGAATCAGTATGTTCTGCTTTATGCCATAAGGGTGCTTTTCAGTGATGTCCATCTTTTTATTTTATTTTAATAGAAAACACGAGCATATCATAAGCTGATGGACGATGTCCCAGAAGAAGTAAAACTAAGGCGTTTGGAGGAACTTATCACTGTCTTCCGAGAAGAAGCTTCAAAAGCCAATAAGACCTCAGTGGGTCATACCCAGCTGGTACTGGTCGAGGGGGTAAGGTCATATATGTGAGTGTGGATTAAAAAAAATATTATTTTAATTTTTCTTATGTGTGTGTGTGTGAGGGAGAGAGAGTATGGGCACTCCAGGGCATCTTGATGCTACAAATGAACTAAAGTTGCATTGCAGGCGCTTGCATGTGGAGGTCAGAGGACAACTTTTGAGTTGATTCTTGCCTGTCTGCCTCACTTGAGGCAGGGTTTCTCTCTCTGTATTTTCATTTGCTGTTCTTTGCTGGGCTTGCCTTGAACTTCCAGGAAATTCTCCTCTCTCTGCTTCCCATCTTTCCATTTGTGTCCACATGCTGAGATTATAGATGCCTGCCATAGCTTCTGGCTGGCTGGCCTTCCTTCCTTCCTTCCTTCCTTCCTTCCTTCCTTCCTTCCTTCCTTCCTTCCTCTTTCTTTCTTTCTTTCTTTCTTTCTTTCTTTCTTTCTTTCTTTCTTTCTTTCTTTCTTCTTTCTTTCTCTCTTTCTTTGCAGCAAGCCCAACAGACTGGCCTTAAAAATTTTTTTATTTTGTTTTTCTTTATTTATTTGAGAGAGAGAGAGAGAGAGAGAGAGAGAGAGAGAGAATGAGAATGAGAATATGGTCACACCAGAGCCTCCAACCATTGCAAATGAACTCCAGATGTGTGTGTCACCTTGTGCATCTGGCTTACGTGGGTCCTGGGGAATTGAACCCTGGGTCCTTTAGCTTTGCAGGCAAGTACCTAAGCCATCTCTCCAGCCGCCCCCCTTTTTTTAATGCACTCACGACAGAGAATTGGCACATCAGGGCCTCCAGCCACTGTAATCAAGACTCTAGACATGTGTGCATCTTGTGTGCATATGTGACCTTGTGTGTGTGTGTCACTCTGTGTGTCTGGCTTACATGGGATCTGGAGAGTCCAACGTGGGTTCTTAGGCTTTGTAGGCAAGTGCCTTAACCGCTAAGCCATCTCTCCAACCCATCTTCTGGCTTTTTATGTTTTTCTTCTGGCTTTTTTTTTTTTTTTTTTTTTTTTTTTTTTTTTTTTTTTTTTTTTTTGGTTTTAGGGTCTCACTCTGGCCCAGGCTGACCTGGAATTCACTATGTAGTCTCAGGGTGGCTTTGAACTCATGGTGATCCTTCTACCTCTGCCTCCTGAGTGCTGGGATTAAAGGCATGCACCACTATGCCTGGCTTAAACACTAGCCCAGGCTGACCTGGAATTCACTGTGGAGTCTCAGGGTGGCCTTGAACTCATGGTGATCCTCCTATCTCTGCCTCCTGAGTGCTGGGATTAAAGGCATGTGCCACCTCACCTGGCTTTTTTTTTTTTTTTAAATATTTTTATTTATTTACTTATTTAACAGAGAAAGAGGGAGAGAGAGAGAGAGAATGGCACACCAGGGCCTCCAGTCACTGCAAACAAACTCCAGACACATGTGCCCTTTGTGCATCTGGCTAACGTGGGTCCTGGGTAATTGAACCTGGGTCCTTTGGCTTTGCAGGCAAATTCCTTAACCACTAATCTATCCCTTCAGCCCTGGCTTTTTTTTTTTTTTTTTTTTTTTTTTTAGTTTTATTAGAGATGCTTTTATTTTGTTTAGTATGAGACAAATGTAGCTAAGGACTTTAAACTTGCTATGTAGTTGTGGATGGACCTTGAACTTCTGATCCTCCTGCCTCTACCTTTCTAGTACTTGGTTTACAGCTGTGCGTCACTATGCCCAGTTTTATGTCATACTGAGGATGGAACCCATGGATAGGCAAGCACTATACTAA
The DNA here is from genome assembly GCA_036365145.1 of Orientallactaga sibirica. Classification (NCBI taxonomy): domain Eukaryota; kingdom Metazoa; phylum Chordata; class Mammalia; order Rodentia; family Dipodidae; genus Orientallactaga; species Orientallactaga sibirica. Next base: position 12,811,309 of record JAEOAD010000011.1, read on the forward strand.
CTGAGCTATATCCTCAAGCCCTACAGATGCCTTATAATTTTAGAAACACTATAGCCTTACTGTTCAGATGTAGCCTTTTAGGAGTTCCTATTAAATGTCCCCAGGAAACAATGAGGAGGACTATCTGGTAATAGATAAATGATTCTCAGCTCTGTGGAAACTCTGAAAACTGTTCAGCTGATAATTCCCAGGTTACTCTTTTGGCCTGAGTCCATGGAGTTTTACTCTACATGTGCATGTATTATATTCTGCAAAGACTCAGGGGGAACTATGTATATTCTAGAATGGTCATGCTGCTTGGTTCTCTCTTCTCCAGAATTTGCTTCACAATTTCTTATTGTTCCAGCAGCTTGAACTCTGATGCATCTCCCTTGTAAATCTGGAGCTGCCATATTTTTCTGTCAGTGAGCCCCACCTTCTCCTCTGTCGCCCTTGGACTGGTGGACAGACATGTGTGGCCACAATTAGCTTTTCATGTGGGTGCTCGGGATCTGAACTCAGGAAGCCTCTGGCCCTGTCAGGCCCTCATGCTTGTGTGGCAAGTTCTCTTACATTCTGAGCCATTTTCCGAGCTCATGCTAGATTTTAAAATAGCTGTTTCTTGTGTCTTGTTGTGTTTCCTGATTTAAGGCTGTACAGTGAATTTGGTTCCTGTCATCAAGTCAGTGCTAGAAGAAAACGACTTGTGTATATTCTAGAATGTAATCCTATTCTAGTGGTTTCCCATCTTCTGGCTCCAGGTCATGATGGACTCTGGCTTCAAATTTGCATATTAGTAGTGGCAAGTAACCCTTGTCAAAGTACTCCAGAAGATTCCCAAGTGATCGCTATGAGACTGGGATACATAAAGTTGATTTGTCCAGTGCATCACCCACAAGCGCGTGGGCTTTATGCTTGTTGAAAGTTCATTCCTACAGAAGCCAACTTTGCAAAGACTCACTGATAGATTCATTAAAATATAGCCAGCAAAATTTATTTCTGATGCACGCCATGCACTGTCCTGTTGTGGAAGAGCTGTGGCTACTGGGCGTTCAGAGATGCAGTGCTGTGTGGGTTAACCCTAGCGAGTCTGTGGCAGAGCAGGCAGTGTCTGTCCTCGTAGAATTTAGGACTGTGGCAGCTTCGTGAGTTCTTCTCCACATTTTCTGCAGTTCAGCAAACGTTCTTCTGCTGACTTGTGTGGCCGGAACGATGGAAACCTGAAGGTGATCTTCTCTGATGCAGAGATGGAGGATGTCGCTAACCCTGGGCTCAAGGTCAGAGCCCAGCCTGGGGACTATGTGCTAGTGAAGGTAAGGTGTCTTGGGATTTTACATTGTAAAGTGAGTGTTGGTTGGATAATCTGACTCAATAAAGTTGTTTTCCTGGAGAAGGTTTGAAACATTTTTATTTATTTATTTGAGAAAGACAGAGAAAAGATAGTATATGGGTACACCAGGGCCTTTTGTCACTGCAAACAAACTCCAGATGTATGTGCCACCTTGTGCATCTGGCTTTATGTGTGTCCTGGGGAATCAAACCCTGGCTATTAGGCTTAACTATTGAATTACCTATCCAGCCCCTGGAGAAGTTTTTAGCAAAATAAAATTATTATTTCTTCTTCTTCTCCTCCTCCTCCTCCTCCTCCTTTTTTTTTTTTTTTTCTTTTTTTTCAAGGTGGGTTTTCAAGGCTGACCTGGAATTCATTATGTAGTCTCAGGGTGGCCTTGAACTCAAGCAATCCTCCTGCTTTTGCCTCCCAAGTTCTAGGATTAAAGGCATGCACCACCGTGCCTGGCCTTTTTATTTATTTTTTATTTTTTTGGCTTTTTAATTTTTTAAATATTTTATTTATTTGTTTAATTGTATATAGAGAGAGAGAGAGAGAGAGAGAGAGTGGGGGAGGGAAAGATGCAGATAGAGAATGGGTGCACTAGGGCCTCTAGCCATTGCAAATGATGTCCAGATGTCTTCTCAGAGGCCATACCTGGATATTCTTGTTTTCAAAGAACTTTTCCTGCCTGACTCTTGTTGCCTAATGCCCACCCTGCCATCTTCCGAGCACGTTCCACTTTGTAGTGTCTGAAATTATTGTTGCTGATATGCATACTTACTACCTGTCTATTCTAAAAGCTCTTTTGTGGACTGAGTAATGCCTGTTTTGTTTACATTTGTATCTCTAGTAGCTAAGGTAATTCCTAGCGTGAAGTAAGCACTAACAGATCAACTTGTTTTGGTGAGAAATGTGACTCTTGGTAAGTTTGAGGTCCTAGCCAAAGCCCTCAATTAGAGAGAAAAGAGAAACTTACTAAATTTTGCCCATAACATCGTAAGAATGGTTAAATAGCCCAAGTTGGATCATAGCACTCCAGGAGGTGGGAGGTCAGGCTCTGTGATGTGCAGCCTGCAAGTGAGCTTTATGGCTGGAGCTGGGAGGAGTCACCTCCACAGAGAAAAGGGAGAAACAGCTGTTGGGATGGACCTGGACTTGGGTTTTCCTTCTCACCATATATGCATTGTCATTTCACCTGACATCTCTTCCCAGGATTGGGGCTATAAAGAAACCACTTGGTCTCTGCTGACCTGGCAGCGCCATCAGGTTCCTTTTGGTGGCTTCTGCCTAAGAGGCTTCTCTGGTTTCTGTGGTGTCGTTGGTTACCTTGCCTCCTTCTGTTGGGTTTTCTTTCAGATCACGTCTGCCAGCTCTCAGACACTCAGAGGATATGCCCTCTGCAGGACAACCCTGAAGCACTCCTTGGCGTCCTGCTGACCCTAGTGGGTGCCTCAGAATGGACTTGGGCAGTTCTTCCCAACAGGAAGGAGACATCACTGGTCACCTATGACAGAGGTAACAGTTTGGAAACAAGCCGCAAGTGGTGAAGCACCTTTGTACCAAATGGAAGAATGCATTCTTTGCTGCTATGTGAACAGCTTTTACAACAATAAATGTCCTTACTAATACTCCCTTTGTCCCTGTTCTTCATTTTTTAAAAACAATTTTATTTATTTACTGGGGGGGGCAGGGGGAGAGAGAGAATGGGCATGCCAGGGCCTCCAGCCATTGCAAACAAACTCCAGATGTGTGCACCACCTTGTGCATCTGGCTTATGTGGGTCCTGGAGAATCAAACCTGGGTCCTTTGACTTTATAGGCTAGTGCTTTAACTACTAAGCCATCTGTCTAGCTCCTTTCTGTTCTTGTGTTTTGTTTTGATTTTCCAGGTAGGGTTTTGCTCTAGCCCAGGCTGACCTGGAATTCACTATGTAGTCTCATGGTGGCCTTGAACTCAGCACTCCTCTTACCTCTACTGGGATTGAAGGCATGTAACACCATGCCTGGTTCCCCTTTCAGGTTTTTTTTTTTTTTTTTTTTTTTTTTTTTTTTTTGTTTTTCAAGGTAGGGTCTCACTCTAGCTCAGGCTGACCTAGAAATCACTATATAGTCTCGGGGGGGGGGAGGGGGAGGCTTTAACTCACAGTGATCCTCCTACCTCTGCCTCCTGAGTGCTGGGATTAAAGGTGTGCGCCACCACACCCGGCTTCCCTTTCAGTTCTTCATATCACTTTAAGTGTATTTGCTGGACGACACATTAGTTCTCTGTTTAGCTTTCCTTTTTTTGGGATGGGGGGTTTTAAAATGTATTTTATTTATTTTTTTGAGAGAGAGAGAGAATGGGAGCATCAGGGCTTCCAGCCACTGCAAACAAACTTCAGGTGCATGTGCCACCTTGGACATCTGGCTTATGTGGGACCTGGAGAATCAAACTGGGATGCTTTGGCTTTGCAGGCAAACGCCTTAACCCTAAGCCATTTCCCCAGCCCCTTGGGTTTTTTGAGGTAGGGTCTCAATCTAGCCTAGGCTGACCTGGAATTCACTATGTAGTCTCAGGGTGGCCTTGAACTCAGAGCAATTGATCCTCCTACCTCTGCCTCTCAAGGGCTGGGATTAAAGGTGTGCGTCACCATGCCTGGCCACTTTTTTTTTTTTTTTTTTAAATTTTGTTTCTTTTTATTTGAGAGCAGCAGACAGAGAGAGAGAGAGAGAGAATGGGTACATCAGGGCCTCCAGCCACTGCAAACGAACTCCAGATACACATGCCACCTTGTGCATCTGGCTTACGTGGGTATTGGGGAATCGAGCCTTGAACCAGGGTTCTTAGGCTTCATAGGCAAGCGCTTAACTGCTAAGCCATCTCTCCAGCCTTCTTTTTTTTTTTTTTTTTTTTTTCCTGAGGTAGGGTCTCACTCTAGCTCAGGCTGGCCTGGAATTCACACTGTAGACTCAGGGTAGCCTTGAACTTGCAGTGATTGATCCTCCTACCTCTGCCTCCCAAGTGCTGGGATTAAAGGTGTGCACCACCACACCTGGCTCCTTTTTTTTTTTTTTTTTTTTTTTTTTTTTTTTTTGTTTTTCTGTGCTGAGGACTGAACCCAGGGCCTTGTGCTTGCTAGGCAAGCGCTCATCCACTGAGCTAAATCCCCAACCCCAAGGTTTTTTTTAAACTTATTTGTTAGAGACAGAGAGATGGAGAAAGAGAAAGAAAGAGAGAATGGGTATGCCAGGGCGTCCAGCCACGGCAAATGAACTCCAGACACATGCACCACCATGTGCATCTGGCTTGCGTGGGAACTAGAGAATCCAGCCGGGGTCCTTAGGCTTCACAGGCATGCGCCTTAACTGCTAAGCCTTCTCTCCAGCCCGTGTTTTTTTTGAAGAGTTGTTAACCTGTTTCTCCAGGTCACTGAATTATTTGAATGTTGCAAACCAGCAATGCCAAAGGGTTCTATATTTTCTGTAGTGAACCAATGGTTAGAAAGATTCTAAGTAGGAAAACTGTGTTTTTTTGGTTTTTGGTTTTTTTTTGGGGGTGGGGGTTTGAGGTAAGGTCTCACTCTGGCTCAGGCTAACCTGGAATTCACTATGTAGTCTCAGGGTGGCCTTGAACTCTCTGTGATCCTCCTACCTCTGCCTCCCGAGTGCTAAGATTAAAGGCGTGCGCCACCATGCCCAGCTAAAACTGTGTTTTATAAAGAGCAGACTGGCTACCAGGCAGAATGGACTGTAGGTGGCAAGAGCAGTGGCAGGAAAGCAAGTTGTTCTGAGGTTTGATGGGAAGACATGGACTAAGACTGTGAAAGAAAACACACACATGAGAGAGATGTTTCTGAGGCAGAACCATTGATGAGAGGAAGGGAGGAATCAGGAATGGTTTCTAGCTAGCATGGTGGCACACTCCTGTAATCCCAGCACTTGGGAGGCAGAGGTAGGAGGATCACTGAGAGTTCAAGGCCACCCTGAGACTACATAGTTAATTCCAGGTCAGCCTGGGCCAGAGTGAGACCCTACCTCGAAAAACCAAAAAAAAAAAAAAAGTTTGAGGCCAGCTCAGGATTACAAAGTAGTAGTCTGTCTTAAAAAAAAGAATAAAAAAGCAGAAAACCCCAAAGGGAGAGAAAAAAAAAAGAACAATAAAGAGCCAGGCATGGGGGTGCATGCCTTGAATCCTGGCATTCTGGAGGCCAAGGTAGGAGGAGCACTGAGTTTGTGGCCAGTCTGAGACTATATAGTGAGTTCCAGGTCAGCCTGGGCTAAAATGAGACCCTACCTCGACAAACCAAGAAAACCCGATAAAGAGAATGGTTTCTGGGAGACTGGCTGGGAAAGCAGTGGATTGTATTGCTCTTTGCTGTGGTGGGATTGGCAGGGGAGAAGAGACACTTTAAGTCTGGGTGAAGACTGAGGGCAGTAGTGTGATCAGGTCTTCATATCCTGGGGGATTCCCTTGCTGTGAGACAGGTCCTCACTTCGCCTTTCTGATGTTTGTGTCATAGTGAGCAATTCTGACCCTTAATCTGATGTGGTACCCAGGAAACAGGTACAGAGTCCAGGGCCTCTGCCTAGCATAGAGTTGCCAGTGATATTTCCAGCAACCCTCTTAGGTATGTTTTGGGGTTTCTGCATTTATGGGTCAGCCTTTATTGGCTTGGCTTTTTACTCAAGGCCATTGGGCTGGAACTGTAGTCACTGGATCGGGGAACTAGAGAGACTTAGCTTCATGGTTTGTGGTGGTGGCAGGCTCTTACTCATCTGTGCCGTCTTGGCATTTGGACTGTGCCCTAGAAGTTTAACATGAAGGAGTTTGATTCCAGCCCCTGTTTGACATTCACACTGAGCCAAAATGCATAGCAAAGTATATAGAGTTACACAGTGTGTTAGCTTTCCATCAATGTAAGAAGGGAGGGGCCCAGTTTAAGAGAAGTGTTTAGGTTCACAGTGCTAGAGGAGCTAGGCTATAATCTATGGGTCTTTTTGCTTTGGGGCCTATTTTGGGATCAGCGCATTATCATGGGCACACTATACTCACCTCATGGCTAGCAAGCAAAAAGAAAATGAGAAAGAGACCAGGATCCAACTGTCTCCATAATGAGCATGTGCCCAGTGGCCTAATGGCTTTTAACTAGGTATTAGCTCTTTTTTATTTTATTTTATTTTTTATTTTAATTTATTTATTTGAGAGAGAGATACAGAAATAGGCAGGTAGAGAGAGACAGAATGGGCATGCCAGGCCTCCAGCCACTGCAAACGAACTCCAGATGCATGCGCCCCCTTGTGCATCTGGCTTATGTGGGTCCTGGAGAATTGAACCGGGATCCTTTGGTTTTGCAGGCAAATGCCTTAACCACTAAGCCATCTCTCCAGCCCCCCCCCTTTTTTTTAATCATTCCAGGTAGGGTCTCACTCTAGCCCAGGCTGACCTGGAACTCACTTTGTAGGACCAAGCTAGCCTCAAACTCACAGTGATCTTACCTCATCCTCCCATGTGCTGGGACTAAAGGTGTGTACCACCATGCTCAGTTTAGGACTTACCTCTTAGAGGATGGCCCACCTTCCAGTACTGCCAATGTGAGGACCAAGCCTTAAACACACCTGGGCCTTTGGAGGACTTTCCAGATATGCAAAGTATAATGGAGGGAAGGGGCAGAAGAGGTGAATCACTGTCATAATTGTCCCCTAAAGCACTAGAGGACCCTGCATTTTGTTACCTCATCATTTATATATCATTGATTTGTAAAGTTGTAAAGGTCTTTGCTCATTCAGGAGCATGCTGAGAGATTACTATGCCTATGGATTGAAGACAAGTGAGTCTTTTTTTTTTTTTTTTTTTTTTTTTTTTGCATGAAAGGACTTTATTAAGGAGATGATTACAATGCCCTAATCCCTGAATTATTGCTCTTGTTAATTCAAGGCAGTTCAAAGGATCCTGGGCATGTTCAGAAGACTAATGCTATGTATTTCCTCAATCATAAGGATATTGTTGGATCACAATTTCTTGGGGAAGTTTTACTTCCATTCAGGACTTTGCTTGGCTTCAGGTGTACTGGGTTCAGCTTGATGCCTGGAGATCACTCTGGGGGAGACAGAGACGAGCAGTTATGTCATTAAACACAGCAGCTGACCACAGACATGGTCTGCGTCAACCCATGCAACCAACTCACACCACTGAACTGGAGTGCTGCTCTGGGAAGGGGATGGAACTGGTCCCAGCTTGTGAAGCCCAGAAGGTGTGTCTGTGGGGGCTTGTTTACACTGTGAGGAAGGATACTGAAGGTGGAGACCCTGGGGCGGGGAAGGGTTTCCATGCGGACCCAAGACAGGGCCGATCTGGAGACAGCAGAGGGAAGATAGGGATTCTGGTGTCAGCAGCCCCTGAATGCAGCCTCTGCTAAAGCTGGCAACATGCTGGCTCCTCAGTTAGGTATAATTAAAAAAATATTTATTTATTTGAAGGAGAGTGAAAGAAGCAGATATAGAGAGAGTGAGAAAGAGAGAAACAGGGAAGGAGGGAGGGAGGGAGGAAGGGAGAGAATGGGCACTTCAGGGCTGTCAGCTACTGCAAACGAACTGCAGACACACCACCTTGTACATCTGGCTTATGTGGGTCCTGGGGAATTGAACCTGGGTCCTTTGGTTTTGCAGATAAGCACATTAACTGCCCCAGTTATGTATAAATTTAACTTGTTGTTCAGCCTAGCATGGGCTGGGCTTCCTGTCATTCACAGTGGCAGCACACACGGCATTCTCCCGAGTGTTCCCCCTGTCTCGGGCTGGCTTGGGGTCAGGTTCCGTGGCCACTGAGAAGGGGCAGTACGCAAGAGCTGGAGGATGAACAGTAACACTGGGGACATCAGGAACATACTCCACTCCAGCCCCTTGGTCCCTCATTTGTCCACACACACAGGGAAATGCGGGCTCAGGCACAACATGAGCATGACATGACATTTCCGGGTGATATGTCACACTGGATAGGCGTATCCTAAATGGCACTTCATGGCAGGGAGATAGCCTTATCAGTAATGTGTTTGCCTCCTAGCATGAGGACCTGAGTTTGAGCCCCAGAATGATGTAAAATCCAAACAAAGTGGTATGCATCTGTAAGCCCTGAGCAGGGGAAGCTTAGAGAAGAGTTGGATCCCTGAAGCTCACTGGCCAGCCTTCCAGCCGAATTGGTAATCTCTGGGCCAATGATAGAGCCTGTCTCAAAGGAGGTGGACAGTGTTCCTCAGCATGACAACCAAGGTTGTCCCCAGGACTCCACTGCACACCCGTATGAGCACATGCACACCCATAAAAAAAAAAGAGCTGGGCGTGGTGGCACATGCCTTTAATCCCAGGCTGAAGTAGGAGGATTGCTGTAAATTCGAGGGCACCCTGAGACTACATAGTGAATTCCAGATAAGCCTGGGCTAGAGCGAGACGCTACCTTGAAAAAAAAAAAAAAAAAAAAAAAAAAGAATGCCACTTCTGAAACAGGCATACAGCTCAGTGGTAGAAGATTTGTTTCATATGTGTAAAATTATGCATTTGAACACAAGCAAAGTCAAGGGGGAAAAAAGAGAACATTTGTGTTTCTTTTTCTTACCATTTTCAGCCTTTTAACCTCGACATTTGTTAGTGGAAATGAGGACACTCCCATTGGCACATTCATTTCTTTCAGCAGTTCTGCAATAAGGAAGGGCCGTCTTGTGACAGGAGTTGAGGGAAACAATAGAAGACCTGGGAGGCCTGTTTTAGCCACTTCACCTGCAGGATCTCTGTCCCCTTGGCTTGATAGCAGAAGCCACTGCCCTGCCCGTGCTACAGCAGAAGCTGAGCGCTGACCTCCAAAGTCCCTCCCAGTGTGTGGGTGGGGGTGAGAGTGTGGTGGAGACCTGGTGATCTCCTCATACAGCTGCCACGGGACCTGATGCTCAATCGGACTGTGACAAGGACTCCAGTAGAGGCGACCCATGCTGTTTTGGTGGTACGTGCACTATTTTCAACTCTTGGAGAATTGTCCAGATATGTGCGCACTTGACACATGACACTGTTGTTATTGTTGGTCGTAGTGGTCATGGCCTTAGGCTCGTGCATGGCCACACCTCTCATATCTGTGTGAGTAGGTGAAGCAGGTCCATGGCTGTACCACATGTTGTCATGGTTTAGGCCTCAGAGCCAACTTTTGTACTCCACGAGGGCTCCAAAGGAGGGATTTAGGTCTGGTTTTCATTTTTGCCTTCTCTAGAGTTGTCCCCCACATAAAGAGACAGTGCTGTGGGGCTCCAGCAGGTGACAGAGTGGCCTTGTGCTCAGTCCTGCATCCCTCTATAGTATGACATCCACCTTCCCACCTCTCTGGGACCCTGACTCTCACGGGTGTTCGAGTTGCTAATTCCACGTACCGTTAAAAGTGGAAAAGAGCTTCTTCGATACTTCAGCCACGATTCCTCCTGCCTCTCCCTCCTGCAAGAGATGGGGAAATGCTTTATTAATGCCGACTCGAGGTCCCCAGCTCAGCCTCGTGGCCAAGGAAGAGTGGTTCAGGGCCTTGCTTCCTGTGTGGTTTCTCTAGTGACGTGAGCGGTCGCTGGTTTAAAGCCGAGGATGGAGAGGGCTCCCGGTCCATCGTTCAGGCTCTGAAGCTCCCCAGTAGGTTTTGGGGTGTTGTTAGCTCCTTGACCAGATGTCTTGGCCTCCTCCCCAGCATCTCTCTGCTGCAGATTCAGAGGGAGGCTTTGGTTCTTGATCTCTGCTATTTCTGTGCCATGGCTGGCCTCCAGGTCTGAACCTACCTGTGGCACTCTTTCCTGTCTCTGTCCTTGTATGAGCCTCCCTGGAGGCTTCTGATCTATATGGCATCCCCTTGACACCTCTGGTTCTCCCCGCTCCCCCTTCTGGTTTGTTGATTCCTGCTCCTGTCCTGCTGGGTGGAGATATCACTATTTAGTAACCGCCATTGTACAACCCATCCTATACTCCTTGTATTATTCTTCCTTTCTTTCTTTCTTGTTTGAGACAAGCCCCAAAGATGGGCTGTGTGTGTGTAGAGAGAGGGAGAAAGGGAGATAGTAAGAATTGGTAGCCGGGCGTGGTGGTGCACGCCTTTAATCCCAGTGCTTACGAGGCAGAGGTAGAAGGATTGCCATGAGTTTGAGACCACCCTGAGACTACATAGCTAATTCCAGGTCAGCCTGGACCAGAGTGAGACCCTACCTAAAAACCAAAAAAAAAAAAAAAAAAAAAAAAATTGGTGTGCTAGGGTCTCCAGCCACTGCAATCCAACTCCAGACATGTGTGCCCCCTTGTGAACATGTGCTACCTTGTGTGCTTGCGTCCCTTTGTGCATCTGGCTTATGTGGGACATGGAGAGTCAAATGTGAGTCCTTGGGCTTCGCAGGCAAGCGCCTTAACTGCTAAGCCGTCTCTCCAGCATGAAATTCTTCCTTTTCGATGTCCAGGCAACAACTGTTTGCACAAATGACTGTGTACTCTGACAGACGGGTAGTTCCACTGAGGTCAAAGAGCATCCTTTCAGGGCTTGTCACCTCAGTTTGAGGACTGGCACACGCTGTCCTGCCTCTCAACTAGTTGAAAAGGGAGTGCTGGGCTTGTGACGACCCCTAAAGTCAGCCTCTTGGTCTCCTGTTCTGTTACCTCTGATGGCTACAAGGCCTGAGGCCTGCCCATGCTCTGTGGGCCTCTAGCCAGCACACGGCACCAGGCTCTCGGTAACTTTTACTTCTTCCTCCTCACTGTCGTGCAGTCATGGGCAGCTGTGGTTTCAAGGTCCCCAGAGAGCCTTCGTTAGGAGCCTGCAGCTTGGCACCATAGTATGTGTGCGACCTAGTCTCCATACCCTCTCTTTCCCATAGTCCTTTGTTCTGGACATCTGACGTAAAATAATTTCCTATCTGTGACAGGTAAATATTAGAAATACATTGACTTGGGCTGGAAAGATGGCTTAGTGGTTAAGGTGTCTGCCTGCCAAGCCTAAGAATGCCCATTCAATCTCCAGGTCCCACGTTTAGCCAGATGATAAAGTGACTTAAGGGTGCAATGCCACGTTTGCCCACAAGGGGGCGCATATGCCTGGAATTCGTTCACAGTGGCTGAGAGGCTGCTGGCATGCCCATTCTCTCTCTCTCTCTCTCTGCCTCTTCCTCTTTGTCTCTCTCTCTCTAATGATAATAATAATAATTAATAATAAAAATAAAAATAAAGAAATACATCAACTTACAGCCTCAGGGGGGTCCACAGTGTGGTCAGATCTGTCAGCAACAAAGAACAGAGAAATATTAGGTTCATGAGAAGAGTAATACTCTAGTTGAGAGGTTAAATGTTGCATTTCATGTGATCTCTTAATGATCAGAAGGATTATGTCCTTGTAGACTGTACCTCACGACTTTGATGTTTGCTACCATTTTGTTTTTTGCAATCTTGGCTTCACAGGAGACGACTAAGATCTGAAATGACACAAAAGGAACCCGAGTTAAACATAAAACATGGCCTGTCCCTGTGTCAGAGGGACTCCCAGGAATAATGGGCTTCAGGGGATCCAGAGCAGCTTTTTCACACCCAACCTTGCTCATTGAAATTCTTCTTTTAAAAAAATTTATTTATTTATATATTTATTTTCAAGCAGAGGGAGAGATAGAGAGGAGAGACAGACAGAGTGAATGGGATATGCCAGGGCCTCCAGCTGTTGCAAACAAACTCCAGATGCATGGGCCATTCTATACATCTGGCTTTATGTTTGTATTGGGGAATTGAACCTGGGTTATTAGACTTTGCAGGAAAACACATTAACCACCAAGCCATTTCTCCAGCCTATATTCTTTTTTTTTTTTTGTTGTTGTTGTTTGTTTGTTTTTTTCGAGGTAGGGTCTTGCTCTAGCCCAAGCTGACCTGGAATTCACTATGTCATCTCAGGGTGGTCTTGAACTCACGGCGATCCTCCTACCTCTGCCTCCTGAGTGCTGGTATTAAAGGTGTGAGCCACCATGCCCGGCTCTTTTTTTTTTTTTGGTTTTGCAAGGTAGGGTCTCACTCTGGTCCAGGCTGACCTGGAATTCACTATGTATTCTCAGGGTGGCCTCGAACTCTCGGTGATCCTCCTACCTCTGCCTCCCGAGTGCTGTGATTAAAGGCGTGCGCCACCATGCCTGGCCTATATTCTTTTTTAAAAATAGTATTTATTTATTCATTAGAGAGAGAGAGAGAGAAAAGGATGGGGGTACAAGGGCCTCTTGGTGCTACCAATGAACTCCAGATGAATGGGCCACTTTGTTCATCTGGATTCATATGGGTACTGGGAACCAAACCTAGGTCATCAGGCTTTGCAACAAAGTATATTAAGCATGGAGCCATCTAGCCAGCTCTCTCATTATCTTTCTTCCAATCCAGTTGTGATTCATTTCTTTCTTTTTTTTTTTTTTTTTTTGGTTTTCTGAGCTAGAGTCTCACTGTAGCTCAGGCTGACCTTGAATTCACTCTGTAGTCTCAGGCAGTTGTGATTAATTTCTGAGAACTCACCGTTTTCCCAGTGGCAAAGTGCTGTCCATCCTTTTGTATGACGACCTTGTAAGTGGCTCTGAGGGGTTTGTCTTTCTGGTAGGTGTAGGATATTTCGGAGATCTTTGCGGACAGGTTGTCCATCTGTTGTGAAGGAGGTCTCGGTCAGTGTGGGGGAAGAATACGACAGAGACTACATTCCTGAGCTGGGCAGGCATCCTTCAGTTTTCCTTTCTGATATTCACTGGTCCTTACTGGGTGCCAGTCTCCTAGCTTGGTGCTTGTGCAGCCAAGGAAAGCACCACGCCGGGCCCACTGCCAACCACTTTCCTCTATTTCCCAAGGATTTGGGGCAAGAAAAGATGCAATATTTTGCCTTATGATTCTGAGTGATCCAGTGTGTTTCTTCCTGCCCTGTGTCAAGACAGCTCTCACATGATCACTAAGGGACATTCTGATTAGAACATCTGCATTTTCCTTCAAGCCAAGCCTGGCTCCTCAAAATCTGTCAGTTACCCTCTAGTTGCTACACGTTTCTACTACTTTCAGGTCCGAAGGTGTATCAACACCTCACAGGTCGATAAACCTGCTACTGTTGTTCCTGCTGTGACTGTCAGTAATCATTGTGTCCCTAGGTGATCTAGAATGAGGACATGTGTGGTTCCATGGCAGTTCTACATGTGGACAAAATGCCACTAACTACATAAACACACCTGCTGGGTACCCTGCAAACTTAATACACTCAAAATGTTGACCTTCGGCCGGGCATGGTGCTCACACCTTTAATCCCAGCACTTGGGAGGCAGAGGTCAGAGGATCACCGTGAGTTCTAGGCCATCCTGAGACCACAGAGTAAATTCCAGGTCAGTCTGGACTAGAGTGAAACCCTACCTCGAGAAACCAAAAAAAAAAAAAAAAAGTTGACCTTCTTTATGTCTTTCCAGGTTTCCCTGTGACACAACCCAGGACCAATCCCTAATAAAGCAGGTATGTTCTGTGACATTGGTCCATCCATCTCTGGAAAATGTTCATGGGCCATTTGTGCCCCACCTTCTCCCTCAGCCGAACTTACATCGACAGAGCTCTGCTTGGCAGCGTGGATGAGAAGAGTGTTGACCAATGTGTGGGACAAAATCATGGAAATGTTGGCATTTTTAGAGTCTGGAGGGAGACGACTTCCAGGCACAGGGATTGTTTTTTTGCCAAGGACAGCAACGGCCTGTTGAGAGGAATCCAGAGAAATATCTGAGTTAGGAGACCAGCACCAACATGTAAGCCTTTGGAGGCTGGCCTTGAAGGTGTAGGGTGATGAGACCTGGTGAACATCTCACTGGGTTGTGGCAGTTGACTTCACTGACGTCTGTGAGGTGACCCGGGTGAGGAGTGGGCTTATGGTGACTAGAGTAAAAGGCAGGTGAAAAAGTGGTGGGGCAGATCAGTAACAGTGGAATTGGGACCCTAGCAACAGGGTAGCCAGCTTTGGATTTACCAAGGGAAGCCACAGATGGTCATTTTTCAGGTTAATTGCCCTATTGTCTCTTGTGGGTTCCGGGCAGATGTGTCTTCTCAAGTCTCAGAGTACCCCATCCCCTTTTCTCCCACTAATGAACAGTTCTCCCTCACTCCCTCCATACCTCTTTCCCTCCTACTGAGCTTGTCGCCCACCCCTCCTCCCTGCCTGCCTGCCATGCCACTCAGTGAAATTGGATGATTCAGAGAAGTCGGAATAGAGACAAGAGTGGATCGTGTCTGCAATCAGTGTTGTGTCCCTTTGTCTGGCTTGCATGCCCCGCCTCATTTTTAATTGACTCTGAAGAAAGCTCACTGTCCTTGCAAGCATGTTTGGATACCAAAATCCTTCAAGTGTTTGGACTGAGCAGCTCCTCAGCCGTTTCCTTTGTGCTTATTTCAGGGTTACTTTTTTCTAACCTCCTCCTGAATTGAGTATTTCTCTGTGTTGCAGGATATCTGCACTTAGGTTGTTTTGCTCATATAGCCAAAAATCAAGATGACCCTAAAATTCTGCTCTCCTCTGCACTTGTCATGTCCCAGACTTTGTCCTCACAGGTAGGACACAGGGCTGTCAGAAGAGTCAGCCCATTTTGTTTTTCTGTGTATAGTCCTGTGAAGGGAGACACGGACTGGGCTGATCCTCAAGGTTACAGTCATGGTTGTCTCTGATGCAGGGTCCCACAAGACATTGTCCACTGGACCTGAGGGGTAGAGAACACTTGGAGGGATGTTGAGGCTGGTGGGTGCTGAGGAGGTTGAGCCCAGATTAAAGTTTGGGGGTCAGAAATGGGATGGTAGCTAGTTTGTCTTGGCCTTCTGATCTAATTTGCGGCATCAGGTGTGCCATCCGCACTGGTCCTGATGGCCGAATGATGACCAAAAAATACTTACGCAGTAGAAGATAGACAGTCCTTTTGGAGCGATCTGGGCACTTTTAACTTGATACTTGAATAAGCCAGTAGCTGTAGGGGAGAAGGAGAGGAATGGAGAGGGTCCAGCCACAGGCTGACAGTTATAGTGTGCAATGCTGCAATGCTGTCCTCCCCTGGGGACCAGCAGGGACTGTTCCCTCTGCCTGGGCCTCAAAGAGGATGCCACTTTCCTGGCTGGCTTCTCCCCCTAGTTTCTGAGAGGATGTTATGTGTTGGGGGTGATGCACTCAAACAATTCATTCAGTCTATCACCGATGTCTCAAGACCTCCAAGGCTGTGGAAGCAATGGCTACGCTCTGGTTTTGTTTCCTTTGCACCTTGTGAAATGTCCCCAATCTCCTACTTCACCTTTTGGATGCTGCTGACCCGATATGTCCTGGGGTCCTTGACTATCGGGTATTGGGGTGGGTGGTTGTTGAAGGATTTGTGCTGTCAGGCGCCTGTGCCTGATGGCCTGTAATTGTGCCACACTCAGACCACGTACCCTCCATGAACATTTGAATCTAGGGGCTCAATGAGGACAAGTGATGAGCACTCTGTCCTGTACCCTTGCCTGGGGCAGTAGTTCAGGTGGCCCTGTAGGAAAAGGTCCGCTGGGACTTTGTCCCTTCTGGGGGTGCTAAGGAGGTTGTCTTGGTGTTTGTGGTTGTGGCCTGGTCAGCTCAGCCACATCATTTGGGGGCCATTACTAGGTAGCATCCCTTAAGGTACTTGGGCCATCTCTTTCCCTTGATGTGCTGCCCCCAAGGAGGCTGGGAGCTTTTACTCACAGTTCTTGCAGTCATTGAAATCGCTGAGGACAATGGCACAGGAGTTTGATTTCTCCACCTGTGCAGTAATCGCCAGTTAGCTGATGAAGCACCAGGAGCCAGTCCTGCTCAGCAACGGGTTCTCCCAGTCTCTCCCCCGCCACCGTGAGGTAGGCCTCCCCTTCCCAGCACATACCTTCTCATTCAATTCTACTGAAAGAACCACCGGGATGATTGTTTTCAAGGGCAGTGGCACAGGGAGAGGAACAACTTCTGTGACCCTGAGGAAGACAGACACAGAGAACCGACTGACCTTCTTGTTATTGATTTGTGTATATCTGAGGCAAACACCTACTGCTGAAGTACCATGATGATGATGATGTGATGTGTGTGTGTGTGTGTGTTTAGGCGCCTGTGTGAGTACTTGAGCCCCTCGCCTTCCTTTGCAGTCCTTAGTGACAATGGCCAGGATACCTGGCTCAGTCACCAAACTCGGGAAGTCTGGCCGAGCAGTCCCCCAGAGGACTTTATCCTTGTGATACTCAAGCACATCTATGGATGGACCTGTGGTGGCCTTGTCAACTGTGGTTGGATACCCAAGTAAACACCTTAAAAGGGCTTGGGGGGCTAGGGAGATGGCTTAGTGGTTAAGATGCTTAACCTGTGATGCCTAAAGACCAGGGTTCAATTCCCCAGTACCCAAATAAGCCAGATGTACAAGGTGGTACATGAGTCTAGAGTTTGTTTGCAGAGGCTAGAGGCCCAGAGGTACCCATTCTCTCTTTCTATCTGCCTCTTCCTCTCACTGTCTCTCAAATAATAAATAAGTAAAATATTAAAAAAAAAGGGTCTGGGAAGAAATTACAATGCATCCTCTGCTGGAAGCATCAGGCCATTGTTGGGAATGGAAGATATTTCCAGCTTTTCTTGCATATGACACAAGTGAATATTCTGTTTGAAATTGCCTCTTTCTGTATGCAAGTACACTGAAGCAAATATACTTTTATGTGCAAAAAAGCACATGTGAGCTGGGCATGGTGGCGCACGCCTTTAATCCCAGCACTTGGGAGGCAGAGGTAGGAGGATCATGAATTCGAGGCCACCCTAGAACTACATATTAAATTCCAGGTCAGTCTGGACTACAGTGAGACACAACCTTGAAAAACAAAAACAACCCCCCCCCACAATAAAAAAGCACATATAAAAGTAAAAATAAAGTTCTGGACCCCGTAGTTTCCTCTAAGAAGGATGAGTCACCAGCTGGGAGATGTCTTTCACTCCTTGTGGTTTTTTTCTCAGTGCAGCCCCAGGTGAACGCATGGTTTATGCCATCATTAGAATAAATTATTTGAGCGTAGCTGGCATGCACAATTCAGAGTGAGTGTGAGAAGGTTTTTCTCAGAAACAGTGCTGCGTTGCTGTGCAAACCTCCTTGAGCGCCTGCAGTTCCTGACTCCGTAGTCGTGGGCTGGACCTGTTCACATGTCTGGGGCGGGGAGGGGTTCATACACACACGTGTATCCTGACACACTAGAGTTGCGTTTGTTCAGTAATGATGAAAATAGTCTTACGTACGTCTCCACCAACTTAATGGCGACTTCAGTGACCTTGACATGTGTTTCCTGGACCTCAAGGTTGACACATTGGGTGTTGTTGGAGGAAATGTCAATTTTCACAGTCACATCCAACTTCGCTTGAAATCCCATCAGGCTGATGACGGGCCCAAGCGCTCTGTGGAAACAAGGTGCAGGTGAGTCCAGGCCTGCCTCAGAGCCGAGGCACGGGCCATGCACTGGGCACTGGGGGTGGGGCTCAGTGTTTCAGGGTTCACCTGGGCAAGAGTAGGATTGGTGCTTCCCAGTCCACACTGATCTACATTAGTGTCCCTGGGCCATAGAGCCCAGAGTCTGGCTCACCATGGCAGTCCATTAACATTTGACACATCACCCTCCTAACCAACCTTGAGGAGGTCAAGTGTGGTTGGCGGCACAGACCTGTCGGGTCAAGGTTCAACTTTGTGTCTAGTGCTGGGTGTTCTCTATTATGGGCAAATAACATTAGGAAAGCCCATGATGAGCCTAATCAGTCTTAACTATACAGGGCATTGTAAGCTTTGTTTTGTTTCTGGGAAAGACACTCCCCGTTTGACATAGGCTGGGCTCTTTGGCTGCTTCTGCTTCTCTTCCCTGGCTCTTGGACAAGGTAACTTACTGCTCAGTCCCGGGTGACCAAGGGGACAGTTGCGGAAGCACGCTCACCCTTCTCCAGCAATGGTGGCACTGGTGGCGGCATGGACTTGGATCCCGTCTCCTTCCATGGCTATCTCCATGCTGTCCATTTTGACCTCCTGTATTGTTAGCCTGCAGAGTGACAATATGGAGTCAGCTGTGTGTCAGGGAAGCAGGTTGACCCGTAGGAGATGTACCTGTGAAGCAGCCATTTAACACTCTGTGGAGCCACCACCATTCATGGGGTCCTTCCCAATGAGTGGTTTAGACACAAGAAGTTCCGGTCTTGAGCTGGAAGCTTCTTGCTGGCCCCATTTTATGTTAGTGGAATGCATATGTAGTGAGCTGGGAGGGGAGAAGCCCTCATCCGTTCTATTCAACTTGGACTCTGTGTGCTACAATACCATCCCACCAGGTAGGATGTACTCACTCGTGGACTTTTTAAAAATTAAAAAACATCTTATGTATGGCACAATATAGGCCTGGTCCTAGCCAGACCGCATGGCAGAAGAAAGCAGGAAGTGGCTTCTGTGAAAATGGCGTTCTGCGCAGGCTTGGTGTGACAACAGTTACAGTCCCATGCTCGCGAGAAGGCTGCTATGAGATGTCCTGTCCAGAGACAGGCTGTCATTGGTCACAAATAGGGGACCACCCCATACAAGGATTAGCAGCCCCTTAAACCCTATGTGCATTGTGCTAAATAAAGGAGTTTGTGGATTCTCGCTTCCGCTTTCACCCAACTCCCAGAGTTTGTGTCGTGACTCTGCGCTGCTCACCCCAACTCGGCAGAGACCCTATAGTTCCTCCTGAGCTGGCCTTGGGGGGGGGGACCGCAACAATCTTATTATTATTATTATTTATTTATTTGAGAGAAAGGAGAGAGAGAGAATGGGAGAATGAGTATGCCATGGCCTCTAGCTGCTGCAAACGAACGCTTTGTGCATCTAGGTTATGTGGGTCCTGGGGAATCAAACCTGGGTCCTTTCGCTCAGCAGGCAAGGGCCTTAACTGCTAAGCCATCTCTCCAGCCCAACTTGTGAGTTTTTGACATACTGGTATGAGGGTAATTGATGGTGTTCTGATTGGATTTGGGGTTCCCTCCTCAAATTCCTTTGAGGAAGGAATTCCAGTTTGTTCCTGTAAACATGGTCAAAGCCCATGGCTGGTGAGGACCTAGGCCCAAGAGGGGAAGCTACAACTGTCCTTTCGCTCAATAGACATGTTGCTAAAATGCCTTTTAACCATCTATATTTATACCCATGAATTTGTGTTGCTCCTGTCTGTCAGAGATGTTGCTTTTTTGCAGTGTGTCAGTTTATGCAGAGGGTCCTAAATGTCCATGTGCTGAGGAAAAGTGACTTTGAATCCTCAGCCCTAAGAGCCGTGAGTATTATTCTCCCATGCTCGAAAAACATTGCAAGACAGATAAGCCAGATGCACAAGGTGGTGCATGCATCTGGAGTTCATTTGCAGTACTTGGAGACCTTGGCATGTCCATTCTCTCTCTCTTTCTCTCTCAAATAAATAAAACAAAATAAATATATTTTTTTAAAAAACAGGGTCCTTAGAGAAATGTTTGAATCTAGGACTGGGGAGGGAAATATACAAGATGAACCTGGGGATCTTGTAGTGCCAAAAACCCCATGAGTGTTCAAAGATGAAATAGGTCAGTGGAGGTATGTCTAAGAGACTTAGGAGCCAGCTGATGCAGCTCCAAGATGCCAGTGTTGGACCTTTTGAGTATAATTTGAGCTCAGTGATGTGATCTCTCTGCTCTGCTATCTTTGCTATTCATGTAAGCCAACAATTTCTGGGGTCATTTGTAATACAGCAATAGGTATCTAATGCTGTATATAAGACAAGATACCTGAGTGATTAGAAGCCCTGGTGCACCTATACTCTCTCTCTCTCTTCTCATAAATAAATAAATATGTTTTGAAGGCATGAAAAAAAAAAGAAAAAAAGAAAAACATTGCAAGAGGGGCAAAGAATGAATATAAGATTTGGAAGATGGGAGCAGGTCTCTGGAATGCTATCTCCCACGTACAAGTTGGCTCTTGGACTGAAATTAACAACAGGTGTGATCACCTGCAGAAGACTGGGCCCACCAGCCTTCTTTCATAAAGAGTGGACAGAAAAAGAGAGAGAGAGAGAGAGAGTGGAGGAGCCCATGAAACCTCACCTCCCTGAAGAGCTATGGGTAAGTTTTCCATGCCCCTTCTCCACATATTCACGCAAGTCATGCTGGCTCTACTTGGTGTGTAACACAGAGACCAAAAAGACATGCGCATAGAATGAAGAGTTGCAGGAAAGAGGAAAAGGCTCAGTGAGAGGGTCGCTTTGCGATAGGGCATGTGCCTCTGGGATTGCTGTAAACTGAGCGTCAGGGTTCTACTTCAGCGTCTTTTGTTTAGGCAGAAAGAAGTCTCAGGGTCAAGGGTGCACTTACTTCAGCAAGAGTTTCTGTAGGTCAAGATCCAGCAATTCTGAGACGTCCTTTTTCAAATCTGATGGCAGGACATTCTCCACTGCATCACGCGCAGAGCCTTTGAGGTCCCCAACTTTTCCTATGACATCATCCAGTGGCTTCTGGACATGGGAGAGCCCATGTTCACCCAGGAGTCCTTTAATAGCGCTCTTGTCAAGGCCTGCAGGTAATAAGCTTCCCAGGCCCTCCTGGCCTTCTGGGAGTATGTCACTGACAGCACCCGTGATCTTGGACAGTGAGGGGGCCTTTGGGGACTTGCCATCACCTCCATTGCCTAGGAGGTCACCAAGACCAAGGCCTCCTCCCAAATTTAGGAGAGAATTCACATCCACGAGCTCCAACAGGTTAGCCTCCTCCAGTGTGCCCAACACTGTCCCCAGCAGGCCGGCCAAGTTCACTTCCTCACACTTCACCAACTCCTCGATCTGTGGAGGCAGGATGTCCATCAGGTCTGCAAAAGAGCAATGACAGAGTCCTGCTGTGGGCCATCTACTCAACTCAGACACAGCCTCCTTCCCAGCGGGAAGCTGGCAGCCTCATCTGTGGGGTGGTGCATAGCGACTGTACACTTATCCTCTCAAACATATAGATTTCAGAGACATTGACCTGTAACCCTTGTCCCCTTATTGAGGACTTCATTTGCCCAACATCGAAGTTAGCTGGTGGTACCTTACATCGGAAGACATTTGGTCATGGAGGAAGAAGGACCTTTGTGTTAAAGTCAGACCCCCATGGCCACACGGGCTGCCATGGCTTCACAGTGAGTTATCTGTCCCAGTCACCTGAGACTTGAGCCATCATGCCTGCCTTCATTTTCTGTTTGGGTCCTTCTGTGTAGGCTGCAGTGTGTGTTCTGGCCCTAAGGGGCTGAGTGGCTTGGAGTAGAGTCTTGGCCATGCTGGGCCCCAGTCTTTGTTCCTGTCCACAGGGTCATGATTGAATCTGCTCCTTGGGTTCTTGTCACATGATAAAAGAGATGACAGTGGACATCTGCCAAATCACCTGGGTCCTATCCTATGGAGCTAATATCTTGGTAGCATTATGGGAAGTGGAAGGAAAAGCATCTATGAACTCTGGATGGCAGTTGACCTTGCTTGCCCTAGGAAGGAAGCTAATTGGAACCGTTTGCTAGGAGGTGAACCCTGGTCTCTGGGGTCAGAAATGAGCAGCTTCTTGAGAACCCTGGACAGAGTCTAACAAGGCAGTTGAGACAATTCTTACTTACATTCTTTGAGTTTGAGGCTAGATAGCATGTACTTGGCTGCAGGTGCACACCTGCCTCCTGTGGAGCTCGCTGAACGCTTTCTGGCATCAGAGCCCTGCTGGGTGGAGGGACCTTTGCTGCCTGGTGAGCCTGGCACATTCAGAGGGACAGCATTCGAACTGGACCAAAGTGTTCCTGTGGCGAGAAGGTTGTCCACCTGGGGTTCCAGCAGGTCAAGTGCTCCTCCTTGTATGGCCAACATGAAGGCCAGGGCCCAGAGTGTTTGCATCTTGGTGTTTGGAACCTGCAGAGGAGAAGTTTTTCACACATCCCACTCTCAACGTGCCTTACAGTCATTATGTTAATTATTATTATTATTGACAGAGAGAGAGAGAGAGAGAGAAAGACAGAGACAGGGAGGAAGTGGCAGAGAGTGAGAGAATGGGTGCACCAGCGGCCTCTCAGTCGCTGTAAATGAATTCCAGATGTGTGCGCCCCCTTGTGGGCAAGTTCAGCATTGCACCCTTGCATCACTTTTGCATCTGGCTAAACGTGGGACCTGGAGAATTGAACGGGCGTTCTTAGGCTTGGCAGGCAGGTGCCTTAACCGCTAAGCCATCTCTCTAGCCCCATTATGTTAATTTTTATAGAATAGCTTCCTGGCTCTTTTTTTGTGTGTGTTGTGCTATGTGCGTGTGTGTGCACATATACGTGTGTGTGTGTATTTGGAAGAGGCCAGAGGTCCACATTCGTGTCTTCCTCTCTTGCTATGAGACAGGGTCTCTCACTGATTCTTGGAATGACTGATTTCACTAGGATCACCAACCCTGGGCATCCCCCTGTCTCTGCTTCCCCATGGGGACTAAAGGTGATGGACACTGTGCCTGGTATATTCTATATTTGCTGATGGTCTGAACTCAGCTCCTCTAGTTAGATGACATCATGTCACCAACGAAACCATCTCCACAGCCTTGGCCTCCTGCCTCTTGCGGGAGAGTTTGCTATTCATATAACTCACACCTCAGGTTCTACAGTGTATTCGTGGCATCATGTTCGAACGTAGGGCAGTCAATTTCTTATTGTTATTTCTTTTATGTACGAACATTCTGTGAAGACTTGTTGCAGCCAACTCATGAGCAGGCCAAGCTCTGCCTTGTGTTTGACCTCTTGGGAGTGTCTACCTTTTCTCTGTGTGTTTTCATAATATATATATGTGACATATATCTATATTCTTCTGCTGTCTTCTGCAGGCAGACATTCTCCCAGTGCTCAGTGCAGTGTCCTGCAACCAGTGCCACACCTGCTCTGTGCATTAGCCCGGAACATCTTTCCACAGAGGAACTGCCTGTCCCCGGCTCACTTCTACCTCCCCATTTCCCTTTCTTGTGCATTTGATGTAGCAGGTCCTTACCTTGCCCACTGCTGATGGGTGACAGTGTTCAGAAGCCGCCTCTCCTCCTGCTCTTGCCTCCGAACTGTTGGTGATGAAGGTGCATCCCATTTTTATAGACCCGATGTCACCTGGAGAAGTCATCAGAGAGGAAGGGAGATGACCGAGTGTGCTGATAAGGTGGGCGTGAAGCGGCCTGCTTTCCAAAACCAGCACCTGCCCATTGTTTCCTGTTTTGTGCCTGTCTCCCCCACATGGTGGGAGTGTCTCTGGGGAAAGGAGAGCAAGGGCACATCCGGGAGATCATGTGTAATGCCGCTGGCCCGCCTGGTGCTTTGTGTTTCTCTTCTTCAGCCTTTGGACCAGGAAAAGCCATTGAATTCTGTTGATCCAGGCTTCCATGGAGTCTGTCATGCAGAGCCACTTATCTGTCCCCTTCTTATTTTATATCTTCATAGGTCTCGTGTCCAGGGTAGTGAGGTGCTGGCCGAATGTTTGGGCAGAAGGGACTGTGAGAGCCCCTTGTGGGGCCCAGCAGAGCTCTGGGTCGTAGGTGCCCTCAGCTCCATGTGATGAGCAGCAGAGCATGAGTCCCTGGTAGAAGCGAGTGGTCCCCTTGGTCAGGGTGTTCAGCGATGGCCTCCTGTCAGGACTGTCCTCTCAGGTCTGACTGATGTGACACATCCTGTCATCTGAGGAGCTCAGAACGAGCAGTACCAGGGGTATTGGAAACTAGGGACACACTACAGTGGAAGAACTTAACAGAGGACTTGGGGTATGAAGATGGGAGAGAATGGGGTGAGCCTTGTCTGTTCCCTGTTCTCCCGGACAGAGGCACGGATGCTGTCCATGGTCGTCCGTGGTTCTTGTTTATGGTGAAGACATTCCTGTCTTTCAGCCTGACTTCCTCCCACCTGTTTTCTCATTTAGTGGCTCTCTCCCTTCCCAACCTGTTTTCTGAGCCTCCAGCTTTTCTTGTTTCTTGTTTCTAGTGTTGCCTATAAGCCCCCGACGACTGCAGGATTGATCTCTTCTGCCTGTATGCTCTGTCTTAGTTCCAGGTACAATCATAGCTTCAAAGCAGAGTGTGGGCAAAGGGGTGATTTTTTTTTTTTTTTTTTTTTTTTGGTTTTTCAAGGTAGGGTCTCACTGTGGTCCAGGCTGTCCTGGAATTAGCTATGTAGTCTCAGGGTGGCCTCGAACTCATGGTGATCCTCCTACCTCTGCCTCCCAAGTGCTGGGATTAAAGGCGTACGCCACCATGCCTGGCAAAGGGATGATTTTGACTGAGGACCTCTGCTGGCTTCAGCCTCCACGTGCTAAGGATGGAACGTCTCCCTGTTCTTGTGTCCAGCAGGCTCAGCATGTGGAGTGTAGGACCCCATCCGTCCCCACTGTGATCTGTCCACCCAGAAGCCTCACTTCAGCTCCAATGGGCCCATTGCTTGGTGAAATGCCAGAGGCAAAGAGCAAATGGCAGGTGACCTTTTCTCAGAGGGACAATCTTAGAATTTTACATGCAATACTAAGTAAAGATAAAACCCAAGTGTCCTGGATCTTATTTTTGTTGGACATTTGTGAGAAATGGAGTCATCTTTGAGATGGAATTTGAGTTACCCTTCAGGGAGTGGATTTGTTGATTTTTTTTTCCCGTCTTTGATGGTTCTTTAGAGCCAAAGATCATATCCAAGTGCAAATGTGAAGAAAGTTTCCTATCCCGGAGGCAGTCTCTGATGGTCTTTAGTCCTTCTGTTTTTTCAGAGGTGGGGCTGCCATTGAGTTCTGCTAATCCAGGGTCTGTGGGATATGTCATATGGGTGGCTTATCAGAGGGGGAGAAAGGCGCAACAAAGGCCAGTTTGTCTCAAGCTCTACGTGACTTGAGCTCCTGATGTTCCTTTGAAGGGCAGGCCTTTCAAGGCTGGCCAAGGCTGGCCTTGAATCACAATTACCAATGATAACGCAGATGCCAATTCTTAATGGGTTTGTAGGAAGATATCACAATGGGCCAGTCAATGTCAATGGTGCCCTGTTGACAGAGGCATCATGGCTTTGACCTTTCATTGCTGAGTTTTCAATCACAGATGCGCAGTGCACAAATTTATGGATGTTTATCCTTTTATTTATTTCTTTTTATGACTTTTTGTCTGTCTACTCCTCTGGTACTCAGAGTCAGAGTCAATATTTTCCATGTCATTCTTTCCCTGGTGTAATTTATCTCACAATTTACAGGGGCCTCTGAGGAATACTTTGTGACATTTCAGGAAAATTGGATGCTAATGTCTTTCAAGGTGACATATCCTTAAGGAGGATTTTTTTTCTTTTTTGCAGTAGTGTGGATAGAACCTACCATCTTGCAAATGCTAGATTTATGATCTGTCATTGAGCTATATTCCAAGCCCTCCTTATATTTTGTCTATTTTTTCCCCAGGGGGCAATCTAGGAATGTGATCTCTACTGTGATTGCAAAACTAGCACCCCAAAAATCTTTGAGGCAAAGCCCTGCTTTTACTTCCCTTCCATAAGCTTTCAGGGACACTGCCCAGCACCAGACAGAAGGCACTCAGTGCACCTGGCACTAGGCAACAAGACTACTGTGAAGCTATGTTCAAAAGCATTAGGGTTTGGCAAGGATGGGAGTGGACCTTCCAAACTTGGCCCACAATCACTTTTGAATACAGGGGTTTATCTATTTATTTATTATTTTTAAAAAAATATTTTTATTTTTATTTATTTTTATTTTTGGAGAGAGACACAGAGAGAGACAGACAGAGAGAGAGGGAGAGGGAGACAGATAGAGATGGGCACGCCAGCAGTCTCTCAGCTGCTGTGAACGAAATCCAGATGCATGCGCCCCCTTGTGGGCAAGTGCGGCATTACGCTCTTGCATCACTGCATCTGGCTAAACGTGGGACCTGGAGATTGGAACTGGGTTCTTAGGCTTAGCAGGCAGGCGCCTTAACCGCTAATCCATCTCTCCAGCCCTCTAAAAATATTTTAATTTAATTTATTTATTTGAGAGAGGGAAAGGCAGAGAGAGAGAGAGAGAGAGAGAGAGAGAGAGAGAATGGGTGTGCCAGGGCTTTCAGCCACTGCAAATGAACTCCAGACGCATGTACCACCTTGTGCATCTGGCTTATGTGGGTTCTGGGGAATCGAACCTGGGTCCTTTTGCTTTGCAGGCAAGCACCTTAACGACTAAGCCATCTCTCCAGCCCTATTTATTTATTTATTTATTTATTTATTTATTTTGGTTTTTCAAGGTAGGCTCTCACACTAGCCCAGGCTGACCTGGAATTCACTATGTAGTCTCAGGGTGGCCTTGAACTCATCATGGCAATCCTCCTACCTCTGCCTCCTGAGTGCTGGGATTAAAGATGTGCGCCACCACGCCCGGCTATTTTTAAGAATATTTTTCTTTTCTTTTTTTTTTTATTTTAAAAACATTTATTTTTTTATTAGAGACAGGCAGGTAGAGAGAGATGGGGCGCCAGGGCCTCCAGAGAGCGAACTCCAGATGCACGCACCCCCTTGGAGAAATCCTGGAGAATCAAGCCTTGAACCGGGGTCCTTAGGCTCCACAGAGCTAAGCCATCTCTCCAGCCCCTATTTTTAAGAATATTTTAAAAACAGTTTTTTTTTTATTAGAGAGAGAAAGAGAGAATGGGCATGCCAGGGCCTCTAGACACTGCAAATGAATTTCAGATGCATGTGCCTGGCTTACGTGGGACCTGAGAATCGAGCCTGGGTCCTTAGGCTTTGCAGGCACGCGCCTTAACTGCTAAGCCATCTCTCCAGCTCTAAAAGCAGTTTTCTTTGTTTACTTAAGAGAGAGAGAAAGAGAAAGAAAGATGAAGAAAGAGACAGAGAGAGTGAGTATGAGTACAACACGGTCTCCTGCCTCTGCCAAGAAAATCCAGATGCATGCGCCAATTTGTGTGTCTGCCTTCATATGGGTGTTGGGCAATCAAGCCCAGGCTCTAGGCTTTGTAAGCAGGCACCTCTAACTGCTGAACAATCTCCCCTTCCTTTCAGCTGGATTTCTTTCCATTTGTTTTCTCATTTAGTGATTCTCACTCTTCCCAGCCTGTTTTCTGTGCCTCTGTTTCCCCTTCCTTTTCTAGAAAAGTCTGTGAGATTCCTGCCCCGAAGGGTTTGTCATTTTCCTTGTCCATGCTGTCACAGCGTCTGGTGAAATCACAGTTTCCAGTGCAGAGTTGGTGTGAGGGGGTGATTTTGAGTGAGTGTCATTCCTGTCAGCTTTAGTTCGGCATGTGTTTATGTTACCCTCTGAGTCTCAGCCACAGCTCTGTGTCCAATGGACCACTGTGCATGGTGAAACATCAGATGTGAAGGGCGAAGGGCAGATGACCTTTTCTCAGATGGAAGATCCTAGAGTTTTTCAAAGGATAATAAATAGAGGACAAACTTCCAGTGTCCTGGGTTTTATTTTTCTTGGACATTTGTGGGAAATGGAGTCATCTTTGAGGTGGCATTTGTGCCACCCTTCAGGGAGTGAATCTGTTAATCTCTTTATCTTCAGTGGTTGCCTGGAGCCAAGGAACACCTAAGTTCAGAACCTAAATTCAGAGGTAGAGAGGAGGCATTTCCCAGAGACAGTCTCTCATAGTCCCTGGCCCTCCCTGGTCTTAGGAGGTGCAGCAGCCATTAAATTCTGCTAATCCAGTCTCTATGGAGTATGTCACAATGGTAGCTTATCAGCTGTAGACAAAGGTTTGTCCCAAGCACTAAGTGCTTTGACCTTTTTGAAGTGCCTTTGGAGGATGGTGAGTCTTTCAATACCTGCCATGGCTAGTCTGGGATCATATGTACCAGTGATAAGAAATTGCCAATTCCTTTTTGAAATGTTTTAAAATATTTTAATTAATTAATTTATTTATGAGAGATAGATAGAGAAAGAGAGAGAGAAAGAGAGAGAGAGAGATAGATAATGGGCATGCCAGGGTCTCTAGCCACTGGACACGAACTCCAGGTGCATGTGCCACCATGTGCATTTGGCTTATGTGGATTCTGGGGAATCAAACCTGGGTCCTTAGGCTTTGCAGGCAAGCATCTTGACTGCTAAGCCATCTCTCCAGCCCTGAATTGCCAATTCTTCTCCTTTTCCTTCTTCTTTTTGGTTTTTCAAGGTAGAGTTTCACTCTAGCCTGGGCTGACCTGGAATTCACTATGTAGTCTCAGGATGGCCTTGAGTTCATATCAATCCTCCTACCTCTGTCTCCCAAGTGCTGAGATTAAAGGCATGCGCCGCCATGCCCTGCCTGAAATTTCCAAATATTAATAGCTTCTGTAGGAAGCGATAACAATGGGCCAGGTTGAGTCAAAGGTGCCTTATTGATATGAGCATCTTGATTTTGACCTTTTATAGCTGTATCTTTAAAAAATATTTATTTATTTATTTATTTGAGAGAGAGAGAGAGAGACAGAGAGATAGAGTCAGATATCCCATAGTTTTCTGTGACCACTGTTTTCACCATTACCACCCTTACATCAGAGAGAGAAAGAGGTAGATAGATATATAGAGAGAATGGGTGTACCAGGTCCTCCAGCCACTGCAAACTTCAGATACATGTGCCACTTTGTGCATCTGGCTTTATATGGGAACTAGGGAATCAAACCTGCGTCCTTTGGCTTTGCCAGCAAGTGCCTTAACTGCTAAGCCATCTCTCTAGCCCTCTGCAGTATCTTTATAGCTGCCCACACTCAGTGCACACATTTATACTTTTATCTTTTTGTGTTTTTTTATATATCTAGTCCCCTAGAACTCACAGTTTGACTTGGGCTTTCCTGTCTCATTCCTTCTTGGTTATAATTAATCTCAGACCATTGCAGTCACCATTTTCACTGCGACAGAGCCTCTGACACGGACCATGTGCCCAGCCCATTTGAAGTGCCTGTAACTTCCGGTGTTAATGCTTCTTTCTAGAGACAGAACCTCTAACGAGATTCTTGATGCGTGTTGTGGTTTACACGACACCTTAGTTTAGGAGGAGACAGAGTTTTAATCACAGCCTTTGTGGCCAGAAGCATCTTGTCTGAAATTTCTATTGCCTGTTGGCTTTGAGGCCCCGGGATATTTCCGTGACTTAGTGTGCTCCTCTATAAGGTGGGGAATGATGGTGTGTGTGCCTGTCATGGTGTTTCCATGGGTGCTGGGAGAAGAAGTCTGTCAAGCAATCAGCGACGTGCCTTCTACATTTCCATATTCTATAGTTTTCTGTGACCATTGTTTTTATCATTTACTATCATTTACCCTTTCATCAGCTAGTCTCATTCTCCACCCCTGCTTTTATAAAAAATATTTTAAAATGTTTTTTATTTTTATTTATTTATTTGAGAGAGAGAAAGAGACAGAGAGAGGGAGAGAGAGAGACGGAGAGAGAGAGAGAGAGGGAGGGAGAGAGAGAGAGAATGGGCACACCAGGGCATCCAGTCACTGCAAATGAACTCCAGACACATGTACCACCTTGTGCATCTGGCTTAGATGGGGAATTGAACCTGAGTCCTTTGGTGTTGCAGGCAAACACCTTAACCACTAAGCCATCTCTCCAGTCCTCTCTCTCCCCCTTTTAAAGTTTTTTTTTTTCAAGTTTTATACCATTAACAGATCCATTCAGTATGTCTAGATTTTGACTACTATTTACACCTTGTTTGCAGAGACAAAACAGGGATATTTAGGCTAGGTTTCTTTCTAGAAAACAAAACAGATTCTTTACAGCGCTTTACCAGAAAGAAGGCTGACTCAGAGCCATCTTTTGCTCGACTCTATAGTTTCCATTTCCAGAGAGAAGGCTGACTTCCCTTGACACATAATACAAAACCATCCATGGGAACCAGCCTTGTCACAAATGTCTGCAAGTTTTCTAAAGTTGAAACATTTGGCTTTGACATGTTTGTGTTCCTCTCCATTCCCACTGATTCTTTCCACTGTACACAGATATATAAATGTGTACAGTGCTAGGTCGTGGCTTCTACTGCCTATGCCACAGTGGAGCATGTCTGTGCCAAGTGGCGCTTTTCATCCCCCTCCGTGGCAACCCGTGATTGAGGGGATTTGGATTTTTCTGCTTTTCCTCATTTGTTATTTAAGTATTTTCTTTCTTTCTTTCTTTCTTTTTTAAAGTTTGTATTTATTTGAGAGACAGGGAGAAAGAGAGAGAGAGAAAGGGAGTGAGTATGGGCATGCCAGGGGCTCCAGCCATTGCAAACTAACTCCAGATGCATGTGACACCCTGTACATTTCATTCTATGTGGGTCCTGGGATTACGGGCATGTGCCATCATGCTCGGCTTGCAAGGCTGGGGATCTGAACTCATCTTCATGATCTACTGACTGAGTTATCTCTCCAGTCCTTGGTTTACCTTTGGATCTGCATTGTCTTGCAATATAAACAGATTAATCTTTTCATGATCTGTCTCTTTTCACACGGCATTCCAAATTCTAACAGAGAGGAAGCTCTTATACCTCTCCCTCCTCAGCCTATAGGAGTTTGACTTCTAGAGAAGGGGTTATTAGAGTCAGATTCTGGGCCCTGACAGCTTTTACCAAGCCAGGCTTGGTCACCCATCCTCAGCAAGTCTAGTAACTAAACAAACGATAGTGAAAAGCAGGAAAAGTAGATTGACTCAATGTGGCCACATTGAGAAGAGGAACAAAGAGGTCCAGTGACCCACCTAAGCCCATCTTCTGCACCTTGACCTGAGATTTAGGTTTTTTATTTTATTTTATTTTATTTTATTTTATTTTATTTTATTTTATTTTATTTTATTTTATTTTTTGTGGTTTTTCAAGGTAGGGTCTTACTCTAGCCCAGGCTGACCTGGAATTCACCATGTAGTCTCAGGGTGGCCTTGAACTCATGGCGCTCCTCCTACCTCTGCCTCCCGAGTGCTGGGATTAAAGGCATGCACCACCATGCCCGGCTTGAGAGTTAGGTTTAAATAGAAGGCAAGACCTATGCAAAGCTGAGCAGTCATGTTATGGTTCCACACATCAACACTCTTTTGGCTCCAGTCTCTCCTGTAAGGTGGTCTGACAGGTTGTCAGAACTCTTAGAAATCTTTCTAGAAGAGAAGCTAAACTCTTCTCTGGCTGATATAATGCTCCCCCGCCCTCTTTTTTTTTTTTTTTTTTTTTTGGTTTTGCAAGGTAGGGTCTCACTCTGGCCCAGGCTGACCTGGAATTAACTATGTAGTCTCAGGGTGGCCTTGAACTCTCGGTGATCCTCCTACCTCTGCCTCCCGAGTGCTGGGATTAAAGGCGTGTGCCACCACGCCCGGCTCATTTTTTTTTTTTTTTGAGAGAGACAGATAGAGAATGGGTGCTCCAGCGGCCCCTCAGCCACTGTGAATGAACTCCAGATGTGTGTGCCCTCTTGTGGGCAAGTGTGGCATTGTGCCCTTGTTGACACTTGCGTCTGGCTAAAGGTAGTACCTGGAGATTCGAACGGGTGTTCTTAGGCTTTGCAGGCAGGCACCTTAACCACTAAGCCACCTCTCCAGCCCTTTTTGTCTTTTTAAAAAAATGTATTTATTTATTTATTTGCAAGTAGAGAGATGCACAGAGAGGGAGAATTCCACATGTATGTACCATTTTATGCATCTGGTTTTATGTGGGTACTGGAGAATCAAACCCAGGTCATTAGGCTTTGCAAGCAAATGCCTTAACTGCTAAGCCATCTCTCCAGTCCACTTTTTCTCTTTTCCCAGCATGAGAATCCTGGGGAAATTCCAATTTCTTGGGGTTCATTGTCCCAATAGTCTGATAACTGAAGAGAGGGACACAAGTGTCTTTTTGGAATCTCTTCATTCCTGCGAGATGATTATACAATGTTTGTTGGAAAATAAAGATATTCCCCCTACACCCAAATATACATACAGTAGGTCCCAGTCCAGACCAACTTTGACTTTGAAAGTCAGTGACTTCAGTTGCACTCTGAGGAAAAGACTCAACCCAGTTGGGGCTTTCCCGCCTGCCCATGGTGTCAGTGTAGCCCTCTTTTGTTCCATGAAAGACCTCAACACCTAACACCATCCCTGGCCTGGGGGTGCTTGAGACAGAAAAGTCCTCTCCACTGGAGGCTGTGGAGCACTGTTTTCTGGACATGACATGGCCATTGCATTCATGACCTCAGAGTGGGGGTCATTATCTGCACAAGACCTGCACAAATTTGGGCCCTTCAACATTCTGACATGGATGATGGAGGAGGGCATGAGGCCCTTATGTCTTCCTGAGGAGTTACTGGCAATTTTGTTGTTGTGGGAGGAGGAGTTGTATCCCCACTGGCAAGTTGCCTCTGCTCCAAGAAATAATCCCCGTCCCTTTTCATACTAGCAACCCTAATTAAAGTCAGTAAGTTACCCCAAAAGATATCAAAGTAGAAGAGGGACCAGGTGGGAAGAAGAAATGGTTCCATGGGAAGGGAGGGAGACAAGAGAAAATAATGGGAGGTGAATACATTTTTTTTTTGAGGTAGCGTCTCACTCTAGCCCAGGCTAACCTGGAGTTCACTATGTAGTCTCAGAGTGGCCTCGAACTCTCGGCTATCCTTCTACCTCTGTATCCAAGTGCTGGGATTAAAGGCATGTGCCACCATGCCCAGCAAGGCTAGTCTTTTTCTTTTTTTAAAAAAAATTTTATTAATTTGAGAGAGTGAGAATGAGAAAGAGACCAATAGAGAAAGAGAGAGAATGGGTACGCCAGGGCCTCTAGCCACTGCAAACAAACTCCAGTCACATGTGCCACCTTGTGCATCTGGCTTACATGGGTCCTAGGGAATCGAACCTTTGGATTTTCAAGCACCTTAACTTCTAAGACATCATTCCAGCCCTCAGGACAAGTCTTTTTTTTTTTTTAATGAGATAGATAGATAGATAGATAGATAGATAGAGAGAATTGGCTTGCCAGGGCCTCAGCCACTACAATCAAACTCCAGATGCTTGTGCCACCTAGTGGGCATGTGTGACCTTGCACTTGCTTCCTCTTTGTGTGCTGGGCTTCTGTGAGATCTGGAGAGTCAAACACACATCCTTAGGCTTCACAGGCAAGCGCCTTAACTGCTAAACCATCTCTCCAGTCCCAAGACTAGTCTTAAACAATTCTATTTTCTTTCACCCATTTCTTAGTTTCTGGTCACATGGAGAGCCCTAGCTCATGGTGCCAGGGAAAAGATTTATGTCCCAGTTCTGATGACTTGTGCTCATAACTAAATTTACATGTGCACACTTCCTGCTATACCACTTTGCACATGAGGTGCAAGCCTCCACATAGTCTCCTTACTCCTCTAATCCTTTGCTCAAACCTGGGAATATGTTATAAACCCTCACTGCGGTACCAGTATCTTTCTAGCTCTTGCTTCACCCAGTACCAGACCTTCTCGTCAGGAAATGCAAACATATCTATCCACAACTCAGATACCCTAGATCCCACAGCCCCTTTTCTCCGCAAAGGACCCATTACACAGCCGTGTCCGGAAGTGTTGGCAGGTCACATAAATCGAACCTATGTCCCACTTCCAAATCTGGACCACACTTCATAGATAGCGACAGTAATGATAGAATTTAGATTGTTTAAATGTAATAAGAAAAGAAAGAGGATATGCAATAACAACCAACATGTAAAGAGCTCACCCTTACCCACGGACACATTTGTTCAAAAGGTAGAACTTGCCCTTACCGAAGCTCATCAGAGCTCTTATCCCATCACCTGAATCTGGAGTTAAATTACAAACCCTCACTACACACTGCCCTGCCTGAAGGACTGCCATCTCAGACCACCTTCCTTGCCCACTTACTAGAGGGGACACTACCTGGACTGGATTGGCAAATGGATTTCATGCATATACCCAGGTACAAAAAAAATACAAATATTTGTTCACTCTTATCGACACCTTTTCAGGCTGGGGAAAAAGCCTTCCCAACGAAAACAGAGAAGAAACCAGACATCTCCCGAGGGCTTTTACAAGAGATAATCCCTACTTCTTTCCAAGGTGATAATGGTGCAGCCTTTGTCTCCAAAATAACATGTCTCACAAGCTATGGATATTACCTTTAAATTCCACTCCACTTACCACTCTCAATCTTTGGGGAAAATAGAAAAGGCCCCACTCTACCTTAAAACAACACCTCACGCAGCTCTCCCTCAAGCTTCAACAAGGCTGGCCCCAGTCCTTGCCTTTGAGTCACTCCCATGGTGCCGTGGTACTTAAGCTCTTGTGCGCTAATGAACTGTGGGCCTTTTCTCTTTTGCCCTGGAGTCCCTGCGGAAGGCCCTCGTTCGGGAAGCTACCCTCTTTACAGCTTGCTAGAAGCCTGCATGGGGAGCATGCTGAGCAATCTTTCCACACGCTGCCCTAGATTTTAAAATGTAACCTCCTTGAGGACCTACCAGGACAAACACAGCCCCTTCTTCAACACCCTGGAAGGGACCCTTTCCAGTTATTCTTTCCAGTTATTCCCATTGCAGCTAAACTTTTAGGATTCCTATCTTGGACCCATCTCTTTCAACTCTAACCTCCCCACCAAGTTTTCCAATGGATCAAGATTTCAGCTCACCAGCTGATCACACACAATATACCCCTGAGCCTTCGGGTGACCTCAAGCTCCTCTTCAAACAGGTAAAATGTCCATGTGTCTGAGAGAGCAGGAGAAGTTCATGATTCCATCCTAAGAGCTCTCCAGCATGCTCTTTTTCCCAAGCTGGCCCCCAGATCAGGCTGTTAAGATTGTCCTAACTCGCTTCACTCAACCCTGTTGTAAACCCTCGGGCTTGGCAAGAAAAGGCTGACATTTGCCTTAGTGTTTTGACCCCTCTTCTGTACGTGGAGAGTGGATTTATTTATTTTTTTTCTTTTTGGGGTGGGGAGGGTTGAGGTAGGGTCTCACTCTAGCTCTGGCTGACCTGGAATTCACTATGTACTATCAGGCTGGCCTTGAACTCACAGTGATCCTTCTACCTCTGCCTCCTGAGTGCTGGGATTAAAGGCGTGCGCCACCACGCCCGCCCGGTGTGGATACCTTTCTTGCTTGTGCTGTCTTGGTGCAAGTCTTTGCTCCTCATCACTCTGGCCTTAGTTTCCTTCTAACAATTGCTATCGGTGCACACGGGCCTCATTCTCCTTTCGTTTGACCTTTCGTTGTGGCTGCCACGGCCCAGTGGAGCAGTGCCATTTTGTGTGCTAGTCACTGGTCTGTGGCTGTCGTGACTGGTTTGATGGAGACTGAACATCCGATGGCTTGCAACAACAGTCCTGTTAGAGATTCATGTACACGAGGGTGCTTGAACTCTGAAGAGAAGGACAAACACTCCCTCCAGTCAACACTCTGGTTGACCCCAAATGACTAGGGTGTTAATGGAGGTGTCAGAGCTATCTGACCCTACGATGTTCAGTGGTCTCCTAGGGACACATCAGAACATATTCTATTCTTTTTTTTTTTTTTTTTTTTGTTTATTTTTATTTATTTATTTGAGAGCAACAGACAGAAAGAGGGAGAGAGAGAGAGTGATTGAGAATGGGAGCACCAGGGCCTCCAGCCACTGCAAACGAACTCCCGACACATGTGCCACCTTGTGCATCTGGCTTACGTGGGTCCTGGGGAATCGAGCCTTGAACTGGCATCCTTAGGCTTCACAGGCAAGCGCTTAACCTCTAAGCTGTTTCTCCAGCCCATATGTCCCATTCTTAAGTAAGAAGCTCATCCAGGAGGTGAATCATGAGGGTGTGGTTGCCCCTGCGCTTGGAGCGATCCCACACTGGTTTGGTATTCAAGCCTTCTCAGACACATACGTTGGTAACACTCTGGAAAGAAAGTCCCATTCTGTATTATACCTTACTGACCCAAAGCACTTCCTTAATGTTCACTCTTCCTTAAGCCACCAAGATGAGTCCTAAAACAGTGTTGAGTCGATATTACTGGGTTGCTTAATTTAAAACACTTTTTTTATATGTGTGTGCATATATCTGTGTGAGCATCTTTTAAAACAATTCCTACACTGCAACTATAGGGTTAGTATATAAAGACTTTTTTTTCTCTCTCTGAGAGTCTACCCTTCTGCTGCCTTTCCATTTCCTTCCTTCTTTCCTTTTTTCCTTCCTTCCTTTCTTTCTTTTTGAGAGAGAGAGAGAGAGAGAGCAGATAGAGAATGGGTGCACCAGGGCCTCTAGCCACTGCAAATGAACTCCAGATGCATGTGTCACCTTGTGCATCTGGCTCTACTTGGGAACTGGGGAATAGAACCTGGGTCCTTAGGCTTCTCATGCAAACGCCTTAACCACTAAGCCATCTCTTCAGCCCTGACTTTCCATTTTCTTTCCTCCTCTTCCTTTTCCTTCTCTTCTATACAGAGTGAGTTCCAGGTCAACCTGGGCTAGAGTGGGACCCTACCTTGAAAAAAATAAAAATAAAAAGGATTTTTTTTTCTTTTTTGATTTTTGAGGTAGGGCCTTGCTCTAGCGCAGGCTGACCTGGAATTCACTACGTAGTCTCAGGGTGGCCTTGAACTCACAGCAATCCTCCTACCTCTGCCTCCCAAGTGCTGGGATTAAAAGGCGTGCACTGCCATGCCTGACCCCAATTCCCCCTTTTTTTTTTTTTTTCGAGGTAGGGTCTCACTCTGGCCCAGGCTGACCTGGAATTAACTATGTAGTCTCAGGGTGGCCTTGAACTCACTGCGATCCTCCTACCTCTGCCTCCCGAGTGCTGGGATTAAAGGCGTGCGCCACCACGCCCGGCTTCCCCTCTATTTTTTTTTTTTGTTGTTGTTTTTTTGTTTTGGTTTTTCGAGGTAGGGTCTCACTGTAGCTCAGGCTGACCTGGAATTCACTCTAGTCTCAGGGTGGCCTTGAACTCATGGAGATCCTCCTACCTTTGCCTCTGGAGTGCTGGGATTAAAGGCGTGTGCCATCCCCTGGCTAATTTCCTCTTCTTTGTTTAAGGCACAGTCTCACTCTGTAGCCCAGGTTGGTCTCAAACTCATGGCAATCCTCCTATCTCAACCTCCTGAGTACTGAGATTGTAGGCAGAAGCCACCATGCCCAGCCTTCCCTGCATTTTCTTTGGAATCTCATTTTCTTCAGGTATGGTGTACCTCCATGGGAGTCTAAGGGAGGCAGACCTTTGTGGAAACCCTTCATTTAAATCTCTCAAGACCCCTCTCCCAGCTCGCAGAAAACTCAGCAACTCAGAACCAGACTCCTCAGCAGGGAATGTGTTTATTGCAGCTGAGAGTTCCAGGGGGACTGTTGGGGGGCAGGGGAAGCGTGCCTCTTGAGCTCCGGGTCCTGAGCACGTGCAGCTGAGGGCAGGGGCTGGCCTTCCCACCACCACTACTCCGGGACAGTCAGCAGTATGTAATCCTGTGAACAGAAACAGACAGTCTCCCCATCCATCCCCACTGTGCGTGAAACCCACTCTCTCAGGCTGCTGCTGACGCTAGAGAGGCCCACTCCTGTGTCCCAAGGGTACCCTAAGACGGAGATGGACAAGGAGAGAGAACTCAGAGGGAGGGGGCATCTAGAGAGTGTTTATGAAGACAGGACCACACTGGACTTCTGAGCTTCTCCTGAGATATACTGGCTGAGTGAATGAGTGCCAGTGAATGAATTGAACGACTACCCGGGCAGCCATGTAGGGATGTGTAGGTTGTGCACTGCCTAGCTTCCTGTGGTGTCGCTCCTGTAAACTACAGTCCGAGTGGTAACACTGCAGTTGGGTAACCCCACAACAGCGTGGGGCATTCGAGAAGAGTCAGCAAGCGAGCCTTGCCTCTTACAGGGGTGGTTATGAGATAGTGCATGTGGGTTTGAAGCAGCTGCTTGTGCCCTGGCTCCATTCCTTTTGGTCATTCAGAGCTATCTGGGGCCTCTGCCCATCCTGGGCAGCACCTTGGAACCTGATGGAACAATGGTGTCATTTCTAGAGCAGCTACAGCGCCTGTGTTATCTGCGGGGCTCCTTCAGAGCCACCCAGGTGACTCCTAGGCTGAACCTAGAGGAGGAGCCGGGGGGGGGGCAATAAGGGAGCAGTATGTACGAAGAGTGGTTTCCATGACGCAACGCAGGCTGCCCCATGCCTCACTGTTAACCCTGGACAGTAATTTCAGATTCTGGAAATTTCAGATTCTGCATGCATGTACAGGCTAGGAATCAATGCCGGATAGCTTCCTCAGTTGCTCTGCTTTATATTTTGAGACGCTGTCTCTCACTGAGCCTTGGGCTCGCTGATTTAGCCAGACTAGCTGACCAGTAAGCCCAGGGAACCTTCTGTCTTTGCCCCTATAGAACTGAGGTCACAGGCTCATGCCATCACACCCAGCTTTTTACATGGGTGCTGGGGATCTGAACTCAAGTTCCCATGTTTGTGTGGGCAAATGCTTTACTCCCCGAGCCATCTCCTCAGCCCGGGAAGGTAGGTTTCTATGTTTTCTGAATGTCAGGACTAGGTTTAGGGAGGCCAGGCCCTAAACTTGGGGTCCTGAAGCTCAGACATTTATGTATTTTGAGATAGTGTCTCACTGTTAGCCTAGGCTGACCTGGAACTCATGATCTTTCTACTTCAGCCTTCTGACATATGTACCGTCATCATGGAAATTTTTGAGGGCGAGAGACAAAGATATGAAGGGTATGTTTAAGCCTCACTCTGTTCTACCAATCCTCCTGTGGGTATCCCCTGGTGGATAAGAGAAGAGAGACAGAATAGGGGGCAAGTTGGCCCTGGGAGGGGATTCCCAGCCAGCAAATGGGTGACACGATCCCTTGGGGCCGTGAACCATGTTAAAAAGAGAGCTGGGCCTTGAGAGATGACTTAATAGTTAAGGTTTTTGCCCACAAAGCCTAAGGACCCAGATTCGACTCCCTAGAACCCACATAAGCCAGATGTACAAGGTGAGGCATGCGCACAAGGTGGTGCATGTGCCTGCAGTTCATTTTCAGTGGCTAAGGACCTGGCATGCCAATTCTCTCTCTCACTCTCTCTCTTGATCTCTCTGTCATAAAAAAGACAAAAACAGAGAAAGAGGCTGGCTGGAGCACAAGCACTCATCACTCTGCTTCCTGACTGTGGACACAATGTGACCAGCTGCTTCCTGCTCCTGTTGCCGTGCCTTCTGAAGCTACCACAGTGGATTATATAAACTGAAATAAACCCTTTATCTTTTTATTTTTATTTTTAGAGAGTGAGAATAAACCCTTCTTCCCTTAAACAGATTTATTTTTTATTTTTAGAGAGAGAGAGAGAGGGAGAGGGGCAAAGCGAGGAGAGATAGAGAATTGGCGTGCCAGGGCCTCAGCCACTGCAATTGAACTCCAGATGCTTGTGCTACCTAGTGGGCATGTGTGACCTTGTGCTTGCCTCACCTTTGTGGGACTGGCTAACGTGGGATCTGGAGAGTAGAGCATGGGTCTTTAGGCTTTGCAGGCAAGTGCCTTAACTGCTAAGCCATCTTTCCAGTCCCTTGCATAGATTTTTTTTCCAGGTATTTTGTCTGAGCACCAGAAAGTTAACTAACTAATCCATGGTAAAATGGGGACAATATGAGCATTGACTTTATCTGTATAAGGTGGGGCTTTTGATGAGCCTTTTCTCATCAAGTCTCGTGCCAGCCCTCGGAAACCCAAACTCCTCATTTATTTGTGGGGTGTTACATTTGGCATGGCTGTGAGGAGGAGGTAAGACAGGGGAGGTAGAGGGCTTGGAAGCACCTGTGGGTATGGAAATGTCTGTGCCCTGTGCCAACCAGGCCTCAACAGGATCAGCAGATGTTTTGGGCATCACAGGAAGTCCTGCCTCCCCCTTCCCCCGCAGTTCCCACCTGATACCTACCTTGGAGAAGTCCATGTGGGCCTGGCTGAAGGAGATGCCCTTGATATTGGGCAGCGGGAGGCCATGTTCTCTGAGCCATTCTGCAAGAAGGGGTGCAGGGAACTCAGTGTCTGATGGGTTGGGCTATCTGTGTGAGTGGAGGGTCAGGAATCTGGGTGCCTGCCCCTCCCTGCCCTTTGCCAGGGGACCTCTCCCATCCCCTATTAGGCAACTCTGACTGGCAAACAGCCCCCTGGGGCAAGCCAGGCTGTCAATGGCTCCTCCACATTTTCACTCTTGCCTGTCTGAAGGAATATGCATCCGGGAACTCTGACCACATTTTTTGGGGAGCTATCCTGCTTTTTGCTTTTTGTGTTTTTTTTTTTGGGGGGTTTTCGAGGTAGGGTCTCGCTCTAGCCCAGGCTGACCTGGAATTCACTACGTAGTCTCAGGGTGGCCTCGAACTCGTGGCGATCCTCCTACCTCTGCCTCCCAAGTGCTGGGATTAAAGGCGTGCGCCACCACGCCCGGAGCTTTTTGTGTTTTTGAGGCAGGGTCTCGCTCTAGTCCAGGCAGACCTGGAATTCACTATGTCTTCTCAGGATGGTCTCGAACTCACAGCGATCCTCCTACCTCTGCCTCCCGAGGGCTGAGATTAAAGGTGTGTACAACCATGCCGGGCTGGGGAGCTATCCTTCTTAGAAGCATCTCCATCTTCCAGGCTCACCTCCCCACGCTGACACCTGTGCTTCCTTGTCTCAGCTAGCTTTGGAAAAGTCTGTGTGTGTGTCTGGTGGCTGAGATGCAAGTGATGTCTCATGACATTCGGCTTCCAGCATCGCATGCAGGTACGAATGTCTGCCCTCTGGGCAGTGCTCACTTTAAGTGGCCCACTTGCTTTGGACTACCTGGGCACTCTGCTTGGGCCCATCAGCTGCTGGTCTGCAGGTTTTGGGGGCTGTGCAGGGTTTCTCCGCTGGGAGCCCTCCAGGTTGTGATTTTGCCTTCCCCTGCTTCCCAACCACTTCCTGCTCTTCAGAGCTTCCACCCCTCCCAGCAAGTCAGGTGCAGCTCACTGGCTGCATTTCAGGATTCCAGTCTCCCCTGCCTCCTGTCTTGCCTGACAGCAAGTCTCAAGGCAGGCAGAAGGCAGCTGTGTGTGTGTGTGTAGACCCTCCCGACATGTTATGTGACATGTGGCCCCACTGAGACGCAGGGTGGGGCTCACTGTTGTGGGGAGGCAGGAGTCTCCTCTTCAGAAACGCCAGGAGCGAGGTCTTCAGGCCGTCTTCCTGCAACAGGGAAAAGAAGGGGAACGCTCACTCTTGCTGGCTTGGTACATTCTCACTGCAGGGATGGAGGGAACCTAGAGTACAGAGGCCCATAAGACCGCTGGGGAAATCCTGCAGTGCTATGTAGACCAGGTTGGCTTTGAACTTGTGATCTTCCTGCCTCGAACTCCTTTGGGGTCAGAGCCTGTGACACACAGGCCTGCAGAGGGGAGGGGTGGAAGGTGGAAGGGGGGGTTAGTGTCTGGGTGACCCTTTTCCCAAATAGGAACAGATTCAACCCCTGGGGGAGAGACTTCTGGCTGCATGGACAGTGAGACTGCACTTAGGTACCCGAGTCTAGGAGGCTCATCCACACTGCTGTGAAATTCACATCACTGCTCTGAGCCTGGGGAGAACACGAGGCCTGTAAACAGCCGGTTCCGTCCTGGATACCTCTTCCTGTCCTTTCCCACCTTCCCCATGAGGGAATCCTGTGGCCAGTGCCACCCTCAAAACACCCTATCTGACTCTTACCTACGCAGCCACCTCCACGTCCTCTCTCAGGAAAAGCCACCCTCACGTGAGCCTGCCCTGTCCCCATCTCTGATGTCCAGTGCGCTCTCTGCTCTAGCTGCCCTGGCTTTTCCCAGAGCCCATCAGGCATGTCTGGCCTTGGGCTTTATTTATTTATGTTTGGTTTTTCGAGGTAGTGTCTTGCTCTAGTCCAGGCTGACCTGGAAGGGGGGGGGGCTCAAACTCATAGTATTCCTCCTACTTCTGTCTCCTGAGTGCTGGGATTAAAGGCACGCGCCACCATGCCCATGTGTGGCCTTGGGCCTTTGGTTACCCTGCATGGGTGCCTTTGTGTGTGCCCTGATCCATCCATGGGCCTAAGGCAAGGCTAGGCACATAGCAGGGGCATAATTAGTATTTGATACATATATGAAAGAAATGGGGCTGGAGAGGTGGCTTAGTGGTTAAGGGGATTGCCTGCAAAGCCAAAGGACCTAGGTTCAACTCCCCAGGACCCACTAAAACCAGATGCACAAGGGGGCACATGTGTCTGGAGTTCATTTGCAGTGGCTGGAGGCCCTGGCATGCCCATTCTCTCTCTCTCTCACTCTCTCTCTACCTGCCTATTTCTGTATCCCTCTCTCTCAAATAAATTAAAAAAAGAAAATATTAAAAAAAAAAAGAAAGAAATGGACAAGTCCGAACCCCAGAGGCCCCACCAAACCCAGCAGGCCTGAGAGGATCCAGGGTGATATGAGATAAGGGTAGAGCATGAATTTCCACCTTGTGTCAGGGGCTTGGGACCTCGTATTCTGCATGCTTGTGGGGCCTTCAGGGTACAAGGCCAAGGCTAAGGGAAAGCACTCACCTGTTTCTTGAAACTGTCAGGGTAGGAGCCCAGGATGACCACAGCACTACCAGAGGGAAGAGATAACTCAAGGTCACAGCAGTAGTTTGGGGAAGCAGGGCTCAATGAGCTGAAGGTCACAGCATCCACCTCCCTCCATCACACACAGGGGACCACCACTCTTACCCACACCTTTTCTTTTCACCACCCCCTGTCTGTTGCCCTATTTTACTTTATTTTATTTTATTTTATTTTATTTTATTTTATTTTATTTTATTTTATTTTATTTTATTTTATTTTATTTTATTTTTGTTTTTTGAGGTAGGGTCTCACTGTAGCCCAGGCTGACCTGGAATTCATTCTGTATTCTCAGGGTGGCCTTAAACTCATGGCGATCCTCCTACCTCTGCCTCCTGAGTGCTGGCATTAAAGACGTGTGCCACCACGCCCAGCTCAGTTGCCATCTTTTCCCCAAGCATCCCAAACCAAAATTCATTACCTGTGAGGAACGAACTGGAGTTTGAGTTCCTGATTTTTTGAGGAAAACTCAGCTTCTGAAAGGAGTTGCTGTGAGGGATAGAAATGAGTTCAGAGCAAAGAGGGCATCATCTTCCAGCCGCCATGAGCCCATGTTCAGTGTTGGCTTTGTCCTCAGGTCCTCACCGTGGACCCCATGACACTGTCTTCCCCAGACCATGCCTGTGTGGGTCTTGCTATGGGAGAGAGCTCTGGTGGAGGCCGGATGCCCCTGGTCTATGGTCCGTGGGAAGCATAGAAAGATATGGGGGGGGGAGGTGCTAGAGTTTGAATGTTTCAGCAGTGGACACAGCTGCCCAAGTGTGCACTGAGTGTGAGCATGGTGATGGGTTTGTCCATGGCCTTCCTGTACCCATGCCCTCAGTTAGCAGGCCCAGAAGGGAACTTCCCATGGGGTCTAGTACTCTGGGAACAAATCTTCCCAGTCTCACTCACCCAGGCCACTGACTCAGAGGAGGTGTTGTTCGGCCCCGGCACTATCAGTTCTCCTGCCTGCAGGACTTTGGCCATGTGGTCATCAAGGTGGACAGTGGGGGGATTTGGCATGCTGATGGTCAGGACAAGGTCCCCCTGGACTGATTAGAAGCCTGAATAAGATTAGAGCAGAGATGGTAGAGACAGGGTAAGAAGATGCCCTGTCCTCAGCCCCTGGCTTGGAGGAACGGGACTAAGCCCACCTGAGAAGGTGAGTTTGCTTTTCTCTTCTAGCTCCACAACTTGCTGTGGACCATGGGGAAGTCACTGTCTTCCATGACCTACTTTGGGGTGGGACATTAGATCTCCAGAAGCAGAACCCCAACTCTACCACTGCTGCATGCTGTATGGCTCGAGGCAAGTTTCGTTTAGTTTCTTTTCTCTTTTCTTTTAAGAGGATGGAGAGAGAGAGAATTGGTGCGCCAGGGCCTCAGCCACTGTAATGAAACTCCAGACACTTGCGCCACCTAGTGGGCATATGCACCCTTGTGCTTGCCTCACCTTTGTGCATCTGGCTTATGTGGGGTCTGGAGAGTCTGTGGGTCCTTAGGCTTCGAAGGCAAGCGCCTTAACCACTAAGCCATCTCTCCAGCCCAAGGGAAGTTTCTTAATCTCTCTGTGTCTTAAGCTTTACTTATAAAGTAAGGGTAAGAATCGTGCCTATCCCATAAAGTTGTGAGGATTAAAATGAGCTAATTTACATAATGTGCTTAGGACAGAAGTTAGTGGTTAGTAATGCTATATATTTGTCAGCTCTTTTACATATGTATGTACATGTGTACATACATGTGTGTTTGCGCTGGCACACATGCACATGTGTGTGCATGCATGTGGACACCAGAGGACAACCACATGTGTCATTCTTTAGGCACTGTCCACCTTTTTTTTTTTTTTTTTCGAGGTAGGGTCTTTCTCTAGCCCAGGCTGACCTGGAACTCACTATGTATTCTCAGGGTGGCCTCCAACTCATGGTGATCCTCCTATCGCTGCCTCCTGAGTGCTGGGATTAAAGGCGTGTGACACCACTCCCAGCCTTCTATTTATTTATTTATTTATTTATTTATTTATTTATTTATTTATTTTGAGACAGAGTCTCTCATTGGCTTTGAACTCTCTAAAGTAGGCTAGACTGTCTGCCCAGTGAGCCCCAGGGATCCGCCTGTCTCTGCCTTCT
The DNA here is from genome assembly GCA_036365145.1 of Orientallactaga sibirica. NCBI lineage: Eukaryota > Metazoa > Chordata > Mammalia > Rodentia > Dipodidae > Orientallactaga > Orientallactaga sibirica. Next base: position 12,856,251 of record JAEOAD010000011.1, read on the forward strand.
TTTTTTTTTTTTTGGTTTTGCAAGGTAGGGTCTCACTCTGGTCCAGGCTGACCTGGAATTAACTATGTAGTCTCAGGGTGGCCTCGAACTCTCAGCGATCCTCCTACCTCTGCCTCCCAAGTGCTGGGATTAAAGGCGTGTGCCACCACGCCCGGCTGTCTCTGCCTTCTTAATGCTGGGATTGCAAGCATGTGCCATCAAGCCTGAAGTTTTTTGTTTGGTTTTTTAAGGTAGGGTCTCACTCTAGCCCAGGCTGACCTGGAATTCACTATGTAGTTTCAGGGTGGCCTTGAACTCATGGTGCTCCTCCTACCTCTGCCTCCCCAGTGCTGGGATTAAAGGTGTGTGCCACCACGCCTGGCTTAAGCCTGAAGTTTTTATATGGGTTCTGAAATCAACCTCTGGCCCATGTGCTTGCCAGGCAAGCACTACACTGACTGAGCTATCTCCCCAGACCTGCTTGTCAGCTCCTGTGGCTGTTGTTATTATTATTGTGGTCCATCTGGTGCCATACCAAAAACCTTTGGAGAGGGCAGTGAGCTTGGATTTTGGAGTTAGGGACTGAGTTCAAATCCTGGTTTTCCACTCAGTAATGTAAGCTTGGGCAAGTAGCTTCACTTTGTTGAACCTCAGTTGGCTCACCTACAACATAAGTGATATTGACGTGGGAGGAGGGGTTGCACAACTGTCTGCTCCCCATCCTGGTTATCTAGGTGGTCCTTAGCAGGGTGGGGAAATGCTCTGTTACAAATGATGACAGCCCTTGGTAATGGTCTATGCCTTGTGGCTCCCTGTACCCCCACCGTGTCACCTTCACAGCACTGTAAAGGGTGCAGTGGTTTCTGGAGTCCACAGTAGGAAAAATGAAACGTGACTGTGTGGTCTGGTCCAGCCCAGCCTGCCTAGCCCAGAAGCTTTCCCAAGACCCTCGCCAGAGTGCTGGAGAAGGGGCGGATGGCTTACCCACCTCAGGCCCGGGCTGCGGAGCTCTTGGTGACAACAGCTGCAGGAGGTCAGCGTCCTGAGGAAAAGCAGAGGCTGGGTCAGCCTTGGGAGTCCTTCAGGTCTGTGCTGAGCAGACGGAGGGGATCCCGGTTTGATTCTCCAGGACCCACGTAAGCCAGATGCACAAGGGACACATGCATCTGGAGTTTGTTTGCAGTGGCTGGAGGCCCTGGTACACCCATTCTCTCTCTGTCTCTCTCAAATAAATTAATAAAATATATTTAGAAAGCCGGGCATAGTGGTGTACACCTTTAATCCCAGCACTCGGGAGGCAGAGGTAGGAGGATCGCTGTGAGTTCGAAGCCACCCTGAGACTATAGAGTGAATTCCAGGTCAGCCTGGGCTAGAGTGAGACCCTACCTCGAAAAACCAAAAAAAAAAAAAAAAAAATTTGTGTAAAATGGAGTTTCAGGATGTAGCATTTTTCTATCTGTGGTGACCTGCAGGCACTCAAAAGTTGTCAGGTTTTTGGAGTGTTTTGGATTTCGTAGTTTTGGATTATGGATGCTCAAACTGTATCCAAGTATTCAACTTTGCACCTATAACTTTCTACACACTTATAACTTTATATAAAATTAGAAAGAAGCCAGTGTTTTGAAGGAATGGGGAGAGAGGGAGAGAAGGGGGCATGCCTTAGGTTGGTAAGTGTCATAGTCAAGAAGGGTGACATTTGCATTGAGACTAACAGCAGGGAAAGAGGGTCCCACTGGTTGAGCCTGTGTAGCTAGAATGTAGGTGATTAGTGGACAGAGCTGGAGAGAGGGAAGAGGTCAGACTGCATCTCCCAAATGCTGCAGGGGGAGCCTGGGTTTTATTTTATTCTGAGTGTAGCGAGGAGCTGCCGTGGGCACTTGAGTGGTGATACGTCTGGATGTCTTATTCATTTGATCTCCCATCCACCCTGGGAGCTGGTTGTTGTCAATCATCTGTGTGGGTCTCCTGACCACTGCTCAGGACACTATCAGACATGCCTTCACTGCGGGCAGCACCCAGGGTGGCCCTTTCCTGCCACCTGTCACTCTCTGCTGCCCCGCTCACTGTAAGCTAACTAGTTTACTTCTCCGACCATTTTCTTATTCCGTTTTCTATTTCTCCACTAGACTCTGGTCTTGCAGGGACAGGGACCGACCTTGTGTGCACAGAGCCCTGCCCACAGTAGGTCTTCATGACCATTTGCACTATAAACGAGTGGCTAAGTGCTGTGGAGAGAGGAACAAGAAGGGGGTGTGTGTGTTCCCCTTCTCTGGTGAGGGGCCTTTTATGATGGGTCCTGAAGGATAAGTAGCTGTTAGTCAGGTCAGACTGACCAGGTCCAGGGAGGAGAAGTGACCTTTGACATCTGCCTCCTGAACCTTGGTTTCTTCAAAGTGAAAACTAGAACAAGGAAATTCAGTTCAGCCCCTCCCCACTCCCGGTCCTCAAGCACTCACTGTGGAGTCCTGGGTTTCCACGTGGATCTCCTGGCTGGTATAGAGGCAGGACAGGATGTCATTGTAGATCTCTACCCAAAAGGCAAAGTTGGCCATGCTGTCCTGGGCTAATTCTGGGAGGGGCGGGGGGATCACATGCTCCAGCCTTGGGGCCTGCTGGCCTGGGCGGCAGGGGGTCACAAGCTTCAGAGAAAGAAAGGAGGAGAGAATTCAGTGGGGCTAGCTCTCCCGGTGGACCCCTGGTCACAGCTCACTACACCGAACACATGCATGTGACTTCATTGGAGCCTCCCAACAGCTGCTACCCTGATGGAGGCTGTCATGGTCACCATCTGATGAGTGTGGAAACTGAGGCCCAGAGAGGTGACATCACTTCCTCAAGATCCCACAGGTGGGGCTAGAGAGATTGCTCAGTGGTTACAGCGCTTGCTTGCAAAGCCTGCCAAGTCAGGATTCAATTCCCCAGCACCTATGTGAAGCCAGATGCACAAAATGGAGCATGTGTCTGGAGTTTGTTTGCAGTGTGGCAGGAGGCCCTGGTGTGCTAATTCTCTTCCTCTCAAATAAATAAATAAAAATATAAAAAGAAAGCAAAAGACCCCACGTGTGAGAAGAGGTGGAGCTGGGCTTTGAACTTCTCAGCCTGGCTGGCTTGCTGCCTGTGAGACTCACTCTGTTCTCTGTGTCCTGTCCTTCCGGGACCTGCTCTGACCCTTCTACCTCCTGCCATGGCATGGAGATGTCAAGGAGCAGCAGACAGGAGCTGGGCAGATCTAGCTAGCTTTGCTCCTTCTCTGTCCTCAGTTTATCCATGTGGAAGTCCCTTGCATCTGGGGTACCATGTGTGTCCCCACTGCTCCCTTGTTGGACCTGACTCATTAACTGGCCTGTAGCCTCTGGCCCTCTCTTCTCTCTCCTCCTTTTTTTTTTTTTTAAATTTCAGAGAGAGAGAGAGAGAGAGAGAGAAAGAGAGAGAGAGAGAGAGAGAGAGAGGGGGGCACACAATGGGCATGCTAGCAGCCTCTCAGCCACTGTGAACGAACTCCAGATTCGTGCACCCCCTTGTGTACATGTGCGACATTGCGCACCTGCATCACTTTTTTCATCCGGCTAAACGTGGGACCTGGAGATTCGAACGGGTGTTCTTAGGCTTTGCAGGCAGGCGCCTTAACCGCTAAGCCATCTCTCCAGCTTTCGCCTCCTTTTTTTGCAGCCCACCTCTTTTGTTTACTCTTCTCCTTCTTGTCTTCCTCCTCCCTCCTCCCTCCTTTACATCCCTCCCCCAGAAGCACCATATCCCTTCCTCCTTGCTTATCCCTTCCTCCCCCAAGGCCAGCAGACCCCTGAGGGTCTTTGCCAGCAAGAGGTCACTGTACCTGCACTCTCATCAGGATGGCCCCTTCTGTGAACTCCGTGGTGGTCACATAGTACTGGAAGTCATCAGGGCCTGAGGTGTTCGGGGCTACGATGTAGAAATAAACCAGACTGAGTCCTGGGCTGAGGAGGGAAGGAACTGTGGGGAGGCAAACAGGAATTCCTTCTGCCTCTCCACTTAGCTTGAAGTTCCTTGGTGGCTGGGTATGTGCACCCTGGAACAAGGGACATTTTTAAAGAGACATATTTATTTATTTTTATTTTTTGCGGGGGAGAGAGAGAGAGAAGGGGGGAGAGAGAGAGAGAATTGGTATGCCAGGGCCTCAGCCACCATAATTGAACTTGACACTTGCACCACCTAGTGGGCACGCATGACCTTGCGCTTGCCTCACCTTTGTGCGTCTGGCTTATGTGGGATCTAGAGAGTAGAACATGGGTCATTAGGCTTTGCAGGCAAGTGCTCCAATTGCTGAGCCATTTCCCCAGCCCAAACAAGGACATTTATTACATGACGGCTTTGTGCCAGGTTAGTATTTTCCTAACAGACCTACTCTGCAGACCCGTGATCCATCCCCTTTAACAGGCAGGGAAACTGAGGCCCAGATGCAAAATGTGTTATCAAGCTCTCAAGCTACACACTCTCTCTTTTTTTCCCATTAGAAAGTAGGCACCCTGTGGGCGGGATCTCTTTTCCCCTTCATATTTCTAGACCATGGCCAGGGCAAGGACAGCTGACCAGCAGTGACGTACGCAGAGCGATGTTCAGCAGGCCTTCCAGCAACAAGTTGAGCAGGTCTGTGGCCACGGGGCACACCTGGAAGGAAGGCACAGGAGTCTCCACTGGCACCCGGCCTGGGTGGAGGGGCTCTCTTCTGGGAGGGCTACACCTCTCCCCCAGCAACTCACTATCTTTTGGAGGAGGAAGGGCAGTAACTCATCCAGGGTGTTAGTCACCAACTTCAGAAGTTTGTTCACCAGCAGGGAGTCTGTCCTGCGGGGAGGGGGATGACCACGGGTAGAGTTGGTCATGTGATGTGTGCAGGCTTGGGCCCAGAAGGAGAGGTTGAGCGGGGTTGAAGACACTCCTCTGAGCCAGGTAGCATAGGGGCCCAGAGTGGCTGCCTCCTTCCCTGCCCGTGTTCCCTTCCCCATCCTTCTCTTTCTCTTCTTCCTCCCTTTCCATTTTTTTTTAAAAGAGGATCTTTTTTTAAATATTTTTTTATTTTACTTTATTTATTTATTTGAGAGAGAGAGATACAGAAATAGGCAGGTAGAGAGAGAGAGAGGGAGAGAATGGGTGCGCCAGGGCCTCCAGCCCCTGCAAACGAACTCCAGATGCATGCACCCCTTTTTGCATCTGGCTTACGTGGGTCCTGGAGAATTGAGCCTCGAACCGGGGTCCTTAGGCTTCATAGGCAAGCGTTTAACCGCTAAGCCATCTCTCCAACCCCCTTTCCATTTTTGCCTCCACTTCATGCTTACTCTCTCCAACTTCATTCCTGGCATTTCTACCTTATTTTCTCCCCACCCCTCTCTAAGTTTTGGGGATTTTTCCAGCAGGAAGAGGCCTCATAGTTAGCAGAGATCATGGCTGGCTTCCTAGAGGAGATTTTGTGCTGGACAAATGTATGAATGATCTTTAGTGGCCCCCCTCTGCGGGACAGGTTCTGTGCTGTGTGAGTCCTATGGATCAGCTTGTCTTTTCCCCAGGAGTGCCCCGCATAGCCTGGGTACTGTGAGGGAGGAGACTGAGCCTCGTGGGAGTGACACTTGTAGTGGCCAAGCAGAGGTTGAATCGTAGTCATAGTGACCTTTCGCGTGGAGGCAGGAGATGCTGACAGGTGACAGGTACCATATGTGGCCTTAAGGAAAGACAATTTCTTCCAAGTTGGGGACAACAGGGTGGGGAGAAACAGTTCCAGCCCCGAGTTTCAGAGAAAGGCCAGTATCCCATCCTGTCCAGGGAGGCACAGAAGTGGCTGGTACTCACGGCTCTAGAATCTCAATGCTCAGATATCCCGGTGGGGTGTGGCATTCCTCAAAGACCACCTGGGTCTTATTGTCTATCTGTTCCAGCCGAACTCCGATGCGTATGTTCTTGATGATTTTGAGCCACAGGAGCCTGTAGGGATAGCATGTCTGGGTAGGCTCCAAGGCAGAAACCAAGGTTGAGGCCAGAATTCCCAAGCTGACAGCTGTTGTTGCCAGGGGCTTGCGTTAAAAATTAGGAGAGGGGGCTTGGGAGATGGGTCAGTTGTTAAGGTGCTTTGCTTGCAAAGCCTAATGAACCAGGTTCAATTCCCCAGTACCCTAGTAAAGCCAGATGCACAAAGTGGTACATGTATCTGGAATTCATTTTCAGTGACAGGAGGCCCTGGTTTAACCCATTCTCTCTGTCTCTCTTCTATTTCTTTGCCTCTTTCTCTGTCCCTCTCTCTCAAATAAATAAATAAAAAAATTTTTTTTTAAACTAGGAGAGGGCTGGAGAGATGGCTTAGCAGTTAAGCACTTGCCTGTGAAGCCTAAGGACCTTGGTCCTAGGCTCAATTCCCCAGTACCCACGTAAGCCAGATGCATAAGGTGGCACATGCATCTAGAATTCGTTTGCAGTGGCTGGAGGCCCTGATGTGCCCATTCCTTCTCTGCCTCTTTCTTTCTCTGCCCATCACTCTCAAATAAATTAAAAAAAAAAAAAATAAAAAAACTAGGAGAGCTCCTTAAACACAAAATCTACAGGATGATCAGATAACTCTGAGCCAATATTCCCACGGGGCAGCAAACACATTGGTTGAGGGTCATCCGGAGAGCTGCATGCTCTCCAGCTTGTTCCACAGGCCAAGGTCAAGTTCATTATTATTGCACTGTCCCAGCCAGGCCAGTTGTCATCAGAAAGCAGAGACATATCTTTTCGGTGGAGCCAACTTCCTGTTAAAGAGTTCCTTTGGGCTCACATTTCCTATCTTAGGGCTGGCCAGGTCCCGCCCTGCTTAGCTTCTGACATGGGACAAGGGCGGATCCATTCAGGGTGGTGTGGCTCTAGGTGGGACTCACTTCTCGACTCAGTAGTGAGGGGACACCGAGAAAGCCACGGTGCACAGGAGAGACAGGAGAGGACATTTTTCTCAAAGGACCTTATGAGCCTCCCTGTGGCACGTGTCAACATGGGTCTATTTCATTGCCTCTGATGACATATGTGTAGCCGACTCACGCGTCAGAGCTGTGCAAGTGGACACTTGGGCTCTTTCAGTAAGGAGCTCCAATTCTCCCTGGTGACAGACAGGTCCAGGGGAACTAACACCTCTGTTCCAGCTACTTAGCCCAGCCCAGGAGTCCCAGCTCCTCCCAGGCTATTGTGAGGGCCCCTTCCGCCTATCTGCTTAGATGGCAAACGTGTGTCTGCCACCCCTCCCCCCCAAGCATGGGAAGCAGCTGAGGACTCACTATGTGATTCTGGCCAGGGCCTTCTCCCACCCTGTGCCTCAGTTTCTTTGAGACATGCCCAAGATGGGAAGGATTGCTGCGATCCTTGTGGTGACACGTGGCACATGGCTTTTGTTAGCCCAGCCTCTTGCCCTCTGGTGAGGGAGTTTCTTAAGTACTTACTCCTGGAGTGACAGGTACAGTTTGCAGCGCAGTGTGACTTGCAGCAGGCTGTCGCTTAGGATTTCCAGGGTGACCTCCGGTCCTTTGGCATCTTCTATGATTAATCTGTGAGAGGCATAGGGAGATGTGGGTGTGTGGCCTGGAAAGTCCTCATGGCTCTGTGTGTATCTGGAGCAGCTAGAATAGAGGCCAGGAATGGAGAGGTGGAGATGGCTTTGTCCACAGCTCAGCTGTAGGCCCCAGAGCTTTAGTTCCAGCCTCCAAACCTTGGAGACCTATTCAGTCCCTTCCCTTCTCTGGGCCTGGGTGTCAGCCTCTATCAAAAAGGGGTATAAAAAGAGAGACTAATGGAGAGAGGGTGGGGATATGATGGAGTATGGATGTGTGAAGAGAAAAGTGGGGGAGGAGAGAGCGTTATCATGGTTTATGGTCTGTAAATATGGACGCTGTCAATAAACAATAAAATTTAGGGCCTGGAGAGATGGCTTAGTGATTAAGTGCTTGCCTGTGAAGTCTAAGGACCCCGGTTCGAGGCTCAGTTCCCCAGGACCCGCGTAAGCCAGATGCACAAGGTGGTGCATGCATCTGGAGTTTGTTTACAGTGCCTAGAGGCCCTGGCACACCCATTCTCTATCTATCTGCCTCTTTCTCTCTCTGTCACTCTCAAACAAACAAATAAACAAATAAACAAACAAACAAACAAATAAATAAACAAAAAAAATTTTAAAAAGGGAGGTACAACAGGGGAGCGTCTATGGCACTTAACCCATCTGAATTCAGCGGTGAGCCTCCAAGGCTGGGGCTGTGGTTCAGTGGAAGATGGCTTGCTTGGCATGCATGAGCCCCTGGGTTCAATCATCAGCATGAGGTCAGAAGTATCTATAAGCTTTTGCAAAAAATTCAAAAAAAATTAAAAAAAAAAAAAAGCCAGCAGTCAAGAGGAGGTGAGGGAGTAAGAGGCCTGATAGGTTCCTGGAAGAAAATTCCTCCTAAAGTCCTTGGCTTTTAGGACCTGTAGGAAGTTCTCTGATCACACAGGGATGAGACTAATGCATTTCGGGGCTGAGCTTATCACTGCGCAGTCCCAAGCCCAAATCAGAGCTTTCATTTAGGCAGATACGTATGCTGGCAACAGGCTCTGACCCAGCTGCTCTCAGGGCCAAGCAGATAGCATCGGGGAGCAAGATCCACCACTTAGAATGTTTCTGCATTAAGTTATCTAGATGTCTAATTCCTTATGCACGCTGTCCATCAGTCATGACGTAGAACATTTTCATTAGGCCTAGGGAGATGGCTCAGTGGTTAAAGGCACTTGTTTGCAGAGTTGGCTGGCCTGGGTTCATTTCCCCAGTGCCAATGTAAAACACAACACGGTGCACGTGTCTGGAGTTTGTTTGCTGCAGCAAGAGGCCTGGGCATGTGTCCATTCTCTTTCTCTCCCTAAATAGATGAATAAATTACTAAAAATAACTTCTTGGGCTGGAGAGATGGCTTAATGGTTAAGGTGCATGCCTGTGAAGCCTAAGAACCCAGGTTCAGTTCTCCACGTCTCACGTAAGCCAGATGCACATGGTGGCACACGCATATGGAGTTCATTTGCACTGGCTAGAGGCCCTGGTGTTCCCGTTCTCACTTTCTCTCTGTCTTAATAAATAAATAAATATTAAAATCTTAAAAAAATAACTTCTCATTAATTAATGCATCAAGTCATGGAGTGGTTGGGTGACAGTGGACTGACTTGGGGGTTTCAGACATTAACATGATGATTGTCATGTGGGGGGGTCAGGCCAGGTGTGGCCAATCAATATTATGGGTTGCATTGTGCCTCTGCTTCCAAACTTATATGGCCCCAGGACCCCAGAACACGACCTTATTTGAAAATAAAGGTCTCAGACATAATGAATCAGGTCATACTGGACTACTGGGGCCCTAAGCCAACAAGACTGAGTTCTTCTGAAAGGGAATTTGGATCCAGGCCAGATGCTCTGTGAGGTGAAGGCAGATGGCAGCTGCAGCTTCTGACACCAGCACCAGAGGCTGGCAGCAAACACCAGAAGCAAGGGCAGAGACATGCTCTGGAATAAAGCAGCCACAGGCCTTGCCCTGGCCTCTGGCCTCCAGCCTCAGCAAGGAGGCCACTCAACTCGAGGCACTTGGGTCAGGCGTCCTAACTCATGCAACTGGGAAACTTGGATTTTTCTTGAGATAGCGAAAGAAAAGAGGGAGAGAAAGAGAGAGAATGCTGTTATGAATGAACTTCAGATGCATGCACCCCCTGGTGCACACGTGCGACATTGCATGCTAGTGTCACTTTTGCATCTGGCTATGTGGGACCTGGAGATTTGAACAAGCATTCTGTTGGTTTTTTTTTTTTTTTCTTTTTTCCTGAGGGAGGGCCTCAATCTAGCTCAGGCCTGACCTGGAATTCACTATGTAGTCTCAGGGTGGCCTCGAACCACAGCGATCCTCCTACCTTTGCCTCCTGAGTGCTGTGATTAAAGGTGTGAGCCATCACACCTGGCTTGAACAAGCATTCTTAAGCTTTGCAGGCAAACACCTTAACTGGTAAGCCATGTCTCTAGCCCGATTTTTTCAAAAAACTTTTTTTTTTAGACAGAGAGAGAGAGAGAGAGGGAATTGGTGTGCCAGGGCCTCAGCCACTGAAATCAAACTCCAGATGATTGCACCACCTACACGGGCATATGTGACCTTGTGCTTGCCTCACCTTTGTGTGTCTGGCTTACGTGGGATCTGAAGAGTAGAACATGGGTCCTTAGGCTTTGCAGGCAAGTGCCTTAACCTTTAAGCCATCTCTCCAGTCTGGACATTTAAAAAAATATATATATATTTTAAAAATTTATTTATTTAAGTGAGAGAAAGAGGCAGAGAGAGAGAGAGAGAGAGAGAGGGAAGAGGGAGAGAGAGAGAGAGATAGAATGGGCACACCAGGGCTTCTAGCCACTGCAAACAAACTCCAGATGCATGCACCCCCTTGTGCATCTGGCTTATGTGGGTCCTGGAGAATCGAACTGGGATCCTTTGGTTTTGCAGACAAATGCCTTAACTGCTAAGCCATATCTCCAGTCCCTGGACTTTCTTTCCCTCTCTCTCTCTCTCCCCCTCCCTCCCTCTTTCTCTTTCTTTCTTTCTTTCTTTCTTTCTTCCTTCCTTCCTTCCTTCCTTCCTTCCTTCCTTTCTTTCTTTCTTTCTTTCTTTCTTTCTTTCTTTCTTTCTTTCTTTCTTTCTTTTTTTTTTTTTTGTTTTTCGAGGTAGGGTTTCACTCTGGTACAGGCTGACCTGGAATTAACTATGTAGTCTCAGGGTGGCCTCGAACTCACGGCGATTCTCCTACCTCTGCCTCCCGAGTGCTGGGATTAAAGGCGTGCGCCACCACGCCCGGCTTCTTTCTTTCTTTCTTTCTTTCTTTCTTTCTTTCTTTCTTTCTTTCTTTCTTTCTTTCTATTTTTTTGGTTTTTCAAGGTAGGGTTTCACTCTAGCCCAGGCTGACTTGGAATTCACTATGGAGTCACAGGGTAGCCTCGAACTCATGGCAATCCTCCTACCTCTGCTTCTCAAGTGCTGGGATTAAAGGCGTGTGCCACCACATCCAGCTCATTCTTGATTTTTTAAAATGGGGATGAGCCATTTAAAATATTTTGAAAACTACACAAGTCTGCAAAGTGCAGGTGTAGGAGAATGCAGAGGGAGGGCAGCAGGGCCAGCAGCAATCCCTAGTCAGCATCCCTCCTGGGAGGATTGGGGGTGGCATGCAGAGGTAAGGTAGTGGACATAGGTTAGGAGACACCTGCTTTGTGCCCTCAAGGCTGGGGAGATGCCACAGACTCCCGTCTGCCTGCCCACCTCTGTCCCCCCAAACCATACACGCCAAGGAAGACGTCTCCTGGGAAGGAAGAGAGGTTGAGGCAATCTTGCTGGCCACTCACCCGCCTTTCTCCAGCAGTTTCTTCAGCTCTGGGACAGTCTTCCCTGACAGTAGGTCCCCAACCAACGACAGGTCCAGCCCGCTCTTCTTCCAGACAAAGTTTTTTTGGATGTAGGGCAGATGGTCCAGGACAGACACAGCCTCGCTCGTCGGTCCCATCACAGGCACCCTGATCAAACGGTTCAGGATCTGGTGCTCTGATAACAGGTCTGAAATGTCTGTGGACATGGCTCTGCCTCAGTATGGGACTGTCCCCTTCAGTCATTCCACATGCACTTACTGCCATCATTAGGACAGCCATTCAATGACAAGTACTTATTAAGAGATCAATATCTAGCTGGGCGTGGTGACTCGTGCCTTTAATCCCAGCATTTGGGAGGCAGAGGTAGGAGGATCACCATGAGTTCGAGGCCACCCTGAAACTACATAGTAAATTCCAGGTCAGCCTGAGCTAGAGTGAGACCCTACCTCAAAAACAAAACAAAACAAAACAAAACAAAACAAAACAAAACAAACAAACAAACAAACAAACAAAAGAGATCAATATCTGGGCTGGAGAGATGGCTTAGCGGTTAAGGCACTTGCCTGCAAAGCCAAAGGACCCAGGTTCGATTCCCCAGATGCACAAGGTGGTGCATGCATCTGGAGTTTGTTTGCAGCGGCTGTAGGCCCTGGTGTGCCCATTCTCCCACCCCTCTGTCTTTCTCTCTCTCTCTTTCAAATATAAATAAAGGTAAAAATGAGTTAAGAAAAAGAGATCAGCCTCTGATCTCACTGTGATGCCTAGGCTGGTCTCAAACTCCTGGGCTTAAGCCATCTTCCTGACTCAGTCCCCTACCTTGCCACCAAGTCTGATTACAAGTAACAGTAAGTGCTTACTTTCTGCTGGCCTCAGGGCTTCTGCCCTCCTGGGTTGACAAGCTAGCGCTTATATCAGCAAGCAATTTTGGAGTGGTAGATGTTTCAAAAAACAATTTTAAAAACAGGGCTGGAGAGATGGCTCAGTGGTTAAGGCCCTTGCTTGCAAAGCCTAATGAGCCAGGTTCAATTCCCCAGTACCCATGTAAAGCCAAACGTACAAAGTGGTGCATGTATCTGGAGTTTGTTTACAGTGGCAAGAAGCACTGGTATGTTCATTCTCTCTCTCTCCCTCCCCTCTCCCTGTCTCTACCTGCACATAAATAAATAAAAATATTTTGCTGGGCAGGGTGGCACCTGCCTTTAATCCCAGCACTTCGAGGCAGAGGTAGGAGGATTGCTATGAGTTTGAGGCCAGCCTGAGACTACATAGTAAATTCCAGTCAGACTAGGCTGGAGAGAGACCCTACCTCAACCCCAAACCCCCCAAAAAGTTATTTTTAAATCTCCAAAACTATAAGCCAAAACAAACCTTTCCCAGTTTAAAAAAATAAATAAATAAAGAGCTCAGGCAGAGCATGCCTGGGGTGAAGAGGGTCTGTTTCAGACAGCGTGGTCATGGAGGGCCTCTCTGGGGAGGAAGCCTTTGAACCAACACCTGAAGGAAGTAAGAAAGCCACTGTGGATCCATCTTGGGTGAGGACGTTGTAGATCAGATGACAGCACGCACAATAGGCCTGAGGTTATGAGCATGGCGAGTTTGAGGAACAAAGATCTGCGAACTCAGGACAATAAGTAGCCGTGAGGGAGAGCAGCAGACAGACAGACAGTCGGACAGGACAACAGGTGATTTACACTTGGACAAGGCCTTCACCAGCGGGCTGAGAGAGCCCCGCAGAGGAAGACGAGAGCTGCTGCTTGGGAAATCAGGAGATATTTAGAAGGGGAGGTGGTCAGGACTTTGTCTTCTGGGTCAGCCTGAGTTTTGCCCCACTTGGAGGAAAAAGAGCTTTTTAGGCAAGAGGACTCTCAGGAGAAAAGGAAGGGGTCAGTGAGTCGGTGGGGTGGGCAGGGAAGGTGGTGGGAAGAGACCGGAGATTCAGAGCCTTGAGGGGCAGGGCGAGGAGATTCCTCGGGTAACTGGGGAGTCACAGCGTAGAGCTGGGAAGGGACAAGGGCAGATCTGGGTGGCTGGTAGGGAGGAGGCCAGAGATGGAGCAGTCTGGAACTGGGAGCTGGTACTGTCCCCACTCAGCCTTCCCTAAGAGGTACTGCCTCTGGCAGCTCATCCCTGGAGATTCACCTGTTTGCAGCTGGCTCTTACTGATCCACAGGAAGAGTGGGCCGTGGACCTTCCCTTGGGCTTGGGGCAGCAGCCCCCAGCAGAGCAGTGACCACCAGAGCCGTAGCATTCTCCCGTTCAGGACCTGTGGCCATAGAGATGATGTGGTTACGTGTAACTTCACCCCTGGGGAGACCTGAATGAACACATGTCTGTTCACCCCAGAGAGGGTGCAGATGACAGACCAAAACATGATTTGGACCAATGGATTTGATGGGATTACTTACAGCGCATGGAGACCCCAAAGCAGCTCCGTCCCCAAGCACTCTCGTCCCATCCTGGGTGACAACCTCCCCATGGCTGCTTAGTCCCTAGGTCTTTGACTCTCTCTCTCTTTCTCTGTCTCCTCCCAGCCCGGGAGACCTCGAGCATTGTTGCACACAGCTGCCACCTGAGATCTCAGATGGGGGTTGCACCACCTTCCTTGCACACACCCTTCCTTCTATGGGGTAATGCCCACAGGCCCAATCTCGAGAGGCTCTTGTGAGTGGTCTCAACTGCTTTTGATGAAGTTGGCAGTAGTTACTGCTTTCCATTTGGAGGACAACAGATAGCCTCACCAAGGACCTGCAGATGGTCACCCACTCTGTCCCTGCTGGGTCCATCTCTCTGTGCCCCAGCTTCAGACCTGCCAGCACTCCAGCACAGCCTGACTGCCCACCACTGTGATCTTGGATACCTCTCGGGCAGTGCCCTTTCCCAACGTGTGGGCGGGCTTCAAAAGCCAGGTGTTGCCACTTCCTGGTTGTGTGACCTGGGCACATTACTTGGCCCCTCACTTTTCTCGTTTGTGCAGTGGGGACAGTCATTGTGAAGAATATAGCTGGTAGTATGTGTAAAGTTCTCTGTGCATAGTAAGTACCTCATAGCTGTGACAAGGCACTGGCTGTGGTATTTGGAGCCACAGATCTTTCCCAGCTAGAGGCGATCTGTTTCAACCAAGGCATCTTACCAGCTCCTGCCAGCAGAGTCTCGGGCTCTCAAGCAGCTGAGAAGGTCCAGGCAGGACCCTAGAGGCTGCAGGCAGGGGCTCTGGGTGGGCAAGAGCTCACCCCTAGGAAACAAGACTTTGTCTGTAAGACAGGCTGATCAGGACAGTGAGAGGCCCCCACGATGAGGCCACCTGGGCTAAGTGCCGCCCCCTCTGAGCACAGGGATGTGAGCCCCAGAGTGGCCCAGCGTATTCAGGAGTGCCCGTGCTGGTCCTTGAACATCCAGGCTTTTGCATGTTGAGAGCATTTGGTGATAGGTTGCCCAGAATGTGCTAGGATCTGGGTTCTGGTCCCAGTATCTCACCAAACACTATCTCCCAAGATCCCACTGAATAATAGCAAATAGATAATTTTGTTTGTTTGCATATGCAAATTTAGAGCTATGTGAAAACCTTTATTAGGGTCTTAGCTATTCATGTTTGGTTAGATACATCCACTGTTCTTCCCCCAGCCCAGGTCCAGCCTCCTGCCCTCTTTGCTCTGCAGTTCATACCCGGTTTCCATCCCTTCCACCTCTTGCCTCAAGTCACAAGTGTCAGCCTTGTCCTCTTGAGTCCTTGCCTGTGCCAGCAACAATGCCTGTAGCTTTCTAGTCTTCATGGCAATGTTAAGTCCCCACTTCTGTGGGAATCTTTGGTACCCAGGCCCATTTTACAAGACGATGAGACGGGCTCAGAGCAGCTATGAATTTCTCATGGTGAGTGGCAGAGCTAGGATCTGTGCTAAGACTCTGCTCCACTTCCAGCCTTACATCAGATGCTCAAGAAATGCTAGGAGGGCCTGGAGAGATGGCCTAGTGGTTAAGTGCTTGCCTGTGAAGACTAAGGACTCCGGTTCGAGACTCAATTCCCCAGGACCCACTTAAGCACAAGGTGGCGCATGCATCTGGAGTTTGTTTGCAGTGGCTGGAGGTCCTGGTGCACCCATTTCTCTCTCTCTATCTATCTATCTATCTATCTATCTATCTATCTATCTATCTATCTATCTGCCTCTTTCTCTCTCTCTCTGTCACTCTTAAATAACAAACAAACAAACAAAATGCTGGGAAATACCAGCAGTGTCCTTATCCTTACCTTTCCCAGAATGGGGCTTTCTGGAATCTGTTGGGCCAGTGTCCCTAGCTTCCCAGAAGGACAATGCTTTTTAACTCGAGTCTTAAATGAGGGGTGGGCATGTGAGCAGGAAGTCCAGGTCCCTGGCCAGGACCTGGCACACGCAGAGTTCTTCAGAGGAAGAAAGGGCTCCTTTTGATATTTCAGACACAGGGGCTTTCAGCCAAAACTGATAAGACCCGATGCTGAGGCCAGGGCAGGCTGTGGGCATGGCCTGCAGACCCCAGGGAGGAAGTAGGCGTGGACTGGGCCCTTTTCCTTTGGCACATCAGAGATGCTGTGGGTAGAGTGGGGAGGAGAACAGGTGGGGGGCCTTGTGATCATTCGCTACCTATGTATGGCCCTCGGGCTCTTGTTCCCGCCTGGATGTGGTCACCGAGGACACAGCCTTTGCAGTCAGACAGGTCTGGGTTCAGTGGCCTCCGCTGTTCGTGAGCTATGTGACTGTGGACAAGCCACATTCATTCCTTGCAAAAGCCTCACTCAGACTATAATGAACCTACCTTTGGCTTTTGGGGATAGTGAAAGGTCACCGTGGCAACTCCTCAGTATGGGCCCTCAGGGTCTGGCACACAGTAAAGATTAACACAGCCATTCTCCTCTTGCCCACTCTATGTGAGGAAGCCGAGACTCAGAGGAGTCAAATGCCATAGTCAAGGTCATGCAGCACACACCAGGAAAGCTGGAATTTGATGTCAGAGTCCAGAGAGGGCAAGAGCCACCCAGGCATGGGAGATTGGTGGTATCTGCAGTCACTGTGGGTTCAGGCCCAAGCTCTCCACTACTTCAGTACATGGCGCCTTCTTTGTGGATCTGAGTCCCTTGTGCATGGACATGGCTGGCTGTGTGAGCATGGCACCTTGGTGTGGTCCCCCTGTAGCAGCAGGGTTACCTCCAGATGGGTTGGGTTTTTCCTCCTTGATGAACTCCTTTCTCTTTCACAACTCAGGGAAGGTGTTGAGGTCCAGTCCAGGGCTCAGGATGGTGGAAGATTGAGTTCTTGAAGACATCAGCTGCCCAAGAAAACACAAGGCAGATGCTAGATGGCTCTGGAGCTCTTCAGCTGACGGCAAAAGCAGATGGTAAATGTTCCTATTATTTGGCAGCATATATTACCTCTTCTTTGAAACATGGTCAGGCTGGTCTTGAACTTGCAATTTTCCTACTTCAGCCTTCCAAGTAGCTAGATTTACAAGTGGGTACCACCATGCCAAGCTAGACAAGATATTCTTTTTTTTTTTTTTTTTGGTTTTTCGAGGTAGGGTCTCACTCTAGCCCAGGCTGACCTGGAATTAACTATGTAGTCTCAGGGTGGCCTTGAACTCACGGCAATCCTCCTACCTCTGCCTCCCGAGTGCTGGGTTTTTTTTTTTTTTTTTTTTTTAGGTAGGGTCTCGCTCTAGCCCAGGCTGACCTGGAATTCACTATGTAGTTTCAGGGTAGCCTTGAACTCATAGCAATCCTCTTATCTCTGCCTCTGTAGTGTTGGGATTAAAGGGGTGCGCCACCCTGCCCAGCCAAGATATTCTTATTCTGGAATCTTTGTGGCATAAAATCGTCATCATTTTGGGTTGGAAAATGCTCTAAGAGTTGGTAGAGAGCTGGGGTTGGGGAGGTAGCTCAGTGAGTCAGGTGTTTGCCTTATAAGCAGAGTTCGGTCTCCAGAGCCCACATCACCGCAGGGCCTGGTAGCATGTGCCTGCAATCCCAGGGCTGGGCAAGTGGAGATGGGAGGATCCCTGAAGTTTGCTGACCAGCCAGTCCAGCCTAATGGATGCGCTCCAGGCCAATGAGAGAATGACCCTGTCCCTGAGGATAACAAGAATGTGTCCACCGGTCTCTAAATGCATACCCATGTGCCCCACTCATACCAACATGCGTGCACACATGTGTCCATACACCATACACACTAAAGCAAACAAACAAAACAGAGTTGGTGGGGATCCCAGTATGGTAGTTCATGCCTGAGGCAGGAGAATCACTATGAGCTACAGACCAGGCTGGGCTACATAGTGAGTTCAAGACCAGCCTGGGCTACAGACTAAGACCCTGTCTCCCATCCACTCACTGAGCTGGTGGATCTCCTAGTTTCTGTCGATTTAGTCTCAGTATTACCACCGGAGGCTGTCCTCTTGCCACCTGTATCACTGGGAAGAGTGTAAGGTGTTTGGGGACACGTAAAGGTCTTCCCTTCTGAAATCTGGACTGTAATGGAAGCAGGAGGAGGGATTTGCCCCGTGTGCATAGATCCCTCTGTTGTCTCTGCTGGAAGACAGACATGAAAGAGAAGCCTGGGAAGAACTCAGGAGTGGGCCTTGGGAATCCCATGGGAAGTGGTTAGTGGTTAGCTCCCTGCTGGGAACTACACAGTCCTTAGTATTGTTCCTGTGATTTTGAGGTATAAGAAATGGGCCCAGGGCTGGAGAGATTGCTTAGCGGTTAAGGCGCCTGCCTCCTAAGCCTAAGAACCCCGGTTCCAATTTCCAGGTCCCACGTTTAGCCAGATGCAGTGACGCAAGGGCACAATGCCACATTTGACCACAAGGGGCGCACACATCTGGATTTCGTTTGCAGCAGCTGAGAGACTGCTGGCGCACCCATCTCTATCTGTCTTCCTCTCCCTCTCTCTGTGTCTCTCTCAAAAAACAAAATTAAAAAAAAAAAGAAATGGGCCCATGTCCTGTTGTGGGTCTAATGAAAAGAGTTTGCCCAGGGAAGATGAGAAAGGCCTGGTTCATATCAGGGCCCCATCATCTTCCTGGCTGTGTGTTACTTGGTGTCCCCCAAGTCAACAACGACTTATTTCTAGGAAACAGGACGGTTTATGAGATGTTGCTTGACATTTTCTTTGTTATTACTTGTTGCAGTCAGGTTCGCAGTGCTGGTAGAAATCACCCGACCAAGAGCAGCTTGTGGGGGAAAAAGAGGTTTATTTTGGCTTACAGGCTTGAGGGGGGAAGCCCCATGATGACAGGGAAAATGATGGCATAAACAGAGGGTGGACATGACACCCTGGCCAACATAAAGTGAACCATAGCAACAGGAGAGTGTGCCAGACACTGGCAAGGAGAAGCTGGCTATAATACCCATAAGCCCGCCCCCAACAATACTCTGCCTCCAGGAGGCTTTAATTTCCAATTGCCATCAGCTGGGGAGACTAGCATTAGGAACACTTAAGTTTATGAGGGGACACCTGAATCAAACCACCACATTACTGCTGGGACTCAGAGGGAAGTGGAGGAACTGTCTTTCAGCCCAGGAAGGGTGTGGAGGCTCAGGGCTCCCGTCTGGGGACTCCTGCCTCTGGGTTAAGGATAGCCAGCCCACCAGCCACGTCTCTCCTTCCCCTTGAGTTGTGGAGACCTGGGGAAGATGGGTAAGGAGGGAGCTGAGTAGAACAGGTGGTCGGGTAATGGCTGTGAGATTCTGGGTGGTGGTGTTTACAGTCAGAACCTCAATTTCTTGGGTGAGGGAGAGCCTGAACAAAGGGCAAAGGGGAAGGTAGGTGGTGGCAAGACCCTTCGAGGGGAGCCTTGTTCCCCAGAAGCAGGCTGAGACCAGGATTTGAGTGCCATTGATTTGGGAGATGGATCCCCTCAACCGTGGAGGGGAGAGGAGTGGGTCCAGAGAAGAGGGTGATGTCCATTAGCCTTTGTGGATGCCCGAGCCCCTCCCTGCCCAGAGCTCTGGCCTTAGAGCTGTTCTCTTCCCCAAGGAGTAGGGGGCCTGGGTCTTCTCTCCCCACTCCCAGGAAGTCCTAGGTGACATGGGCGGAACCGAACTGGGGAACCTCAGCCATGGCTGTGTTGGGGAAGGGTCTACTGTGTCCCTGCTTGGTCAGAGAGATGCAGCTGTTCACATCTGGCCATCGTGTAGACTGAAATAGACCTCTTCCTCGGGTCAGGCCACACTCAAGACCAAAGGCCCCAATAATGTCCTTTTCCAGATGCATACCCCTCTCTTCCTGCAAGAGCTCCCGTGTGAATGAAGTCTCCCCTGCTGCTGGGGCAGAGCCAGGTATGAAGAACAGGGACTATTGTCTGGTTCCAGAACCTCTTGGCTTCAGGGAAGCTGGGGAGACAAAGCAGTGATGCATGTCTGATGGGAGGGGCCCTGGCTGATAAGACCCAATACCCTGAGGCTGGGTAGCAAGTGCTGGTGACATCACCCATGATGACAGTGTCTGAGTAGCCCATCAAGTCTCATTTAATCTTCCCCACAGCTCTTCAAAGTGAGAACCAGAGAAGGGAAGCCCACCCAAGGGAGACCATATCCCAGGGGTTAGCATTGAGGAACCAGGTCCGAATGCAAAGCCTGTTCCTCTGCCTCCGGAGTCAGGCCACCAAGATCAAGAGAATGGGTATCTCCCCCATGCCATACGCCACCCCAAAGGGAGGAAGGAGGTCATGATTGTGGACACCACCACCCTCCTGTGGTTGTGCAAAGACGTGCTTGAACCCCACCCCGATGTCTTACGTGATCCCCAGCTCTGCCAGAGGCAGAAGGATTTCCCTGTTGGACAAAGTGACACAGAACGCAGAAGCCACTGGCAAGTGTTTATTGATTGTAGCAGGGAGGGGCCGTCTACAGAGCTTGCTTTCACACTCCCAGCTGAGACCTGGTCTGTGGGGGCCAGCCACCAGCTACGGGGTCACCAGGAGGAGGGAGAGCCAGGGTTTCAGAAGGAGGAGGCCGGGATGAGCCTGAGACAGTCCTGGAATTGAAGAGTCAAACTAGTTATGGCTTTTTTCACCTCCTGCTTTGTTGTGGTTTCTACAAGGTGACTTGTGGCATTGGGGAGTCATGACCTTGAATCACAGAGTTCTTAGAAGGGTCAGAGGTAGAGGGTCTAACTGTGAACCCTAGTGCTCCCTAGTGGTCTTCAGGTCAGCTTGCAGTCCTTAAGCCCAGCCCAACCCAGCTCATGTCAGAATCCTCTAAGAACTTTTGTAACATGCAGATTCCTGGATGTCGTTTTGGGGGACCCACAGAGTGAGTGAAGTTCTTAACAATACTGCTTTTTTCCCCCTAGGTAGGGTCTCACTCTAGCTCAAGCTGACCTGGAATTCACTATGTAGTCTCAGGGTAGCCTCAAACTCATGGCGATCCTCCTACCTCTGCCTCCCGAGTGCTGGGATTAAAGGCGTGTGCCACCACACCGGGCTAAGACTTTTATTTTTTGGTTTTGTTTTTTAACAAGACTGTTTTTTAAATTTGGGGAACTTGCCTTGTTACATCCCCCAAGATTTTGTTTTTTCTTTTTTGGTTTTTCGAGGTAGGGTTTCACTCTAGTCCAGGCTGACCTGGAATTCACTATGTAGTCTCAGGGCAGCCTCGAACTCACAGCGATCCTCCTACCTCTGCCTCCTAAGTGCTGGGATTAAAGGCATGCGCCACCACACCTGGCTTCCCTCAAAATGGCTTCATAGCATCTGGCAAAGTGGACATCTCTCATGCCCTGGGCTCTGCCATTGTCTCTTCTCTCTGACACTGGTTTTAGCTCATGTCTTTCCTTTTACTCATTTCTCCTCCAGACTCACACATGATGTGATAAAGCTACAGGAACGGAGAGCAGTGTGCTGCCGCCAAAAAGAGACCAATAGTGCAAAACAGGGACTTTGAAAATAGAAAAAAAATGCATTTAAATCTGTGGATTTCTCCAGAATTAAGTGGCTCTGGAACCCAATGTTTCTAAAGGGTATCTGAGCAAAACAGGACTGATAAGAGTCAAAGGGGGCTGGAGAGATGGCTTAATGGTTAAGGCGCTTGCCTACCAAGCCAAAGGACCCAGGTTCAATTCCCCAGCCCATGTAAGCCAGATGCACAAGGTGGCCCATTTGTCTGGAGTTTGTTTGCAGCAGCTGAAGGCCCTAGCATTCTCATTCTTTCTCTCTATCTGCCTCTTTCTCTCAAATACAATACAATACAATACAATACAATACAATACAATACAATAAAAAATATTTTTTAAAAAGAATCAAAGGTTTGTGGTCTGGGGAGATGGCTCAGTTGGCAAAGTGCTTACTATGCAGGCATGAGGGCCTGAGTTTGGTTCCCCAGAGCCCCACATAAATTCCCAGTGCAACCTGCCTGTATTCCCAGTGCTTGGGAGGTGAAGACAGCAGGTCCCGGGGACAAACTGTCTAGCTAGATTGGTTGAATTGGTGAGCTCTGGGTTCAAGTGAGAGACCCCACCTCAGTAAATCAGATGCTGAATGACCGAGACACTCAACATCAACCCCTGGCCTACACACACACACACACACACACACACACACACACACACAAATAGTCAAAAGTTTGGGCCAATGTGCCTCTGGAGAGCTGGGTTGGACATTTTGCCACAGAAGGGTGGTGGGCGAGTCATCTGTGGGTGTTCTTTGCTGCTAGTAATTCTGTTTTCGGCACCTCTCTCCCTCTAAAGTGAGTTTGGAAGTCTAAGGAGTCAGGACAGGCAGCTGTTCTCTTCTGCAGACCGCTTACCTTGGTCATGTGCCACATGGCTTTATTGTATCCCAAAGCCTTTGCCAGTGGTATCGGGATTCCGACTTTCAGCTTGGCTGAAAGAATAAACGTGAGAGTCTGGTGGGTCACAGTGGGCTTGGGCGGCAAAGGGCTTGCTCACAGTTCCTGGAGGGAAGCTTGGGACGTGGCATGTGGGATTTGGAAGGTCTCCCTGTTTCTACTCGACTATCTCCTGCCCTTGCATCCACCTAGTCCGACCTGCCCATTTTTGTCTCTGGCAGCAGCTTTTGGGTGCCTCACATGGACCTCACATTCCTTTATACTCTTGCTCAAGAACCGCCACAGGTTCCCATCATTCATATCAGCAGTTCCCACACCCCAACTTCCCATTCTAACCAAGTGACATGAAAAGGGGGACACTGGTATAGGGTACCAGCTCTGTCCACTCCCTCGTACATACTAGCTCATTTATATCTTCTGGGAGAGATGTACTCTCATTTTTCCCTTTTACAGATGGAGAACCAGAAGCTCAGAAAGATAAGGCAGCTTGTCCAAGGTCAGAGAGCCAGCAAAAGGGCCTTGGACGTGAACCCCATCTGACTGAGTCACCTTGCGTTAGCACCTCTACATTCTGCTGTGGCCAATCTAC
The DNA here is from genome assembly GCA_036365145.1 of Orientallactaga sibirica. Lineage (NCBI taxonomy): Eukaryota > Metazoa > Chordata > Mammalia > Rodentia > Dipodidae > Orientallactaga > Orientallactaga sibirica. Next base: position 12,879,024 of record JAEOAD010000011.1, read on the forward strand.
TGAGTCTGGGATCTGCTGGCTCTGGCGTTATTAAAGGACCAGGTTAGAAGGGCCGGGGAGGAAGAGTCGTATCTAACTGGAAGCTCCCTGGAGCAGGTGGAAGTTGAAGTAGAGGGGAGGATTAGTAGATCTTGTATAAAAGGGGTCCCAAGAGAAGAGGCAAGCAGGAGGTCGACTGAAGCCCGAGAGAGAGCCCGCGCCACGCCAAGGGACATACTGTTCTGGTTGCGCAACAGCACCGAGTTGAGAATCTTGGTGACGATGCCATCCAAGAGTTCAGCCTGGGAGAGAGGGTGGGTGGGTGGAGGGGAATCATCACTTGGCTGAGTGACAGGTCCTCCTGGGCACTCCGGGAGGCCTGACTCATCCACAAGATAAGGACATTCAGTAGAGGTGTTTGTATCTCAGGTCCCCTGTAGGCCAGAGCTGCCAGGAGTTCAGGGCTCCAGCAGTCTGTGTGGGGAGCTGGACTCACGCTGAGGATGCCCTACTGGCACAGGGGCTCTTTTTCAGCCAAAAGTGTCCTGAGAATTGTTCTTCTCAGGAAAAGTCAGAAATCCTGATTTTCACAAACATCGTGTTAAAATATTAATTAAAAAATAAAACTGCTGGGCGTGGTGGCACACGCCTTTAATCCCAGCACTCGGGAGGCAGAGGTAGGAGGATTGCTGTGAGTTCAAGGCCATCCTGAGACTACATAGTGAATTCCAGGTCAGCTTGGACTAGAGTGAGATCCTACCTTGAAAAACCAAAAATAATAACAACAATAATAACTAAAATAAAATAAAATAAATAAAACCATAAAAAGCAAAGAAGAGTCAGGGCATAGTGGAATATGCCCGTAATCCCAGGATTTTGGAAGCAGAGGCAGGAGGATCATTGAAAGTTCAAGGCCAGTCTGGTTCATGTAGTGACTTTTCAGGCCAGCCGGAACTATAAAGCAAGACCCCGTCTAAAAAAATAAAAAGTAAAAAAGAACAAAGCCAAAGAAAACATGGCTAAAGACAGGATTTAGCCCACTTGAGATCTCTGGTTCATTCTGGGGACTGGGAAAACTGAGGACCAGAGGGACAGGACTGCCCAGTGTCCCTGAGGCAGTGGAAGCATTTGCTTTCTCACTGAGAATCAGATTTGCAGAGTGAGTGAGTAAGCATGGAGTTTTGTGTGACTTCTCAGCTACGTCTATATACAGCAGGTACTCAGTTCACACGGGAGGCTGGAGGTTGGACTTTGGGGCATACCATGGAGGCCACAGCCCATCCTGGGGCTTCCTGTGGTGATTTCAGGGAAGTAAATACCACACAGAGCCTCTTTTCAAAATGGCCCGATCTGGCCCACGTACCCTGACAGACCATCTAGATGTTCACACTCACACTGAATAGGCCGATATCCGAAATCATCAGCTGGATCCGGTCAGATCTGGAAGAAAAGATGCCTGTGAGAGCAGCCCCTCACAGTCCCAGTCCCAGGACTGCACATTGAGCTCCACCTATGTAGCAGGCACCCTGCAGGACACCCCTATCCCCAGCTCAACCACTTGTTGCTACATAGGAATGCCAGCCCAGGGTGGCCAGACAGTTTGATTTTTATGTTTGCAACTAGTTATGTCTGTGTCTACCTATCATGTAAGTGCCTTATCTGTCATTCATCCACCCTTATTCTCCATTCTGTAATCAAGCACGTGCCTTGAACCCCCGAGCCATCTCTCCAACCTCCCCAATTCTGTAATCAAAACACCCTCAAATCTAATTTTATCTCAGGACCCTCCAGTTTGCAGCCCCTGAACTTGTGCAGAGAACAGAAGGTGATGTTCTGGAGCAGAGCTGACAGGGGCCAAGAGGGCACTATAAGCTGGTTACTGAGGGCTCAGTGTTTTGGTTTATCACTGCTACACCATCTTGGAAGTTTCCAAAATGGGCTGCCCTAGACACAAGGTGGTGCTGGGGCAGACCAGCCTTGTGGTCAGGGGTGGCCTGACATGTGGTGGCTGGAAGGCCCCTTCATTTTCCTTCTTTCTTGGATTCAGCCCTCAATGGCCAGGCAAGGCAGTTCTCTGGAGCAACCTTTGCTGATGTTTCCCTCCTGGCTGCTTCAAGCAGTCCACGGTGATGGGGCAGCATTCGGTATCACCAGCAGGATCTTCACAATGTTCCACACATTTACCTGATATCATTAAAGTGGATCCTAAGTCGTTCATCTTCCATGTAAAACTGAATTTCAGAATTGGCCTCCTGAAACAGAAGAAGCCTGGCTGTATTTTTTTTTTTTTAATTTTTAATTTTAGAGAGAGAGAGAGAGAGGGAGAGAGATAGAATTGGCATGCCAGGACCTCAGCCACTGCAATTGAACTCCAGATGCTTTCACCACCTAGTGGGCACGTGTAATCTTGAACTTGCCTCACCTTTGTGTGTCTGGCGTACATGGAATCTGGAGAGTTGAACATGGGTCCTTAGGCTTCTCAGGCAAGTGCCTTAACCACTAAGCCATCTCTCCAGTCCCCCTGCTGTATTTCTTTGAAAAGGATGCATCAAGTGTGGGGCGAGGGCATCTGAATCTCATGTGCTGCTCTGTGATTGTTGGAAAAGGTTTGCTTGACCTCTCTGAGCCTCACTCTTCACATCTATTCAGTGGGGTAGTACTTAGGCTCCTTCCTTACTTAACAGGCGAGGAGGATTCAGGCCAGTCGGGATGATGGTGATGATGCAGCCAGCATTTATGGTGCACCAACCGAGTACCAGGCCGTGCTTTAAGAGCTTCCCTGTGAGCCTCACCACCTGGCAAGAGGGACGTGTCAGTTCCCTAGTGGACATGGGAGGAAACTGAAGGATAGAGGGCCAGCAAGCACCTCGGAAAGGCAACGTAACCAATGTTACATCACTGCAAAGCTCAGTGGCTAAGTCAGGTTTCATATGGGGTCTAAGACCTGTGTCAACTTGACCCATTAGACGGGGCTGACCCTAAGGCTCCCCTCCAGGCCAGTGAGTGACATCCAGAGTACCAACTTGTCCTGCAGCATCTCCTGCTGGCCGTGGAGAGGTTAACAGGGAGTGAGGCTGGCCTGGATAGTCCACTTCCGCTGCTGCTAGGGGACCAGAATACCTTCTTCCAGAGGCCAGAGGGCAAAGGCCAGAGCTGCAAGCTGAATCCTACCCAGGAAATGCCACTAATCTGTGGGAGGCACTCCCTGGAAGTGTGGGGTGGGCAACTTGTCCAGCTGTACACAAAGACTCAGCTGTATAGAGGTGGTAACAGGAGCTTCCTAACTCACCAGGAGAAACTACCCAGCCTCCTGGCTGGCCTTTTCTACCCAGCACCCCTTCACTGGGGAATGCTCCTTGTTGGAAAGGGGCTGCCTTGCTGGGAGGTTACGTTCCCTCTACTCCTGGGTGGTTGTGGTGGCCAGGGACAGGCTGATGAGGTGGGCCTTCTGATTCATATGTGGACTCCATGTGGTGCTCTCTGTGCTCAGGAGCTCCTTGTGGCATCAAGCCAAGGCGAACCCCCCTGCTCACTCCCCCCCACCAAACCATCCTCACCAGAATCCCTGTCTCAGGCTCTGCTTCTAGAAGCTCTACCCAAGATGCCTCACAACTGGGCTTATCATTCAATGACATTGGAACCTAGGACCTGGGAACTGCTGGGTCCCAGCCGGCGGTGAGGAGGTCTCTCAGGAGCTTCCTCCAAGTGACTTAGCTTGGCTAAGGCTACTGACCAGGATTAGCCCTTCCTCTCTGTCATGTGTCCCAGCTCAGACAATGGATGCATCCCCATCCTCCTGGCAGTACAGATTGGCTCAGGCATGACGTGACCCAAGCTTGACCCATGGGATTCAGCTAAGACACTGCTGGAACCTTCCTGAAGGGACCATGAAGGGTTAATAGCCTTCCTTGAAAACTAAAGGGAACTGAAGAGTTAATAACTATCCCTAAGACCAACAAGCCACAAAACTTCAGAAGCATGGCCTTAACAGGCCTGTCTACTCCCAAATGATAAACTACACTTCCCTTAGCTCAGAAAGCCTTGAGGGAACAGAAACTGTCTGGTGTGATATCCTCACTAGACAATTTGGCTAAAAAAGCTTATTCTGAGCAAGGACACAAATAATTCCTTATCTACTTCCCTTGGACCTGCAGCTGGTACAGCCTGTTTGTCTTAGGATCTCCCTTATAAGCTTGCACCCCAGCCTGGCCCAATACTTCAGTCTTCATCCTCCTGAAAGCTGAAGTCCCTCGCTGTTTCTCTCAATAAACAGTCTTGGCTGTAGACATCACAGTCTGGTGTTCTCTTTTGCTTTTCTCCTATACTTTCCTTACTTAGAAGATCAGCCCGAGGCAGCTGGCAGCCCTTCCCTGAAGATGAAGGCAGTGGACAGGGACAGGGCCACCAGAGAGCAGAGGAAAGAGGGACATTGTTGGAGCACCTGGATCCAGCTATTCCTGAAGCCGGTCCCACCTGGACTTTTCAGCTCTTTGAGTGAACAGAAGTCCCTCTGAACACGTGAGCTGAGTTTCTGTCTAAACACCCGGACAAGTAAAGCCACACCATCCAAGTGGGACCCCCAAGCTCCTGAGTTTTGGTTCAGCGCTGCCCTTCCTCCCTTCTGCTGCTAAGATGACAAGCGTTGGTGCTCACAGGAGGGTCCCCAGGCTTTGGATCATGTCACGGACACTTGAACTCACAATGCCGAGAGAGAAGAAGGGCCGGTCATTTTTATTGTTGGGTAACATATCTAGGATGATCAGTTGGGCTGCCTGGGCGCCATCCTGGCTCAGCAGGAGCTCAGGGCTGCTCTGCGTGGAAATCTTCACCATCTGGGTGGGCTCCAGCTTCTGTGCAGCCTGGAAGGACATCAGACCCCTGTGCCTCACCATGGTGTGCAGCCCCCTCCTTTATCCCTTCCCAACACTTCCCTGTGCTCCAGCCACACTGCTCTCCCTGGAACCCTCTAGCTGGAATACTCTCCCTTTCAGAGACACTTTTTGGTGTCCCAGCCTAGAGTAGGTGCCCAGAGTCTCCCTCACCACGCAGCACCAGTCCTTTGTCACTCCACTTGCCGTGGAGGAGCACATGAAACCATCCAAACATCTCTGCTAGACTTTAGTCTCCATTGTGGCCAGAGGGCTGCTCTGTCAAGTCCCCCCACACCCAGGATGGAGGGAGAGGATGGAGCAGCAGAGACTCCAAGCACCCACAGCCAGCAACAAGGTGACAGAGGGACCCACCGTTTTGTTGATCTCCTGGATCTCTGCCTTCAGCTCCCGAGCCAGATGAGGAAGCTGAGATGAGAGGAAGTGAGGAGAGTCAGCTGCACCCATAATGCTGGAATGCCAGTGGTTCTGAGTGTACTGGCACCCAGCCTCGGCAGGAAGGACAGCCCTGATCTGCTAGTGATGGTTGCTGTGGGTCTCGCCCTGGTAGGCAGTGGTGTAATCACCATCTTTGGGTTACCTGGTAGCCAAAATGCCCTTGGAAGAGGAAACAGGTGCACCCAGGGCAGAAGCAGGGCCCTGAGCTGGGTGTTGAGGATAGACTTCCTGCTCTGGGGTTGAATGTCACAGGCAGGGTCTTTGCAGAGGGAGGGCTGAGAACTGCAAATGACTGGCAATCCCTGCCTGTGGGGAGGGGTCCCTTCTGAGTCAGCAGATGATGCAGAAGTGGTCCCCATCCCTTGTCATGTGACGAGGGCTCACCACAAAGTCCAGCAGGACCACGGCTTCCTCCTGAGGGACCATGGCGCCTAGGACGGCGTTCATCACGTCCTGCCTCACGATGAGGCTGAAAGGGGCTCCATCCCAGATGGGCTCCGTCTGGGAAACCACAGAGCTGTTGAACCACTTGGTCACCCTGCCCTTCGAGTCCAACAACTCGGCCTGAGGAGACACAGAGCAGGATAGGGGTGTGGAGAATGTCAATGCCCAGAGCACCCTAGTCAAGTGGAAGCAAATGACCTGCTGAGGTGGGAAGGTTATTCACCCAAGTCCCTGGGATGGAGCCCTTGGTGATGTGGGACCTTCAAGAGGTGACTAGGTCACAATCAAGGGTTCACGTTGCTGCAGCAAGAGTGTGTACTCACTGTGAAAATGAGTTCAGCTCTCCATTACCCTTGCTTTCGCCCTCTCCTGCTCTTCTTGGGTCTTCCACCACGGGGCCATGCGGCACGTGGCCCTCACCAGAGGCCGTACCATGCTTTTGGGTTTCCCACCTTCCAGACCCACAGGCCCAATAAACTTCCGCTGTTTATAAATTATTCAGTCTCAGGCATTGTGTTATGACAACACAGAATGGGCAAAGACAGATACCATTCTGCCTTTCTCTCTTTGCATTTACTGTCAGGAGGCTAAGCTTTGAATCCAGTGCCTTGGTGAAGGCAATATGGGTTGGCAGGTACCTGGCAACCTCCACTCCTGAATCCCTCAGGGAAACTCTGCCCTCCCTCCCTCCCTTTCCCTCTCTTTCCCCCTCCTTCCCTCCCTTCTCCTTTCTCTTTCTATCTTCCTTCCTCCCTTTCTTTTTCCCTTCCTTCTTTCCTTCCTTCCTCCCTTTCTTCTTCCCTCCCCCTCCCTCCCAGCCTCTCCCCTCTCTTCCTTCCTTCCTTCCTTCCTTCCTTCCTTCCTTCCTTCCTTCCTTCCTTCCTTCCTCTCTTTCTTCCTTTCTTTCTTTCTTTCTTTCTTTCTTTCTTTCTTTTTTTTTCTTTCTTCCTTTCTCTCTTTCTTCCTTTCTCAATTTCTTTCTTCTCCTCTGTGTTTCAAGAGGTGGGAAGGAGTCTTCCTTTGCTGCCCAGGCTGGCCTCTCATGCCTGGGCTCATGCAATACTTCCTCAGCCTCCTGAGTACTTCAGTCTGTACCTGGGACTACAGCCGCACAACACTGCGTCCAGTTTGCAACCTAAATACCTCATCTTCCACTTCAACTTCTCTGATACTGCAAACCCTTTGGAAGAAAGGAAGAATCAAACTGAAGCAGAATACTTGGATTGGTTTGATGCTGTGGATAGGACTGGATGGGTTCCAATCCAGGGGTGCCCTGAACAGGTCACCCCAGTTAATCTGGCCTGCAGGGAGTCCAGCCCGAGTGGGGATGAAATTCTGTATTTTACAGAGACGGAGAAGTACCTCAACACTTCCTGTCTGTGAATGCAATATCATTTCATTCTTTCCTAAGTATTACTATTTATATTTCATAGACAAGAAAACTGAGGATCAGCCGGGCGTGGTGGCGCATGCCTTTATACCAGCACTTGGGAGGCAGAGGAAGGAGGATCGCCATGAGTTCAAGGCCACCCTGAGACTATATAATGAATTCCAGGTCAGCCTGAGCTGGAGTGAGACCCTACCTTGAAACCCACTTCCCCCCCAAACAAAAAGGAAACTTGAGGATCAGAGAGGTGAAGAAACTTTCCCAAGTTATGGAACCAGAAAAGTTTGTTCTGTGTGATTCTTGAGAATGTCCCTGACCTGAGGCCACTTTGCAATTGACCAGATGTTTGGGGATTGGAAGGACCTTGCCTGAGAGACAAATCCCAGGTCCTTACTGACATACAGGTCAGCGTCAGGGGCTGGGGGTGAGAGGCTGTTCTGTGTATGGCTCTAAGGTTCCACCCGCTGTTTTTCCTCCCTCAGCACAGCTTACATGTGATGTGCTCTGCCCACGTGCTCTGACTGTGAGTGGGTTTCTGCCCATGACGTTGGACCCTGCACGGCTGGAGAAGAGAAGCTCTTCCCTGATGTCCCACTTTGCTCTGAGCTTCTGGGCCACTCACCTTCAGGCTGAACTCAACACTGTCTTCCTCGATGTCCAGGAACAGAATGTCAAACTCCAGGCCTCCAGGGCTGAGGGAGATGGGTGCTGTTCAGGAGCAAGAAGAAAGCCTGTGATTGTGGAGGGAGGGTGATTTGACACTCTGTCCATTGGCTGAGTGGCACTGTCGGGAGGGCCGGGGGGGAATGAGGCTGCTGATGGTAGCCATGGCAACTATGAAGGACTGTGTCAGGTGCCTGCAGTGCATTGACCTTTACATATGCTAAGTCCTGCATCCTCATAGCAACCTGACAGTAGGTCCTGTTATCACTGCCACCTTACAGACAGGAAACCAAGGCTCAGAAAAGTGAAGTGAGGCGACTAGAACACATCTAGTCCTACGTCAAACCCACACTGCTGTTTATAACCCTGTGACTCCCCCACCACACTGTAACCCACTTCCAAAAGCAGGGTGTGGATCGGGGACCCAGGTGCACAGGGCCCGGTTGGTTGTCCACTGTACAATCTGTTTGCTTTGCGTTTCCCCAAATGGCCACCAGGTGGCGGTGGCACCTCATCTGCTCAGCTATTGATAGGGGAGAGTCCATAGGCCTGACACATTGGGGAGCAGAGCCTTGGGTTTGAGCCCCTGTAACAGTCTCTTTCTGCCTTTAAATTCCTCTCTCTCTTTTTTCATGGTGTTAGAGTCTCACATATTTTAGGTAAATGTTCTATCCCTCAGTTTCGCTAACTTAAAACAAGACCATAATAGTAAATCCTGCTTCATGGCCAAGGCTAGTTAGGGTCAAACCAATCCACACCCACTGGGAGCAGGAAGAATCAGGTTCCAGCCGTCTCTACCAAGACTCTCCTGAGTGGGCTAGGACGAGGGGCGGGACTGCTCTGGGCCTCCGTTTCCTCTCACCGTGCAAGAAGTGAGCCAGTGAGTCTAAAACACTCCGCCCTGGGCTTGGTGTGGGCTCTGAGGTTATTGTCATTCATTGTGGCCTCTCCCCAGTCCTCTCTGTTGCCCTGTGAATGGGCGTCTTCTCATCCCAAAGCAGCACTCATTAGGGTTTTCTTCCTCCTGCCACTCTGCAGGGGGCTGAGCATGGACAGTGTCCAAGGCAGGAGCAGAAGCCATGTCTTCCCCACTGGCCACTCTCAAGGAAGTAGAAGTGATGTTGAGGACCTGGATACACAGTTCTCTTCTGCTCTTGTCCCCTCCTCTCAGTAGCATGCAAAAGTCACTTTACCACCTATCCATTCATTCATCCAGGCATCTATCCACCACATGTTTGTAAGTGCTTCTCTGGGCCAAGCAGAGCCCTGCTATGTGCCTGGAACTTTTCTGTAAACTTTTTTTTTTTTTTTTTTTTAAAGAAAGTGTGAGACACAGCAAGAGGCAGAGAGAGACAGAGAGAGAATTGGTGCACCAGGGCCTCAGCCACTGAAATCGAACTCCAGACGCTTATGCCACCTAGTGGGCATGTGTGACCTTGTGCTTGCCTCACCTTTGTGTGTCTGGCTTATGTGGGGTCTGGAGAGTCGAACCTGGGTCCTTAGGCTTCACAGGCAAGCGCCTTAACTGCTAAGCCATCTCTCCAGCTCTCCTGTAAACTTTAATCCTCACTAACAATCATTTGAGATACACTTGTATCAAGACCCATTCTACAGATGAGGAGAGCGAGGATAAGGACGTGGAGTGACTTTCCCAAAGCCATGGAACAAGTTAGCAGCAGAGCTGGGATTTGAACTTTGGTCCATCTGGTGTACCTGCTGGCCTCACATAGAACCTGGCACATTAGAAGGAACTCATGAAGTCACAGTTGTGGTGCCTGTCCTGGGCAGGGCTCAACTGGCCCTTATCTACCTGCTGTTGGGCCTGAATAGTTGCTCGGGCTTGCCTGGGGAGGCCCCCTGCATGGAAGCAAGGCCTGGAGGTTGGCTCGGTGGCCAGGGGAAGGGGGCGGGGGGAGAAAGCAGTGCACCTACCCTGCACCAGCTTCAGGAGGCCCGTGTACACGTCGTCGAAGGCAGCCTGGATCACCGGACACAGCTGCAACAGTCCAGTGCAGAGCCATCATCAGAAAAGAACCCTGTGCCCCACAGTGACCTGGCCCCAACCTGTCCAGCCTGAGTCTCATTACCGTGCCCTGGCTAGTCAAGTGTTTACCTGTGGGGTTGATGGCCAGATAGTGTGTCTACCTCCCAGTCCTCCCTGCTGCTCAGAGTTCATAGTAACCCTGCAGGGTCACTTGGGACCTTTTGCAGTGGTTTTACCATTACTTTGGGCCCCCAGAGTGTGCCTGGCCTGCTGGGTACTCTCCCCGGCACACTCCTTGTTTGCTCACAAGAGCCCACGTTTTCCCTAAGGAAGAGAACTCACTTATTCATGCCATTGGAACCTGCTTAGTTCCTTTCACATGGCAGTCTCTAGAATAGAGGCTGGTCTGTCCTTGGTCCCAGTGGGTCCCTATGCCCACCGAGCAGTTCTCTCTCTGTCTAATATTGCCAGTGCTTCTCCACAACGGGTGACTTTGTCCATGGAGAGACATTTGGAAATTTCTGGAGACATCTTCAGTCATCATGACATGGTAGATGAGTATTACTTGCAGCTAATACATAGAGGCCAGAGAGGCTATTGAGTCCCTCCCCACCCACAGCCTGCCCCATGATCAGTAGTCCCCAAATTCTAACGTAGTAAGCCATTGCCTTGACACTGATATCACACCTTCATATTCATTGCCTTCCCTTCCTCCTTTGTCTTTAAAAAGTTATTTATTTATTTGAGAGAGAGAGAAAGAGAGAGAGAGAGAATGGGCACACCAGGGCCTCTAGCCACTGCAAACGAACTTCAGACGCATGCACCACCATGTGCATCTGGCTTACATGGGACCTGGAGAATTGAACCTGGGTCCTTAGGCTTTGCAGGCAAGCGCCTTAATAGCTAAGTCATTTCTCCAGCCCCATCTTCCTATCTTTTCCTCCCCACCCTCTACCAAGAAGAAACCGAAAGTGGCTTGCATGACTGGCTCAGCTCCCTTTCCATTCCCTTCTCCTCTCCTCCTTTCTCCTCTCCTCCCTTCTCTTCCCCTCCTCTCCCTTCCCGTTCCCTCCCTTTCCCTCTCTTCTCCCTCCCTTCTTTCCTTCCTTCCCCCTGCCCTTTAGCATTAGGATTAATCTTTTGGCCTCACACATGCTAAGCAAGCATTCTACCACTGAGCTACATCACCTGCCCTCTTTTTAGATTAACATTTTTTTTCTGCGTGCATGTGTGTGTGCATGCATGCATGCAGTATGCATGATGAGGAGTATGTGTATGGTGTTTGCACATGTGTGTGCACTCTGTGTGCATGCATGGGAGGCCAGAAGAGAATGTTGGATGTCCTTTGACATCGCTCATCTGCGTGTTTCATTGAGACAGAGTCTCTCACTGCATCCCAAGTTTGCAGACTTCAGTCAGACTGGCTGACCGAATAAGCCCCCATGATTCTCCAGTCTCTGCTCCCCACTGGCCGTGAACTTGAGGTCTTCCTGTTTCAGCCTCTGAGTAGCTGGAATTACAGGCCTGTACCACTAAGACTACCAATATTGTCTGAATTAACCTTGTTAACTTTACAAAATGCCATTTGAAGATGCGTGCGGTGGTGAGGGATGGCAATCCCACCATTTGGGCTGAGGCAGGAAGATAGCCGCAACTCTAAGGCCAACCTGAACTACATGGTGAGAGCCTTCAAAAACTAAACTAAAATATATATTTTTTCATTTGAGCCTTATTTTTGGGGGGTGGTGGTACTAAGGACTGAACCTAGAACTCAAGGCATCATGCATCATAAGCAAGTGCTCTACCATTGAGACACATCCTATCAATTTTTTTGATTCAGGTATTTTTTTCCTTGTTTTGTCTGATATGTAGATATTTGGTCTATGAAAATAGCAGCTTTTTAAACTGAGCATGATGGCTCACACCTTTAATACCAGCACTGGGGGAGGCTGAGGTAAAAGGATCACTGTGAGTTCGAGACCAGCCTGGGCTACAGAATGAGTTCTAGGACATCCTGGGAGGCAGAGGTAGGAGGATCGATCACTGTAAGTTCAAGGCCACCCTGAGACTACAGAGTGAATTCCAGGTCAGCCTGGGCTAGAGTGAAACCCTACCTTGGAAAACCAAAAATAAATAAATAAATAAATAAATAAATAAATAAATAATAAGCTAAATATGGTACTTTTAATCTTTCCCAATGCAAAGCAGAAGCTGAAAGTTTGCCCTGACAGAATCAAAGAACTAAACCCACAATTCTATTGTTTAGTTGTTTTAGGACTTTGAAAAATGGGAGCAAAATGTGGTCTTTTACTTGTCTTAAAAGTAAGAGAGTGGACTATAATTTGGAAGAAAATTGATATCTTTATTGTTTTAAAATACTATTAATAAAATCTCATTGTGTATAGAAAATATTGTTTTAAATATTGCCACTGTTGTTTTAAAGTCTTAATTATAGTCACATTATAGAAAGAAAGACTTTTTGGGATAGTTTGTTGAACATAAAATACAGTCCAGATATTATAACAATAAGTAGTACATAATGACATAGGCACATACCCATGATTTAAAGGCTGACGTTAAGTGCAGCCATATGAAAATCTGAGCGCAAGCCGGGCTTGATGGTGCACACCTTTAATCCCAGCACTTGGGAGGCAGAGGTAGGAGGATTGCCATGAATTCGAGACCAGCCTAAGAATATAGAGTGAAATCCAGGTCAGCTTGGGTTAGACCCTACCTCAAAAAACAACAATTTGGCTAGAGAGATGGCTTAATGGTTAAGGTGCTTGCCTGTGAAGCCAAAAGACCCAGGTTTGATTCCCCAGTACCCATGTAAGCCAGATGGACAAGGGGGCATATGCATCTGGACTTTGTTTGCAGTGGCTAGAGCCCTGGTGTGACCATTATCTCTCTGTCTTCCTCCTCTCTCTGCTTGCAAATAAATAAATAAAATAAAATTTAAAAATTATAAAAAAGAAAAACAACAACAAAAAATAATAAAAAATCTGAGTGCATGTGGATGAGATTGGAGGGCAACGTGCAAGTGACAGTTGCTGGATTGAAGTGGAAGACTGTTTTTTCTCCCAGCTTTAGTTATTATATCATCTTTTTAAATTAAAATATCAGCTACCAGAATATTAATAACACTAATAAGATCCTTTAGGCTTATTGTAAAACAAAATAGCTATTTAACAAGGTGTTTGAGCCAAAGGGTGTAACAGCTATTGTGATTGCGCCATGAATTTACAATGGAAATCACTGGTCCGTGTGACTGAATCCCTTACAACATTTGTGGATGAACATTCTAGTTTACCCTGTGGTATATCAAGGACATGTAAAAATGAGATTCACCTGGGTTGTAGGTGGTAGAGCGCTTGCTTAGCAGCTGTGAAGCCCTGGGTTTCATCCCCAGTCCCAACACGAATTCCCACAGCCTGTTTACTGATTGAAAAAATCAGTGTAACAACACGGGGCTGCAGCTCCAGCGAACCAGGTCTAGACGGCTGTGAGATGGGGTGTGGTGGAGCCTGTTCACATAAGGTTTTTAGGACATCATGCTCATTTTTCAAGAATTCCTATTTAGTGTTAAAACAATTCAATGATGAAGGGCTGGAGAGATGGCTTAGCGGTTAAGGCGTCTGCCTCCTAAGCCGAAGAACGCCGGTTCCAATCTCCAGGTCCCATGTTTAGCCAGATGTAAAGTGACACAAGGGCACAATGCAGCACTTGACCACTAGGGGGCGCAAGCATCTGGATTTCATTCGCAGTGGTTGAGAGACTGCTGGCGTGCCCATCTCTAGCTGTCTCCCTCTTCCTCTCTCTCTGTCTCTCTCTGTGTGTCTCTCTCCAAAAAAAAAAAAAAATCAATGATGTAAACTTATAACAAAACTTAAAACAAGGGCTGGGGAAATGGCTTAGCGGTTAAGGCATTTGCCTGCGAAGCCTAAGGATCCCGGTTTGACACCCCAGGACCCACGTAAGCCAGATGCACAAGGGGGCACATGCATCTGGAGTTCATTTGCAGTGGCTGGAAGCCCTGGTACACCCATTCTCTATCTATCTGCCTCTTTCTCTCTCTCAAATAAATAAATAAAATATTAAAAATTAAAATAAAATGAATTTAACAAAAGCTGAAAACGTCTCCCTTCCTAGCTATTTCAGCACATTTCATTAACATCTGTTGCACTTGAGGTAACATCTATTACGTCTGGTTGGTGACATGACTATACAGTAGCGTGATACTATGTATCTTGACATCACATTGCTAGTCTAAAATTGTCCTGGATGGAGGTTTAGCACCTAGGAAATCAGCAAAAACTATACACCCAGCTCCCTCCCCTGCTACCCCTCCAGAGACAGTTGTAAACACGTTATCACACGCCACTGACCAAGGCCGACTGGCTTCTGGCAGTTCCCTTACCTTGACCTCAGCCATCTAGTTGGCTGAGTGGCCCAGTTCCATTATACTTTGCTGAAGGAATTATTCAGTCCCAGAAGTGTCCCACCTTGACCCCAGCTTGCAGTTCCATCCTAGACCCACAGGGACGCCATCTCCCTAGGCCAGAGGCCTCGCCGTACTTACCTGCTTTTTCACCACTTTGGGCAGAGCTGGCATCAGGAGGTTCATGACCTTGTCGGCAAAGGGGTTGAGCATGAAGGACAGCCTTTGGGAGAGGAAAGTGGTGGTGAGGAGGGAGGGAGAATAGAAAGTATCAGATGGCATCCTGGGTCCTGGGAGGAAGGAACTTGACCAAGTTCACTGGAGCTGTTAGAGATAGGGCTGAGGCAGAGGCTGAGCTGGGGGTAGACAGCGGCAGGTTATCAGGGAAGAGGGTTTGGATGTTGTGGCTAGAGGTCCATGCTGACCGTAGGATGCCAGGAGCTGGCATGCTAAATGTCTTCCTGTCGGGGAGAAGTGAAGGGAGGTGCCGTGCTTTGGAGCCCCTTGTAGTGGCATACACTATATGCTGAGTGCACCATGCCTGCTGGCGGGAAATGATCATTCACTGTCCAATTTGCACAGTGAAGAAGTTGTGCTTGCCTTTGTGTTTTACCTCCCAGGCCTACCTGGGTCTGTCTGGGTTGGCTTGTGGGGCAGGGGGTGGCTAGGAAAGAGGCTTCTCTGCCTCCTGTGGTGTTTGCCTGCCACCTGGCATCATGTTGGACATACACCATTACTGTTTTGTCATCCCAAGCTGTCTGTGGCATCCCAGATTCCCTAGAAGACTGTCCGGATTCAGAATCAAGAGGGACAAGTCCCTGTCTCAAGGGGCTCAGTGTTCTCCATGTGTAAAGTGGACAAGGCCTTGGCCTGCTTCCCCTCCCAACCCCCCACTCATGATGGAGCCCCACACTCACTTGTTCAGCAGACTGATGCTCAGGCTGTTCTGGCTGCTGGAGCAGGAGCCCAGGACAAGGCGAGTGGGACCCTTCTCACTTTTCTCTATCCGGATGAGGGCTTGAGCCTCAGTCACCATGTGGAATTCCACCAAGGTTTTGACCAGCAGCCTGGGTGGGGAAGCAGGACCCAGGTTATGAGTGCTGTTCAAGCCAGGGTGGGAGTCATGGCTGTGAGTGCATCTGTTTTCTGTTCTCTTGACTCCCTCTGTCTCCTTGATGGTTTCCCCCATCCCCCAGTGTCCACATCCCAACTTCTAGGGGTCCTCTCCCTACTCATATGTCCTGCAAGTGTTTTAGGTTAGTGTTAGGGTGACGGACTCTGCATCGTCCCCAAGCTTCCCTTCCCACACCCCTCTCCTCAATTTCTTCCTTGTTTTTGTGGTAGTGGTGGGGTTTAAGGTAGGGTCTCACTCTCTAGCCCAAACTGTGTAGTCTCCAGGCTGGCCTCGAACTCACAGTGATCCTCCTACCTAATCCTCCTGAGTGCTGGGGTTAAAGGCGTGTGCCACTATGCCTGGCTTCTATCTTTCTTTTTTGGTAGGTTATAAAAGATTGATTTCAGGATGGAAAGATGGCTTAGCGATTAAGGTGTCTGCCTGTGAAGCCTAAGAATGCCCGTTCGAATCTCCAGGTCCCACATTTAGCCAGACGCAACAGTGATGCAAGCGCACAACATCGCACACGGGCACAAGGGGGCGCATGCGCCCGGAGTTTGTTCACAGCGGCAGGGAGGCCACTGGTGCGTCCATTCTCTCTCTGTCTCTCTCACATTAAAAAAAAAAAGATTGGGGCTGAAGAGATGGCTTAGCGGTTAAGGCGCCTGCCTCCTAAGCCTAAGAATGCTGGTTCCAATCTCCAGCGGTTCCAAACTCCAGGTCCCACGTTTAGCCAGATGCAAAGTGACGCAAGGGTGCAATGCCGCACTTGACCACAACGGGGCGCATGCATCTGGATTTCGTTCTCAGCAGCTGAGACGCTGCTGGCTCGCCCATCTCTATCTGTCTCCCTCTCCCTCTCTCTCTCTGTCTCCCCCCTCTCTGTCTCTCTGCAAAAAAAAAAAAAAAAATAAAAAAAAAAAGATTGATTTCCAGAGAGACAAAGAATAGTAGAAAAGCTCTCAAGCTGAGAAGCTGAGAGAGGGTCCTGGGCAGGCAGCCAGCTCTTTCCCTTTTCTTTTCTTTTCTTTTCCTTTTCTTTTCTTTTCTTTTCTTTTCTTTTCTTGTTCTTTTCTTTTTAAATTTTTTTTTCAGAGAGAGACACAGAGAGAGACAGACAGAGAGGGAAAGGGAGAGAAATAGAGAATGGGCGCGCCAGCAGTCTCTCAGCTGCTGTGAATGAAATCCATATGCGTGCGCCCCCTGTGGGCAAGTGCGGCATTGTGCCCTTACGTCACTGCACCTGGCTAAACGTGGGACCTGGAAATTGGAACTGGGTTCTTAGGCTTAGCAGGCAGGTGCCTTAACTGCTAAGCCATCTCTCCAGCCCTCTTTTCTTTTCTTTTTTTAAAAATGTTTTATTTTTTTATTTATTTGACAGAGGGAAAGAAGGAAAGAGAGAAAGAGAGAGAGGGGGAGAGAGAGAGACAGAGAGAGAGAGAGAATGGGCGTGACAGGGCTTCCAGCCATTGCAAAGGAACTCCAGATACATGCACCATCTTGTGCATCTGGCTTATGTGGGTCCTGAGGAATCGAACCGAGGTCCTTTGGCTTTGCAGGCAAATGCCTTAATGGCTAAGCCATCTCTCCAGCCCTTCCCTCCTTCCTTCCTTCCTTCCTTCTTTCCTCCCTTCCTTCCTTCCTTCCTTCCTTCCTTCCTTCCTTCCTTCCTTCCTTCCTTCCTTCCTTCCTTCTTCTTTCCTTCCTTCCTTCCTTCCTTCCTTCCTCCCTTCCTTTCTTTTTTCTCCATTTTCAATTCATTTGGAAGCCCTGTTGTCTCTATGTGTTTCCACAACCTACCCAGAACCTGACCACTTCCAGGTCCACCAGCTCCAATCCCTGACCCAAGCTATCACCATCTCCTCCTGAGTTATTGCCATATCTTCTATGGTACCTTCCTGCCTCTACTCTGTCTCCACACAGCCTCTTTTTCCCCAGAACAGCCAGAAGAACCCTTTAACAGTGTCAGGCCAGGCTGTGGAAATGGCTTAGCGGTTAAGTGCTGTACAAGCATGAAGGCCTGAGTTCAGATCCTCAGCACCCTCATCAAAGCTGGGCATAGCGGTGCATGCCTATAATCTCAGTGCAGGAGGCTCCCTGGGACTTACTGGCCATCCAGACTACCTGAATCAGTGGGGTCTGTGTCCACTGAGAGACTCAAGCTCAAAGAATAAGGGGAAGGGTGACTGAAGAAAACACCTGGCACTAACCTCTGGCCTTCACACAATATGGCCCCCACACACGTGAACATGCACACACACATGCACATATACCACATACACATGGTAAAAAATGTTGACATGTTAGGCTGGAGAGATTGATTAGTGGTTAAGGTGCTTGCCTGTGAAACCTTAGGACCTAGGTTCAATTCCCCAGAACCCATGTAAACCAGATGCACAAAGTAGTGAATGCATCTGGAGTTCATTTACAGTGGCTAGAGGCCCTGGCATGCCCATTCTCTCTCTCTTCTTCTTTTTCTCTCTCTCTCTCTCCTCTCTCTCTCTCTCTCAAGTAAATAAATAAAATATTTTTCAAAATGTTGACATGTTATGCACTTCCTCTACTAAGACCCTCCTGAGGCTGGAGAGATGGCTTAGCGGTTAAGGCATTTGCCTGCAAAGCCAAAGGATCCTAGTTCAATTCTTCAGGACCCACATAAACCAGATGCCCAAGGGGGTAAATGCAGCTGGACTTCATTTGCAGTGACTGGAGATTCTGGTGCACCCATTCTCTTTCTCTCTCTCAAATAAATAAATAAATAAAATTTATTAAAAAAAAAAAAAAGACCCTCCTGAGCTCTACATCCTGGAACTTCATAAAAGCCGAGGTCCTCACCTTGCCCCATAGGCTTATTCTGTCTGGCCTTAGTTGCCAGCTGACCTCTCCTCTTCCTTCCCCTTTCCTTGTCATCCTTTAAGCCAGAGAAGTGCGCTCCTGCCTTTTCTCTGCTTGGGGATCTTTTCCCCAGGTACGTGCATAAAGGGGGGGGGCATGGCAATGAGTGGACAAACCTTTCAGGCCTGCTGTGCCTGACCGAGGGGATACTCACGTGTTGAATCCAGCCACCATGTCCAGGGGAATCCTGATGACCAGCTCCTGGTCATAGGCAGAAGGTTCTACCTGCAGCTGGAGGATGTTAGCAGAGGTGACCTTTATCCTGGGTGGGATTTGGGGGAGAGGAAAATTGTATTGATGTTCCAAGTGCCATTCCAAGCCTGCTCCCACCCTGTCTTTCCAGGCTTCGCTGGTGTCTGGATGGCAGCTAGCCCCCCAAACCCTGCCCACCAGCTCCTCTCTAGGATGGTCCTCTGTTCCTCCCCTCTACCCTTTCTTGTTCCTCTGCTGGTCCCCTGGCTTTTCTTTTCTTTTCTTTCTTTTTTTTTTTTGGCTTTCACTCTAGTCCAGGTTGACCTGGAATTCACTAGGTAGTTTCAGGGTATCCTCGAACTCACAGTGATCCTCCTACTTCTGCCTCCCGAGTGCTGGGATTAAAGGTGTGCGCCACCGCGCCCGGCTATGGTCCGCTTGCTTTTGGGAGGTGAGTCTCAGCTCCTAGTGCTGACAGTAACCCCCTTGCCCCTAGCTGTGAGGTTTGAGCTGCAGCCATTCTGAGCGACTCCCACCCCTCCATGGCTTTGCTGGTCCCTGTGCCTGAAGCGACATGTTCTTTGTATGTCCGCCTCAACCATGACCTCCGCTGAGAAGCATCTCCTTTGACCCTGGGCCACCCTCCTGGGGGCTGCCCTCTTAGAGCTCCTGTGTCACTCACTGCCTTGTGGTTACCATTAGCCACTTTGGGGACTTCTTTTTAAAAAATATTTTATTTTATTTATTTGAGAGAGAGAGAGAGAGAGAGAAACAGGAAGGTAGAAAAAGAGAGAGAATGGGCGTGTCAGAGCCTCCAGCCACTGCAAGTGAACTCCAGATGCATGTGCCCCTTTGTGCATCTGGCTTACATGGGTCCTGGGGAGTAGAACCTGGGTCCTTTGGCTTTGCAGGCAAATGCCTTAACTGCTAAGCCATACCTCCAGTTCTTCTTTTTTTATGAAGATATTTATTATTTATTTATTTATTTATTTGAGACAGAGAGAGGGTGAGAGAGATAGAGAATGAGTGAGAATGGGTGTGCCAGGGCCTCTAGCCACTGCAAACGAACTCCAGACACATGCGCCACCATGTGCATCTAGCTTATGTAGGACCTGGAGAATCGAACCTGGGTCCTTGGGCTTTGCAGGCATGTGCCTTAACCGCTAAGCCATCTCTCCAGCCCACTTTGGGGACTTCTGTTTTTTTTTTGGTTTTTCGAGATAGGGTCTCACCTTAGCCCAGGCTGACCTGGAATTCACTCTGTATTCTCAGGGTGACCTTGAACTTATGGCAATCATCCTACCTCTGCCTCCCAAGTGCTGGGATTAAAAGCATGCACCACCATGCCCAGCTCGACTTTGGGGACTTCTTGAAGGAAGAGCTTAGCCTGATCTGTCTTTACTAATGTTTATTGACTAAACTTGCAGCGGGCTTGGGGAGAGGTGTGGAAGGAGCTGGCACCAGCGCTGTTCAGCCTCCACTCACCAGGTGATGTATTTCATGACAGAGCTTATTATGTTGCCCAGCAGGGGGATGCCCTGGGATGGTTCCTCTTGTAAG
Organism: Orientallactaga sibirica; assembly: GCA_036365145.1. NCBI lineage: Eukaryota > Metazoa > Chordata > Mammalia > Rodentia > Dipodidae > Orientallactaga > Orientallactaga sibirica. The sequence goes on from JAEOAD010000011.1 coordinate 12,899,007, forward strand.
GCACTCAGCAGAGGCAGCTCCTGGAGGATGGTGATGGCATTGTGTTTCATCAGCTTCTCGGTGAGCTCTGGAGGGAGAACCAGGAATTTAGAGTCCAGGATGTGGGGCAGGGAAAGTGGGAAAGTGGCGTGGGGTCCCAGGCTGGCTGGGGAGGGCCGTCACTCAGCACTTCTTGGACTTGACATCAGGTGTGAGTCCCTCCATCTCTACCCTAAGTCGATTGTGTAGATGTATTCCCTTGAGGATGGTGGCCCAGGTAGGCCTTTTTTTTTTTTTTTTCATAAAGATTGCGGCTGGGAGTAACAGGAACCACTCACAGCTAGAGCGTGGCCAAGCCTTGTTGTGAAGGCTTCACTTGCATCCTCTCACACAAGCCAGTGTCAAACACTTCCTGAGCGAGCGGCTGGGAACCCACGAGGTCCCGCTAGGGGCATTTTTTTTTTTTTTTTGTGGCCAAAGCACACTTGCTAACAATCTACTGTCACCCTCATCTCATGGCCTGAGCACAGGAAGAAGAAACTGGGAACACAAGCACAGGGCTGGACCTCGCTGGGCTTTATGCCACTGGCCATAGCCTATTTGGTGTGTGTCCACCACCATCATTCATTCAACATTCTCTCGACTGTTTGCCCGCTCTGTGACAACGGAGCTTGGCCCTGTCACGGTTCTTCTTTGCCAGTTGGTACAATGCTAATGCCAATCAGAAGGGGCTTTCGTGGGACATGTAGGAGCAAGACCTGAATCCACCGCTTATTAGCACCCCATGACATCATTTCCTGGAGGGTGATGTCACTTCCCCGATGGTGCTGAGCCCTGGGTTAGCAGTGCTCTCGGGAGAGGCATGTTCTGGCCAGCTTCCAGTTGGGTCTTGGAGACTGTTCCCCGGCAACTTAAAGCAACCCCTCTCCCCAAGGGTGGCTTCCCTGAGAATGTCACCAGCACTCTGCCTTCTAGCCTGGGTTTGCTAATGGTGAAGCACAGTGAGCGTGCCTCCCTCCACCCAGCTGGCTTCAATCACACTCCCTCCCAGGATGCCTGGAGAGGAGTCTCTGCCTGTGAGTGTGTTCTGTCCCCAGTCACTTCCCTCATCACAGGGTGCCCTTTAGAGAGCATTCTCTCGCACGCTATCACAGTGTGCTCTTTAGAGCTCTCTCTGTCTCTCTCGCTGCCATTTCGCCTCTGCTCCAGTCTCTGCACAGGAATCCTTTACATTAAACACACCTGTTGGGTTGTGTTGTCTGTCTCTTGACCGGCCCTGATGCACTTACCTGGTGGTCCCAGGTCCGCAGTGAGCTCTGGCCTGGTTGGGCCCTTCCGTTCTCCTGGGAATTATGACATCTCCTCCTAAACCACCACTTGTAACCCCTCCTTGGTTGTGAACCTCACACAATGGCTGCTCACCTCAAACTCCCTCTGGCTCAGATGCCAGGTGCTTTGGGGATCACACCATGGGCCCATGGTTCTCTGCCTTTCCTCAGTGTCTTCTGACGCCTCTCTGCTCCCTCTCCCTCCTTGGGGACCCTCCATTGTCTCTGGCCAATTTTATGGGATTCAAAGGTGGGGTCCTCTGAATATGTCAGGTGGCCACCAGAATGGCTGATTGTCCCTTCTCAGGCAACATTTTGGAGCAGCGTTTCTCAACTAGGGTGATTTTGCCTCCTGGGAGACATATGCAATGTCTGGAGATATATATGGTTGTCACAGCTGGCGTAAGGAAGCGACTAAGCCTCCTCTAAAACTCAGGACAGTCCCCCCAGCAGGGAAGAATGAGAAGAAGCTTGGCCGGAGCCCCTGTGGCTCTCATAGCTCCTGCACTATTGGGGGTTCCCACCAGCTGGGGAGGAAGGCCTTCTCCTGTGTGCTTCCAGAGAGGAAGCTGGGGGTGGAGGACTTGTCCAGGGTCACGGAGCTGAAGTCACAAAGCTGTGTAGGCTACCAGACCCACTGCCAGGGCCTTTGCTCTGGGGATCAGGGGCATGCTGGCCCTAATTCTGCTGATTTCAGGCAAGAACAGTCACTCTCATGTGTCAGTCAAACCAAAGACTCCCATCTGGGACTTACACAGCTCTAGGGCTGGGGAACTCCCTCTGCCTTTGGATGGTTGGTTCTATTTTTCTTTCTATTTTTTCAAGGTAAGGTCTCACTCTAGCCCAGCTGATCTGGAATTCACTATGGAGTCTTGGGATGGCCTTGAACTCATGGCGATCCTCCTACCTCTGCCTCCCGAGTGCTGGGATTAAAGGCGTGCACCACCACGCCTGCCTTGGATGTTGTTTTATCTGCTCCTTTGCCTGTGATAGCGAGGTGGGGGTGGGGGGTGTCAAACTTACTGTCTTTGATGACTTCTGGGCCCAGTTTGAGTACTGCAGGGGGCCTGAGGATGGCTTCAGTCAAGGTGGCTCCCAGCAAACCACAGAGAAGGGTGACAGTCCACACGCCAGCCATCTTCCTAGTGTTGGCAGGTGGCAGAGCCTGGAGTGAGCACAGGGGGCCCCGCTGGCTGAGCAAAGTGGCACCCAGGGGATGTGTTTAGTGCAGTGGTTAAGGGCCGGGTCTCGTTGAGCGGCCTTGGACAATCAGCATAACCTCTGTGTCTCTGGATTGTCCTTTGACAAGTGGACATAACAACCCCCTGCTTCACAGAGTCCATAACATTAAAGGGAAAGCTTTTTTAATCCCAGCACTCGGGAGACAGAGGTAGGAGGATTGCTGTGAGTTTGAGGCCACCTTGAGACTACATAGCGAATTCCAGGTCATCAAGAGCTAGAGTGAAACCCTACCTTGAAAAACCAGAAAAACAAAAAACAAAAAAAGGGTTGAAGAGATGGCTTAGCAGTTAAGGCACATGCCTGTGAAGCCTAAGGATCCCAGTTCTGATTCTCCAGGTCCCACGTAAGCCAGATGCACAAGGGGGCGCACGCATCTGGAGTTTTTTCCAGTGGCTAGAGGCCCTGGCATGCCCATTCTCCCTCTCCCTCTCTCTCTTTCCCTCTCTCTGTCTCTAACAAATAAATAAAAATAAAAATAAAATCTTAAAAAATTTTAAGAAAAGGGAAAGCTTTGAGTTTGAGTGTGGTGTCTTTCACATGGTAAGCATTTGGGAAATATTAGCAGTTTTCTTATGGTAAACCCACCAGCAATGCTTGGAACATCTCTGCTTCTGGTCCCCCCTCCCAGCCATGTGGGTGCCCCCTAGAGAGAGGTCCTGAGATGCCTGGGTGTGTGGTTGCTCTCCACAGGGTGGAGTGTCAGCACCTGTCACCCATCCAGAGCACCCTAGTCACACCCTGCTTAGCCTTCCTGTCCCCATGCAGCTTCTTCCCCCAGGGCACTGTCCTGCTTGGGGGGAGGTGGACACGGGTCTAGGGACCTGAGCCCTTCCATATAACATGGATTTCTTGTCACCAAAGATAAATGCGTCACTGGGTGACACATGTCTGCTGTGGGCTGCAGCAGGGGCTCTTTTGAGACACGGATGACCAAGATTAGACCTCAGTGTCTTTGACCAGGCAGTGAGTTCTGGAAGGGGACCCCGTTGCCTGCTCCCCCACATTGTCCCTGATATGATACACAGTATCTGGCACAGAGTCAAGGTTTCTTTCATTAGTGGCGGCTGTGGAGTGGAGAGAATGAACGGTTCCTGGGAACTGTGGAAGAACTGGAGTCGGAGCCTTCTTGGGACCCCTGTGAAGTCACAGGACCCCCTCCCTACCCCACAGCAGCCTCAGGTCGGGAGAGGACATGTCTAGATCCACTCAAGTAGGAGGCCTTCCTCTGTCACTAGCTCTGTGATCGCACACCAGTGACTTACCCTCTCTGAGCCTTGGTTTGCGCCTCTGGCTCCTGGGTGATAAGGAGAGTGCTATGCCACAGGCGAGCTGTTGGGATGGACGTGCTGGTGGGCTGGCACTCTGTAAGTACCCGTAAACAGCTACCACCATGATGAGGGGTGATAGCGCTAACATCGGCATCAGATGGAACCGTCTCGTGGACAAGAGCACAGGACAGAGGGACAACCTGCATGATGCTCATTTGCCAAGGCAGCCCCCACTCCCACACTGTATCTTTATCTTCCAAAGGCCCTGGCCCTGTCTGCACCCATTGCTCAGCCTCTGATCAGAGCAGCTCTGAACCCAGAGCCTGTAGCACTGCCTCTCTTGGAAGCTTCTTTTTCCTCATACCCTGGCCCATGTGGTTCCAAGCCTTTCTCCCCCATCTGTTGATGCCTGTGAGGCCTCCTCTCCAGTGTCCAGTGTCTTCTACTCATCCTTTTTACTTTTTATTTATGTTTATTTTTTGGTTTTTCAACATAGGGTCTCACTCTGGCCCAGGTTGACCTGGAATTCACTATGCAGGTGACTTCAAATTTATGGCGATCCTCCTACCTCTGCCTCCTGAGTGCTGGGATTAAAGGCGTGTGCCACCACGCCTGGCTGGTCCCCCCTTTTTCCCCCTCAAGGTAGGGTCTCACTCTAGCTCAGGCTGACCTGGAATTCACTATGTAGTCTCAGGGTGGCCTCGAACTCTTGGCAATCGTCCTAACTCTGCCTCCCGAGTGCTGGGATTAAAGATGTGCACCACCATGCCCAGTTTACTCCTTTATTTTTTTTGTTGTTGTTTTTGTCTGATTTTCTACTCTCTTAAATCATTTATTTGCTAGGAGAGAGAGAGAGAGAGAGAGAGGGAGGGAGAAAATGAATAGGTGAGCCACGGCCTCCAGCTGTTGCAAATGAACTCCAAATGCAGGCACCATTTTGTGCAAGCTCCTTAACCATCAACCATCTTTCCAGGCCCCTCTTTTTTTTTTTTTTTTTTTGGTTTTTTGAGGTAGGGTCTCACTCTGGCCCAGGCTGACCTGGAATTCACTATGTAGTCTCAGGGTGGCCTTGAACTCAAGGCAATCCTCCTACCTCTGCCTCCCGAGTGCTGGGATTAAAGGCGTGCGCCACCACGCCTGGCTCCAGCCCCTCTTTGATTTATCTTTGCTTCCCACATGTCACGTATTCCAGGAAGCCGTCTCTGACTGCCCACCCTTGCACAGTGACCCCAATCACAGCCCCCCCCCAATCAACCCATCAAGGTTCCATGAAGGCTACTGAGGCTGATGTCTCTCTATTGTCCCTAGCGTCAGTTCAGCACATACGGTCACTGAGCACACTGTGTACATAGTGGGTCGATGCCCCTGGAATGATGTCTGGAAAAGATGGTACTTTCTCTGGGCATGAGGCCTCTGTCTTTGGTCCATTATCAAGCCCCAAGCCCACGTTGTACATGGGCTGCCCCAACAGATAGCCCCTATTTGGGGCCTTTCTTGGCTACCAAGGCGTCCAGCCCGTTCTTCCCTACATCTTACCTGGATGTGCTGGAGTCCTGGGCTCATTCGCTTCCCTCCTGGATGGTGGGGCTGGAGAACCAGCCTTATATCCTCCTAACCCTGGCCTGGGAAGCCACCCTGTGCAAGTGAGCTGAGGCCTCAGGCTGGGCCAAGGTCTCCAAGGTAAATATTTGCAGCTCTTGTTGAACCAGAGCCCTTCCTGGAGGCAGCCTCTGGACTCTGACTTCCTGAGATTTGGAGAAAGGAGACTCCAAGCCGGCCTGAGGAGTGAGGAGTGGGGTGCTGGGGCGGATGGCAGGGAGCTGGCGCAGGCACATTGTGAGCCTCTCAACGGGCCCCTGCACCCTGGGCAGTCACGCCCATGGGACACAGATGAACTCAGCAGGTGTCAAGATGGATGAACGTCTCGGATATGGCAGACGCCACTTCAGGCTTTGCATTTGTTAGGGTTGGTGGACCTAGTCCCCACGCATGGTCAGCCAGGCACCCTGACTTCACCAAGGAAGACTCAGCCTCCAGAGTCAAGGGACAGAGTCGGGATTTGAAACAGAACCCTGGCTTCAAAACCCAGCTGGGATGTCTTCATACCTTGGTGGATACAGCAGGGGTATGACATGGGACAGATAGGTTTCAAGTCCTGACTCTACTACTACAATAATGAATAACTTGGAGCATACCATAACCATTCTGAGCCTTGTTCTATCCATCTACCAGGTGGGCCTAGTGCGAGCTCCTGTCCTGGACGGTGTACAACCTGGAACTAGAGCCCCCACACAGGAAGGCTCAGTAGCGGTGCTATTGTCATTATTTCTGCTCCCCTAGGGTGAGCTTTGTGGAGAAACTATGCTCATGGTTTAGTGCTGATCACTAACTTGAGGAAGTCACAGGCTTTGCCCACCCCATCCTATTCCTCCGCACATGAAGGAATTTTTCTCTTAATAGATTCAGGCTGGGCGTGGTGGCGCACGCCTTTAATCCCAGCACTGGGGAGGCAGAGGTAGGTGGATCGAGGCAATCCTGACACAACATAGTGAATTCCAGGGCAGCCTGGGCTAGAGTGAGACCCTACCTCGAAAAACCAAAACAAACAACCCCTTCCCAAAACAAAACAACAACAAAAAGACAATAGATTGAAATCCCACTGTGCCACCCCTTCACTGTGCTTCCCCAGGCCCTCAGCGTCACTTCTCTGGGTCACTCATGACCACCTCAGTACAATGGGGTTCTCCTGCCAGGCCACTGAGAACATCAACGTAGCTGCAGGCCCCCATGCCTTGGGCATGGGTTTTCATTTGGTTGTTCCAGGGCAGGACCCCCGCCCCCCCACCTCTGTGGATATTTGTGGAGTGAAAGAATAATGAGCAGTGCCAGGTGTGGTAGGAGGCGTGAGTTCAAGGCCACCCTGAATCCCAGGTCACTGGGCTAGAGGGATCTTGAAAAGCAAAGGCAAAACAAAACAAAACAAAACAAACAAAAAAGTGTGGGCATGGTGGGAGGATCACACTAGGGAGGCGTGAAGTTCAAGGCCACCCTGAGACTACCTAGTGAATTCTAGGTCAGCATGGGCCAGAGTGAGATCCTACCTCGAAAAACAACAACAACAACAAATAAATAAATAAATAAAATAAAATGAAGAGAGAGAGAAAGAGAGAGAGGGACTGGAGATCTTCTCAGGGTCACAGGGGTGATGGAGTCCACATACTCCTAACCACACTGTCTTTTTCTTGGTGACCTCCAGCAGGTAGAGATACAGGCATGGTCTATGGACACCCTCTGGGGACATGTCTGGGCTGCTGACTGTTCAATCCTGTTCCCATCTGCAGGGCAATGAGAGGGGACAGCAAACATGCTGAGGTCACACAGGTCCTGGCTGGTCTCCTCTTCCCAGTGGTGCCAAGAGGAGCAGAGGGAAGTGTGCTTTTCATCCTGCCGTGTCTGGAACAAGCAAAGCAAAAGGTCCCAACAACTATGGTAAGCTGCTCTGGAGCCAGGAGGGCTCCCAGGAAGGACCCTGCCAGCGCCTTAGGCACACCTCTGCCCATGTCACTGCCCAGCTCCCCAGCTGGCTGCCTGGGGACAATGTCCCTCTGTGGGGCACAGGAACTGATGCCAGGGCCCAGACCCACAATAGCTCTGGCTTCCTGCTTGTTCATCTCGCCCATTTGCTACCCCACCAGCATCACTGTGTACATCTAACCCTCTGCCTGCCCCGGGCCTGCCTGGTCTCGTTTCTCTGGCAAATTTCTGTATTCCTTGTGCCTGTCCCCTTCCTGGAACCTTGTACCCCACCAAGAAGCTCCCTCATGGGTGGTGGGAAGGACATGGCTTCCATATTGCTCTTGGCTGCAAGCTGAGCAGTAGCCTTTCAGCATGGCTGCTCCCCTCTGAGGATGCGACGCTTGGACCATCCCCCTCATAGAACTACTCCTTCAGCCATCCTCAAGGCCCAGTAAGATGACCGTGTCTGCCCAGCCTGCCCTCTGTGTCCTTACCCTTCTCTGAGCCCCCTCCAAATCCCCCAATTACCTCAGGGGTTGTACCTCACTGTATGAGGGGTGTCATTTGTCCTCCATCCCTCCATTGTTACTTTCTTTGTTCTGATACCAGGCCCTTCTTGGTCTCTCTGTCTTTATGCTTTTATCAAAATTGAATTCCACCCAATAGCCGGAGTTTAACTCTTGGAACTATCACCCAGGCTGTGTCCCTTTCTGGCTTATTAACCCTCACCCCCCTACCCCCCAAAGACCACATCGCTCTTGCATGAGAACCGAGCTCCAGGTTCTGAAGGACACGGCATGGTTGGCTGTTGGCCACCTCTCAGCCCTCATCTCTCATCACCCCACTCTCCTTTCATTCCCACCTCAGGGCCTTTGCACACACTGAACCTTCTCCCAGGCTGGCTCCTTCTCATTTGCCAAGTCTCCATGTCAGCAGCCCTCCCCACTCCTTGGAGAGACCTTTCTTGGCTGGAGCCATGCTCTTCTGGTGGCACATCGATGGGAATCCACACTAGGGTTTGTTGGAACCAGCTCTGAAACGTAGGTGTGCTAGACCCTGCCTCTCCACACGTGTTCTACACAAAGGCGGCCAGGCCACAAGACAGGTAGGGGGCCAAGATCACAGGTACGGCTCTTGGTTCCTCATGCAGGGGTCCTGATACAGCTGGAAGTTGTAGGGGGATTTTGAGGAAAGGAAGATGTATGAAGGAGCTTTTTCTCCTTGTCTTTTTCAAGAGGGCCTTGTTATTGTATTAATTAATTTTTTTGCATGACAGTCTTTACTTTTAAATTTTTACCAGTACACCAAGTAACATGTAACAAGTTCTTGAGATCTATTATCTAGCAATTTTGAATAAGATAGATGAGCAGCAGCCCAAACAAGTGTATTACTATTTACCGCTTTAACCTTTAGCTAGAATAGATTACTTTAAGGCTGGCTGCTGCTTCATATAAGTTACAATTGACTATTTACTACTTTTTCATAGATAAAGCCCCTGACCTTTAAGAAAGTGTGAGGGAAAATTTAATCCCTTTCTTTCTTCAAAGAATTGATTTTTTTTCCTACTAAACCAAGAAAGAAAAAGTCAACATTGATACATGTTGCCTAAGCAAAAACACACAGGGAAACAGACACCATATACTCATTAAATTTCTAAGACACACAAGGTGACAAGATGAATTCTTTGAATAAGTACTAAGTCTGTACACAGAGCTAGGATTTACTACTCTACAAAAAGTGAAGGGATGTACTAAAGCAAAGAAAAATAATTTAATGCCTTTCAGAAGAACCCCAGCTTTGCAAGGCTGCCTACTCCATGAGGGCGTCTTCAATGCTAGCCAGTGGAAAAGGCATTGCCCTCTTCTCCTATCCATTTATGCGGTAGTTTTCATGAATTTCTGGCTGGATGTCACACACGAAGGCCAAGAGGTTATCCAGGACTTCATCCCTGTTCTGCTGGAAGTAGTCCTGAAGGATGGTCATCTTCTTCTGGGTCTCCTTCTCCACCTCAGTGCTGCAGCTGCCATGGGACCCCAGTGCCGCGGCTTCCTTGGCCTTGAACTCTTTCTCCCTCTGCAGTTGGTACTGTTCAATCTCAGCCTGGGCTTCTTTTTTGGTCTGCTTCAGCCTTCGATTCTTTCACTTGCGGGCCTCAGACACCTTCTCCGCCGCCCACTTCTTGGCCTGCAGCAGCTGCTGGATGCCCTGCGACTGACTCGCCATGGCTGCGGGGGGACTCCCAGGCCCCAGCTAAACACCTGAACCCCTGTATTAATTTTTGAGGTGGGGGGTCTCACTTCAGCCCAGGTTAACTTGGAATTCACTATGCAGTCTCAGGCTAGCCTCGAAATCACATACCTAACTTTGCCCTCTGAGTGTGTCACCATGCCCTGCAGGGTGTGGCTGTAGCCCATGCTGCCCTCCAGTCTCTCCATCTTCCTAGCTCTGCCTTCTTCAGTGCTGGGATTGTAGGCATGGGCTCTCCTACCCAGCCCTGTGACAGCATTTCTCAGAGGACAGCTCTAGTCCCTCCTCCCAGTCTCCCAGGGAGGGTCAGGGTCCTGTGGATTTCTCAGTACAGGCCTAGCAGGGGGATTTCCAGGCACCAGTTGGTGGGGGAGGGCGTGAGACTTATAATCTGGAATCAGGGTAAAAAATGAACTGTGAGAAGCCAGTGGATGATTTGAGCTTGTGGTGTGCAGAGGATGGGGTCAAAGCAGGTGACAGCAGGACAGGGCTCTGCTCTGGGTTTGTCTGCTTCTGATGTAAGTCCTTCCTGAGAGATGGTGGTTTAGGGAAGCAAAGAAGTGATGCTAGAAAAGGCAGGAGCCAGGGAGAGTCTGGCACAATCTGCTCAGAGGACAGAGCAGTTAGCCGGGAGCTCTGCCTTGCACAGAAGGCAGCTTGGGAAGTTCAGCAGGAAAATTGGAGAAAACCCTCACCAAGTACCAACAAAGCTCAGCACCCTAGCTTTCTTTTCTTTTCTCTTTAAATTTTTAAATTCCTGTCAGAATGGCTACCATCAAGAAAACAAATGACAATAAGTGTTGTCATGGATGCGGCAAAAGAGGAACCTTCTACACTGTTGGTGGGAATGTGATCTGGTCCAGCCATTGTGGAAGTCAGTGTGGGGGTTCTTGAGACAGCTAAAAATAGATTTACCATATGATCCAGCTATAGCACTCCTAGGCATAGATCCAAAGGACTCTTCTCACTACCTTAGAGATATTTGCATGACCATGTTTGTTGCTGCTCTATTCACAATAGCTAGGAAATGGAACCAGCCTAGATGTCCCTCCACAGATAAATGGATAATAAAGAACACAATGGAGTTCTATTCAGCCATAAAGAAAAATGAAATTATGAAATTTGCAGGGAAATGGATGGATCTGGAAAGGATTATACTAAGTGAGGTAGCCCAGACCCAGAAAGCCAAATGGTGCATGTTCTCTCTCATATGTGGATCCTAGCTACAAATGTATAGACTTGTGTGTAAGCTGGAACCAAAAATTGATAGCAGAGGCCAGTAAGCTGGAAAAAGGCTATAAGGGAGGGAGAAGAGGGAAAGGAAGGAGTTAAGGGGATGGTATTGTATATATGTAAGTAGAAGAACAGATTACAGGGAAGGTAAAGGCCTAAGTGAGGCCAGGGGAAGAGACTGTAAAAGAAGGGCCCCAGGAGGAGTTTGCAGCTTCAGCCCCTAGCAGGCAGACTTCTGCTTCATGGGGCATGTCGCTGGGGGGCAGATCTGAGTTTCCAGCCTAAAGCCATACAGAGAGGTTTTGAGCTCTGGTGTGCTTGTTTGTTTGGTGGCATCTCTCTGCTTGGATTTGTGGATGGCAGCCATTTTTTTTCTTTCACCATTTGATGGAACTTCTGGATCTATAAATTTGCAATAAATCCCTTCCTCCCATCAACTGTGTCTGGTCTGGATGTTCATCCCAGCGACGTGGAGCTGATCACAGCTATCAGTGACTGCTGTGAGCAGTACAGAAGCTGCATCCTTGCTGCCTCCCTCCTGCCCGGGTCCCTGATGAAGATTATGATGGCCTGGTACAATCCCAAAGAGATCATGGAGTAGAGAGAAAATCCTCTGGATGTCATGTCACTGCCTGCAGGTTGCTTTTGTATAAATTGGTACCTATCTGTGGCCTCCGTCTCCTAATAGTAAAGAATAGTGTTGGGTTCCGTGAGACCATCTGTCAGGTTGGATGGGATAACTTGTCTAAGGCAGAGGGGGCTCGGAAATGTGCAGCAAGGTGGGGCTGTTGAGAAACAGGCAGGCTCAGCCCCCACCTTGCCTCAGGGCATGTGCTGCTTCTGCTGAGGTAATTGCTCTGTGGTTTGGGACAAGAGCTGCTCCCTGTATAATTACCTGTAACAGTTCCAAAGCAAGGCCAGGGTTAATGGCCAGCAACAGGGGATTTGGTTCAACAAATCCTGGCCATTGGACAACCATCACCAAAACGCAAAGACACCAGTTGAAGAAACAATTCCCTCTGTATTTTTATGTGTATAATATACAATGTAGTGGAAATATATCCAATAATATGTAATCTAGAAGATAGTCTAGAGAAAATGAATCTCAAAAATAGTATTTGGTTACTTTGTTTTTTTTTGTTTGTTTTTTTCGGACATAGGGTCTCTGTCTAGCCCAGGCTGACCTGGAACTCACTGTAGCCCCAGGTTGGTCTCAAACTCACAGTGATCCTCCTATCTCTGCCTGTGCTGGGATTAAAGGAGTGTGCCACCACTTTGTTTTTGATGATGTGATCCTAGGAAACTTTTACCATACCCTTGGTATTTTTAAGAATTAAAAAAAAAAGTCTTTACATCAGCAAATGACTGCACTAAATAGCTTGGAAATGAGTAAAATTAGGTGGGCAAGAGGTCAAGGGAGTGGAAGAAGGCCATTCCTTTCAGAGCTTGAGCCTTCACCCTGCCTGACCAAGCCTGATCGCTTGCCTGGGTTTCAGGGAAAGTTTGCTACAACCCTGCTGATAACAGCAACAAAAGCGCACTCAGGACAGCCCAGGAAATCCGTTCTGGAACCTCATGGGCTTAATCCCTCTTTTGTGGAGCAGGAATAAACTAAATTCAATGCAAACAAACTATAGCTAAACCAGGCTAGGTCCCAGCTTCACCTGGAGACCAGGAAGGACTAGGGCCCTGCCCTGGTGGGGTTCACAGTCAGGCACTGACAGTTGCTAAACGTCATGGAAAGTCAAAGCAGAGGCCTAGAGCTCCGTCCCCACAGGCAGCGTGTGGTCAGGGAAGATCAGCGAGGCAAAGGCTAGGTGCCCTAAGGGTAGGACCCAGGATGGAGTGACACGTGTGTCTACTTCGGTGAGCCCAGGCCAGGTGTGTGACCCAATAGTGTGGGTGTTGACACAGGGATTTCTCTCTGAAAATATGGGACCCAGGCAAGTGTCAAACAGGAGCAATCAGATGGGTGGGGGGGGGTCAGCACTGAGATGGAGGAAGGATGACCCCTGCCCAAGGTGTGGCTGTCCCCAGCAGCTTGAAAAAGTAGGTGGAGGGGAAGTTAGTTTGGAAGAGGCTTTAGGAAAGAGGTGATGTTTGACCTGGCTGTGGGGAAGGCAAAGACTAAGGGGTGATTAGAGCACAAGGAGAGGAGGGAGGACGCTCCAGGTGGAGGCCTTGCAGGGAGAACCCATGGGGCTGGGAGCTTGTCTGAGCATGTGACAAAACAGGATAGACAGTAGAGCAGATGGGTTTGGGAGCTCAATATAGCCAAGAATGATGCAAGATGCAGCCAGACCTCCCTTGGGTGGGGGGATTGTCTGTTTGGGTTCCAACCCCCCAAAAAAAGCTTCGAGGATTCTGCTACTCTATCTCTGAACCCATTTCTCCTGGAGGTCTCTCACCCTGCCTCTCATTTCTCCATGCTTGACTTCTTTTCTTTGTCTCCTCTCTGCCTCCCCCCATCTGTTCTGGTCCAGTCTTTCTCTCTTATCCTCTCTCTCTGTCTCTCTGTTTTTTTTTTTTTTTTTTTTTGGTAGGGTTTCACTCTAATTCAGGCTGACTTGGGATTCACTATATAGTCTCAGGGTGGCCTTGATTCTCCTACTTCTGCCTTCCAAGTGCTGGGATTAAAGGCGTGTGCCACCATACCCGGCTCTCTGTCTCTCTCTCTTTTTAAAATATATTTAATTAATTAATTTATTTATTTGAGAGAGAGAAAGAATGAGAGAGGGAGAATGGGCATGGTAGGGCCTCTAGCCACTGCAAACGAACTCCAGATGCATGTGCCCCCTTGTGCATCTGGCTTACGTGGGTCCTGGAGAGTTGAACGGGGATCCTTTAGCTTTGCCGGCAAATGCCTTAACCACTAAACCATCTCTCCAGCCCCTCTTTGTCTCCTTAAAAAAAAATTTTTTTTAAAATTTACTTGAGAAAGAGAGAGAGAGGGAAAGAGAGAGGATGGGCATGTCAGGGCTCCAGTCACTGCAAACAAACTCCAGATGCATGTGCCATCTTGTGCATCTAACTTACGTGGGTCCTGGGGAATTGAACCTGGGTCCTTAGGCTTCGCAGGCAAACACCTTAACTGCTAATCCATCTCTCCAGCCCTCTCTGTCTCTTCTTATGTCTCTTTCCTCTCTTCTGCCTCCTCCTTCCTCATGTCTGTCTCTGGCTGCCATCTCAGAGTTCTGGGGCAGAGATGTGGGGTCCTGTGGAGAACACACATATTGGCACTGAGCTTTGTCTGACCTTGACTGAGTAGGTTTTCTGGGGACACGTGATAGGTTTGCAGAGTGCTGGCTTAGAGCTGGGCCTGGGCCCAAAAACAAGGCTCTTCATACATGTTTTTCTGATATAACTGCTGTACTTGTAGATGTTACTGCCGCCTGGCCATGGCTGGATAAAAGGCAAACTCAGTGGTTTGAAAAGTTCAGGTTGTGAGAACACTCCCTCAGGCTTGGCTGCCTGTCCTTAGAAACAGGGTATGGCTATGCATTGGAAATAGACAGGTGTTCTTGGGAGATGGGGGGTGTTTCTAGGGAGCTGATTTCTTCAAATTGAGAGCCTCTTTTTTTTTTTTTTTTTTCTGTGCTGAGGACCAAACCCAGGACCTTGCACTTTCTAGGCAAGTGTTCATCCACTGAACTAAATCCCTAAATGAGGGCCTCAGTTTTGAGCTGCTCTGAGGTTAGCTTTATCTCTCTATAGTTGCCCACCATGGACACAAACTCTCAGGGCCACTCCTCACTACCCTTCTCTCCAGGTTCAGGAAAGCAGGGAAGGTCCCGTTAGCAGCCCAGGGCAGGGTCAGGGAGGCACCTACACCTGAGGCCTGAGAGTTCACTGTGTGGTCTTAGTACAGTCTACCCCTGTTGTAGTCACCTTCTAGTGGTTGGGACAAAGCACCAGACCGAAAGTAGCTGATGGGAGAAAAGGATTTATTTGGCTTACAGTCTAGAGGGGACGCTCCATGATGGCAGGGGAAAGCATGGCATGAGCAGAGGCTGGACATCACCTCTGCACGTGGAAAACAGCAGCAGGAGAGTGAGCCAATTCCTGGTAAGAAGGAGCCAGCTATGGTATCCCTAAACCTGCCCCCAACAACACATCTCTTCCAGTAAGGCTTCATCTCCCAAATTTCCATCAACTGGGGACCAAGCATTCAAAACACATGAGTTTATGGGGGGGACATCTGATACAAACCACCACAACCCCCAAACTTTCTCCCTCTGACTTTTCTTGTTTCTTTGGAAATCTAGGCTCTGGCGGGACAAAGTTGCCACCAGCAGGCAGGTTGGCGATGTGTGTCACCCCCCTTCTGTATGTGGATGGCTTGGACACTGCAGAGGGCAGACAGAACAGCCTCTGTCCTGTTGGGCATATGGTCTCTGGGGGAGATGGAATGAGCTGGAAACTGGTCCCGAACAGAGCAGAGAAGTTCTATGGGATCTCAGTCCCCTGGGAACTGGCTGCCCCCTATGTACAACACACATACACACACACACACACACACACACACACACACACACTCACTCACTTACTCACCATGATTCTTTCCCTATTCAAGTTTCATACATTTGGGAGTAAATTATGCACCAAAGGAAGAGGGCTTCATAGAGCACAGGATGGACTGTCTCTATCATTTTTCTTTTCTTTTCTTTTTTTCTTTTCTTTTCTTTTCTTTTCTTTTCTTTTCTTTTCTTTTCTTTCCTTTCCTTTCCTTTCCTTTCCTTTCTTCTTTCTTTCTTTCTTTCTTTCTTTCTTTCTTTCTTTCTTTCTTTCTTTCTTTCTTTCTTTCTTTTTGGTTTTCTGAGGTAGGGTCTCACTCGAGCTCAGGCTGACATGGAATCCACTCTGTATTCTCAGGGTGGCCTCAAACACCTGGTGATCCTCCTACCTCTGCCTCCAGAGTGCTGGGATTAAAGTCGTGCACCATCATGCCTGGCTTGTTCTTTATCATTTCTGAGTGCTCATCACACACAGGCTGAACCCCAAACTGCAAGTTTGCTGTTATGATCCCCCACTGCACAGACGAAGACATGGAAGTGCCCAGTGACTTGCTCAAACTACCAAGACAAGAAATCAGGACCTGAACTTGACTCTGTCTGACTCTGATGCTTGAGCACTTGTCCTTCCAACGCTGTGGAACCCCTGTGTGAATGGCTCCTCACTTGCCTGCCTCCTCCACCCTACATTTACCTCTTTTACCAACTCCCAGGGTTCTTACTGCCAACATGAATTCAGGCCATGAAGTCACGTTAGAAAACTTGAAAAAGCCAGGCTTGGTGGTGCATGACTTTAATCGCAACACTTGGGAGGCAGAGGTAGGAGGATCACCATGAGTTCAAGGCCACCCCGAGACTCCATAGTGAATTCCAGGTCAGCCTGGGCTAGAGTGAGACCTTACCTCGAAAAACAAAAAACAAAAACAAACAAACAGGAAACTTGAAAAAAAAAAGTTCTATTCCTAGTAGGAAACTATAGCCCCAGTACCTCAAGTAAAAATGTCACTTTCCATAAACAGAAAGTGACAGTAGGGTGGTAGTGACAGCAATCATGGTGACAATCAAGCTTAGCGAGGCTCAGAGTGCTAGCTGCTTTAACCTACAGAACTTCACACCAGTCCTGGACGTGGGCTCAGATGAGATTTGGGTGAACCCCTGTTAGAGAGGTAAAATGCCTTCTCTAAGCCTAAATGAACCAGAAACATGCTGCTGAACCCTAATGAGCAAATGCTGTCTGCTTTTCTTTTCTTTCTTTCTCTTTTTCTTTCTTTCTTTCTTTCTTTCTTTCTTTTTTTCTTTCTTTCTTCCTTCCTTTCTTTTTTCTTTCTTCCTTCCTTTCTTTCTTTCTTTCTTTCTTTCTTTCTCTCTCTCTCTCTCTCTCTCTTTCTTTCTTTCTTTCTTTCTTTCTTTCTTTTTTCTTTCTTTTTTTTGAGGTAGGGTCTTGCTCTAGCCTAGGCTGACCTGGAAATCACTATGTAGTCTCAGGGTGGCCTTGAACTCACAGCAATCCTCCTACCTCTGCCTCCCAAGGGCTGGGATTAAAGGCATGCACCACCATGCCTGGCTCTTTCTTTCTTTTTTTACCCCTCCCTCCCTCCTTCCCTCCCTCCCTTCTTTCTTTCCCTCCCTCCCTCCCTCCCTCCCTCCCTCCCTCCCTCCCTCCCTCCCTTCCTTCCTTCCTTCCTTCTTTCCGTCCTGAGATCAAACCCAGGACCTCTTGCCTATTAGGCAAGCACCTACCATTGAGCCACACTCCCAGCCTTTGGTGTCTCTCTTTCAAGGGCAGATGAGCAAGTGATTGGAGGAGACATGTCCAAGCCAAATCAGCACCATGCCTGACCTTGCAAGGACTGAGACGGTAGGAAGACAATAACTTGCCTGCTCCTAGCAGTAGTTGCTTGTAGGCAACACATGTTCTAGAAAACCCTGTCCCCAGTATCCATGCCACATAAAGCAACTCGTTGGGCGCACACTGAGCACGTGATAGCCAAATTGCATTCTCTTACCTTGGGGCAGCTGTGTCCACCAGCGGAGGCTCCAGCCCCCAGGGAAGTGAGTTCTCCAACCTCTTTGCACATGTTCTGGATTCCATGTCCTCCCAGGATGGTGAATGTCTTGCTGTTTGACCTCCTGGGGGGCCAGTAGAAGGCCACAGGGGAACCACAGGACACCTCCCTTGTGGTCAGCTCCATGGGGTTGGGTTCCTGTGCTAACATTTACTCACTAGGTCACCGGATCATGCAGGAGGGAGAAAGAGTCAAGGAGGAGCCCAGCCACTTGGCTCAACTTGAACAAGGATACCGTGAAAAGGTGGGGGGCCTCACAGCAGACACTTCCCTGCTTCCCTCCATGGACCCTCCCTACCCACATGCCTCCCTCCTTGCATGTGGCTCTGCTGTTTTTCCACAGAGTGGGCCTGGCTTCCAGTCACTCCTCACTTCTGTTTCTGTCCTTAGCGTCCCCCACGAACGGTGTCTCTAGCCATCCACCCTCTCCACCTGCTGCCCAGGCCTCCCCTTGGGCCTCTTCCTTTCTTGTTCACTGGCCTCCTTGACTCCCACCTGTCCTGTCAAATTTATTTCTTGTCACTGTAGCCACAGCCATCTTGTCTTCATGATGGGCATTTTCAAACAGAAGTTCTTTTTCCAGATGGCGCTGTACTTGGACATCTGACTGCACTGATGACATGGCTTTTTCCTCTTTGTCCATCCATCTGTGGTACTGAGTGATGTATTCCCAAGTAAGGTGCAGATGGCTGTGGCCTTCCCTCTATGTTTTAGTACCATACCATTGCTTGGAGTTCAATATTTGTTAACAGTTGGGCTTTCATCTCAGAGGAAGCCCACATCCGGGTTCATCAGATATTGTTCACGTCTGTCACACTGCCTGCTGGGCCTCAGGAGATCGAAGTCATGCCCATCACCTGTGTACTGGTGAAGAATCCCACACTACCCTTGCCCTCCCTCCAAGATGAGAACTTCAGGAATACCTCAAAGCACCTGGAGACTGGGAAGGTCTAAAATGTATGATAAAACTGGCCATTCAGAATGAAAGGGGATTTCTGTCTTGGTCTTGATTCTCAAAGCCATCTACAGGCCACTCAGAGATAGAAAGAGGCAGAAAGATATAAAATACAGTGGGAATATTGCCTTTGATGGATTGGCAACACTGCCTGACAGAGCTGGCATTCATTTTTAGATGGAGAACTTTCTAGAACCATTAAAATAGTCCTGGGGATTGCCCAGTCAGTGGGCTCTAATGCTCACGGCTGCCACACTCACGATATCATGGATGACGTTGGCACCAGAATGTCAGCTAGTTAAGAAAACACTTCATGGCTGGAGACTAGCTTAGCGGTTAAGACTCATACCTGTGAAGCCTAAGGACCCCGGTTTGATTCTCCAGGTCCCACGTAAGCCAGATGCACATGGTGGCACATGTGTCTGGAGTTCGTCTGCAGTGGCTAGGGGCCCTGGCGCGCACATTTTCACTCTCTCTCTTCCTCTCTCTGTCTCTAATAAATAAACAATTTTTAAAAAAGAAAACACTTCAATATGCAAAGCAGATTTGAAGTCATCTGCAAAACTTTGACAAGTGCACATGCCCCTGTCACCCACACTCCTACCACGATTCAGAATCTCACCATCACTCCCAAAGAGGCCCCTTCATGCCTTTCCACCACCCAGTGCTCCCTGAGCTCCTACTGCAGGGGTCAGTTCTGTTTTTCCACCATTGATTAACTTAGTCTGTTCCATGATCTTCTACACATGAGCACATTTCAATCACATGGCCTCCTCTGTGTGCCTCTGGCCTCTTCCTCTCAGCATGAAGCATGACTTCGCTGCTAGTCATCCGTGTCATAATTCATCTTTTCTATAGAGGCACACTATCCCATTGTATGCGTGCACCACAATGCGCCCATTCATTTTCCTTTCTGCCAATGGATACCTGGGCTGTTTCCAGCTTGGGGCTGTTCTGAATACATTTTCTATGAACATCTTTCTACAAGGCTTTTGGTGGATCTGCTTTCATTTCAAGGTTATAGAATTTATATATATTATATATGTATATATAATATATATATTTATATATATTCACACATATGACTATTTTATTTATTTATTTATTTGAGAGAGAGAGAAAGAGGCAGAGAGAGAGTAGTTTTTTTTGAATATTAGGCAGGCTTTTAAAATATATTTTATTTATTTATTTGAGAGAGAGAAAGAGAAAAACGGAGGGAGAGAATGGGCATGCCAGGGCCTCCAGCCATTGCAAATGAACTCCAGATGTATGCGCCCCCTTGTGCATCTGGCTTACGTGGGTCCTGGAGAGTCAAGCCGGGATCCGTTGACTTTGCAGGCAAATGCCTTAACCACTAAGCCATCTCTCCAGCCCAAGAGAGTAGTTTTATAAGAAACTGACAACGTTTTCCAGAGCCGTTGTACTGCTTGACATTTTTACTGTACAAGCATTTAGTCACTCCATTCCCTTACCAACATTTGTTCCTATCAAGTCTTGAGTTTTAGCCTTTCTGGTGGGCCAGCTTTACAAAAAACAAAAGCGGGTGTAGGCCTGGACTCCCGGGTTCCCCAGCTCCTGGTTCCCAACACCCAGTTCCCCTGTTGCTGGTGTGGGGCTGCTTGGAACCTGTGCGCGTGGAGCAAAGGCAGTGAGAACCGAGGAGATAAACCACCCCTTGCACGTCAGCCACAAGAGTTCTTTCCATCTAGTTCTCCTGCAGCTCTGGTCACTTTGTTCTTGTAACTGCCTCCCCCTCTGGATTTTGAACATCACCAGGAAGACACCATCAGATTCACCCCATGTCTCCAACACCCAGGGCTCCACACAGTACGAGTCAGGGTGCATTTAAGAGCAACTGGGGCCTAGGGTGGTGTTTCAGTGGATAAAGTGCTTGCCTGTGAAGACACGAAGACCTAAGTTGAATCCCTCACACCCACACCACATGCTGTGTACTGTTCACACTGCAATCCCAGTGCTGGGAGGCAGAGGCGGGGAGGTGGGGCGGGGTCCCTGGGACTTGCTGGCCAGCTAGTCCAGCTGAATCGGCAAGAGCTCCAGGTTCAGTGAAGAGACGGTGTCTTCAAAAATAGGGTAGAAATGGGCTGGAGAGATGGCTTAGTGGTTAAGGTGCTTGCCTGCAAAGCCTAAGGACCCTGGTTGGATTCCTAGGACCCACGTAAGCCAGATGCACAAGGTGGTGCATGCTTCTGGAGTTCATTTGCAATGGCTAGAGGCCCTTGTGCACCCATTCTCTTTCTCTCTCTCTGCCTCTTTCTCTCTCTTGCTCTCAAATAAATAAAGAAACTCAAAATTCACCCAATGTTGTCTGGTCTCTATATACACACACATGCATACAAACACACGTATACACACATGCACACCATACACATATAAGAAAAAAAAAAGAGCATGTGAGCCAGCTTCCAACTTGCTGCACCCTGTGAGCTTCCCTGCGACACCACATTTACTTTCATCAGACCCTAGGACCCTTGTAATGAGATGGGCTAGCTAAGGCTCCATGGCCAGTGAGAAATGTCCTGGAATCTTATTTTCAGGAATCTGCTCAGATGTGCTCTCCTTAAGAGCCTTTAGACAGTTATTTCTCCTCAAACTCTCTGTCTCTAGCCCCACAGCCTCTCTCCACGACTTTTTCTAAGGACCTGCTGAGACAAGTCAGGTTATAGGTCTAGAGACAGAGATGGGTCATGAGGGTGGCCCTGAGGAGAATCAGCATTGTGTTGCTTGGCATTTACTTCAGGGGATGTCATTGCCAGTTCTATAGACAATGCAGAATTAATTCCCTTCAACCAGGGTGGGGAAGCCAGTACTGTATGGGGTGGGGGTGTATCTGCCACTAAGGGTGGGGAAGCTACTCCTTCAGGAAAAATAAACCCATCAGAATCTGAGAGTTCAGCATTCTTGGCCTCGTTAGGGTCTCCCACACATGTACCCCCCCTAAGTTACAAGATCCTGCTCTTTACTAATTAGCGCCTTCACTTTGACTGCAGACACCCTTCGAGGCTGAGACTTGATTGTACATTGTAAGTCAGCCAATGGCATGATGAGGGCTTGTGCTTGGTTTTCAGCAACTTCGGCCCTGTGGCTGCTGGAGAGATGCTTCTCTTTCAGGACACAGAAGGCTTTACATTGTGTATGTTCACGTGGAGCTGGGAAATTGTATCTCTGAGATTGTTCCCTTCCTCTGTTAATTTATCAAGAGATGGGAGAATCAACCAACCAACACCATTATATTATTTAGTGCTGTGGTTTAAACAGAAAATGTCTGAGAGAGAGAGAGAGAGAGAGAGAGAGAGAGAGAGAGAGAGAGGGATATCACCAGTGGAGATAAACAACAGCAGACACTGCAAGCCTTAAATTTGGCCAGCCAGATCAAATGAGTCAACGGGTGCAATAGTGGCATGCCTGTTATGGGGGAAACCAACTGCTCTCTACTTGGACTGGAGGCACACTCCACAGGAGGGAATACATTCCTGACACTGAAAACCTACAACAGGGGTAGTCATGAGCCCTAGGGGTGTAACATTTGCTGGTGTCTGGCTAAATGTATATATTATGCTCATCAAACTGCCCAATAAGTACTTCTCTTAATGTCCATACCCATATATTAATGCTACTCTCACTTTTGGTTAGAGAAGCTTCTCTTTTCAGATGGTGGTGACCTTGGGATGACTCAGAAGGCACCATGGTGCTGAGGAGAAGTGACAGAGGAGTGCTCAGCACTGAAACATCTCTATCACACCTTCCAAGGCTCAGGGTCCATTGCGGAAGAGGTGGTGGAAGGAATGTAAAAGCCAAAGGAAGGGTAGGACTGCTTACAACGTGCTCCTGCAGACACAAAATGGCCTGGATATCCATGATCATGATTCATGGTGGTGCACACATCTGGAGTTCGTTTGCAGTGGCTGGAGGCCCTGGCATGCCCATTCTCTCTCCCTATCTGCCTCTTTCTCTCTGTCTCTCTCTCTCTCTCAAATAAATAAAAATAAAAAAATTGATAAAGTTTTTAAACATGTGCATTTAGGGAGAAAGAAGGTAACTTAGGAAAAGGACAGTATACCCCGATTGGGAAAGTGGACTTTTCAAGAGAGAGTTATGCTTAATTGTCTCAATAGTTATGGAGACAGCTTTGGTGGCTTTTGAAGTTACGTTGTTCACAGGGTTTCTCAGAACTATTTTTTTCCCCTTCTATTTTTCTTCCTCCAGTGAATGAGATCACAGGATAGTTCCTGAGGTACATTGGATAGGATTACAGCCAATAGGGTAAAACCACAGCTCACAAGGTTGCACAAGGGAGTTAAGACACATTTTTACAGTCAGTGAAATTGATAGTCTTGTTTGTGAGATTTCCAGAAAATCGCTGTCTTACTTCTGGGAAAGGAGTCAGGCCATACTCAAGGGTCATATACACCTAGACCTTAGGTATGGTTCATTGCTATTTTAATGTTTTTTATTTGAAATATCTCTATATCAAAGGAATGCTGTCTCTGTTGAAGGCATTCTCCACAGCAAATTTTGAGCTGGGATTCTTAACTTTTGGCAGGATAGGTGCTTCAACTAGGCTCTGGGATGTGAGGGTTTCTTTCCTTTCCAGTGTCCCCTTAACTTTCCTTGTCATTCTGTCCTGCCTCAGTTTCCCCCTCTGACAGTTCAAAATCTTGAAGGTTGATGATGACCAAAATCCATTTCTTGAAACTCCTCTGCTGAACAAGGTTGGAGACCCCGTCAAAAGTCTTGATCCGTCTGATATAAGGGATATGAAGTCAGATCTTGGGGACTGAGGGTCATCGTTCCAAGGGAACCTGGAAGAGAAGGTCTTATCACTTGGGACAACAAACTGTATATAAGCAATTATTCACACGGCAGATTGTCACAGCTGATCCTAAGGTAGCACCAAATATAGCAGGGTCTTTTTAATCACGAGGTGCTAGAAATACGCTCCTGCCATCTTCCTTGACGCCTGCGTGGTGACCATCTCTGGAGCAGTGTTGCTGAGTGTCCTTGATGGCTGCTTAGCTGCTCTGCAGTATTCTTTCAGCTTGTGTTTTATTTATTTATTTTTTCTGCTGCTGTTTCCTGGTCAGAGACCCAGAGGGCTTTCAGTGAATATGCCACTGGAACCAAATATAGGAATGCCCCTAGAGCTCCCCACCCCTGTCCCTGGGCCAGATGGAATAGTCATGGCTGTTGTTGCAGTTACCTTTGCATTGCTGGACAAACCTCCCACCAGAAGCAGCTTATGGGAAGAAGATGTTTGTTTCGGCCTTACAGTGTCCAGGGGAACAACATCAATGGCAGAAGAAACTGGCTCCCTTCCATAGATCCAAGCAGAGACACATCATCAAACAGACAGGCAAACAAGGAACAGCCAGAGCCCCAGTGGCTCTGAACACACCAGACTGTGTTCAGACTTAAGATCAGTCTCCAGTGACACACCTTCCAGCAGGTGACTGGAGACTTAAGTTACAAGCTTAATCAAAAATACCTCAGGGGGACTGGAGAGGTGGCTTAGTGGTTAAGGCACTTGTCTGCAAAGCCAAAGGACCCCAGTTCGATTCTCCAGGACCTGCATAAGCCAGATGCAAAAGGTGGTGCATGCGTCTGGAGTTCCTTTGCTGTGGCTGAAGGCACTAGCATGCCCATTCTCTTTCTCTCTCTCTGCCTCTTTTTCTCTCTCAAATAAACAAGTAAAAATAATTATTTAAAAGGAAACTCCTCAGGCTATGAGGAGACATACATTACATTCACATTCAAGCCACCACAGCTGTCCAGGACATTGCTATAAGGACGGATCTACTGAGATTCTAAGCCACTCCCTTATTTGCAAGAGAGCCACCTGAGACCCTGCTTGGGTGAAGCAACTTGGGGGTTGACACCTAGAGGAGCACACCTGATTAAGCTGTACAGTCTGGATCCGAAACACATTAGGAATGGCACTTGCACGTGTGAGATGCTCCAGCCCCTCTCCTGGTCATGCGACCTTCCTCCTGGTGCCCCTGCTTCTTCTATTCTGTCTGTCCCTGTGAAGCCTGCAGCCTCCGTGGACAGGATCTCTTCCCTAACATGGTTTTACCAGCTTGCTTTTACTACCTCAGACTTTCTCCTGATGAGATTCAGATTGCCCTTTTATTTCCAGATTCTGTTTTAAAAATCTTTTAAAAATTTATTTATTTATTTGAGAGAAACAGATAGGCAAAAAGAGAGAGAGATAGATAGATAGAGAGAGATAGAGAGAGAGAATGGGCACATCAGAGCCTCCAACCACTTCAAACAAACTCCAGATGCATGTGCCACCTTTTGCATCTGGCTTATGTGGGTCCTGGGGAATAGAGCCTTGAGCCAGGGTCCTTAGGCTTCAAAACAAAGCGCTTAACCGCTAAGCCATCTCTCCAACCTCAGATTCTTAAAAAAAAAAGATTTAAAAAATATTTATTTATTTATTTATTTATTTGACAGAGAAAGAGAGAGAGAGAGAGAGAATGGATACGTCAGGGCCTCCAGCCACTACAAATGAACTCCAGACATGTGCATCCCCTTGTGCATCTGGCTAACGTGGGTCCTGGGGAATTGAACCAGGGTCCTTTGGATTTGCAGGCAAATGTCTTAACCTCCAAGCCATCCCTCCAGCCCTAAAACACTTTTTATTTTATTTTGTTTATTTTTTGAAGTAGGGTCTCCCTCTAGCTCAGGCTGACCTGGAATTCACTATGTAGTCTCAGGGTGGCCTTGAACTCATGGTGATCATCCTACCTCTTGCCTCCCGAGTGCTGGGATTAAAGGTGTGCCCCACTACACCCAGCTAACTTTTAAAATATTTATTTATTTATTTATTTATTTATTTATTTATTTATTTATTTGTGTGTGTGTGTGAGAGAGAGAGAATGGGCACAGCAGGGCCTCCAGACACTGCAAATGAACTCCAGACACACGTGCTACTTTGTGCATTTGGCTTTCGTGGGTCCTGGGGAATTGAACTTGGGTTCTTAGGCTTCATAGGCAAACAGCCCCAGACATAATATATATTATATCCAGACATAACATAGCATACTCAGAGGAGACCTCCAAGGACATCTGGAGAGAAACTAGCCACCAGAGGCACGGGATGCCCAACCCCTGGCCAATGGTTGTTTGGACGGGCCAGTGATGCCCAGTCCAAGAGCAGAGCTCAGTGTGAGTATCCAAGGCCACTCTCATCTTCCTTCCTTTTTTCTTCTAGATGCACAAGGGAGCAGAGGGAATACATGAGGCCTCACTGGAAACTAGAAGGTAGGAACATTTTTGTCTTGAAAATGGCATTACAGGAAAAATTTCTGTTTGTAAGACTTACCACCTTCTCGGATGTTGAAGCTCTTGAAATAGGAAGGATAACACCCTAAGGGGTTTGACAAGCCTTGCGTCCTGACCTTGTGATTTCATTTAAGGAAACTCCCAGGCCATGCAAGTTGGCTACCTTGTTGCCACGGAGACCTGTTTTTGGACGTGTAGGTCTTAGGTTAGTGATTACTTACTGCTGAGGAGGAAATAATCAGATCAGATGAACTCTGGCCAATGACTTACCTAGAAGAAAGCTACAAGCGCACTGGTTTAACAAAATCCACACACATGGATACATGTATGTAAATATTGTCTTCATACATGCTCATGTTTCTACATGGTTTGCTCATGTTTATCCCCATATGTTTTGCATGGTTAATGTATGTAAATACTATCCCCATATGTGTGTGCCCATAATATGTTGTATGTCACCATGACTCTATAGTATCATTTGAGATCAGGTGTTATGTAAATTTTATTTTCAGAACTGAGGATGGAACCTAGGGCCTCGTGAGTGTTTACTGCTGAGCTACATTTCCATCTCTTATATTTTTATTGATAAATCTATGACAAGCAGTCAACGTAAGATGACAAGCTGGACGTGGTGGTGCACACCTTTAATCCCAACACTAGGAAGGTTGAGGTGGGAAAATTGCTGTGAGTTTGAGGCCAGCCTGAGACTGATTCAGCCTGGGCTCACACAAGACCCTACCTTGAAAATCCAAAAAATAAAAAAATTTAAAAAAAGATGTCTTGAAGTACTGGTTGGACGTTTTACAGTTTTTTCTCAGTCACTCTCCACCTTATTCTTTGACGCAGGGTCTCTTGCTAAACCTAGAACTCACTAATTCAGCTAGATGATCCAGTCAGCCTCAATGATTCCCTGTCTCTGTTTCTCCAGCACTGGGATTATAGGCACACCATGCTTGCTATTTTATGTGGGTACTGGGGATTAGGTCCTCATGTTTGTATGGAAAGCACTTTACATATTATAATACATATGTGAATATATATTTAAATGCACACATATAGGATATATATATATGTATGTATTTTTGAGAGAGACAGAGAGAGAGAGAGAGGAAGAAGCAGAGAGAATGGGCATGCCAGGGCCTTTTCAGCCACTGTGAATGAATTCCAGATGCGTGCACCCCCCTTATGCGCATGTGCGGCATTGTGCGCTTGTGTCACTTTGTGTCTGGCTAAACGTGGGACCTGGAGATTCCAACAAGCATTCTTAGACTTCACAGGCAGGTTCCTTAACCACTAAGCCATCTCCAGCCGTGTATGTATTGTTTTAAAGTACCAGATTTGTCTGTAGTCCTTCAGTTTTCAACCAGCCACAAATAGCCTGAGCTGTGGAGTCCGACTGCTGGGATCTGAATGCTGAGCTCACCACTCACAAGCTCTGTGACCTTCGGCCTCTGTTGAGACCAAATGAGATCACTGCAGAACAGCAAACTGCTGAGTGTTTATCCTCCCGACTGCAGCTGGGAATAGCATGTGCACATGCTCCCTCTGGTGGCTGCAGGGTGAACTGCACATTGGTATACGAAGAGATGCCTGGAGATTGAGGCTTTAGCAAATCTAGGACAGAGGCTGGTCAGGTCACACCCATTAGCTTTATTTATGCTATACATCCCTTAAAATAGTCTACCTAAAATAAAGGGGATGGAGGGATGGCTTAGCAGTTAAGGCATTTGCCTGCAAAGCCAAAGACCCAGGTTCAATTCCCCAGGACCCACGTTAGCCAGACACACAAGGTGGTGCATGTGTCTGGAGTTCATTTGCAGTGGCTGGAGGCTCTGGCATGCCCATTCTCTCTCTCTCTTTCTCTCTGTCAAATAAATAAATAAATAAATAAATAAATAAATAAATAAATAAATTAAAAAAATAGTCTACCTCATTTTTCTTCAAGAAATATATAACAGACAACTTTACAGCATTATTTTAAGTAAAAAATATTTCTCAGGGCTGGAAAGATGGCTTAGCAGTTAAGGTGCTTGCCTGCGAAGCCTAAGGACCCATGTTCGACTCTCCAGATCCCATGTAAGCCAGATGCACAAAGGTGAGGCAAGCACAAGGCCGCACATGCCCACTAGGTGGCGCAAACATCTGGAGTTCAGTTGCAGTGGCTGAGGCCCTGGCGTGCCAATTCTCTCTCTCTAAAAATAAAATAAAATAATAAAAACAGATTTTTCAGAATCAAACTGCAAAGTACATACACGTGAGAGCAAAATTAAGTTTTCATGGATAATGTATTGAGAAAAAGAATCCTTATTTCTTAAATATAGCATCACCAAAAAAGTAATCAAGGCAGGCCAGGTCCCAACTGAGACATTATTCTGCTGCCATTAGAATGAGAAAAGACTTATAAATGGAGGAAGGACATTGCCCCTTGTGATTCAGAATTATTTCTTATGTCCAGATGCCCTCTGAGCTCACCTCACATGTGTCCACTCTGGGGAAACATAGACAGATGGAGAGGTGTGAACCCCTTGCTCCTGAAAGCCCCTCCCTTCACATCCACTCGAGTATTTCTGCCTTCATCTGGTTTGGACTGAGCAGAAAGGGGTGAACACCATGAAATAAGCAACCCAAACAATACAAAACTAAAACACAGCACTACATCAATTTTTTAAAAAAGATTTTATTTTTATTTACTTATTAGAGACAGAGAGAGGGGGAGTGAGAATGGGTGTGCCAGGGCCTTTAGCCACTGCAAACAAACTCCATGTGTGCCCCCCCTTGTGCATCTGGCTTACATGGGACCTGGAGAATCGAACCAGGGTCCTTAGGCTTCACAGGCACGTACCTTAACTGCTATGCCATCTCTCTAGCTCTAAAGCCATTTTTATTATCAAAGAAAGTACAAGAATTTATCTATGGGGATAAGTGGCTAAGGATGGGTGTCCCTGAGCTTTGAGCAACTGAGTGAAGGCCATGCCTAGGGTAATGTCTGGAGTGGAGAGGGAAGGATAGCTCTCACCTATGTTCTCAAATCTTTGGACCTAATTCTCTCTTCCTTTGTGTGAGGGGATTGAGTACTCGCTTCTGGGCAGTAGGCTGTAACACGAGTGATGTCTGTAACTTTTGAGATTAGGTCATAAAGAGATACTGTAGATCGCTTCCCTCTCTCTCAGGTCACTTCTTTGAACACTTGCTGTAGTTAGGATCTGAAGTGTCCCCCGAAGATTCACATTACAGGCTTGCTTGCTCTCCAGCCTGTGGATCAAGAGGCAGCGGAGGGCTGGAGAGATGGCTTAGGGGTTAAGGCGCCTACTTGCTAAGCCTAAGAACCGGGTTCCAATCTCCAGGTCCCACGTTTAGCCACATGCAAAGTGACGCAAGGGCGCAATGCTGCACTTGCCCACAAGGGGGCGCACACATCTGGATTTCATTCACGATCTGTCTTCCTCTCCCTTCTCTATCTGTCTCTCTCCAAAAAAAAAAAAAAAAGAAATTAAAGAAAAAAAGAGGCAGAGGAATCCTTCAGAAGGTGAGCCTTGAGGGAGGAAGTTAGGTCCTTGGGCGTGTGCGTGTGTGTTGGGGTGGGGGGAGTGTCATTGCAGGGGACGGTGGAACTTTAGACCCTCCCTCTCTTTTGCTTGCCGGCTGTCATGAGGCAAACAGTTTCGTTTCATCACACAATCTTTGCCGTGCTGTTCTCTTTGCTGCACACAGAGCTAATGCAGCGGAGACAGCAGACTAAGGACTGAAAGCTCAGAAGTCAGGAGCCAAAGCCTGGCGCGGTGGCATATGTCTTTAATTCCAGGC
The DNA here is from genome assembly GCA_036365145.1 of Orientallactaga sibirica. Taxonomy (NCBI): domain Eukaryota; kingdom Metazoa; phylum Chordata; class Mammalia; order Rodentia; family Dipodidae; genus Orientallactaga; species Orientallactaga sibirica. Next base: position 12,928,461 of record JAEOAD010000011.1, read on the forward strand.
AGAGGTAGGAGGATTTCTGTGAGTGCAAGGCCAGCCTACAGCATATAGTGAGCAAACAAAGAAACAAACAAATAAGCAAACCCCCTCCCGAAATCAGGAGCCAAAATAATTTTTTTTTATTTTATTAAAAAATATTTTATTATTTATTTATTTATTAGAGACAGAGAGAGGGAAAGAGAGAGAGGGAGAATGAGAATGGGCATGTCAAGGCCTTTAGCCACCACAAATAAATTCCAGACGAATGTGCCCTCTTGTGCATCTGGCTTACGTGGGATCTGGAGAATCGAACCAGATCCTTAGTTTGCAGGCAAACACCTTAACCGCTAAGCCATCTTTCCAGCCCAATTTTTTTTAAGTTTCCCCACCCATCCTTAGATATCCTATAATCGTGACAGAAAGCCGAGAGTTCCAATGTTCAAGCAACAAAATGAGGAGATCCAAGAGGCCAGAAACTGAGAAGTTTCCCAACAGCTGTGTATGTGAGCCACCGTGGATTCTTCAGCCCCAGCCAAGCTTTTGGGTGACACAGCACATACCTAACCAACACCCCTTGATAGCCAGAACCACCTGCGAGGTGTTTTCTTTATTCCTGACCCACAGAAACGATGAGATAGTATTTGTTGTTTGAAGCCATGGGGTTTGGGGACCCTTCATGATGTAGTGAGAGGTAACTAGGACAAAGGGGAAATTTAGAGTAAGCTTAGCTCCAGCATGAGTCAAACGGTGCCTTTCCCAGGGAAGTTCTCATCTGAAGCATGGACTCTGTTCAAAAACCTTCCATTGTCACAGCTTGGAAGATTGATCCCCAAAGAGGAGCATTGCAGTCAGGTTCGCATTACTGGCAGAAATCACCCAACCATGAGCAGCTTGTGGGAAAAAAAGAGGTTTATTTTGGCTTACAGTCTTGAGGGGGAAGCTCCATGATGGCAGGGGAAAATGATGGTATGAGAGGAGGGTGGACATTACCCCCTGGTCAACATCAGGTGGACAACATTAACAGGAGAGTGTGCCAAATACTGACAAGGGGAAACTGGCTATAACAACCATAAGCCCGGCCCCAACAATACACTGCCTCCAGGAGGCTTTAATTTCCAATTGCTATCAGCTGGGGACCTAGCATTTGGAACACCTAAGTTTATGAGGAACACCTGAATCAAACCACCACAAGGAGGATATTGGACTTGAACTGCTCAAAGGGCTTTGGGACTGTCTGAACTTAACCCTTCATTCAGGATCATATGTAACATCTGGGCAGCATCTGCACCAGCACCCAGCCTCAGGCACCTACTCCCTACTGCCCTGCTCTATGTCCACCACAGGCTAGGAGCCCTCTTTTTTAAAAAAAATTTTATTATGGGCTGGAGAGACAGCTTAGTAGTTAAGGCACTTACCTGCAAAGCCAAAGGACCTAAGTTCAATTCCCAGTACCCACATAGAGCCAGATGCACAAGGTGGAGCATGCGTCTGGAGTTTATTTGCAGTGGCTAGAGGTGCACCCATTCTCTCTCTCTCTCTCTTTCTCTTTACCTGCCTCTTTTCCTCTCTGTTATAAACAAATAAAAATTTAAAAATATTTTATTATATTAATTAGAGATAGAGAAAGGGAGGAGAAAGAGAGAGAGAGAGAGGATAGGCATTATAGGTGTCCCAGGGCTTCTTGCTGCTGCAAATGAACTCCATATGTGGGTACCACTTTGTGTGCCTGGCTTTACATGGGTAGTGGAGAATTGAACCCTGGCTATTGGGCTTTGCAAGAAAGTGCCTTAACCACTGAGCAGTCTCCCCAGTTCTGAGCCCTCCCTTGAGCCCAGGTTGTAGGACCCGAGAGAGAGAGAGAGAGAGAGAGAGACAGAGAGGGACAATGGGTGCACCAGGGCCTCCAGCCACTGCAAACGAACTCCAGATGCATGCACCATCTTGTGCATCTGGCTTACGTGGGTACTGGGGAATTGAGCCTCGAACCAGGGTCCTTAGGCTTCACAGGCAAGTGCTTAACTGCTAAGCCATCTCTCCAGCCCCTCTCCTAGGATTTAAAACTAATCCTAATATTGTGGCTGGTTAAGTTTAGGCCCCAGAACTTGGTTGGCCTCTTCATGAGACAGCCCCTAGCCCAAACCAATCCACTGTCCCTTAACTCAGCTGAGTCAGAAAGTAGGACCCACCACCATAAGGTTCTAAGTACATTTGTGAGGGGAGAACAAGCTTTCTGAGCTGCCTGACCGCTCCTGAACCTCCAGTTGCTAGTGAGTTTCCCCTTGGTTCGGTCCAGGCCCAGCTGGGCAGAGTCCCCTGGCCCTTACTTTCCACATGGACTCTCTCTCCACATGGCAGGAGTTCTCTGAGCTTCCTTTTCTGTCTTTTCCTTGGTTTTTCCAGGCCCACCACATGGGCTCTCAAGCCATGTGGGTGTCTTTCCTTAGCTCTGTACTTCCTTAAATAAATATAATCACTTAATAATTATCTTTCTCAGTCTTATTTATCTTTTAAAATATTTCATTTATTATTTATTTGAGAGGAGAGAGAGTCTGAGGGAGGGAGAGAGAGAGAGAGAGACAGAAAGAGAATGGGCGTGCCAGGACCTCCAGCCACTGCAAACGAACTCCAGATGCATGCACCACCTTGTGCATCTGGCTTACATGGGTCCTGGGAATCAAACCTGGTCTTTTGGCTTTGCAGGCAAATGCCTTAACTTAACTGCTAAGACATCTCTCCAGCCCCTCAGTCTTATTTTATTCAATTCTTTGATTAAAATTAAACATTGAACCTAGGGTTTAGGGTTCAAGGACTTTCCTGAATCCGTAGTACCCTGTTACATCTGCTCTGACTTCTCCCACAGGAGAAATTGTTTTATAAAAGGCACCTTAAGGGAAAGTCATTAGGCGAGTGAGACTGAGGACTGCCAGGTCAAGTGGAAGAGAAATAAGGGGGACAAGCCTCCTCATCCTCCTTGATTTTCTCTTGAACGTGTGACCCATGTCACAACCAGTAAAGAGGTGAGGTTAAATGTGCCTAAACTCGACTGATTTGGGCAATAGGGATCTGACCCCAGCCGAGGAAAAGCATCATTTGACTGAGTGCTGAGATTTAATTTTTTTATTAATTAATTAATTTATGGGGTGTGGAGAATGGGCCTGCCAGGGCCTCTAGCCATTGTAAATAAATTCCAGATACATGAATCTCCTTGTGCATCTGGCTTCTGGGGGTACTATGGAATTGAACCTGGCTCCTTAGGCCTTGCAGGAGAGCACCTAAACTGCTTAGCCATCTCTCCAGCCCTGAAAAGGTGTTTTTTTTTTTCCAGGTAGGGTCTCGCTCTAGCTCAGGCTGATCTGGAATTAACTATGTAGTCTCAGGGTGGCCTTGAACTCATGGCAATCCTCCTACCTCTGCCTCCCCAGTGCTGGGATTAAAGGCGTGCACCACCACACCCAACAGTTTTTTTTTTTAAATGGTCTAGAGGTGATGGGTGTCCCAAAGACCTGAGATCCTTACCAGGCTGAGCAGGGAGAAGCAAAAAAGGCAGAGGAAGGCCCAGGAGGGCCATCCATCTCAGCGAGCCTCTATCTGAGTCATGGCACCATGTGTAAGGTCAGGTTTGTGAGAGAGCCCTGAGGAGGACTGTTCCTTGAGGCCATGGATTTATTTAATATCAAAGAGTGAGGGCTGGAGAGATGGCTTAGTGGTTAAGGCGCCTGCCTGCGAAGCCTAAGAATGCTTGTTCAAATCTCCAGGTCCCACGTTTAACCAGATGCAAAAGTGATGCAAGTGCACAATGTCGCACATGCACACAAGGGGGAGCACGCACCTGGAGTTCATTCACAGTGCCTGAAAAGGCTCTGGCATGTCCATTCTCTCTCTGTCTCTTCCTCTGTTCTGTGTTATTAAGGCAAAGAAGAAAGAAAATTGACATGTCAAATCATATGATGATTTATTTATTTGTGCACTCATGCGAGAAACAGAGAGAGAGAGAGAGAGAGAGAGAGAGAGAGGAGAGAGCGAGAGACCGTATGGGTATACCAGGGCCTCTTGCTGTCTGCCAAAGAACTCCAGACACATGGCTTTATATGGAGACTGGGGAATTGAGTCTAGGCTTGCAGGCTTTGCAAGCAAGCACCTTTAACCACTGGGCCATTTTTCCAGCCCTGCAAATTGACATTTTTATCTACTGCCAGAGTTAGGTGAGGCCCCTGATGGCTATCCCTAGTTGCTTGAGTGGCAGCCCTACAGCTTTGTCCTTCCTAGAGCAGCACAGAGGTTTTAGAATATAATTTTTGATGATTGAATAGTTACTTTTCTCATTGTTCTGACAAAAAATATTTGACAAAAGCAAGTTAATGGGTGGAGAGTTGAATTTGGCTTACAGTTTGTGAAGATAGAATTGGGCCAGGGAAAGCATGGCCATAGGCCATGGGCAGCTTTAGTCTTTACCACCCTTGAGGCCTGTCCCCAGTGTCACACCTCCTCCAGCAAGGCTCCACGTCCCAAAGACTCCACTAGCTGAGGCTTAATCACAAACACATGAGGCTGTGGGGGACACACTGCCACAGTTTCCTTCCCATGTCCCCATATTTTCCTTGTCTTTCTATGCTCCCTTCCTTAGCACGAGGTAAAGGGATCATGTAGCCCGAGCCTTGAATGGGAGTCTTCCCCGTGCCGGACTCAGTGTGTGTTTCTTTCCTCCGCTTCGGTGCATGTACTGATGGCACTCAGCGATGCCCCCGGCTTTCACATGGAGAGACGGAGGAGTCTTTGTGGTCCCTCCTGGGTGTGTGCAGCTTGAGCTCACTGGCCAGCGGGAGGAAGCACGCTAATCAAGCTGACCTTGCTCTTTCTCTTCGTTGTTTGGGTAACGCATTTGTGAGTTAATCTTGCCTGTCAGCTTGGGATGGAGAAACACCTAGGAGATTATTAGTAAGGCTTGCATGTGGGGAAGCCTGGGAAGGCTTTTCCAGAGAACGTTAAGTGTGAAGACCCACCCTGCATGTGGATGGCACCATCCCGTGTGCTGGGGGTCCTTATGGGATAAAAGAAGAAGGAAGGGGGCTGGAGGGATGGCTCAGCGGTTAAGGTGTTTGCCTGCAATGCCAAAGGATCCTGGTTTGATTTTCCAGGACCCACATAAGCCAGATGCACAAGGGGGTGCATGCATCTGGAGTTCATTTGCAGTGTCTGGAGGCCGTGGCGTACCCATATTCTCTCCCTCTCTCTCTCAAATAAATAAATAAATAAATAAATAAATAAATAAATAAAATTTTAAAAAAAAAGAGGAAGGAGGAAGTTGGTTAGTGCAGCCATTCTTTCTCTCTCTCTTCCTTATGAGGGGAACTCAGTGCAACATATCCTTCCACCATGGTGCACTGAAACCTCTAAAACAGTGAGCCAAAATCTCTCTCCCCCTCCTTGTTGTTTTTCTCAGGTATCGGTTATGGTGAGTAGAAACTGACTAACACTGGACCACCGCGCTTGGCTGGCTGGTGTTTTCCTTGAAGACTTCATTACCAATGAGCAATGAGCAGCAGCGTTTAGAGTCTGCCCCTGGGCTTGGTAACCAGTACATGCCATTTTGCTCAGCAGTCTGAGCAGGGTTACCGAGGAAACACGTCACGCACGGCACAGTAGACCTGGAAGTCATTGCTCCAGGGTGGGTCAGCTCTCATGGGGGAGGGGGTAACGGACTGACTGAAGCACTGGCCACCTGAGGGACACTCAGAGATAAATGAGGTGTGGCAATTATTCAATCCCATCACATCCCATGAGTTGAGGTGATGCCTGGGGGAAGGACGGTGGGAGAGGAGCCATGCAGGCACAGTTAAACAATGGATGGGCCTGCTTGGAATGAAGCTGATAAAATAATAATGTCATCCTCTGAGGGAGAGATTTGATAATGAAGGGGCAGATAAGGACAAAGGCCTGAAGTCTTCCACAGTCTGATTAGTTCTTTTTATGTTTTGTTTTGTTTTGTTTTGTTTTTTGAGGCAAGGTCTCGCTCTAGCCCAGGCTGACCTGGAATTTACTATGTAGTCTCAGGGTGGCCTTGAACTCATGGCGATCCTCCTATCTCTGCCTCCCAAGTGCTGGTATTAAAGACGTGCATCAGCACGCCCAGCTAACCTGATTAGTTCTTGTCTGATAAAGACAGCTAGGTCCCACCAAAGACTAGTGGCCCTGTACCCGCTGTTGATATAAAAAGAGAATAGAAGTAAATTCAGACTTTTTTCATGGCTTTTGGATATTGGGGTTCGCATGATAATATTTCTAGATCTCCTTAGGGGAAAAGTAAACTGATGACATTAGATAGTTCAGGGCCAAGTACAGTGAGTGAGCATGGCACTTGTGTGCTTATGGGGGTTATGGGTTTATGGGAGGGGTTACTTTGGTTCCCTTGTTGAGTTTATCACAGCACTGACACGTTGGCTGCTTGTCGCCCAGAATGTCACCACCATCTGAGGAGGTGTGCACCCTCACAGCTAAGAATTTGAGCCATCATCACAGGAGATGTGTATGCTTTCGGATTGCCAGATAAGGTACCCGAGCCCAGTGGGCTAGTCAAGAAAGCTGTTACCGTACAGTGTTAACAACACTCCTGTTACCATGGAACAGTCTCTCAAAGCCTCCAAGACAAAGAGTATCACAAACGGAATGTTGGGACTGAGAGCACGGCTCAGTGGTAAGCGCTTGCCTAGTATGCATGAGGCCATGGGTTCAATCCTCAGTACCGAAAAAAATAAAAATAAAAATGAAACTGAATGCTGGCTTCTGCCTTTGGCCCTGGGGCGGCAGATGCTGTCACTGTCACTGAGGCAACGGAACCCCCACTATATACTGATACGCTGTAATTGACTTGGCTCATGCCCTTTCCTCAACCCCCTGAGGAGATAGAGATGAAGACCCTCATGTATCCATATACCATGCACATGTACATGATGCGGTCACCACCTATAAGAAGCTCCAGGAGAGGTGTCACCGTTCCTGCAGTATGCCAGCAGTAGGCAGAGCTTGACCCTCACCATAGCCAGGAGAGGGACATTATATCATCTAGGACATCAGTGATAGCTTAGCACAGGGAACCAGTGAAGCAGGAGGACTTGGCACTGGGAAGGACTTGAGCCTCAATACGCCCATGAAGAGGGACGTTCTGGTCATCTAGGACATCAGTGATGTCCTGGGCACAGGGAATCCTGGGAAGCAGGTGGACTTGGCACTGGGATTAAGTCATTGACTAGACTAGAAATCCAGGTGTAGCCCTGAGCATAACATAGCAGGTGCATTTCCTAGGGGGCTACTTGGACTGGAAGCCAAAAGCATATCCTAGATGTAGTCAAGCAAACATTTTGGGGGCTGGAGAGATGGCTTAGCAGTTACGGCATTTGCCTGCAAAGCCAAAGGATCCTGGTTCGATCCTCCAGGACCCACGTAAACCAGATGCACAAGGGGGCGCATGCATCTGGAGTTCGTTTGCAGTGGCTGGAGGCCCTGGCATGCCCATTCTCTCTCTCTCTGTCTCTCTCTCTCTCAAATAAATAAATAAATAAATAAATATATTAAAAACCATTTTTGACCCTGATGATACTCATTAGTAACAAAAAGCTTAAGCATCGTTAGGACTTCTTGGGAACTAGGGACAGTGTATGCTCTGCCTGGCTGCTTTTATTTTGTCCCATTAGTCAAGGTGGCCTGCAAAACCTATTTTGAGTAGGGCCTTTTCCAAAAGTGTACCTCACAAAACATTTGTGAATGTCAGCCCAGACACTGCCTTTGAGACTTCTGGAGCTGCTGGCCCCGTGACACGGAAGGTGTCCATCGCCTTCACCTATGCAGATTGGAGTCTGCAGAAACAGGAAACTGCGCCTGGCGTACACAGCACCTAGGCTGGGTGTGTAAGTTGCCTGCGGTGGCTTCCAGATGTACCTGTTCAGGTGGCAGCTTAGTGCTTGCTGGTGGGTGCTGGGGAAGACCAAGCGTCTCCTGGCTGAAGTGCCACATGCAGTGCTGTGACTTGGACTGCCCTTGTTTGGGTGCTCACAAGCCCCACTGATACAAGTGGACAGACTGAGCAGACTTCACACCAAGTGAAAATGGTACTGTGGCATGGCTTCCGGGTAAGATGGCGGCATACTAGCCACACCAACGCAGCCTAGGGAGGGAAATAAACAGAAACCCAGAAAAATACACTCTTCTACTGAAAAGTAAAGGTGTATAAGTTATTATCCACCATGGCAGAGAAGCAGGAGAGACCAAGATCTTCCAGAAAGGAGGAAACTGGTCAGAATCCTGCTGAGGCACTGTTGTGCCCAGTTCACGGCACCCCCAGTGACCACCAAGGATGACCAGACACATATGCAAAAGCAAAGAGCTTTATTTAGAGTTTAAACTTGGTCTCTTGACTTTACCAACACAGTGGACTCATACAAGAGCCCCGAGAAGCAGAAGAGCAGGCTTTTTATTGTGGTTTTTGCAAGCTTAGGGGGTTTCCAAGCTATCTCTGAGTGGCTCTGTCTAGGGCTGTTGGCTTGTCACAGTAACCTTGTGGTTTTTCCAGTAACTGCTTGTTCTGCCTTAGATTCCGGGAACATGACACTGAGGCCTTCAGAGTGATTGAGGCCTGTCATGGTGTCACTCTGGCTTGCATTCTGGCTTTTTGGGTCTTTCAGCACCAGCAGCCCTGATCCGCGAGTCTGCCTGCCAGGCAGTGCAGAGCGGCAAAAGCAGAAACAAGATGGAGGGATTTTCCACTCACATCAGCCTCCTCACAAAGTCAAGAAACCTGAAAGGGAAGACAGCAGGGACCGGCTGAGCAGGTGCTGAAGGAGAACACAAATGGGAGCAGCTGAGCAGCTCTGGTACAACTCCAGGCACCCTGCATAGTCTCCCATCCCCCAACCGTTAGAGCTGTGAACATCTGGAGAACTCATTCAACCCTGGCTGCCAGGCACCCAGAGAGATGAAGATGGACGCTCAGCATTGGTGAGACTAGAAGCCATCCCAAAAGGTAACAGGGCCTGCTTATACAAAGCCAGATCCATAGGCTTACGCTGGAAGTGCTAATCTCTCCACGTCAGGAAACGTTATGTGTTACATTTAAAAAATATTTTATTATTTATTTATTTGAGAGACAGAGATACAGAAGTAGGCAAGCAGAGAGAGAGAGAGAGAGAGAGAATGGGTGTGCCAGGGTCTCCAGCCACTGCAAACGAACTCCAGATGCATGCGACCCCTTGTGCATCTGGCTTACATGTGTTCTGGGGAATCGAACCTGGGTCCTTTGGCTTTGCAGGCAAGTGTCTGAACTGCTAAGTCATCTCTCTAGCCCTCACTATGTATTTCTGAGAAAAATCCTCCTCAGCTCTTCTCTCATGCTTTGCTACTCGTGTGGCAATTAAAAAAATATTTTATTTATTTATTTATTTATTTATTTATTTATTTATTTATTTATTATCTGAGAGAAAGAAAGAAGCAGACCGAGAGAGAGAATGGGCATGTCAGGACCTCCAGCCACTGCAAACGAACTCCAGAACATGTGCCACCTTGTACATCTAGCTTATGTGGGTCCTGGGGAATCAAAACAAGGTCCTTTGGCTTTGCAGGCAAATGCCTTAACCGCTAAGCCATCTTCCAGCTCTCATGTGGCAAGTTTGTGTGTTGACATCTGTGCCTGTCGTGTTCCTCCATCTCCAGTGTCCCCGTGAACCCTTCTTCACGACAGCAGGGCATCACCAGAAATCCTTACTTCCTGGAGCCTCCTCCCCTGAGCTGCTCAATCACTCCTTCTGTAAGTGAGGGACAGCTCTGGTGTGTGGCCCTGACTCCCTAACCAGAGCTCTTGCTCACCCCGCCCCCCAGGCTTCCGGTGATGGTGAAGAACAGTAAAAGCTCAGTGCAGAAGAAAAGCCCTTTATTTGATGAGGAACATGGGGTGTTGTCCCTCATTCCTAGAGGGAAAGGAGGTGGGCAGGTTCTTGGGGAGGAGCAGGCAGCCTTGTCATTCTCCACGACTTGTTCTGCCTTCTGTAAGCTCTGAAGCTGGGCAGGAGGTTGTGGGCTGAGCAGCAAGAAATGTTTCTGTTGGGAGAAGAGCTCAATCAAGAGGGAGACCTGGGCCTGAAGAGATGGCTCCGCTGTTGCTTGCAATGTCTGCTGGCCTGGGTTCCATTTCACAACATCCATGTAAAGCCAGATGCAAAACGTGCCACATGCATCTGGCATTCATTTGCAGTGGCAAGAGATCCTGACATGCCCATACACACAAGCACATGCAAATAAATAAATAAGATTTTTTTTTGAGGTAGGGTCTCACTCTAGCCCAGGCTGACCTGGACTTCACTATGTAGTTTCAGGGTGGTCTTGAACTCATGGCAATCCTCCTACCTCTGCCTCCCAAGTGCTGGGTTTAAAGGCATGCACCACTGTGCCTGGCTAAATAAGATTTTTTTTTTAAAAGAGGGAGACCTGGGGCTGGAAAGATGGCTTAGTGGTTAAGGTACTTGCCTACAAAGCCTATGGACCAGGTTCAATTCCCCCAAACTTACATAAGCCAGATGCGCATGTGTCTGGAGTTCATTTGCAATGGCTAGAGGTCCTGGAGTGCCCATTCTCTCTCCCTCCCTCTCCCTCTCTCTAATAAATAAATAACAATAAAACATTTAAGAAGGAGACCTGGGGCCAGTGACACTCATTAGCACTGTCTCATCATTAAAAATGTCCTCTGAGGGACAGAAGCAGGCTGAGGCCTGATGACAGCATCTCAGCCACAAGAAGCCTAGCTCCGTGCATGTGTTCGAACATGCGTATACGTACTTGTGTGGCCTTGACTGTGGTGAGTCTGCACATGTGTATCATGTATGCATTTGGTGTGTGTCCGCGATCCCATTTCTCTTTGTACTTGCTGTGGTACCTGTGCCTCTCCTCCTCTATCAGGTGTGCCGGGACCTCTCTGTGTGTCCTGTGTGTGCCTGTGAGGGTACTTGTCTTTTTCTGTGGATATCGCTAAGGCTTGGGTCTTCAATGCGCCCCAAAGCCTAGGTGTTAAAGCCTTGGTCCCCCAGGGTGGAGCTGCTGGGAATGTGTGTGTGTGTGTGTGGGGGTGTCTTTAGGTCATTAGGACACGCTTTTGAGGGGAATTGTGGTCATAGCTCTTTCCTCTCTCCCTTTACTCCTGGGTGGTGAGTGAGTGGTTTCCTCCAGCCTGTGCTTCCATCAGTCCCAAAGCATGGGAACAACCAATCATGGACCACAACCTCCAAAGCTGTGAGCCAAGATAGACCCTTTGCTCTTTATAGGCAAATTATCTTAGGTCTTCCCTCCCCCCTCCCTCCCTCCCTCCCTCCCTCCCTCCCTCCCTCCCTCCCTCCCATTTATATTTGTTTTTGTTGTTGTTTTTGTTGTTCAAGGTAAGGTCTTGCTCTAGCCTAGGCTGACCTGGAATTTACTCTGTATTCTTAGGGTGGCCTCAAGCTCATGGTGATCCTCCTGCCTCTGCCTCCTGAGTGCTGGGATTAAAGGTGTGCACCACCATGCCCAGCTTTTAAAAAAAAATATTTGAGAGAGACAGAAAGAGAGAGAGAGAGAGAGAGGCAGAGAGAGAGAGAGGCAGAGAGAGAGAGAGAGAATGGGCGAGCCAGTGGCCTCTCAGCAGTGGTGAACAGACTCTAGACGTGTGCGACCCCTGTGGACAAGTGTGGCATTGCGCCCTTGCGTCACTTTTGCACCTGGCTAAACATGGGACCTGGAGATCCAGCGGGCGTTCTTAGGCTTGGCAGGCAGATGCCTTAACCGCTAAGCCATCTCTCCAGCCCTCTTTTTTTTTTTTTTTTTTGAGACAGAGAGAGGGAGACAGGGAGAGAGAGAGAGAGAGAGAGAGAGAGAGAATGGAATTGCACTCTTGCGTCACTGTTGCATCTGGCTATGCGGGACCTGGAGGATTCTAACAGGAGTCCTTAGGCTTCGCAGGCAAGTGCCTTAACCAGCTAAGCCATCTCTCCAGCCCTTAGGTATTTCTTTATTGTGATGGAAAGTTGACTAATACTGGTATCATTGTCCCAAGATGCCTGTTTTTGTTCTATGAGGAGGATAACAGCTGGTCTCTGAATGCTGGGGAGCAGGAACAGCACTCACCGGCTCAGCCGAGGCAGGCGCCTTCCTGGGACGCCTAGACCTTGATGACGAATGTTAACCCGTGGATCAGCAAGTCTACAGGGGGAGAATAAAAGACAGCCTAGAGCCATGATCTGGAGGGCAGAGCACCCAGCGAGAGCCCACGGCCTTCCCCGGTGGGGGCCAGCGAGTGGAGCTGCGGGTCCTCAGGCACGTGGGGGGGGCTGCCCCCCCATCCAGCCAGCCCAGCTGTTCTCAGTGCTTTCTACCATAAAAGTCAGCTCAGTCATTTAGAGGACAAGAAGCCCAATGCAGGAAAGGTGACACTAATGTCACCTAGCTGTCCTATAGAGGGCAGGGACAAAGCTCTCTGAGGAGAAAGCTACTTCTTCCGAAGAGGAGACAGTGCTTGGACACAGTACTTACCAGCAATGTCGTGCACCAGGGTGACATCCAGGCGGCTGAGAATCTCATTGACCAGAGGGCACACCTGACCCAGGGCAGAGAGGAGAGTTAGGCGCAGGGGAATCTGCAGGGAGAACCTTGGGAACAGTAGCATGCCCAGGGCAGAATCTGCTGCGAGGAGCTTTTTTTTTTTTTTTTTTTTCCTAATCAGCCCAGAGCACAAAGCAGCCAATGAATTTGGAGGGGTGGAAAGACGGAACACGGGCAAATGGGTCAAAGGACAGATAAACGGGTGAAATTTACTCCTCGCACAGAAGAGCTCAGCCTAGCTCATTCCAGAGCTCTCTCTCTCTCTCTCTCTCTCGTTTTTGGTTTTTTGAAGTAGGGTCTCACTCAAGTTCAGGCTGACCTGGAATTCACTATGTAGTCTCAGGGTGGCCTCGAACTCATGGCAATCCTCCTACCTCTACCTCCCAAGTGCTGGGATTAAAGGCATGCGCCACCACGCCCGGCTCCAGAGTTCTCTTGCAGCCCAAGACCTTCGAAGTCCCACGGCCCAGGGGTCCTCTGCCACCTCTGCCCTCTTACCTTGCCCTGCACCAGCTCGGGAAGGAGTTTAGTCAAGATCCCTGTGAGGTTGTCCAGAAGGCCTTGAAAGGGGAGGGGGACAATTCTGGAAGAGAAAAGCCATGTGTGTGGAGCAGAGGCCCAGGACTGGGATAAGGAAGTCTTCGGGGACCACCTTTGCACCTTAAGTCTCAGGGCCCAATAATTGAGACCCTGTCTCACCCACTCACATCCATAGCAGTTGAACAGCAAGGGTTCTAGCCAGAGAGTTATACCCAACACAGCAGTGGGTACACAGTTGTGTGTAGAACAAACACATTGTTCCGGGACATAGTAGGTGTTCAACAAGTCCGTGTAGAATGTATGAGCCATGCTTAGTATGTAGCCGTCATGAGGATTCAATGAAATGATGCTTGTGAATCACAACATATGTGTTCAGTACATGTTAGCCAGGGTATGAACAAGTCTCTATTATGTATGACTTGGTCTCATCATGGGAAAGGTAACTGAAATAAACAATCCAGCTAGGAACTACCTCTATTTAACCCTTAGTAAGATTCCGTTAGTAGCTCCACTGTAGTTCCATGGTGCAGATAAGTAAGCTGAGACCAAACTGGAGAGGCGCTAGTCAAGTTCACACTAGAGACACCCCCACCCCCTGCCCCCGTCTCCGTCCAGCTTCCTGTAATAGCTGGGGTTTAAACCTCAAGTTTCTTACTGCCCAATCCAACATGAAATTTGTCATCTTGTCTTTTCTTTTTATTTTTATTTTTTGGTTTTTCGAGGTAGGGTTTCACTCTAGCCCAGGCTGACCCAGAATTCACTATGTAGTCTCAGGGTGGCCTTGAACTCATGATGATCCTCCTACCTCTGCCTCCTGAGTGCTGGGATTAAAGGCGTGTGCCACCACACCTGGCTAAACTTTTTTTTTTTTTTTTTGGTTTTCCACGGTAGGGTCTCACTCTAGCTCAGGCTGATCTGGAATTCACTATGTAGTCTCAAGGTGGCCTCAAACTCTCGGCAATCCTCCTACCTCTGCCTCCTGAGTGCTGGGATTAAAGGCGTGCGCTGCCACACCCGGCCTTTAATTTTTTTTTAATACATGCGTGCGCAAGAGAGAATTGGTATGCCGGGGCATCTAGCCACTGTAATCAAACTCCAGACGTGTACACCACCTAGTGCACATGTGTGACCTTGTGTACTTGTGTCACCTTGCGTCTGGCTTACGTGGGACCTGGAGAGTCAAACATGGGTACTTATACTTATGCTTTGCAGGCAACTGCCTTAACCACTAAACCATCTCTCCAGGCCTTGTCATCCAGTCTTAATAAAGCTTAAGTGAGAAGATATCCATTCATTGAGTTACTCATTTGTCTATAGAACCATCTATAATCTCCCAACCCACCAAACATCTTACAATCCATTTTTCATCTGTCCACTCACCCACACATCTTCCCTTCTATCCTCTTAGACCCTCTCCCCTTATTCCAGCATCCCACCCTGTTGTGTGTGAGAAGCCAGCCCTTTGGCCTCACCCCTTCAGCAGGGAGATTCTCAGGCTGCCAGGGGAGTGGGTACAGTCACCGAGGACCAGGTGGATCCTGCCCTGATTGTTTTTCACAGCTAAGACTTCTGCAGTGATGTTCAGCTTCACAGCCAGCTCCAACAGGCTTCCAACCAGGTGCCTGCCGGGAAAAGGAGGAAACAGCCCTGCTGGTGCCTCACCTTACTCCATCATTCTCACAGTTGTATCATCTCACTTTCCAGCAGGAGAAACCAAGGCCCAGAGAGGTCATGTGACTCAAAGTTGCTCAGCGTAACAGGCAATGAGCTAAGGTTGGATTGCTGACATGTGTGTGGCTGCCCATAGCCGTTAACTCACACCTTTGTGAGCCGTCCTTCCCAGCTACCCCTTTGGGACCTACTCACATTTTCACTTTGAGCGTCAAGCCCAGAGGGATGGTGACATAGAGACGATGGCCATCAGGGCTCTGCACAAGGCCAAGTTCCAGCAGCTGGGGATCTGTGACTTTTATGCTATTCAGGGAGCAACAGTGGAGGGAGACGCGTTAGCCTCTCAAGTTCCAAACCTGGAAACCACCTTGAACCCAGTGTACTCATCTCAGAAGGCGAGCTGACCACGTGCGATGAGGAGGGCAAGGTGGATGGTCTTGCAGCCAGAGCCACATTGGGTTCTGAGCCATGTCTCTGCCTTTCTCAACATCTGCTTGGATCAGACCCTGACACGCGGGACCCTATTTTTCAAGTCTGTGAGTGATCTCAGTGACGGGACTACGCGTGCCAGCTCAGAGCCTTACAGAGAGAATTAATGGTTTACTTTGTGGGCTGGTGAGAAAGTGGGTAGTGAGATGGAAGAGGGAGTGGTTAGACTAAAGAAGGATGGATGAATGGATGGGCGGTGGACACATGGATGGATGTCTAGTAGCCATTGGAATAAATCCCACAGAACATTGATGCAGGAATCACTTGGCCTGTCATGACCTTCAGTGCTTATCTGGGGGCCCGAGAAGCACCTCATTTGCTAAGGAGATTGTAGAAAGGGTGGAAGAAAGCCTTCTTGGAGCCATCCCAAGGCCAGGTGATTTATACCTTCCCTGGTCTTTAATCTCCATGTTACAGGTGGAAAAACCAAGCCCAGAGAGACTGGGAGCCTTGTTTCAGGTCGTCCAGCAAGTATGTTTCACATGGAAGTCTGTCTGTTTCCATGCCAGGAAGCAAGACCTGAGTGGGTGGACGTCTTGGCAGTGGCTTGGATCCAACCCTACTGGGGACCCAGACATGCGTCAAGCTTCCACTGTTGCTCTGGGCTCAGAGTCTCAGGTGACTCGTGAGAAGCACCATATCGTTTTCCCCACAGATGTCACACGGCTTAGTGACACTGCTCATCGAACTGAGGAGGGTGGCCTAGTGACTGCTCGTGTCCCTCAGGTGGGAAGAGGATAGTGACTTCAGTGGGCTGGGGCAGGCCTTGGCTTTGCACTTTGGTAAGTTAGGGGTTGATTCCTCACACTGCATCGCCCTGCTGTGTGAGCACAGGCACATCTCTGTGCCTCCACTGGGGATTATGGAGCTGCCATTGAAGGGTTGTCATGGGGATTTATAGATACTACGGGGGTCCCAGGATGTGCTCTAGGACTGGAGACAACTGTAGTGCAAGAGGACCAGTGTTCCCTGCCAGACTGGAGAAAGGTCTTAGGACCAAATAAGTCCCAGCGTCATGCCTAGCCCATCCTCTCCCTCTTAGGGGTTGCTGCCTGGGGTTAGCTGATCTGCTGTTGCTGGTGGGGACCAGGACCCTCCTTTATGGCAACTCACTCAATGATGTCAGTCAGGAGAGGAACTGATGAAGTCAATTTTCCTAGCAGACTCCCAACCGGGCCACCAGGACCACTTCCTCCAGACTTCAGGGTGTCCAAGATTGGAAGGTTTTCCAGACTGCCCAGCAGGTTCCCGGACAGCAGGCCACCACTGAGAGCTGTAATGGTGTAGAAGGGTCTCAGAGTTCAGTTCTGACAAGTGCAACTCCTCAGACCCTCTCCCCCGCTCATCCTTGTCCCTCCTCTTATCGGGAGGTTGGATGTACAAAAGCATAAATGTATAAACACACCCTCTTCTCTCTCTCTCTTTCTCTCTCTCTCTCTCTCTCTCTCTCACACACACACAGACACACACCTGAAAGAGGTTGTCACAGACTCACCATCTGTGAAGCTTCCAGCAAGAAGATCTGTAGGATTCGAGGGAAGAGCTGGGGTGACGGCCAAGGGCAGGCCCTGTGCTGGATTCAAGGGCAGGCTCTGACCCAGGGATAAAGGCAGGCTATCTAGTTGGGCCCTGGTCTGAGCCAGCAGCCCACAGAGGACAACAAGGCTCCCGATTTGCAACATCTCTCTTGCTGCCTGTGGACAGAATGACAAATTCCACTGTGACATGGACATCGGAGGAATCTGTCCGCTGCCTGCTGTGCCCCCTGGGAGTGGGGTTGCTCTTTGTCTTCTCTCCCAGAACACCAGGGGGTGACTAGCAATAACAGCTAACGCTCCTGAGTACTTTCTGTGCCAGGCCACAGGCTGATGGTTTTACACTAGGTGACCAAATTTATCTTCTTAAGATGTGCATACTCATGACCAGAATTGCATAAGTGGAAACAGAGGCCTAGTGACTGCAGGTTAATTTCTCTCAGGATCACAAGTTTGCAGCATCAAAAAAATCTGGGACAGGGCTTGATGGCACACTTTAATCCCAGCACTTGGGAGGCAGAGGTAGGAGGATTGCCATGAGTCCGAGGCCACCCTGAGACTACATAGTGAATTCCAAGTCAGCCTGAGCTAGAGTGAGATCCTACCTTGAAAAACAAACAAACAAATCAACAACAACAACAAATCTGGGGGCTGGAGAGATAGCTTAGCCATTAATGTGCTTGCCTGAAAAACCTAACAACCTGAGTTCGATTCCCCAATACCCACATAAAGCCAGATGCACAAGGTGGTACATGCATCTGGAGTTCATTTACAGCAGCTGGAGGCCCTGATGCACCCATTCTGTCTCTCTCTCTTCTCTCTGCTTGCAAGTAAATAAATAAATACTTTTTTTTGTTGTTTTTTTTTTAGGTAGGGTCTCACTCTGGCCCAGGCTGACCTGGGATTAACTATGTAGTTTCAAGGTGGCCTTGAACTCATGGCAATCCTCCTACCTCTGCCTCCCAAGTGCTGGGATTGAAGGCATGTGCCACCACACCTGGCTAAATAAATACTTTTTTGGGGCTGGGGAAATGGCTTAGCGGTTAAGGCATTTGCTTGCTAAGCCTAAGGACCCAGGTTCAATTCCCCAGGACCCACATAAGCCAGATGCAAAAGGGGGCGCATGCATCTGGAGTTCATTTGCAGTGGCTGGAGGCCCTGGTGCTCCCATTCTCTCTCTCTCTATCTGTCTCTTTCTCTCAAATAAATAAATAAATAAATAAAATATTAAATATTAAATAAATGCTTTTTTAAAAAGAAAAGTATTTGAAGTGGGCCAGATCTACGTATTGAATCAAGTGACCGTCAGGTCTTCTCTCTAGGCAGAGATGGGATTGTTTATATTTATAGTGGCTTCCTCATTCCTACTCTTTTTTTTTTTTTCATTCCTACCCTTCATAGCAGACGAAGAGGCTTAAGCATGCCAGTGGATGAAGATGGGAACTGCTCTGACATTGTCCCTGCTAAGGGATGGTTCTTTGATCTGAGTGCTCAGGTCAGGATAATTTGGGGACACGTCTCACAAGTCACATTATCAGAAGTCACATTTTAACCTCAAGTTAAAATTCTTTCCTTAGAGTTTTTTGGTTTGTTTATTTTGCTTCTTCCCCCGCCCCCCCACCCCCCTGCCGTGAGATAGGGTCTCACTCTAGCCCAGGCTGACCTGGAACTCACTCTGTAGTCTCAAGCTGGCCTTGAACTCACAGTGATCCTCCTATCTCTGCCTCCTGAGTGCTGGGAGTAAAGGTGTGCACCACCACGCCCGGCTTTCTCTGAGATTTTAAGTAGGGTAGATGAGTATCCATTGCCATAGCAATGTTGCGTTCTCTTAGGGAAGCAGAGCAAGTAGCCTTTTGCCTGACCACAGCCAGTTCTGTTTCTCTTGCAAGGTCTCCAATGAGTGACCCCCCAGAACAACCTGACAGACCTGCCCATAGTGAGGGGTCTGACCTCCCTTGTCCATAGTGAGGGGTCTGACCTCCCTTGTCCATAGTGGGGGGTCTGACCTCCCTTGTCCATAGTGAGGGGTCTGACCTCCCTTGTCCATAGTGAGGGGTCTGACCTCCCTTGTCCATAGTGAGGGGCCTGACCTCCCTTGTCCATAGTGAGGGGCCTGACCTCCCTTGTCCATAGTGAGGGGCCTGACCTCCCTTGTCCATAGTGAGGGGCCTGACCTCCCTTGTCCATAGTGGGGGGTCTGACCTCCCTTGTCCATAGTGAGGGGTCTGACCTCCCTTGTCCGTAGTGAGGGGCCTGACCTCCCTTGTCCATAGAGAGGGGCCTGACCTCCCCTTGTCCATAGTGAGGGGGTCTGACCTCCCTTGTCCATAGTGGGGCCTGACCTCCCTTGTCCATAGTGGGGGTCTGACCTCCCTTGTCCATAGTGAGGGTCTGACCTCTCTTGTCCATAGTGAGGGGTCTGACCTCCCTTGTCCATAGTGAGGGTCTGACCTCCCTTGTCCATAGTGAGGGGAGGGGACCTCCCTTGTCCTGACCTCCCTTGTCCATAGTGAGAGGGGGTCTGACCTCCCTTGTCCATAGTGAGGGGTCTGACCTCCCTTGTCCATAGTGAGGGGACCTCCCTTGTCCATAGTGAGGGGTCTGACCTCCCTTGTCCATAGTGAGGGGTCTGACCTCCCTTGTCCATAGTGAGGGGCCTGACCTCCCTTGTCCATAGTGAGGGGCCTGACCTCCCTTGTCCATAGTGAGGGGTCTGACCTCCCTTGTCCATAGGGTGACCTCCCTTGTCCATAGTGAGGGGCCTGACCTCCCTTGTCCGTAGTGAGGGGTCTGACCTCCCTTGTCCATAGTGAGGGGCCTGACCTCCCTTGTCCGTAGTGAGGGGTCTGACCTCCCTTGTCCATAGTGAGGGGTCTGACCTCCCTTGTCCATAGTGAGGGGTCTGACCTCCCTTGTCCATAGTGAGGGGCCTGACCTCCCTTGTCCGTAGTGAGGGGTCTGACCTCCCTTGTCCATAGTGAGGGGTCTGACCTCCCTTGTCCATAGTGAGGGGTCTGACCTCCCTTGTCCATAGTGAGGGGCCTGACCTCCCTTGTCCGTAGTGAGGGGTCTGACCTCCCTTGTCCATAGTGGGGGGCCTGGCCTCCCTTGTCCATAGTGAGGGGTCTGACCTCCCTTGTCCATAGTGAGGGGTCTGACCTCCCTTGTCCATAGTGAGGGGTCTGACCTCCCCTGTCCATAGTGGGGGGTCTCCTGCTCCCGGAGCAGTGGGGGAATGGAGGAAGGGCATTTCTCACCTGGGCTGCTCCCCGTCTCAGTGGCTATTCTGGTCTCCTCTTCTCTCCTCCTCATTTCTGGCAAGGAGGCAGCCTCTTTTATAGTATGAGAATCAGGAAATGTGAGATTGGATGATGGGTTTCTAGATAATTCTGAATTCTGCAATCTGGTAGTATCTTTCAGAGCCATCCAAGGTAAATAATTGCCAGTCACATTAACAGGTGAGTCAGTTAAGCTATTTGGTCCAAAAATTAAACAGAGGGAAAAAAAACACGAGATGGCATGTTACTCAAGACTTCATGGTCCTGTGCACGAGGCTGAGGTTGGGGACCAATGCTTAGAGGTGGCCAGATCAGGTTTAGAGTGTTGAAAGGGGCAGCCAGGGGGAGCCCTGTTAGGGAACTTGGCCTCATTTCTGGGCCATAATCCTTCCCTGGGCCAGTGCTTTTTCTTCCAATTGGCAAACTCTTACTCCTACAGCATCTGTACTTAAACTACTTCTGACCTCCCCATTTGCGAGCTGTCCTTTAGTTCTGTATGGGGGAGGTCTTCTGGTTTCAAAGTTCCAGATACACGACAGCCACATGCCTATCCACCAGCTCAAGAATCCTAAGAGGGAGTGGCTACTGTTTCTCTTTTACAGAGGGGAGAAACTGAGGCCCAGTGGGGACATGTGACCCAGAGAGGACATGGGAGAGTGGAAACTCAACTCACTGGGTAAGGATAACGAGAAAAACAAAACCAGCAGCTAATACTTGCCAGGCTCTTGCTGTGCCAGGCCCTCACAGCCCCACAAGGTGGGAAATGAGGTGTTTTTTTTTTTTTAATATTTATTTATTTACTTGCAATGAGAGGGAGAGAGAGAGAGAGAGAGAGAGAATGGGTGCACCAGGGCCTTCTGCTGCTGCAAACTCCAGATGCATGCACCACTTTGTGCATCTATCTTTATGTGGGAACTGGGGAATCAAACCCAGGCCATCAGGCTTTGCAAGCAAGCACCTTTAACTGCTGAGCCATCTCTCCAGCCCTGCTCCAACCTTTTTGTTACGTCCATAGACTCCTGTGGGATGAGGTCTGTATTGTATTTGTGGAGAAACTGATGCAGATATGACCAGGAACAGAGCCAGTCAACCGATGAAGTCTGGAGGATGGGTCTTTAGTCACAGCAGGAAACAGGATAAATAGGAAGTAGCCCAATCCTGTGAAGCCTGGGCAGGTCACTCCAGTTGCAGAATCTCCGTTTTCTTATGTTTTAGATGGACTCGGGGCGGAAGAGGGGCTGTCTAGCCCGAGGCTCCCTGGGTCACCTCTCTCAGGTCTGTGGAGGGGTTGTGGGCACGGGTGCCTTCTGTTCTCCATGTCTACAGGGGTTCTGGAGCCCCTTCTGTGTTGAGGCCTGTCTGCAGGTGGGCTTGACACTTTTTAGCACTGGAACTGTGTTCCAATTGAATTTCTGCATTCTCTCTAATTTCTCCTGGCCTCTCTCCCTCCCTCCCCCAACCCAGGGAATGTTCTAGTCTTGTGGCAGGAACTTTTTTTTTCTTTTTTTGGTTTTTCGAGGTAGGGGTCTCACTCTGGTCCAGCATGCTGACCTGGAATTAACTGTGTAGTCTCAGGGTGGTCTCGAACTCACTGCGATCCTCCTACATCTTCTTCCGGAGTGCTGGGATTAAAGGCGTGCGCGACCTCACCCGGCTAGGAACTCTTGCTTTATGCTCCTAGGTATATACTCTTAACATCTCTGCCCTGAGTTTTAAAACCCCTGGAGCCAGATAAATATACAACACACCAACTTGACAAAGAGTAAAAGTGATGGGTCCTTTTGGTGCCTGTGTCTCTGAATTCTAAACTGGGTGGTTTTGTGTGGCCGCCATAACCAGGTACAGGGCATCTCTGTCCTCTGCAAACACCTTCCATCCACGCTACCCCTGGCACTCACCCATCTGCTCTTTCTCTCTCTAGCTGAGCCCAAACCCCAGGCTTTGGAAACTTATCATGTCCTCCCTGCTTCAGCTGAAACCACCCCTTCAGGAAGCCCCAGGGGTTGCCTGCTCCAAGCCCCAGCCAGGGAAACTTACAGAAGGAGACACTGCTAACAGTTCCAGTTTCCACACTGGTGATGTTAACGTCAGCCCAGTGTGTTTCAGTAAAACTGTGGGCAGTACCCTTTTCTTTCTCTTTACCAGATGGGCTGTATGTGGGACACTGTACTGGTGGGTTTTGTGAACTACAATTGCTGTTTTGTTTTTTTTTTAAAGAAAACATTTAGATCCTGAGGTGGTGGTGCACACCTTTAATGCCAGTACTCAGAATCAGAGGTAGGAGGATTGCTGTGAGTTCGAGTCCATCCTGAGACTACATAGTGAATTCTAGGTCAGCCTGGTTTTGAGAGACTCTACCTCGAACACACACACACACACACACACACACACACACACACACACACACACAAAAAAAAAAAAAAAAAAAGAAAAAGAAAAAGGAAAAGAAAAGAAAAGAAAACACTTAGGACTGGAGAGATGATTCACTGGCTAAGTGCACTTTCTGTGCAAGCATGAGGGCCTGAGACCACCAGAGTTTGAATCTCCAGATCCCATGTAAACGAATCCCTGTAACCCTAGTCTCACAGGGGAGAAAAGACCCGAGAATCACGGGAGTCCTGTAAGCTCTGGAATCAGTAAAACGAATCTTTGGCTCAACACAAAAAAGAACAGCAGGAGGAGCGATGGAGTGGGGACACCTGACATTCTTTCCTGGCCACCAGGGGCCAGCGACCCCCACTGTGGGCAAGAACCTCCCACCAAGTACACACCCCCCACATCACACATAAGCAAAACATACACATGTGTGCACGTGCACACACACACACACACACACACACATTTAATTAACTAAGCAAAGACAAATACTGTGGGTTGTCATTTATTTGCAGAAGGTAAAAAACAAAACAAAACAAAACAACAACAACAACAACAAAACCCAAAGAATCAAACTCAAAGAAGAGTGGAATAGAAGTGACCTTAAAAGCCACCAAGCTACAGTCCTAACCCACACAAGTTGGTTCCATTTTTAAGGGTCAGAATTGAGTTTTCTTTTTTTCTTTTCTTTTTTATTATTGACAACAAACCATGATAACCCCCCCCCACTTTCCCCTTCACATCTCCACTCTCCATTGTATCCCCTCCCCCACTCAATCAGTCTCTTTTATTTTGATGTCATGATCTTTTCCTCCTATTATGAGGGTCTTGAGGGTCTTGTGCAGGTAGTGCCAGGCACTGTGAGGTCATGGATATCCAGGCCATTTTGTGTCTGGAAGATTGCATTGTAAGGAGTCCTATGCTTCCTTTGGCTTTTACATTCTTTCTGACACCTCTTCCACAATGGACCCTGAGCCTTGGAAGGTGTGTTAGAGATGTTTCAGTGCTGAGCACTCCTCTGTCACTTCTTCACAGCACTATGGTGCCTTTTGAGTCATCCCAGAGGTCACCATCATCTGAAAAGAGAAGCTTCTCTAACCAAAAGTGAGAGCAGCATTAATATATGGGTATGGACATTAAGAGAAGTGCTTACCTTGCATTTTGGTGAGCATAATATATGCATTTAGCGAGACTCCAGCAGACATTACACTCCTAGGGCTCATGACTTCTCCTGTCATAGGTTTTTCAGTATCAGGCATGTATTCCCTCCTGTGAAGTGGGCCTCCAGTCCATTAAGAGAACAGTTGGTTTCCCCCATAACAGACATACCACTATTGCACCTGTTGGCTCATTTGGCCTGGCTGGCCCAACTTAAGGCTTGCAGTGTCCACTGTTGTTTATCTCCACTGATGGCTTCTCTCTCTCTCATGGAGCTGCATGTAGCATAGCTTTTTCCAGCTTTCTGTTAGCTGGTCTACAGGGAGGAGGTTTTCAGCTCAGCTCTAGCAGGTTTCTCAGTGACCTTGCAGCCCAAAAATGTGGAATCTTCAGCAACAGGGTCTTACTATCTATTCCTGATGGGAAACCAAGAGCCTTGGCAATGGCCTGTAATGTTTTGGGGCCATCAGGGACCTCCCTGGCCAACAACTCATTGGAAGGTATCTTATCCCTGGCACTGAAATTTTTCTAGTAATAATCTGTGGCTTCTGGGTGTCCTTAGGCTTCACAGGCAAGTGCCTTAACCACTAAGCCATCTCTCTAGACCTTCAGTGTACTTTTAAACATAATCTATTACTATCTGTAGGAATAGGATTATGCTGCAAACTGAAATGTTTCTAACTCTTCCCTTCATGAGCTGTTTCCTCACTAACTAACTACACTTACCTCCCAGAGCTGTGGGAAGAGTTAAAATCTGGGGAAACTGCCAGCTGCATACCTGCCCTTGCAACCAAAGGACTGCGAAGGTACAAACCTCCAGGACCAAGCTGAGCATTTGTGACTTGATTTTGTTTCGACTACTCCCTGCTGCGGAGTCCAGTATGATGAGAGAGATCCAGAGCTCAACAAGCTCTTTCCAGAGAAACTGTGGTGAGTCTATGTGAAGCTTAACATGCAAACAAAATTTGAGAATCCCAAGGAGGTGTCTTGATGAAGCCCTTGAGCCAGCCCAGGAGGCGTCAAGAGGAGGGCAGACAAAAGCGCCTTCGCAAGGGCCCTCTGCCTAGCCCTTCTGTGTTTGTTCTTTGACTCAGGAGCAGGAAGAACGCTAGGAGCACCAGGATGTCAAGTGGAAGTGTGGGAAACATGAACGTTTAGGGTTGCAAATCCCCATGAAGCATTTCGGATTAGGGAGTTTGAATTGAAAGATGGAGGTGAGAAGCTCTCTGGCCTTCTTCTCATCTCTGAGCTGTTGACATTTGCTTGTTTGTCATCCTGGATTTCATCACCAGGTGCAGAGGGGTGTGTTGGGAGGGTATTAGAGGCGAGGGAGGAAGGCCAGCGTGGGCATTCACAGTAGTTAAAGAGTGTGAATGCTGCGATCTGGCTGTCTGGGTGTGGTAGACTTAGGCGCTGTCCCACTGTGTTACTTTAGGCAAGGGATTGTCTCTCTTTGTGCCACAGAGCTCTCATGTGTAAAATCAGACCACATTATTTATTACATGGAGTTGCCGTGAGGCATTAATGAGATGCTGAATTAATGAGCTCAGTGCTGGCCACGTGCCTAATATGTGTGTGCTACTGTCATGAATATGTGCGATGTATTGATGCCTCAACCCTCAGGCAAGAAGGGTGGGGATCAATTCTTAATCACGGAGTAGCCAGTAGCCAACAAAGACTCCCAGAGTTCAACAATGAATCAATGAATTAAATGGCATTGAATAAGCATTTTCCACCCACCTAGCACATGGTGAACATATTGCAAATGATTTTTAAAAAATATTATATTTACTTATTTCAGAGAGAGAGAGAGAGAGAGAGAGAGAGACAAATAGAAAGAGAGAATGGGCATGACAGGGTCTCTAGCTACTGCAAATGAACTCCAGATGTATGTGTTCTTTTGTGCAGCTGGCTTACATGGGTACTGTGGAATCGAATTGGGGTTCTTAGGCTTCCCAGGCAAATACCTTAACCACTAAACCATTTCCTCAGCCCACAAATGATTTTTAAAAAATAATATATATATATATTATTCATTTATTTGAGAGAGAAATAGAGACAAAGAGGAAGACACAGAGAGAGTGGGTATGGGCATGCCAGGGCCTTGAGGCTGCCACTGCAAACGACCTCCAGATGCATGTGCCACTCAGTGCATCTGGCTTTACATGGGTAGTGGGAAAGTGAACTCAGTCTGTCAGGCTTTTCGGGTGACTGCCTTAACAGCTGAGCCATCTCTCCAGCCTGCAAATGACTTTTCATGCGTTCCTCATATGAATGCTGCATGCTCAGTATTTTCTACTTTAACAATTGTTAAAATCGGGGGCTGGGGGAGGTAGCTCAGTGGGTAAAGTGCTTGCTTTGAGAGCATGGAGACTGAGTACGACTCCTTAGCACCCAGAGAGTAATGCCTGTAATCCCAGTGTTGAGGAGGTGGAGACAGGAGAATCCCTGGTGGGCTCTGGGCCAATGAGAGACTCTGTCTCAAAAAGAGGTGGACAGTGTTCCTGAGGAGGACATGTGAGGTTGTCCTTTAGCCTCCAGAAGCATGTACACACACACACACACACACACACACACACACACACACACGTGTGTCCATATACATATATGTATACATACCACACACATGCACACACAAGTTATTCAAAGATAGTACACCTCAGAAACATGCACGCTCATGAAAAGCTGGATGAGTTTTCACACACCCCTCTCCATAGCCAGAACCTAGGTCAAAAAATAGACTTGGACCGGTTAGGTCCTTAGAAGCACCTACCTTGACCCCTAACATCATGCATTCGTTTTCCTGCTTTTGAGCTTGTGTCAGTGGAAAGGTAGTATGTGCCCTTTCGTGTCACTTTGGAAGATTTTGTTCATGTGGCTCTGTGAGGGTCATTTTTTTTAAAAAAAAAACTATTTTGTTTATTAATTTGAGAGTGAGAGAGAGAGCTGTGTTCTCTGGAGACCTCTCATGGTTGTGATGTGAGCTGGCTCTGGGTTCCAAACCCAGCTTAGCTCATTACCAGCTGAGTGACTCTAGGCAAGATGTTTTACTCCTCCTTCTCGTCCTCTTTGTTCTTGTTTTTAATGTTTTAATTGTGTTAATTTTTTATGTTAGAGAGAGCAAGAGACAGAGAAAGAGAGAGAAT
Organism: Orientallactaga sibirica; assembly: GCA_036365145.1. Lineage (NCBI taxonomy): Eukaryota > Metazoa > Chordata > Mammalia > Rodentia > Dipodidae > Orientallactaga > Orientallactaga sibirica. The sequence continues at coordinate 12,955,239 of JAEOAD010000011.1, forward strand.
TGGCACTCCAGGGCCTCAGCCACTGAAATCAAACTCCAGATGCTTGCACCATCTAGTGGGCATGTACAACCTTGCACTTCCCTCACCTCTGTGTGTCTGGCTTACGTAGGATCTGGAGAGTTGAACATGGGTCCTTAGTCTTCGCAGGCAAGTGCCTTAACCGCTAAAGCATTTCAATAGCCCTTTTACTTTTGTGTGTGCATTTGTATATGTGTGTTTGTATGTGTGTAGGTACAGATATGTGTGTTGGGGGGCAGAGATTGGTATCGGGTGTCCCCTTCAATCACATTCCACTTTTCTCACTGAAGCTCACTGATTCAGCTAGACTAGCTAGCCAGGAAATCCCAGAGATCCACCCGTCTCTGTCTCCCCAGCATTGGGATTATAAGTCATGGGTATGGGGGGCTTTCTCTGGTACTTCCGGGTGATGAGCAAACCTAGGGATATTTGTTCTCAAGGTTCAAGCAGGGGCAAGCAGTGTTCCCTTTAGAGCTGGAGTTTATTATGGAGAAGACAGGATGTCCTGAGGCCTGGGGTCAAGCTTCCAGTGAGCAGAAGCAGTTCTTTCCACATTGAGGGAGATTTAAGGTCCAAACTGGTGGTTCCTCCTTCTGACCAAGCAGCTGGAGGACCCTGGGGCTTGCCTGGATTCAGACTTGGCCAAGTTCATAAGCAGTCACCTGTTCTGAGAGAGAGGAGGCAGTCTCAGGTTGCAGGTGACCTTTCCAGCCCCCAGGTCTACACCAAAGGCAGCTCTCCTGCATCCATTCTCAAAACAGCTGGTGGCAGGACTTACTTCACTCATCCCAAATGACACCCATCGGCTCACTTCCTGTCCTCCACTCTCAAGACTGTGAAGTCTATCAGGGCAGGGGCTGATGCTATTCACCTGACCTGGAACAGGGTCTTGGGTTTGGGTTGGGTCAGTGTTCCTTATTAAAATGGCAGAATTGGGCTGGAGAGATGGCTTAGTGGTTAAGGCGCTTGCCTGTAAGGCCTAGGGACCCAGGTTTGACTCTCCAGATCCCACCTAAACCAGATGCACAAAGGTGAGGCAAGTGCAAGGTTACACATACCCACTGGGTGGCGCAAATGTCTGGAGTTCAATTGTAATGGCTGAGGCCCTGGCTGACCAATTCTCTCTCTGTCTCTGCCTCTGTCTCTCTAAAATAATAACAAATGTTTAAACTGACAGAATTTTGTGGAGGAAGCTAGAATCACTGCTTTGGTGTCTTGGTAAGGTACAGCCTAGTCAGCAAGAGTTCCCTCTATCCTCTTACTTTTCTTGGGTCATGATAACGGCCATCACTACAGGGTTACCTGTCACATGCTCTCACAGCACATGAGCTGGCATCACCAACAGCTCCAAAGTTGGGGTCCCTTCTTTGTCATTTGCCAAACCTAAGGAAGCCTACTGAAATGGGACTGATACTCACCCTCATCCAGGAGGCCTTTCAACAGCTTCACATCCAACTGCTGGAGGATCTCGGCGATCAGGGGACACACCTGGGCCCCCAACACAAAGACAGAAAGTCACCCAGGGCTGGGAAGGAACTGAGGTGTGTTAGGCTGGGTGGGCTGACACTGTTAGATTTCCAGTGGGACCCGGACAAAAGGGGGTTCACCCCGAGGACCAATTCCACACTAGGTACCATGCACAGCACGCCCATGGTTCATATACTGAATTCCAGAAGTCAAGCTGGGCGTGGTGGCGCACACCTTTAATCCCAGCACTCGGGAGGCAGAGGTAGGAGGATGGCCGTGAGTTTGAGGCCACCCTGAGACTACATAGTGAATTCCCATAAGTCTATGAGATGGAAATTGTGACAGCTCCCACACTACAGATGGGGAAATGGAGCCTGAGGAAGGCTATCCCTCACCTGTGGAAATCAATTGATGCTAATTGAGATTTGTTTTCATATGCTACAGCCCAGGGTTTGACGTCTTCTGCTAAACTGCCCACATATATGCCTTACTCCTCAGATCTAAAGATGTCCCCAGGGCACACATTTTTCTCAAACTTACCTGATTTGCTACCAGATTCGGGGTAAGTTTCCTCATGTTTTCTTTGAGGTTGTGGAGAAAATGTTTCATCTTGGGTGGAATCGCTCTAGGAAGAGAGGTAAGTGTATAGGATAGAACAAACCAGCCTGGGCAGCACTAATGCCAGGTGGTATGTGCCAAGCACATTTTCTACACAGAATCCTCCTTGGCCCTGTGGGCAGAGTATCCTTGTCAGCAATAGGTGGAGGGGGCTCTTGAGACGTGATGTGATTCGATCAAAAAATCACACAACTGATTCTGTCAGGATCGTATCAGGAGATCACCACAGTTAGTTCTGTCAGGAGCTCATCAGAGAGCGGAGTCTTCCCCTGCGCTGTCTCCTGAAACAGTCTGCCATTGTCTAGAGCTTTGCTAACCATCCGGGGCATAAAAGAGCAGGCATTCACGGGTCCGCATTCTGGTTTTTTTGTTTTGTTTTGTTTTACAAGGTAGGGTCTCACTCTAGTCCAGGCTGACCTGGAATTCACTATGTAGTCTCAGGGTGGCCTTGAACTCATAGTGATCCTCCTACCTCTGCCTCCCGAGCACTGGGATTAAAGGCGTGCGCCACCACACCTGGCAGCATTCTGAACTTACAGAGACAAGTCAGCACAGCTCTAGCCTTGTGTTGTGGCTGACAGAGTCAGTCAGCCAGTCCTCAGAGGTTTGTGACACTCTCATTTGTCACCACTGAGTTCCTAGCATTAGACATGGTGTCCTGCCTGGGGCCTAGGAAATTCCTGGGAAGTATAGGAATGATATCGTCATGAGTTGCCTTACAGTAGACAGAGGGAGACTCCAGGCGTCAGAGTCAGCACACATAGGTACTGGGGTGTAAGAATGAGTGGCTGTTATGCAGGGGAGAGCCCTTCCAGAGACTGGAGAATGAAAGAGCTGCAGAACTGGGCAGGGGACAGGACAAAGGGGTCTGAGTGACATTACTGACATTGCTCTTCACCTGTAGGTCTTTGGAACAAGGGTGGTGGCGGGGAGAAGGCAGCACCGTGCATTAGAAAGTTATTTCTGCAGTGGGATGGACAATGAAGTGAAGAGCTGAGATTGGAGACAGGGAATGTGGGCTTCTGGCAGGGTGGAAGGCCCTGACTACAGGCGTAAGTCCTGGCAAAGGGGTCGTCCTTACTCAGTGGGATCCAACATGCCCATCCTGCTGAGTGCTATGCGGCATCTGCCCATTACCAGCTCCCTCCGACCAAACTTATCTTTCTCTAGCCAGAACTCTGTAGTGAGGCCCACGTGTGTGTGCATCTTGATGATGTTCTCACTTATGGGCCTGCGGAGAGAGAAGAGGAGGTGGAAGGGAAGATGACACATGTGGAGGGGTGTGGGGGCAGCAGCAGGAAGAAGAGCTTGCCTTGTGGGCAAAGCTGGGAAGCACTGTCCTCCTTACAACCCAGGCCTAGCTAAACCCTAAGTCAGTGATTACAGAGAAAACAGCCACCAGCCAGAGTGACTTCTACTTTTTGCTCTCTTGGTTTTGATGGTGGAACACAATGCCTTGGCATGTTGAGAGTTATGCTCCAATCCCCGGAGTGGCTTTTGAAAATGGCTTGAGAAGACCACTTCAGGGCTGGAGAGATGGCTTAGTGGTTAAGGCACTTGCCTGTGAAGCCTAAGGACCCATGTTTGACTCTCCAGATCCCATGTAAACCAGACACACAAAGGTGAGGCAAGCGCAAGGTCGCACATGCCCACTAGGTGGCACAAGCCTCTGGAGTTTAATTGCAGTGGCTGAGGCCCTGGTGCACCAATTCTCTCTCTGTCTCACTCTCTTAAAAAAAAATAAAGAAGATCACTTTAGGGGCCTTTGGAAAATCAAGAATTAAGAGCTCATCAGGATTTTACGACGTCTCCCGTTAGCTGAAGATTCTTCACAGGTGCATGTTAAGGATCTCTGAGCAGGAAGGGATTGAGCTCAGAGGAAGAGCCCCCCCTTCCATGGGGCTGGCTGCTGAGCCCACATAGATTTAACTGAGCACATGGCTTCCCTCCACTGGCTGTCATCTCGGCTCCAATGGAAGAAACCAAGGTTCACAGAGGGGAAGTGACTTGTTCAAGGTCACAGTGTGTTCAGGAGCTAGAATTTGAACTCAGGTGGGGTCTGGATTTCCCAGTCTGCCATTTCCCTCCCAGCTCCCAGATCCCTGGGAAGAAAGAACAGTGCCTCTTCGACAGTGCTTGGGTAAGACTTACATTGTCAATTCAATGTCAAATTTAAGTGAGGTGTTTGCTGAGAACCACTCCTTGGGGAAGGATGTCTGGATCCCACCACAATCCAGCTGAACGTTGGTGATTTTGATGCTATGTGTGAAGAAAGAACAGAGGGTGAGGGACGGCAGGCAGGCAGCGGGCTTGAGACAGGCCTTCCTGTTTGCCAAGGGGGCTGCTGGCGAGGCTGAGGATCAGGGCCTGTTGCATATACCCTGACAGCTAGAGAAGGTGCAGGTGCCCTGGGCTGCCAGCTGTCCCAAAGTCCCCAAACAGTTCCCCACAAATGTGATTTGTCAAGATGTTGATGGGACCCCAGCCCCCTCTCAGATACAGTTTCCCCATCTCAGCAGATGGACCTGTCGTCTGCCTAGGGGGGCCATGTGGGAGCTCTCTGGCATCTCCTTGCCCTGTAACCCCCACGTTCTACCCCTCTGTAAATCATGTTGGTCTGCTTGCAAAATATGGCCTTGAGTTTGGCCGTTCCTGTTGTTCGCACTTGGGCAAGGTCACGGCACTGCTCTCTGGAGATGCGTTAGTGCCTCTCTCCTGGGCTCCCTGCTGGGATCTTGGCCTCTTTCCAGTCCATTCTCTGCGAGGCAGTCTGAGGGGCCTCCACGCTCCTCTTTCTCCCCTGGTTTCTCATTGCTCAGAATACAATCTAAGCTCCACACCAGTCCCCAAGACCTGCAGGATCTGTCCCCATCTGCCTTTGGTAACCCCGTCTCTTACCACCCACTCTGTTCAGCCAACCACAGGGGCATTCTCTCTTCCTCAAACACACCACTCTCTTTCCTGCTTCAAGGCTTTTGCACCTACGAGCCTCAGGGCCTGTTTTCCCCATGTCCTTCACATCACTCGCTCTCTTCTCTTCATCAAGGGCTTCCTCTTTTGAAAAGTCTTATCCAGCTCCCACATTCTCATCTAAATTTGTCTTCCTAACACGTCTTCCTATGTGACATTATTATTCTCTGTGGATCATCTTACTAATTGGAATGCAAGACCCCAAAGCACAATGGGCATATGTCTTGTTCATAGCTCCTTTTTTTTAAAGATTTTTTTTTTTGAGGTAGGGACTCACTGTAGCCCAGGCTGACCTGGTGCTCACTCTGTAGTCCTAGGCCAGCCTTGAACTCACAGTGATCCTCCTACCTCTGTCTCCTGAGTGCTGGGATTAAAGGCATGTGCCACCATGACCAGCTCATAGCTGAATTCTTTTTTTTTTTTTTTTTTTTTTTTTTTTTTTTTAAATTTTAGAGAGAGAGAAAGATAGAGACTGAGAGACAGAGGGAATTGGCATGCCAGGGCCTCAGCCACTGCAATTGCACTCCAGATGTTGAGCTACCTAGTGGGCATGTATGACCTTGTGCTTGCCTCACCTTTGTGCATCTGGCTTATGTGGGATCTGGAGAGTTGGACGTGGTCCTTAGGCTTCACTAATCACTAAGCCATCTTTCCAGCCTTCATAGCTGGATTTTTTTTTTAATTTAGTTTTTTGAGGTAGGGTCTCACTCTGGTCCAGGCTGACCTGGAATTAATTATGTAGTCTCAGGGTGGCCTTGAACTCATGGTGATCCTCCTACCTCTGCCTCCCGAGTGCTGGGATTAAAGGTGTGCGCCACCACACCTGGCTAATAGCTGAATTCTTGATGCAATTCAGCTGAAATCCTGGTACATGGAAGGTGCTTAATGAGTACCTGTGACATTTGTGAAAGCAGTGAATGAAGGGAGGTGATCTGGACTGTAGACATTATTGGAATACCCTGATGGTACCACTGTTGAGCTTTCAGATCAAGAGAATGTGGGGTTCGAGTCCAAGAGAAGTTGCTCAGGGACAGAGCAGGTAGAACGATGGTTTGCCAGGGAGCAGAATGGCAGCCTTGAATAGGGAGATGTACTGTATCTATCTGAGCAGAGTAGCAGTGGATGAGGGCAGGATGGGCCCAATTCTGCCATGTAAATCCCAGCTACCAATGATATGTGTTTCCTGTGTGACCAGAGAAGTGACATGCAGATTGAGAGCTTGCAGCGTCTCCTGGAGGCAGGGACAATCGCAATGCCATTTCCATGGCGAGGAATTGAGGCTAGTCCAGTGTGCTACAGTGCTCAGTCTAGAGTCACAAGCCACCAAGCTGAGTCCCACATGAGTGGGGTCCCAAGTGCTTGTGTGCAGCCCTGGCTTCTTTTGACATCCTAGATGTTTATACAGGCTGGGTCCCTGTTGTGTAGATAAGTCTAGAATGACAGAATGATCTCCCCCAAGTTGACAGCAAAACTGGGATTTAAAATATTTTATTTATTTATTAGAGAGAGAGAGAGAAGACCAAGAGAGAGAATGGTCATGCCAGGGCCTCTAGCTGCTGCAAACAAACCCGATTCATGCACTGCTTTGTGCATCTGGTTTTACATGGGTATTGGGGATTTGAACCTGGATCCTTTGGCTTTGCCAGCAAGTGCCTTAGCCACTAAGCCATTTTTTCCAGCCCAAATCTGGGATTTAAATGAGACTTCTGAGCTCTTAAGACTAGTTGCTCTGTTCTACCAACTCCCCACAAGTGTCTCCCTGGCATTGGCTCCACCCGTCCTCACCCCTGGGCCTTGTGTCTTGTCTTCCTTCCCACTTCACAAGCCAATGCAGTCTATCCTCCTAGCTCTGCTCGCTGACCCAAAACTCCCCAGTGAGCCCAGAGCCAGGTGTGGGGCTTACTTCATGTCTTGCTGATGTTGGACGTCTGTGCCTCCACCCATCAGCCAGCCCACCATCCCCTGATTCACCTGTCCTGAGACATTCAGATGGTCCAGGAGGCCGATGTTCTGGATTTGGCCTTCAGCATTGTGCTTCAGGAGGCCCTGGGCAAGAACTGGAAAACAGACGAGAGACAGTGCTTGGCACATTGTTGTGATAAGGTAGGGGTCTGAGAGGGATGAGAGGCCTGGATGTGGACTGGTGTACCCTCTTTCTGCTAAGCCATGAGTCATGTGGCTCCATCCCCCATAGAGATCCACACCCTTCATCTGTGAAATTCCGCTCTGCAAGATTGACATGAGAAACAAAAACAAATATTGGCAGGTAGCAGCTGCACCAAGATGCTCTGGGTGGAAGTCCACCCCTCGCTGTGTCTCCAAGGCTGTGGTTCAGAAGGAATACAGGATGGAGGTCGGAAAGCCAGAGCGAGGCAAGGAAAAATTTCCTCCCTCCTTCTCTCCTCTCTTTTCTTCCTCCCTCCCTTCCTTCTTTCCACTTACCTTGATAGAAAAGAGCTAATCTGTTAAGGCACTTGCCTGTGAAGCCTAAGGACCCATGTTTGACTCCCCAGTAAGCCAGATGCACAAGGGGGCACATGCATCTGGAGTTTGTTTGCAATAGCTGGAGGCCCTCGTATGTCCATTCTCTCTCTCTTTCTGCCTCTTTCTCTCTCTCAAATAAATAAAAAAAATATATAAAAAAAGAGCTAACCTCTGAAGGAAGATTTTCAAAGCTGCAAGCATGCTGAGTTCTGGACCTCTGGCCATAGACCCTCCTGCCTGGGATGGGAGTCTCAACTCTGACAAAGCCGGGAGCTCCAACAGGGCACACATTTACTTCACAGCCTCACCCCCCCCCCCCACTGTACCAGCTGCTACAGTGGGAGCTCTGGGTAATGCTTGAGTAGAAACAGTTGCTGTTCCCAACCCTCTCTCCCTCTGGGGCCAGCCCTAGACCTCCTTTCAAGATCTTCTGTTTAGTGCTTCTGATAGTGCTAATTTTGGTCATGGGCCAATTGTGAACCCAAAAAACTCTCCAAGGGTGAGCCACACACTGATAGCTCAGACTAGTAATCAAACAGCCTCATCTGGATTCAGAATTGGAATGATTACCTGAATCAAATCTGTATTCAGGCTGGATGTGGTGGCGCACACCTTTAATCTCAGCACTGGGGAGGCAGAGGTAGGAGGATCATCATGAGTTCAAGGCCACCCTGAGACTACATAGTGAATTCCAGGTCATTCTAGGCTAGAGCGAGACCCAACTCAAAAAACCAAAAAACAAATCTGTATTCAAATGGGAAAGATTAGATGGACAGAAGGATGGATGGGTGGATGGATAGATGGATGGACAGATGGATGGGTGGGTGGGTGGATGTATGGATGGATCGAGGGAGGGAGGGATAAATGGATGGATGGGTGTATAGATAGATGGATGGACAGATGGATGGATGGGTGGATGGATAGATGGACAGATGGGTGGATGGATAGGTGGATGGATAGATGGATGGGTACATCCATTCTTGTTTCTTTCATGTACAATAAAGAAAATATGCATGGAGTAATAAGTTCAGGTTTAAAGTCTGGCTCTATTATTTCCCCAAGTATTGAATTCCTAATCTGAGTAAGAGAAGCAGTAATATCAGCCATCTCACAGGGTTCCTGTAAGGAATATTGAGACCATCCATCCAACAAATGCCGAGCATCTGCTGGGTGTAGTTGCTGAGTCCTAAGGACACTGCAGCCGTCATCTTCTTATTGCTGAGACAAAACCCCCGATCAGAAGCAGCTTATAGAAGGAACAGGTTGGATTTGGCTTATTGTGTCAAGGGGAAGTTTCATTATGACACGGAAGGCATGGCTTAAGAACGCTGAGCATCACACCTTATCGTATCAGCAGGGAGGAAGCAGCAAAAGTGAGCTCACTAAAACACCCAGTGAGACTGAGCTAATGAACCTCAAGGTCAGCCCCGCTGACACCTCCACCAGCTGGGGATTACGCATAAGGCTTAATCACAAACACATAAGGCTATGGCAGGAACATTCCACATTCCAGCTACCACAGAAAAAACTGGGTTTCTGTCTAGTAGGAGAGATGTGTTCGGGACAGAACAATATTATAGAGGTATGACTAGACTGCTTAGCAACATTGGTTAATGACACTAGAAGCACCATTAACCACTGGGAGTTTGTTAGCACCAAACAAAAGTGGTAGCCAGTCCAGTTTCCTTCCTCTCTCCCTTCCTTCCTTCCACTCAATTACTTAGCTACTCAGTCTTCCATTTTTCTCCTCTCCATTTCCATCCATCCATCCATCCATCCATCCATCCATCCAGTTTTTCCCATCTGAATGCTGATTTGATTCAGGAACTCTGATTCTGGGTCTTGATGAACTTAGTACGTGACTCAAATTAGCTCTCGCAGACTAAACACAAGATTTTATGTTTCATGTTCAAGGTGAAGGGTTTTTTTTTTTTTCCTTTCTCCTGTTGGAAAGGAGCAGGACAGCCGGTGACTGTATTGGCCACTTGTCACCTGTTCCCCATCACACTGGGAGCCAGCCTGAGGACTGAACTGTGAGGACAGCACAACTGAGAGACAGACGATCCAGGCTGGATGGAAACTTTGAGCAGCTGGTTGAACCAACTCTGGAGCTTGTCCTAGATATGACTCAGTCTTGTGAAATGATTTCTTTTTATTGCTGAAGCAGGTTAGCAGGTTAGTAGGGCTAAAACGTCACAGCCGACACAGCACTTGGCAACGCTTCCCCTCATTTAAGCCTCTGAGACAGCATCATGGGCTAATATCCTACCTGCATCTATAGTACAGATGAGGCTATCAAGCCTACAGCTACATACCAAGATATTTAATAACTGAAACCAAATAGATTACCTTTATAGGAAATCATAAAAAGCCAAGTTCTGATGAGGGAGAGTGGAAGGCAGTCCTAATCTGAGAAATTGATAATTCTAAGATGCTTTTCTTTTTGTTATTGTTATTTTGTGTATGATGTGTGTGTGAGCGTGTGCGTGCGTGTGGAGCTTGGAGGATGCTCAGATGCCGAGTTTCACCTTCCACTTTGTTCAAGACTGGTTCTCTTGCTGTTTTTCCACTGCATTCATTAGGCTCCTTAGCTGCCAGGGAGTCTCCTATCTCCACCTCTCTTTTTGCCATAGATGTGCCAGGATTCCAGACATGTGCTACTTCACATGATATTATGTGGGTTCTGGGTCTCTGAACTCAGGTCCTACTGCTTTCACAGCAGGCACTTTTACCCACTGAGCCATCTTACCAGTCCTGGACATTTCTTAAGAAGTAAAGAATAATGGTTAAAGGTCTCATTCCAGGACCTGAGTTTGGATCCCTGGTAAAATACTGGGTGTATCAGTTACTTTCTCCTTGATGAGAACTAATATCTGGCTGACTAGTTTAAGTGAGGGGCGGGTTCATTTCCTCTTATAGTTTGGGGCTACAGTCCATCATGGTGGGGAAGGCATGATGACAGGGGCTTGAGGCAGCTGGTCACATTCAGGGAGGAAGCAGAGTGACAAGTGCTGGTGCTCAGCCACCTCTCTCCTTTTTATACAGTCCAGAACCCTGGCCCATGGAATGGTCCCACATAAACCAGATGTGTAAAGGTGAGGCAAGCACAAAGTCATACATGCCCACTAGGTGGCACAAGCATCTGGAGTTCGATTGTAGTGGCTGAGCTCCTGGTGCACCAGTTCTTTCTCTCTCTCTCTAAAATTAAAAACATAAGGTGGAGAGCAATTGATGGAGACACCTGACATTGACCTCTGGCCTCTACATGCATACACACCCATGTGCAGGAGAACCCACATGCATACGAACGTCTATACATGCACAGACACCACATACATGTACCAACACTAAAGAAAAAATGATCTCATTCCACATAAGCTTCTCGCCTAGATGATTATATGGAAAAGTTTGGCCAAACTTTTGTAAAGAAGAAATGGAAAGTAAATTTAAAAAGACAGATGCCGTATTCATCCCATGGGGCTAGTATAACTGTCTAACCTCTAAGACAATAGAAAGAAATTTATAAGCTAGCTTTGTGCATGAACAATGTGCAAAATCCTAACAAGAGACTGGCAAGGGCAGGGAGGGTGTGGGAGAGTGGTAGAAAGAAATCAAAGGAGGGGCACCAGAACTCAGACGGGAGGAATTAGAGCTGGGATTCTATAGCATAGTGGGATTATCAATTATAGCTATTGATGAGAACAATCTATCATATTAAAAATAACCAAATATGACCATTCTTAACATAGAGAAATACTGTTTGAGATGGATTTCCTTACTACTCTGATTTGATCACTGCACACACACACACACACACACATACACATACACACATATACATACACACACATATACATACATATAAACACATATACATACACACATATACATAAACACACACACACACACATATATATACGTAAACATACACACATAAACATATACGTATACCTGCACATACACATATGCATATACATATACATTTGTCTCAGTATCCCACAAATATGCACAAACATTGTGTCTTAGTAAAAATTAAAATTAAATAAAATTAAACATTATTCTAATAAGTGGGTTTCTACTATTCTAAAAAATAAAAAGTTATTTAAATCCTAAATAATTTATAAGTTAGTAAAATCTAACAGTACATTATTCCAGAAATATTCAGATGGTTCAAGTGCAAAAAAAAAATCCAATGTGACACTTAATAGAGAAAAATAGATTAGCTGTTATTAGATGTATAAAATTACTTCTTTTTTTTTCCCTTTGGTTTTTTGAGGCAGGGTCTCACTGTAGCTCAGGCTGATCTGGAATTCACTATGTTGTCTCAGGGTGACCTTGAACTCGTGGAGATCCTCCTACCACTGCCTCCCGAGTGCTGAGATTAAAGGCGTGCACCACCACACCTAGCTCTAAAATTACTTCTTAAAGATCAATACTGGGCTGGAAAGATGACTCAGTGCACTTCCTGTGCATGAATGAGGGCCTGAGGGGGCCTGAAACCACCTGAGTTCAAATCTCCAGAACCAATGAACCCATGTAACCAGCTGCATGTGGTCATGTGTGCCTATAACCTCAGTCCTGCAAAGGTGAGAAGAGACCAGGGAATAGCTGGCAAAAGGCAGCAAGCTCTGGGGTTCTGGGTCTTTTCCGTTTTGTTCCCTGGGGTCATTGGCCACCAATGTCCTGGTGAGGGAGGGAGGAGTTGGGGGAAAGCAGCAGGGTCCTGGAGCAGTGGGTGAGTACAACAATGACAATGATGGGCAATGAAGACCTGGGAGACAGTCTGATGGGCAGCACTCGTTTATTCAAAAGGGGAGTGGGTTTATAAACACTTGGGGAAGGTTGAGATGGCACATACAGACTATATGGCGATCGACCGGATGCATGGTTTATGGGTTGCTATCTAAGTGGCAGAAGAACTAGTAACTTCAAAGCTGTGAGGCCGGAGCTGAGAGAGCTACTGTGACTTCAGAGCTGTGGGGGGAGGAGTTGCGAGGGAGATAAGGGAAATGGCAGAAAGCTGTGACTTCAAAGCTGTGGGGGTGAGAGAGATGGCGGAAAGGCTACGTATAAGGGGCTCTCTTGGGCAGCTAGCCACAAGGTCAGGAACTGTGGGGGGGGTGTGCAGAGGCTGACTTATGGTATTGGTCAGAGCTTTTTTGGCATGGAGGGGCTTGTCAGTTCTGCCCACTCTGGGCAATGACAGGGCACACTACAATCTACAACGTAGGGAAGGCCAGTCACCGTCGCCAGGGTGGGTTCCTGACGATAGGGCCAGCTGCAACACCACAGCCCAAGGTCCCCGGCCATGTCCAACAGTTCAGGCCAGCCTCCTCACAGTCCCAGCCTGTTTTTAGCAATGCCCAGCATGGTGTCACTAAGAGACTCCAGCTCAAACAAGAACAAAGAAGAGCAATGGAGCAGGATATCCAATGGCCACCATAGGGGAGTACCCATGTCTATGTGCAGTCCCAGCAGGCAAGCACACAACATGCATAACACACACACACACACACACACACACACACACACACACACACACACAGGAAAAAAGGATCAGTACTGATTTATGATTAAGATAAGAAGGAATTCAAAGATGTCAAAAGAACTAACAAGCCCATGATGAGACGCTTGAATGGCCTGCTCATCAGAGGTTATGGCTAACCCTGTGACTGTATTCAAACTTATTTATTCCCTTGAAGGCCCCATCTCAATGTAGTCATGGGGGAGAAAGGGAACACAATCCACAATTCAGGGCACCACACATCTTCACTACTAGTCTATGGCCAGTCAGTGATCCCAAGTATTTCAGCGTGTCTTTATCTGATGGAATTCACTCTGTAGTCTCAGGGTGGCCTCAAACTCACAGAGATCCTCCTACCTCTGCCTCCCGAGTGCTGGGATTAAAGGTGTGTGCCACCATGCCTGGCACATGGAAGTGCCTTCCAAGGCAGTAGAGGAGTGGGAATGAACACAAGGGAGAAAGAAAATAACATAAAACAATGAGGGATCTGGTAGTGATTCCTACAAGTGACGATGTGCTACGAATAGGCCTAAATTTAATTCAGTTTTTTTTTTTTTTTTTTTTTTACACTTGAGCCCCAAGAAAGAAAAAGGAAAGGAAGCTGGCCTTTAATCCCAGCACTTGGGAGGCAGAGGCAGGAGGACTGCTGTGAGTTTGAGGCCGCCCTGAGACTACAGAATGAATTCCAGGTCAGCCTGGACTAGAGTGAGACCCTACCTCAAAAAAAAAAAAAAAAAAAAAGGAAAGGAAGTGAGAACCCAACCCAAGGTTACCCCAGAAATCAGTGGTGGGACCCAGGCTGTGCCCTCCCCACCGCCTATGGTCAGCAGGCCAAGCCCAGGGCTGAACTCACTTCTTGCCAGGTAGACTTGCTGTCTATGTGGCCCACAGCCAGGCCAGGCCAAGGCTGCTGATGCAGGGCCGAGGGCAAATCCAGCAATCCCAGGAGGAGGAGGAGAGACCAGAGTGGATGCATGTCGGCAGGTGTCAGTAAAGATCAGATGGGGCGGGGCACTCAGCTGTGAGGGTGCACCCAGGTGGATGGGTTTAGAACTGTCTATGGGCAGGTGACTCCAGAGTGGCCCTCGGCATGCTGTGGGAGGTGGTGCGATGGGCTCTGGCAGCCGTTCCCAGGGCTGGCTCCCATGGCCGGCAGATGGGAGAGGCCAGGGTGTCAGAGGGAGGCCCGGTTGCTTGGAGACACTCAGCAGAGCCACTGTTGGGTCATCCAATAGAGTGCTCTCCCTGTCCTCAACACAGGGTGCATGTGGTGGCCCTCTGCTGAGTGAAGGCATGAGTGAGGAAGGCCAACCCTGTCTACACGGTCCAGCTGGACCAGAACTTTCTGTTTTCTCTTTTTTTCTCCAGGTCTCAAGAATTCTTCATCTTCTAACTTCAAGATTATGTACCCTTTCATTACCCACAGTTCCTCACCCACCTCCAGCCTCTGTTCTACTTTCTGTTTCTGTGATTTCTACTTTTGTAGATTCCATATATACATGGGATCATGCAGGACTTGCCTTTTAGTATCTGGTTGGTTTCACATAGCCCCATGTCCTCTTGGCTCATTCATAATCAGAAATGGCAACATTTCTTCTTTGTTCACACTTAATAATATTTCATTCATCAATTAGTAGACACTTAAGTTGTTTTTATACAGTGACTGTCATGAACTATATTTCAATGAACATAGGATATATATATATATATATATGCACAAACATATTAGTGGGGTTATTAGATCACATGATAGTTCTATTTTATTTTATTTATTTATTTGAGAGAGAGAGAGAAAGAGGCAGATAGAGAGAGGGAAAGAACGGGCACTCCAGGACCTCTAGCCACTGCAAACGAATTCCAGATGCATGTGCCACCTTGTGCATCTGGTTTTATGTGGGTACTAGGGAATAAAACCTGGGTCCTTTGGCTTTGCAAGCAAGAACCTTAACCACTAAGCCATCTCCTCAGCCCTATTTTTAATTTTTAAGACATTTTTAAACCATTTTTCCATATGGCTACACCAATTTACATTCTTTTTTAATTTTTATTTTTTATAATTTAATTTTACTTTGTTTTTTATTTCCATAATTGTAGACAATATCCCACGCCTCCCCCCACTTTCCCCTTTGAAGTCCACTCTCTATCATATCCCCTCCATCTCTCAATCAGTCTCTCTTTTATTTTGATGTTGTGATCTTTTCCTCCTATTATGATGGTCTTGTGTAGGCAGTGTCAGGCACTGTGAGGTCATGGATATCCAGGCCATTTTGTGTCTGGAGGAGCATGTTGTAAGGAGTCCTACCCTTCCTTTGACTCTTATATTCTTTCTGCCTCCTCTTCCACGATGGACCCTGAGCCTTGGAAGGTATGTTAGAGATATTTCAGTGCTGAGCACTCCTTCGTCACTTCTTCTCAGAACCATTGTGCCTTCTGAGTCATTCCAAGGTCACTGCCATCTGAAAAGAGAAGCATCCCTAACCAAAAATGAGAGAAGCATTAATATATGGGTGTGGACATTAAGAGATGTCCTTACTGGGCAGTTTGTTGAGCATAGTAGATACATTTAACCATACACCAGCAGACATTACACCCCTAGGGCTCATGATTACCCCTGTTGTAGGTTTTCAGTATCCCTCCCATGGAGTGGGCTTCCAGTACAATTAGAGAGTGGTTGGTTTCTCCCATAACAGACATGCCACTATTGCACCTGTTGGCTTATTTGGCCTGGCTGGCCAAATTTAAGGCTTGCTGTGTCCACTGTTGAGTATCTTCAGTGGTGATTTCTCTCTCTCCCATTGAACTGCATGCAGTGTAGTAGCTTTTTCCAGATTTCTGTCAGCTGGTCCAAATGGAGGAGGCTTTCAGCTCAGCTCCATCAGGATTTCTCAGTGACCTTGCCCCCAAGTATATGGAATCTTCAGCAATAAGGTCTTACCAACTATTCCTGGTGGGAAACAAAGGGCCTCGGCAATGGCCTGTAATGTTTTGGGGGTATCTGTGACCTCCCTGGCCAACAACTCACTGGAAGGTATCCCATCCTTGGCACTGAAAATTTTCTAGTAATCTATGGCTTCTGAGTGTTCCATTGTCCAGAAAAGTAGGTTTCCATATGACTTATTTATATCCTCTTAGATTTTGATTAGCCCTCCCTCCACCTTTCCTTTACTCAATCTCGTCCCCTGACCTCACTTAGGCCTTTTCACCCACATTAATCTGTTCTTCTACATATATATATATATATAATACCATCCTATTAAGTCCCCCCTCCCTCCCTTTCTATTCTCTTTCTAGCTTACTGGCTGCTGCTACTGCGTTTTATTCCTACTCACATAGAAGTCCAATCATTTGTAGCTAGGATCCACATATGAGAGAGAACATGTGACGTTTGGCTTTCTGAGCCTGGGTTACCTCACTAAGTATAATCCTTTCCAGATCCATCCATTTTCCTGCAAATTTCATAACTTCGTTTTTCTTTACCGCTGAGTAGAATTCCATTCCAATTTACATTTTCATCAATGATACATAAAGTGTCCACTTATATTCTTGCCAACATATGGCATATTTCAACTTTTTTTTTTTCTTTTCCAGGTAGGATCTCACTCTAGTCCAGGCTGACTATGCAGTAGGAGGCCTCATGGTGATCCACCTACCTTTGCCTCCCAAGGGCTGGGATTAAAGACATGCACCACCATGCCCAGCTTCTCAACTTTTTTTTTTTATTAATATATAAGTTGTTATTGAAAGTAATGTTTTGGGCTGGAGAGATGGCTTAGGCATTAAGGCACCTGACTCCTAAGCCTAAGAATCCGTTCCATTCTCCAGGTCCCACATTTAGCCAGATGCAAAGTGATGCAAGGGCGCAATGCTATACTTGCCCACGATGGGCCACACATGTCTGGAGTTCATTCACAGCAGCTGAGAGGCTGCTGGCATGCCCAATCCCTATCTGTCCCTCTCTCTCTCTTTTTCTCTCTCTCTCTCTCTCTCTCTCAAAAAAAGTAAGTAATATTTCATTGTGATTTCTTTTTTGTTTTGTTTTGTTTTTTGAGGTAGGATCTCACCCTAGCCCCTGAAGCCCACTGACCATGAATCCATGAGAGGATTTATCCATTAATGAGGCAAAAGCCCTCCTCATTCAATCACACCACCTCACTCTGTACACACACGGTAGCATCAGAGACCAACCCTTGAATATATGAGCTTTTAGGGGACATTTAAGTCCAAACTATAACAATGGATGATCTCTGAACCCTCATTAAATTGTGAGGAAGGGGTTATGTGTGTAATTAATCCTCATGTTGATCGTGCCTCCCACATTTACCACACAATAGCCACCAACAGTGCTTGCTCAGTGAATTATTGGGTGGATGGATGGATGATGAATGAACGGGTTGGGGAGTGGATGAGGGGTGCATGAGGAAAAGATGGGTGGATGAACGTAGCCTTCTAGATAAGATTTAGAGGGTGAAACAGAGGTTTGAAGTGAGAACATTAGGGCTTTCCTTGCAACTCTAAGGTTGAGTAGATTAGAGAATTCAGTTCACCATGTCATAAAGTAGTTCCAAAGTCCACCCTGCAGTCCCTGTGCCAGGCCCTTGGAGTTGTCCTTGACTTCTTCACCTGTCCACACGTCCAGAGTCCTATCACATCTTACAACTCCCACTCGGCCACTACCACTTGGGCTTGAGTCACTGCGGAGGCGCCTATCTAGTGCCGATATTCCGCCCTTGCCAACAACCACCCTTTCCTGCACAAATACCCGAGGACCCAGCTGAAGATGTCACCACTCAAGCCACACCACTCTTTAGCTGAAAGCTCTCCAAGGCACCCTAGGGTTACTGCAAGACACTGTATGGATGACCAGCAACCTACCAGGGTCCCTATGTCCTCTCTGACCCCGCCCCTCCCTTCCTTCTCTCCTTTGTAACCACACAGTTCCCCAAAGGCATCTGTCACGGATGCGCTCTGCCTTCTCGCCGTGGACGCTGGGCTGGGTTGCGCTCAGGGAAGGGAGGACAGTGCGCTTCTTCCAGATCTCACAGGAGTGCCAGCCCAGCCCCCACCCCTGGGCCCTTGCACTCCGCTTTTAGAGGAGATTGTACTGAGAGTTCAGGGTGTTGGCTCTGCACTGTTTGTTGTCCTTTCTCAGAGTTCACCCTCCTCTGGGGGATGTTTGCAGAAGATTCATTACTTGTAAGTGTACCTTTCTACCCTTCCTGGTCTTATGTAATCAGTTGAAATTTCATGATCTTTGTCAAGAAAATTGAAGAAGGGGGGTGGCGCTATGGGGGAACAAACTTGTTGTTCTAGCTCTCGGAGCCTTTGCCCAGGGGTGGAGATGTGGTCTGTCCTGCCTCCCTTACAGCTGCCACTTCTCAGGGTCACAGAGACTCTTGACATGATGCTATGGAAGGTGTGGACTCCCCAGCCCTTGATGCCTGCTAGGAACCTGATTGGAGGGAGGAGAGGGTGTGAGCCGCTGGATTTGAAGCCAGCTGGATGTGGAATTAAATGTAAGAGTGCATGTGTTTCATAGTCACGAGGACCAGAACCAATACCTGCCTTTTGCCTCTCGTCTGACTTGGGGGTCAGGGTGAGGGGACAGAGAAACCCAGAAGTGAATAAGCATGGAAGGGAGTGTGCTCATAGACCACGATCCTTCACATCCTGATCCGCATTTCTCCGACCCTCTGCTTCCTCATCCTCAGAGCAGTAAATGACAGGAAGGATGACAGTCCCATGACAGTGCCTGAGACATGAGAAAAAAACAACATAGGTCTCTCATATGTGGATCCTAGCTACAAATGATTGGACTTCCATGTGAGTAGGTATAAAACTCAGTAGCAGCAGCCAGTAAGCTAGAAAGGGGATATAAAGGGAATAGAAAGGGAGGGGGACTTAATAGGATGGTATTGTATATATGTAAGTAGAACAGATTAATGTGGGTGAAAAGGCCTAAGTGAGGGCAGGGGAAGAGATTGAGTAAAGGAAAGGTGGAGGGAGGGCTAATCAAAATCTAAGAGGATATAAATAAGTCATATGGAAACCTACTTTTCTGGACAATGGAACACTTAGAAGCCATAGATTGTTATTAGAAAATTTTAGTGCCAGGGATGGGATATCTTCCAGTGAGTTGTTGGCCAGGGAGGTCACAGATAACCCCAAAACATTACAGGCTATTGCCAAGGCCCTTGGTTTCCCACAGGAATAGATGGTAAGACCCTATTGCTGAAGACTCCATATACTTGGGGGCTGCAAGGTCACTGAGAAATCCTGATGGAGCTGAGCTGAAAGCCTCCTCCATGTGGACCAGCTGACAGAAAGCTGGAAAAAGCTACTACTACACTGCATGCAGTTCAATGGGAGAGAGAGAAATCACCACTGAAGATACTCAACAGTGGACACAGCAAGCCTTAAATTTGGCCAGCCAAGCCAAATAAGCCAACAGGTGCAATGGTGGCATGTCTGCTATGGGGGCAACTGACTGCTCTCTAATTGGACTGGAGGCCCACTCCATGGGTGGGAACACATCCCTGATACTGAAAACCTACAACAGGGGGTAGTCATAAGCCCTAGGGGTGTAACGTTTGCTGGTGTCTGGCTAAATGTATATGCTATGCTCACCAAACTGCCGAGTAAACACTTTTCTTAATGTTCATACCCGTAAATTAATGCTGTTCTCACTTTTGGCTAGAGAAGCTTCTCTTTTCAGATGGCAGTAACCTTGGGATGACTCAGAAGGCACCATGGTGCTGAGAAGGAGTGACAGAGGAGTGCTCAGCACTGAAACATCTCTAACACACCTTCCAAGGCTCGGGGTCCATTGCAGAAGAGGTGGCAGAAGGAATGTAAGAGCCAAAGGAAGGGTAGGACTCCTTACAACGTGCTCCTCCAGACACAAAATGGCCTGGATATCCTCATGACCTTACAGTGCCTGACGCTACTACACAAGACCATCATGATAGGAGGAAAAGATCATGACATCAAAATGAAAAGATAGACTGATTGAGGGGGGGAGGGGATATGATAGAGAGTGGAGTTTCAAAGGGGAAAGTGGGAGGAGGGAGGGAAATACCATGGGATATTGTCTACAATTATGGAAGTTGTCAATAAAAAATTAAATAAACAATAAAAAAAGAAAAACACAACATAGGCCATCATATTAATGAGAACCCAACTATATAATTGTTTGGGCAAAGGTGGTGAAGATCGTTGAGCGCTATGTCTCCAGAACTCTGGGGTGCTGGGGATTCATAGGGAGAGGCCCGCTGGGGTCCTTGTCCTCGTGGAGCTTGCATGCCCATGCGGAGACTGACAATCTTCAAATGTCACTGCAGCTGGGAAGGGTTCTATGTGTGGCCCGGCTGGAAAGGCAGTAAGGATGATGAAAGAGAGTTCCTGGAGAGAGACCTGGGCAGTGGGAGTGCCAGGAAAAAGACATTCTTGAGGGTGTGAGTGTGACCTGTGCGGTGGGTTGAATGGAAACTGTCCCCCATAGGCTCCTGTGTTTGAACACTTGGTCTCCAATTGGTCATGCCACTTGGAAAGACAGTGGAACCTGTAGGAGGTGGAGAGCTGCTGGAGGAAGTGGAGGAGCTTTCTCCACTGGGGGTTGGTCTTGAAGTCTTATATCCCAACCCCACTTCCTGTTTGTCCTCTGCTTCCTGAGTGCAGTGCGACCAGCTTCTCACTTCTGCTGCAATGGAATGTAGCCTCTTGGAACTGTAAGTCAAATTAAACCCTATCCTGGGCTGGAGGGATGGCTTAGTGGTTAAAGCATTGGTTTGCAAAGCCAAAGGACCCAGGTTTGATTCCCCAGGACCCACGTTAGCTAGAACGCACAAGGGGGCACATGCATTTGGAGTTCGTTTGCAATGGCTGAAGGCCCTGGCACGCCCATACTCTCTCTCTGTCTCTCTCTCCCTCTTTCTCTCTGTTAAATAAATAAATTAATTAAATGCAAAAAAAAATTAAACCCTATCCTTAAGTTCCTTCTGGTCAAGTATTTATTCACAGCAATGGGAAAGTAACTGATATAACTTGACATACAATGGAAAGACCTTGAGTTGGCTGACCGTTGCGGCATCTGGCACTCTAAGAGAGGGTGGTGCTGGATGAGGAACCTCCTTCACAGGTGACTCCCGGGGGGGGGTGCTGCTGATATTGACTGATGGGTTTCCTTCTCTGTGCCTAGCCTGCCCTGTGCATGATCCCACTCCACCCTCATGCCACACAAGTGATGGGCTGGGAAGACAGAGAAACCAGTAGCTGATGAGTTCCTAACCCGGTCCCAGCCAGGCTGGAATCCCAATGGGCTGTCTCGTCTTCCCCAGAACTTCACAATATGTTGACACATCTTCCAGACCTCTAGGCAACAGCAGATCTCACAGGGACAATCTTCTTCGCCATTCACCATCCTAAGTAGCTTTCCTTAGTGCCAACTTCTCTACCTTTTGGGGAATCACTTTGAAAACGTGATGAAAAGTTTGGTTTATAAGTGCCCGTGTGTGTGTGTGTGTGTGTGTGTGTGTGTGACAGAGGATAACCTTGAGTGTCAGTCCTCAGGTATAATGTCTATCTCTCTCTCTCTCTTTTTTTTTTTGGCAAGCCCAACTGGCATTTTTCTTTTTTTAGTTTTTCGAGGTAGGGTCTCACTCTGGCCCAGGCTGACCTGGAATTAACTATGTAGTCTCAGGGTGGCCTCGAACTCATGGCAATCCTCCTACTTCTGCCTCCCAAGTGCTGGGATTAAAGGCATGCACCACCACGCCCAGCCCAACTGGCCTTTTTATGAGAGAGAGAGAGAGAGAGAGAGAGAGAGATTGGCCCGCCAGGGCCTCCAGCCACTGTACTCAAACTCCAGACACGTGTGCCACCTTGTGCACCTGTGCAACCTTGCACACTTGTGTCGCCTTCTGCATCTGGCTTACATGGGATCTGAAGAGTTGAATATGGGTCCTTAGGTTTTGCAGGCAAGCACTTTAACTGCTAAGCCATCTCTCCAGCCCTACCTCTTTTTTATATTTTATTTTTATTTTATTTACTTATTTGAGAGACAGAGAGAGAGAGAAAGAGAAAGAATGGGCGTTCCAGGGCCTCCAGCCACAGCAAACAAACTCCAGATGCAAGCACCACCTTATGCTTACATGGGTTCAGGGGAATTGAACCTAGGTCCTTTGGCTTTGCAAGCAAGTGCCTTAACCACTAAGCAATCTCTCTAGCCCTCCCACCTTTTAAAAAATTTGTATTTATTTATTTGCAGGGGGGGGAGAGAATGGGCACACCAGGGCCTCTAGCTGCCACAAACAAACTCCACATGCATTCACCACTTTGTGCCTCTGGCTACTAGGGATTCAAACCTGGGTCATTAAGCTTTGCAGGCAAGCACCTCAACCACTGAGCATTTCCCCAGTCCCATTTTTACAATATTAAATCGGCCTATCTACAAGCATGGGCGAGCTTTCCGTCTTCTAGCATCTTTTTCAGTTTTGTCTTCATTGTTAAGGTTTTCATTGCAGACATGTTTCGTTTACTTGGTTAGGTTCAATCCTAGGTATTTCGTTTGGCATCATAATGAGTGACAGTGTTTCTGACTTCTCTCCTGGCAAGTTCATCACCAGTGTATACAGAGGCTGCTGGCTTTTGTATGTTGATTTTGCATGCTGCCACTTCGCTGAAAGTGTTCATCAGATACAGGAGTTTTCTGATGCAGTCTTTACGGTCTTTGAAGTGTAGTTTAACTTCTTCCTTTCATATATATTATATATTTATATATATATATATATATATATATATACATACATACATATATATATATATATATATATATATATATATGTATACATATATGATGTCTTTTCATCTTGCTGTGGCTAAGACTTCAGGCATTATGCTGAATAAGAGCAGATAGAGTCTTGTTCGTGATTTTTTTTTTTCAAGATGGGGTCTCAGTCTAGCCCCAGGCTCACCTAGAATTCACTATGTAATATCAGGCTGGCCTCGAACTCACAGTGATCTTCCTACCTCTGCCTCCTGAGTACTGGGATTAAAGGCGTGCGCCACCACACCGGGCTTTTGTCCCTGGTTTTAGAAGAAATGATTTCATGTTTTCCAGCTGGAGAGGGAAATATCAGTGTAGAACGAGAGCCGGGAAACCAGCCTTGCAGCAGGGAGAGCATTCCCCTCCGTTTTCCCATCCACACCCTGCCTGCTCCCAACATTAGCCTCAATTCCCCACCAGCCACAGAATTGCAAGGAAAGGCAGGAAAAGTCATACAAGTGGACTTGTACTGACCCTGACTCTGAGGTTGTCTGCCCAAGAACACGCAGAGCTGGGATTCGAACCCAGGCTATCTGGTTCTATGTTGCTTCTGGGTAAATTTGCTTAGAGAACCTGCTTTTCATTCCAGTACTGTCGGCCTGTTAATCTATTTGCATAGTCTGTGTAGGTTCACACGGGTCACTAAAGATGCCACGTGACATGTGTGGACATGTGTAGTCCATAATACAGTTTTTACTGAACTAGAAATGATCCATCAAAGACTACAGGTCTCACCACTGCTCTTGACCTCAAGGGGGCAGCAACCAACACCAGGAAGCCTGTGGCGTGGCCCAGCATGGGGAAGGAGGAAGGAAGGTAGTAACAAGGACCAGCTATTTAGAGCCTCCCGGGCTTTCATTGTCAGCCAGGGGAGAAGAGCAAATGTACACTGGTCCTCTCCTTGGTGGTGTACTCCTTTAATCCCGGTACTCAGGAGGCAGAGGTCAGAAGATTGCCGTGAGTTCCAGGCCACCCTGAGACTACATAGTGAATTCCAGGACACCCTGGGCTAGAGTGAGACCCTACCTCGAAAAAGACA
Source organism: Orientallactaga sibirica (assembly GCA_036365145.1). Classification (NCBI taxonomy): domain Eukaryota; kingdom Metazoa; phylum Chordata; class Mammalia; order Rodentia; family Dipodidae; genus Orientallactaga; species Orientallactaga sibirica. Next base: position 12,979,179 of record JAEOAD010000011.1, read on the forward strand.
AAAACAAACAAACAAATGAACGAACAAACAAACAAACAAACAAACAAACAAACAAACAAACAAACAAACAAACAAACATGTCCAGGCTCAAGAGAGATGGCTAAGCAGTTAAGGCACTTGCATATTCGACTCTCCAGATCCCACATAAGCCAGATGCACAAAGGTGAGGCAAGTGCAAGGTCGCACATGCCCACTAGGTGATGCAAGCATCTGAAGTTCAATTTTAGTGGCTGAGGCCCTGGTACTCTAATTCTCTTTCTCTCTCTCTCTCTAATAAAATAAAATAAAAATAAAAATGTATGTCCAAACTGTTTGCTAATTGATTTCAATCTTTTCCTCCATTTCCCACGGCCTTTTTCAAAGGGACCAAATGTTCTTTCTCCTTTCTTTGCAGACCCCATTAGTCCTTTTATTAACTTCCTCCTTCGGGTGTCACTCAAGATTGTCTCATCTGCCATGCTGTTGCTAGCTAAAATCCCCCACTGGAATCCATGCCAGGGAATGGGAGCCATCCTTGAGAGAGGGAGTATGGGACACTGGGGGGTGACAGTCTAGTTGTCATCCTTTTATGCATGGGTGGCAGCTTATAGGCAGGACCGGTTATTTCTCAATGAGTGAGTGGGTCTTACTAAGTATCTTTTATTAGTGTTTTCATTGATGTGACAAATATCTTACAAAAGCAACTCGCGGCGGAAGAGTTCATTTTGGCCCACAGTTTGAAGTCACAGACCTCACGGTAGGGAGAGGAGGGCACAGGAGCACGAAGACAATCAAGATGACATGAAGGAGGAAGCAATGAGTGCTTGTTCTCCTGTTTATGCAGTCTGAGACCCCAGGGCATGAAATGGAACCACCTACATTTACAGTGGATCTTCCCGCTTCAATGAACCAATCTAGAAAAGCCCTCACAGACATGCCCAGAGATCCATTTCCATGGTGATTTTAAGATGACAACAGAGATTAACCATCTCCATCTCCGTGAACAAGGCAGACAAAACTTGCTACCTTTGTAAACCTGGAGCCCGGTGTGGTACACCAGCAACCCTGCACACTAAGAGTTCAGTAAGATGATTTCAAACTATGAGAATAATCCCCGAGAGCCTAGTCTTAATGAAATGACTTTACAGAGCCAAGAGTGCTATGAAGGAAATAAAACAGAGTTGTGAGATGGTGCTTGGAGGGACAGAGCTGAGCGTCCTCCACATGGTCTGGGCACGGATACCTTCTCAAATGGATACCCTCATGGAGATGTGGATGCATATAAAAGCCACAGTAGGGCTGGAAAGATGGCTTAGTGGGAGGTGGTAACAGAGTGATGTGTCAGACAGTCTTCATGGCCCAAGAGTGAAATGTGATTAGACAAGAATACTGGTCTAGCCAGAGCCAGCAAGAACAGAGGAGAAGTGGGACGTGGAGTCAGACGCATGCATGGGACAGATGTGGTGTGGGCTCCCAGGCTATGGTGAGATTCCCGAGACAGACATGGGTGGGAGTTCTCACTCCGCTGGTTCCCAGTTGTGTCACCTGGCCACACCCTGCTCCTTTCTGATGCTCAGTGTTGCCATGCTGTGGCTCACATGGAGTGTCATAGTGGTTACACACCGTGGCCAATTCTAAGATACTTTGTTGTTCCACAGCATGTAAGTATAAAATTAACATGTCGTTGGATTGAATTTTGTTAGAATCATTGATTTTCAAAATTGCTGATTGAGTTTCATTTAAAAAATCATTAAATGAATTTTGTTTTGGGATTAGGACAGAATTTCCAACAATTTCTGAAATGGCCCTTGAACATACTCTACCATTTAATTTTTTTAATTTTATTTTTTGGAGAGAGACACAGAGAGAGACAGACAGAGAGACAGATAGAGATGGGCGCATCAGCAGTCTCTCAGCTGCTGGGAACGAAATCCAGATGCGTGTGCCCCCCTGTGGTCAAGTGTGGCATTGTGCCCTTGTGTCACTTCGCATCTGGCTAAACGTGGGACCTGGAGATTGGAACAGGGTTCTTAGGCTTAGCAGGCAGGCGCCTTAACTGCTAAGCCATCTCTCCAGCCCCATACTCTACCATTTTGTATGATGTATTTATGTGAAGTGGCTTTCTCAGCACTGATGACTATAAAATTAAAATATCAATCAACTCTTAAAAAATGTTGAAAATACACAATGTGCAGTATCAAATGTTCAGCTAAGCTTTAATTCTTTTTGGGGGGATTAAGGTAGGGTCTCAGTCTAGCTTTAATTCTTTTTAAAAAATATTTTACTTATTTTATTTATTTATTTATTTATTTATTTATTTATTTATTTGAGAGAGAGAGAGAAAGGACAGATAGAGAATGGGCATGTCAAGGCCTCCAGCCACTGCAAACAAACTCCAAATGCATGCGCCCCCTTGTGCATCTGGCTTACGTGGGTCCTGGGGAATTGAACTTGGGTCCTTTGGCTTTGCAGGCAAAGGCCTTAACTGCTAAGCCATCCCTACAGTTCTAATTCTTTTTTTTAAACAGTTTTTATTTTTATTTATTTATTAGAGATAGGGGGCGGTGAATGGGTGCACCTGGGCCTCTAGCCACTGCAAATGAACTCCAGACATATGTGCTACCTTGTGCATCTGGCTAACATGGGTTCTGGGGAATTGAACCTGGGTCCTTAGGCTTTGCTAGTAAGTGCCGTAACCACTAAGCTATCTCTCCTGCTCTCTAGCTTTAATTCTTAATGTAAAATTAAGAAACACATTTATTTATTTATTTATTTATTTTGTATTTATTTATTTGAGAGAGAGAGAGAGATAGGAATAGGCAGGTATATAGAGAGAATGGGCATGCCACTGCAAATGAACACCAGATGTGTGCGCCCCCTTGTGCATCTGGCTTACGTGGGTCCTGGAGAATCAAGCCTTGAACCAGGGTCCTTAGGCTTCACAGGCAAGCATTTAACCACTAAGCCATCTCTCCAGAATGTTTCTGGATAAACACATTTATCTCATTAGTATGCAAACTTGCTTTTGTCATTAATAAATGGTAAAATCATATGCATATCAAAGAATTGTCTTGAAATACATGTCTTTATAATTTATTGTCAATTTGCCCAGACATCCTCCCTCCCTTCTGGACTTTGGTCATCATAACGCCATTCAGCAACATCTCTGCACCCTGTTGCCCTTGTTTGTGAGGCACTGAGGAAGCAGATGCAATTCAGAACTGACGAAACTTTTATTGTGGGAAGATTTTGTAACAGGGTGTTAGGGGTTCAGGAAAGTTCTTGAACCCCAAATCCTAGGTTTGTTTTTAATTTTAAATTTTATTTATTTATTTGCAAGCAGAAAGAGAGAGAAAGAAAGAGAGAGAGAGAGAGAGAGAGAGAGAGAGAGGAGGGAAGAGACAGACAGAGTGAGAGAATGGGTGTGCCAGGGCCTCTAGCCACTGCAAATGAACTCCAGATGCATGTGCCTCTTGTGCATCTGGCTTACATGAGTCCTAGGGAATCAAACATGGGTCCTTTGGCTTTGCAGGCAAACACCTTAACTGCTAAGCCATCTCTCCAGCCCTGTTTTTTTTTTTTTTTTTTTCCCGAGGTAGAGTCTACTGTAGCCAAGCTGACTTGGAATTCACTCTGTAGTCTCAGTGTGGCCTTGAACTCACAGTGATCCTCCTATCTCTGCCTCCCAAGTGCTGGGATTAAAGGCATGTTCCACCACGCTCTGCCCAGCCCTGTTTTTAATTTTAATAAAGGAATTGAGCCAGTCATGGTGGCACATGCCTTTGATCCCAGAATTTGGGAAGCAGAGGCAGGTGGATTGCTGTGAGTGCTAGGCCACCCTGAAACTACAGAGTGCATTCTAGGTCAGCCTGAACTAGAGTGAGACCCTACCAAAAAAAAAAAAAAAAAAAAAAAAAAAAAAAAAAGCCGGGCATGGTGGCACACGCCTTTAATCCCAGCACTCGGGAGGCAGAGGTAGGAGGATCGCCGAGAGTTCAAGGCCACCCTGAGACTACATAGTTAATTCCAGGTCAGCCTGGACCAGAGTGAGACCCTACCTTGCAAAAACCAAAAAAAAAAAAAAAAAAAAAAAAAAGGGCTGGAGAAATGGCTTAGTGGTTAAGGCATTTGCCTGCAAAGCCAAAGGATCCCGGTTCGATTCTCCAGGACCCACGTAAGTCAGATGCATGAGGGGCACATGCATCTGGAGTTCATTTATAGTGGCTTAGAGGCCCTGGCGTGCCCATTCTTTCTCTCTGTGTCTGCCTCTCTTCTATCTCTCTATTTCTCTGCTTGCAAATAAATAAATAAATAAAATTTAAAAAAAGAAAGGAAAAAAGAAATGAATAAAAAAGAAGACTGAGAAGGATAATTATTAAATTATTATATTTATTGAGGGAAATACGTGCCAAGGAAAGGCATCCATGTAGCTAGAGATTCCTCGTGGAGGGCCTGGTTAAAAAACGCGTGGAAAGAAAAGAGAAAAGAAAGTTTAAGGAGCTCCTGCCATGTAGGGAGCTGGAGGGGATAAAGGGGCTCATGTGGAGAGTAAGGACTAGGGGGCCCTCCTGGCTGGGTCTGGGCCTGGGCTGAGCCAACCTAGGCCTAGCCGAAGGGAAAACTCACCCAGAGCTGGAAGTTCCCAAGTGATCAGAGAGAGCCTGCCCTCCCCTTGCAAAGGTATTTATAACCTTATGGTGGTGGGCTGTCTTCCGGCTCAGGTTAACTAGAGGGACAGCTGGTCGGTTAGGACTAGGCGCTGTCTCAGGAAGAGACTAGCCCTGACACCAAGTATGGGGGCCTGAACTTGATTAACCACAATGCGTAAATCCTATGAAAGACCTCCTTCCCACGAGGGGTCCAGGTTGTTTGTGGAAAAACAGGCCTAGGGAACTAGGCAAGAGATAAGAAGTCAGATGTTTTTGATTTCTAGCAAGTGTAAACTTTTTTTGTCTTTTTTTAACCGTTACCTTCAGGGATCCAGTCACCCTTACTATACCCCCCTCTCAATTTGGGGCCACTGGCACATGAGTTTGGGTAAGGGTTTATAGGAAATTAGCAAAATTAGCTTCCATGCCCAGAGCAGTGGGGAATCTGTGGGTCCAAGGTGGGTAGTGCATTTCCAGAAGTTGGATGCGATGTGGCAGGTGGCACTGAAGTGAGGAGTCAGCAAGCGGCATGATGACCCAGGGGAATCAGCCTCACACTCCTGCTGGACAGGCTGAGAACTGTAATTGAGCCTTTCCCCTCTAGCCCAGTCCCACTGCCACTGCTGTCCACGGCCCGTGGTGCTGAACCGTGCCCCATTCACGTGATGTTCCTCACTGTTCCCTGCATGCCTGTCCATTAAAATACATCGTCCAGGCTGCGGTTAAGGCACTGGTCCGCAAAGCCTAACCTGAGTTCTGTTCCCCAGTACCCACGTAAAGCCAGATGCACAAAATGGTGCATGCATCTGAGTTTGTTTGCAGTGGCTGGAGGCCCTGGTGCATTCATTCTCTCTCTTTTTCCTTGAAAATAAATAAATAAAAATATATCTTCCCCTTATTTTTGCCAGCTATGATAAAATGTAAAAAAAAAAAATCATCCCCCCTTATCTTTTCCAGCTGTAAAGGACACAAAGATACAAACATGTCACTAGATAGTCTATTGTTTGCAATAGGCTTTCCTCACCAATAAAATACCTCTTAGGGGAAAACCAATATGTCTGTGAACTGAATATGATATGGCATCACAAGGTTTGGGATGTGTGTGTGTGTGTGTTGGTGAGCATAAGATGACATATTCTTCAGAGTGCTGCCAACTAGTACCAATTGGTTTCGTTAGAGCCTTACTGACCAATATAGTCGCCTCGTTAGTTGCAGTGGGTGTCAGGTGCAGAAGGCAAATGCAAATTGCTACAAGGAAGAAATACAGACGCTCTGGGATGTTTATGGCTATGCGTCTATTTCTCCATTCATTGTTAGTTAGCGCAAGTGTGACACAGGGCCCAGGAGAGAATTTAGAACTGTGGCCAGCACATAGCAGATGCTTAATTAAAATGTGATGGATGATTGAATGGATGCATCAATGAAGCACTTATAATGGAATTATGCTTGGATCTCTCACCAGATTGGTACGCACACACACATTACTCCTTAGCTGACCTTTAGTTGGTGACTTGGCCGCCATTCTGATGCATGCCTGTGCCTAGAAGACAAAGAACACTCTTCAGAGAAAGAGCAGGAAGAGGTACGGGTAGGTACGGGTCATAAGGGGATTGGTCAGTTCAAAGGTCCTGCTGATGCCTAGTTAGCATGTAGTGACATCACGGGAGAGGGTCACATGGTCTAAGTAGTGGCAGGAAAAGGTATAGGGAATGGGTCGTAGGGGGATTGGCTGTGAGGAGGCTGCTGGCTGATACCTCATTAACATATAGGGATGTAAGCAGACAGAAGTCACAAGGCTCTGGGGAAAGTGAAACCTTTTGTTTTCTTAAAATATTTATTTATTTATTTATTTGACAGAGAAAGAGGGAGAGAAAGAGAGAGGGAGAGAATGGGTGCACCAGGGCCTCTAGCCACTGCAAACAAACTCCAGACGCATGTGCCCCCTTATGCATCTGGCTAATATAGGTCCTGGGGAATCGAACCTGGGTCCTTTGGCTTTGCAGGCAAATGCCTTAACTAACCGCTAAGCCATCTCTCCAGCCTGAAACCTTAGTCTTATCAGGAAGTCCAGGTGCTCTGGGCTAGGAGGAGGGAGCGGCCTCACTACTGCCAGTCTTGAGATTGTCGGGGTCAGGGTTCACTGCAACCTTGGGATCTGGGGGCCCTAGTCATGCCTGACAGCTCAGGTGTGCCTAAATCTCTAGCAACCCGGGGGCCTTCAACTGTGCCCTACAATGCAATGCATATTTGAGAGGAGGGAAGAGGAAAACAAGGCAGACTCCCCACCCTCACACAGACTCCATTCATAGCTCAGCTCCTGTAGGCTTTTGACAACAGAATCTAGTTGAAAGCAGCATGCCGTTGGCTGACAGCAGGCTTCAGTGACAAAAGTGCTCCCCTAGCTCCCTGTGTTCCCCCTAGAGACAGTGAATGCGTTTCTTAGGTTTGTTGTTAACAGAGTCCATGCTGTCTTAGAAGTGTCAGTTGGGGCTGGAGAGATGGCTCAGTGGGTAGAAGTGCTTGCCACACAACCATGAAGGCCTGAGAGGGCTGGATTCATCTTGAATTCAATTCCCCTGCACCCATGTAAAGAGCTGGGCATGGCCACACATGCCTGTAACTGCAGTCCTGTGGGGAACAGAGAAAATTTGGAAAATTTGCTGAGGCTCCATGGAAAAATTGCTGGGGCTCCATGGTCAGCCAGTTTAAGAAAACATAAACAGCCAGCATGGTGGCGCACGCTTTTAATCCCAGCACTCAGGAGGCAGAGGTAGGAGGATTGCTGTGAATTTGAGGCCATCCTGAGACTGCATAGTGAATTCCAGGTCAGCCTGGGCCTTAAGTTCACCCTCACGTGGGTTTCAGGACATGGACAAAGCCCAGCCAAGTTCTCTTCAGAATGTAATGGGAACCGTCTCTAGCCCAAATCCGCAGAGTTCCTGTCTTTGTAGATCCAGTCTTTCTACTTTGCATTTGTACGGGCATCCTGGTCTTGGGAACTCCCACTAGAATGGCCTAGTGTGCTCTCCTCCTACTCCACCTTTTCTTTGTGTGTGTGCATGTGTGTGTGTGGTATGTGTAGTGTGATGTGTGTGTGGTATGTGTGGTGTGATGTGTGTGTGGTATGTGTAGTGTGATGTGTGTGTCATATGTGTAATGTGATGTGTGTGTTGTATGTGTAGTGTGATGTGTGTGTGGTATGTGTGGTGTGATGTGTGTGGTATGTGTGTCGTGATGTGTGTCATGATGTGTGTGCCATATCTGTAGTGTGATGTGTGTGGTATGTGCAATGTGATGTGTGTGTCATATATGTAGTGTGATGTGTGTGTGGTATGTGTGGTGTGATGTGTGTGGTATGTGTGTCATGATGTGTGTGCCGTATGTGTAGTGTGATGTGTGTGGTATGTGTAATGTGATATGTGTGTCATATGTGTAGTGTGTTGTGTGTGTGGTATGTGTAATGTGATGTGTGTGTGGTATGTGTAGTGTGATGTGTGTACCATATGTGTAGTGTGATGTGTGTGTAGTATGTGTAGTGTGATGTGTGTTGTATGTGTAATGTGATGTGTGTATCATATGTGTAGTGTGATGTGTGTGTGGTATGTGTAGTGTGATGTGTGTGTCATATGTCTAGTGTGATGTGTGTGTCATATGTGTAGTGTGATGTGTGTGTCATACATGTAGTATGATGTGTGTGGTGTGATGTGTGTGTCATATGTGTAGTGTGATGTGTGTGTGGCATATGCTAATATATTTGTGCTGATGCAGCCCCCATGTACTTTTCTGCCATGCCCCATGGGCTTAGTGCCTGTGGTGGCCATAAGGAAATGTTGGGTGTCCCCTCCTTCACTCACCCATCTGTTTTTTTCCTTGCAACAGAGTCTCTTACTAGCAGTGGGGCTTGCTGTTCCCAAGCCCCAGTGGATTCTCTGGTCTCTACTCCCCACAGGACCAGGATTGCAGACATGCATGGCCTCGCCCAGTTTCTCTGGAGATTCGCACTTGGGTGTTCTCAGGTCTGCTTAGGTCCTCATGCTTGTGCAGGAAGCACACTTAACTTCTGAGCCATTTCTCCAGCCCTATTAGGCTTGTCTGAAGGCTTCATTCTAGGGCCTCTCTAGCCCACAGCCCCAAACTCTTCCACATTCCCCCCACAAACCAGTCCCAAAGGCCTACATGCTGCATGGACTGGGTTATCATAGCACAACTCCAGTCTCCAGTCTGTGGCACCATTCCTCTGTGTTAGTTACTCTCTTAGTTAGTCAGTAGTGAAAATCCTGGGGCTGGAGAGATGGCTCAGTGGTTGAGGCACTTGATTGCAAAGCCTAATGATCTAGGTTTGATTCCCCAGTACCCACATAAAGCCAGACACACAAAGTGGCGCATGCATCTGAAGTTGGTTTGCAGTGGCTGGAGGCCCTGGTGCACCCCTTCTCCCTCTCTCTCCTATCTCTGCTTGCAAATAAATAAAAATACTTTTAAAAATAAGATAAACAAGGTTGGAGAGATGGCTTAGTTGTTAAGGCGCTTGCCTATGAAGCCTAAGGACCCATGTTCGACTCTCCAGATCCCACATAAGCCAGCTGCACAAAGGTGAGGAAAGTGCAAGGTCATACATGCCCACTAGGTGGCACAAACATCTCAGGGAAGGCATGGCAACCGGAAAGCCTTGGTCTACCGTATTGGGAGCGTGTGGTACATGTTGGCAGACCAGGAAGTGGGACCAGAAGTGGACATCATCTTCAAAGCCTGCTCCCAGAGTCCTCTTCTACCAGGGCCATGGTCCCAAAAGGTTCCACAGCTGCCCAACACAGTTCTACCAACACAAGAACTGGGGGTGGTGGTGGACATAACAGATCCAAGCCTTAACATCCTCCTGATGTGCCCCCCTGCCCCCCGCTTAGACACGAAGGGCTAGGCCCACTGTTAGTTCTTGGAGCAAGGACTCCTAGTTGCAAGCTCCTCCTGAGTTTGTCCGGAAAGAGGTGGATTATTCCAACGTTCAGCCAGGAAGGAATTTTCTCCTGTCTCTCATAGCTGACTTCCCCACAATGCAGCGTGGCTCCTCACCTGCTATGTGGCTCTGACAAGTAAGTCATTTCCCTTCTCTGAGCTCGGTTGCCCCAGCCTCCCAAAGAATCTGTCACCCAATCGGTCAGTCACTATCAGAATTCGATACATTCTGTATATGTAGATATAATATGAGGCTGACTTAAGCTCGGACCTACCTTATGCCTACCTCACCCTGTGCCAAGTGCACACTCTCTTGGTCCTCAACAAGAGTGTCAGGAGAGGTTGGGCTTGAAGGTCCCAGGTCACTGGCTACTCACAACAGGCTCCAGGGTATACTGAGATGACCACACCTCCTGAATCTGCCTTCACCTGAGAGGCAGGTAGCCCTAGGGTGAACTAGTGAAAAGGTGGGGCCTCCAGGGACCTAGGCCTTTGGGCACCATGTTCCCCATGGTGTGACAGCAGAGCCTCTGTCCTGAGCCCTGCAGAGCAATGAGATGGCTGCTGGGAAAATGTGCCAAGGTTCTTGGGGTGACGGGGTGAGCCTGCAGGGACTATTGGGCCAACTTTTGCACCAGCCTGAGATCTGCTTTGTATCCTGTTGAGGAAAATGTTCCTGTAGAGAAGGACAGGGAAAACACAAAAGGGAAACTGAGGGTTGGCATGTATATGTGTTGGGGGCAGGGACAGTACAGCACTAAAGGGCTCTTATCTCCTGAGGGAGATAGCAGGGACAAGAAAGTGGGGACTCCTGATGGCCCACAGGAAAAGAGGCCAGTGGGTGCTATGAGGTCACCTCCCTGAACCAGGGTAATATCTCCGGGGGCTTGATAGCTGTGGGTTCAAATCCTGGCTCTGCCACTTGTTCACTGTGTGATCTGGAGGAGTCACTTTTGCCCCTCTGAGCCTCTGTTTCCTCCTTTGAGCATGGGGGTGAAGTATGGAGGAGACCCCCATGAGCAGTTTTGGGGTTATCCTTCCTGAAAACAGTGGAGCCAGGAGCTGGTGTCCAGAGACCAGGTGAATGTCCCCAGGATCCCATGTCTCCCCATCGAGGCCAGCCTGACAGGTGGCAGGAGGCTGAAGGCTAGTGATGGGACAGGGGAGTGAACCCAGGCTGAGGAGCACAGGTCCTCAGCATTGTCTGCAGGACAGCCCAGCTGACCTTCGTGGAGACAGAGAGAAGCAGGAAAGGCAGGCCACGACCCTTTGACCCTGAGTCTCGAGCCCTGTGCTCCAGAGTCCTCAGGTGTCCCTGGGGAGGAATGGGAAAGCTCTGGGTAGGGTTTTCCTCAATGTGACTGTCCATGTGCACTGCCAACAGGTGCTCGATAAATACTTGTGGGGGTGTGTGTGTGTGTGTGTGTGTGTGTGTGTGGTTTGCTATGTGACCATTTTCTTGCCCTGCCCAGTACTTGAGTGACCCCTGTGCAAAACAAGGCTGTGGGCCTGGATATGCCTCAATGTCCCTTCCAGCTCTGAATCATGTCTCTGCCACCCAGTTATGACTCTCACTGCCACTCTCTCCTCCCTCTCCTCCTCCCCATCCCTGCCAACAAATCCCAATGGGAGGACGGAGGCGAGCCACACACGGGAGTGCAGTTGGGATTTTATTGCTGGGGAGACAGTAGAAAGTGAAGAGGGGATGGAGTCTGGAGGGTCCCTCTGGCTGGGCTCAGGCGTTTCTGCTTGGATGAAGGCAACTCCTCAGCTCTTCTCAGAGACATGCCATAGGGCACAAGGTGATCTCAGCCACTGGGCGTCACCCTGGAAAGAGAGCACAGGACATCTGCAGTGAGGCAGAGGGGAAGTGCCAGTCACTGGGCAGTGATGAGACCCACACTGGCCTGGCCGCCCCCCCCCCACCCCAGTGTCCAGCATGGCCAAGACCTTGGAGAGTGGAGGGATAGCTGTAGAATAGGGTCTTGCTCTATCATCCTGATCCCTCCTCCCCCTCGTTCTTTGAAACAATCGCCAATGGGAAAAAAGACAGAGTTGAGGCTATGACTGGACCCAGGGTCAGTGTGCAGGGCACGGTCAAGATCAAGCATAAGTCTGAACTCAGGGTCACTGTTCAGTGAGGGAACAAAGTTGGGATTCGGCCAGTTTAAGTGGCGATAAACTCATTGGGTAACTAAGCTTCTGGCTCAAGCAGGGTGCGTGTGTGACTGAGATTCAGGATTCAGGGCTCAGCCTGGAGCCAGGGTCAGGGTCAGTCCAGAACTGCAGGTGCGCAGCGCAGACGCTCACCAGCAGGGGGCAGCGCGGCGCTCCGCCTTCGGTCCTTGCATTTTAGATGGAGAGAGGCTTGCGAAGTAACTGAAGGAAATCTGAGGGAAACAAGTGAGGAGCAACCTCCGTGTCAGCCGTGGGCAATGCATCAGATATCCAACCCCACGAGTTACCACCCTCTAGCTGGTCAGCCTGACAGCGTGGGACCCCTCACGTGGCATACCACGTGTGAGCCTCCGCTTGCTCGTATGGAAAATGGGCAGAGCACAGCGCCCCGCTGCACAGGGGCGTTCCTGTGACCGTCCAGTTGAAGTACTGTTTGCAAGACATAGAATGACTTGCCCAAGGGACAGGTCTGGCGGCCACTTCCACAGAAGAGCCGTCTCCAGGGCCCTGGCACCTTCATTTCTCCATTTCTCTATGTCTTTTGCCAGCTGCTCCACAGACCCTGTCATGCTGGTGAAGCTAAGGTTTTAACAGGGTCCCCAAGCGGCTAGGAGAAGCCTCAGCCTCCATTGGATTCAGATGCAGAGTCCCCGCCTGGGGCAAGGACAGAGCTGAGGGCTGGACCCAGGAAACAATCCCCCCAACCCCTTCCCCAGGCTGTGACTTACCCCTGAGGCTCTCAACAAATTCCACTTTCAGAGGGGTGGTGAAGAAGTTGATTATTGGGCACACCTGAGAGTGGGGGGTGGAGAGAGAGAGAGATTGAGAGAGGGGGCAGAGGAGGAAGATGGGGAGGGGAAAGAGATGATTTTCGGCTAGAAACACACTGTCCACCACAGACAGAGGGGCTTACTTCCAGGACCTGAGAACTAATTTAACATGGGGATTCTGGAACTATGGAGTCCTAACAACCAAAGAGAGAGAGAGAGAGAGAGAGAAATAAGAAAAAGAAAATCTGAGATTCCCCAGGCTGCCAGGACCCTACAACATTAAACAGTCAGAATTTCGAAACTTTGAGAATTAAACGTCTAGAGTGCTGACACCCTGGATTTTTAGAAACCTTAACTTTGGAACCCTGGAATTTAAAGGGCTTCATGGCACTCTGGAGACTCTCTAGCAGAATTCCCAACTGCCTGCAGATCCCTCAAATGTATTCATTTAGATAAAAATATTGGTGGTAGGGCTGGAGGGATGGCTCAGCGGTTAAAGCGTTTGCCTGCAAAGCCAAAGGACCCAGGTTCAGTTCCCCAGGACACATGTTAGTCAGATGCATAAGGGGGGTGCACACTTCTGGAGTTCGTTTGCAAGGGCTGGAGGCCCTGGCGCGCCCATTCTCTCTTTCCCTCTCCCTCTTTCTCTCTGTCAAATAAAATAAATAAATGAATAAAAAATATTGGTGGTGTACACATATGTAAATGGCTCAAGTGGGGGGACCTGCTGATTTCAGATGATGTCAGGCCTCGGACCTCTTCTTCCTCCTCCTCAAGCTTAGTTCCTGAGGAGGAGGTAAGAACAGACCTTCCAGCCCAGGGGTTCACACCTCAGCAGGAAAAGTATCCCCTGGAACACAGCCATGTGGGCCTGCCAATGCCACTCCTGCTCCCGCCAGACCAGGCTCTGGGCCCCCGGGAGTGGGGAACTCACTTGTTTCTGCAGCATGTATGTCACAGTCTTTTCCGCGACCTTAGACACAGCGTCCAAAGCCAGGTTGACCAATGCGTTTTGTCTGAAAAAGATGAGAGATTGATAAAGCCTGGCTAAGCAGGTAGCATGGCCAAGAGGGTCCCCTGGAAGTCAAGTGAACCCCAGAGTTTGAGGTGCCCACATTCAGATGGACCACCACTTCCCATCCCATGTCTGAACAGCCATCTCTCCCTCTAGGTGGGTGTTCCATGACACCTTATGACTCATTTACAGTTCCTGGCTAAACCTTGGGGTAGTGGGCCAGGCAAGGTTCAAACAACTTCTAATCAGGAGGCTCCGTGGGTCTCATCAAGACTGGCTCCTGTTGCCTTCATCTTCACACAACTCTCACATCCTCAGGGTGGCCGTTTCTGACCACTCAGCTAAGGAAGATTTGCCCTGGTAGGTTATGGCCTGTGCAGAGCTCATCATTTCCTTGATTTTTTCTCTTTCTTTCCTTCTTTCTTTCTTTCTTTCTTTCTTTCTTTCTTTCTTTCTTTTCTTTCTTTCTTTCTTTTTTTCTTTCAGGCAAGCCCAACAGACTGGCTTTTTTTGAAATGTGAGAGAGTAAGAGCAAAAGAGAGAGAGAGAAAAACTGGCACACCAGGGTCTCCAGTTACTGCAATCAAACTCCAGTCATGTGTGCCCCCTTGTGCACACGTAAGATCTTGTGGATTTGTGTCACTGAGCGTCTAGCTTACTTGGGTCCTGGAGAGTCAAACGAAAGTCTTAGGCTTTGCAGGCAAGCGCCTTAACCACTAAGCCATCTCTCCAGCCCAGTTTTCTTTTTATTTATTTGAGTGAGAAAGAGGGAGAGAGAGAGAGAGAGAGAATGGGTATGCCTGGCAATCCAGCCACTGCAAGTGAACTCCAGATGTATGAGCCACCTTGTGCATCTGACTTACATAGGTTCTGGGGAATCAAACCTGAGTCTTTTGGCTTTGCAGGCAAGCACCTTAACTGCTAAGCCATCTCTCCAGTCTCCATTTTCCATTTTCTGTTTTTTTTTAAGTGTGTGTGTGTGTGTGTGTGTGTGTGTAAACCAGAGGACCACCTCAGGTGTCATTCCTCAGGAATACAGTCCACCTTTTTTTTTTTTTCTGAGGTAGAGTCTCTCTCTCTAGCCCAGGCTGACCTGGAATTCACTATGTAGTCTTAGGATGGCCTCAAACTCACAGGGATCTGCTCACCTCCTTTTTTTGGGGGGGGGGGAGACAGAGTCTCTCATTGGCCCAGAGCTCACCAGAGCTCACCAAGTAGTCTAGATGGGAAGGTAAGCAGCTCCAGGGTGCCTCCTGTCTACGGAGTTCCTCTCCCCTCCCCTCCCCTCCTCTCTTCTCCTCTCCCCTCCCCTCCCCTCCTCTTCCCTCCCCTCCCCTCCCCTCTTCTCCTATGTATTCCCAGTGCTGGGTTTACAAGTGCCACACCACAATGTCTTACATTTTTACATGAGTGCTGGGGATTGAACTCATGCTTAGAAAGCAAGTGTTCATACCCACAGAATCATCTCCTTAGCCCCTTGAATTCCTTTGTTGGTGTGCTGAATGCCCTCAGGAAACACTGCACAGGAACGAGGGACCCTGTCTGTCCTCACCAAACAGTATTCCGGAGCTTAGAACAGTGCCTGACTAGAGCAGGCCTAATGCTCGGAGCATTTTTGGCTAAAAGAAGGAGCAAAGAAAACGTGCCATCCATCCATCACAGCCTGAGACAAGCACTCTGTAGGCCAAGAGCGGATTCTCATGAGGAAGAAGAGGAGGAACCTGAATGGTGAGAAGGTACATTGAGTTGGAGCAAAGAGAAAGATGTTCAAGGGAGCCAGAACGTCCCATGCAAAGGTCCTGTGGTAGGAAAAAGCTTGTCTGAGACACAGAACAAAAAAAGGCCAATGTGTCTGGAGCAGAGTGAGGGTGGGGTTACGTCAATCCAAGTCGCCATGACTCCTGGGGGATGCGTGGGACTAGAGCCAAAGTGAGAAAGAGAAAATCCCCAAGTAGACTGGAATAGTAGGCAGGTGCCGTTTGCCAGTGTGGGCCCAGATCCAGTGCAGCTGCATGAACTCCATGGAGCAGCTTGGCAGGGCCAGGGCTTTTGGATTTGCCTCTGAGAATGGCGACCCTTTCTTTGGGTTCAGGGTATCTCTGTGCAAACTGTGGCAGATCCTTTGGTAGGGGGAGGAAGGAGTGGTGTCCGGGGGTGGTTATCAAGACAGAGTAGAGAATGTGACCAAGGCCCCCCAGCCCTGGCCCTTGGCTTCCAGATATGTTTTCCTCTGACACCGCCCTTTCTCTCTCCACCCTCTTGCCTGGGCCAAATCTGCTTGTGCAATTCAAAATGTAGATTTTTGAGGATTATCAAGGATCAGTGAATTTGAAGCAAGCAGATTAAGATTTCAAGATCTAATTTTGGGAATTTTCCAGTGTGTGGAGAATAATTTGAGTGCAGCCTGACATGGGAGCCCCTGGAAGGCTTTTATTCCCCAGCTGCCTCCCAATTTGAGGCAAGAAGGTCAATACAATTTTAATATTATTTTATGTATTTATCATCAAATGATGATAGAGGGGTCAGTTCTCCAAAGAAGCATGATAATCCTTAACGTCTTGTACTTAATGATAAAGTTCCAAAAACAGAGCAGGGCTGGAGAGATGGCTTAGAAGTCAAGGTACTTGCCTGTGAAGCTTAAGGACCCAGGTTCAATTCCCCAGTACCCACGTAAGCCAGATGCACAAGGTTGTGCATGCATCTGGAGTTCACTTGCAGTGGCTAGAGGCCCTGGTGTGCCCATTCTCTCCCTCTCCTTTCCTTTTTCTCTTTCAAGTAAATAAATAAAATCTTTTTTTTTTTAATTTGAGAGAGAGAGAGACATAGAGATAGAGATAGATAGATAGATAGATAGATAGATAGATAGATAGATAGATAGATAGATAGATAGAGAGAACAGGCAAGCCAGCAGCCCCTCAGCCACTATGAATGAACTCCAGACACGTGCACCTCCTTGTGGGCAAGTTTGGCATGTGCCCTTGCGTCACTTTTTGCGTCTGGCTAAACATGGGACCTGGAGAATCGAACAGGTGTTCTTAGGCTTGGCAGGCAGGCACCTTAACCGCTAAGCCATCTCTCAGCCCCAAATCTTTTTTAAAAGCATAGAACAAATTGATAGACCCAAAAGGCAACAGGCAAATTCGTGGTTGTGGCTGGAGAGGCCAGCACTCCTAACTTCAGTAATGGATAGGACCAGTGGCTCCCATCAGCACGAATGTTCTCTTGATTGGTTATCACTGCAGGCTCTACGCTGAGCATGTGTATCTGCTCATCTGTTCAGCTCAGAAGGCTAGGAGGAAGGGTCATTATTGTTCCCAGTGTACAGATGTGAAAAGTCAAGCCCCAGAAGATTATGTTGGGGCTGCAGAGATAGTTCAGTGGGGTAAAGTCTTGAATGAGGATATGAGTCTGATCCCCAGTGCCTACATAAGATTCCAGGTGTGGCTGCATGCACTACCTGTTATGGTAGTGCTGGGGAAGCAGAGACAGGAGGATCTCTGGAGCTCCTCCCTGGGCAGCCAACCTAGCCAATGGGAGACTGAGTGTCAATGAAGTAGACAGAGGCCAGGTATGGTAGCGCACGCCTTTAATCCCAGCACTCTGGAGGCAGAGGTAGGAGGATCACTGTAAATTCGAGGCCAGCCTGGAACAAAGAGTTCCAGGTCAGCCTGGGCTAGAGTGAGACTTTACCTTGGAAAACCAAAAATAAAGAAGAAGGAGGAGGAGGAGGAAGAGAAGGTAAAATCCTTGAAGATGATACCAAGGTTGTCCCCTGGACTCCACACACGTGCCCACATACATCTGCACATCTATGCATGCCCACGCACATATTGAGCATGCACACCACACACACGCGCACAGTCCCACACACATACATGAGAAAAGATGAAGTTAGTTATCAAGTTATAATTTAGTGTCAGAGCTAATATCTGAAACAAGATTGACCTAACTTCCGATTCTACTCTGCTACCTCCCTGGTGTAGAAACAGCTGAAATGAAGAGAGCGTCAACATCTTCTGACAGCCCAGCCCTGCTGAGATGGACGGGTCTTACCTGCCCAGCAAGGAAAGTGAGATTTTGTCACCGTCACTGGAGCATTCTGACACCTTCAAGACGGGGAGGTTGGTCTTGGGATCTGTTTCCACTGTGAGTCCAGATATGAGGTTCAAGTTGACATTCAGGTCAACTACATTGCCCAAGAGAGGCCTGCAGGAAATAAGATTCACAATGGGCAGAGGTCTAGAAGAAGGCCTTGCAAGATGCCCCCTTGTGGACCTCTACCTGTGTGGACATGGTCCAAGATGTCCATGGGCAGTGTCCATAGTCTTTATGGCATTTACACGTGTGGACCATGCAGTTTAGATTAGGTGAGATTTTTTTTTTTTTTTTTGGAGAGAGACACAGAGAGAGACAGAGAGGGAGAGGAAGACAGATAGAGAATGGGCGCGCCAGCAGTCTCTCAGCTGCTGTGAACGAAATCCAGATGCGTGCGCCCCCTTGTGGCTAAGTGCAGATTCACCCTTGCGTCACTTGGCATCTGGCTAAACGTGGGACCTGGAGATTGGAACCCGGTTCTTAGGCTTAGGAGGCAGGCGCCTTAACCGCTAAGCCATCTCTCCAGCCCAGGTGAGATTTTTTTATTCGGCATTCTCTGATAATTAAGCTAATAGTCAATGTTTATAGGTGTGTATATTTCTCTGTGTGTGCCAGTGCCATCTCAGTTTTTTTTTTTTTTTTTTTGAGGTAGGGTCTCACTCTGGTCCAGGCTGACCTGGAATTAACTATGTAGTCTCAGGGTAGCCTCGAACTCTCTGCGATCCTCCTACCTCTGCCTCCCGAGTGCTGGGATTAAAGGCGTGCGCCACCACGCCCGGCTTTCCATCTCAGTTTTTTGTTTTTCAAATTTTACATTCAGATCAACATTGGAATTTCAGAAAGATGTTCACTAGAACATTCTTTGGAAAGAGACTTGAAACAGCCTGTGTTCAATGGAATAA
This sequence comes from Orientallactaga sibirica, assembly GCA_036365145.1. NCBI lineage: Eukaryota > Metazoa > Chordata > Mammalia > Rodentia > Dipodidae > Orientallactaga > Orientallactaga sibirica. The sequence goes on from JAEOAD010000011.1 coordinate 12,997,720, forward strand.
AGATATTTTATTTTATTTTTGCCTGTGCACAAGTAGGGTATGCATACATGTGTGTAAGCATGTTCATATATGTATGGGTGCACTTGTAGGGGACATACCCGCACACACCAGAGAGTTCAGTGTTTGGTTCTTCCTCAGTTATTCTTCACCTTATTGTTTGAGGCAGGATCTCACACTGACCTTGCTAGACTAACTAGCCAGCAAGCCCGAGGGATCCCCTCCCTGCCCCTGTCTCTGCCTCCCCTACACTAGGCTCACAGGCATGCGCTACCACGCTCGGCTTTTATGTGAGTGCTGGAGATCCAAACTCAGATCACCCTTGTGCTTCTACAGCGACACTTTACCCACTGAGCGTCTCTCCAGCCTCTAGAATATTGGAAATTTTCAGATCTGGAAAAGTTCCCTTCTTTTAGGATGGATCAATAAATTGAGGCCCAAGACCACATAGTAGCCTGGGAAAGAGCCTAGTTCCCAGGTTGGACCCCCTTGGTCCTGTCCCTCCCTGCATCTGAGTGCTGCATACTCACAGATACAGAGAGACGTGGGCAGCCAATGGGAACTTCAGCTCGATGCCTTTGCCATCTTTTGCCAGACCCGCTTGGATGTCCAGGATCCTGAGACTGTCAATCTTCAGCCTGCACCGAACCCACAATTCCCCTGTTAGTCCTTCAGGCATTCCTAGACCAGGATTTGTGGGCTTTTGGGCTCCACAGCTGTTGTGGTAGTTTGAATAAATGCTCCCCCTCCCCCAATAGATTCTGGAGTTTATTAAAACGTTTTGGATTTCCAGCCACCTGGCTGGAGGAGGTGTCCAGCCCTAAGGTGAGGAGGTGGATTTGACATTCTAATCTAAACATATGCAAAGTGCCTGGAGTTTCTGACCATGTGCTTGTTTTGGGGGGTGTGGTTTTAGGGATTTTGTGGCCTTTCTGCCTGGTCCTTTAAGAGGGGGCCAACTTCTGCCATTATGGAACTTGCCCTGGATCTGTAAGCTTCAATAAATATCTCTTCCTCCATAACTGTGCCTGGTCTGGAAGTTCATCTCAGCGAACCTGAAGCTGTCTGCTACACTGCTCTCTCGAGCTTTGCAGTACACTGTTCATCAGTGTAAGTTCCTGACCCTAATGCACAGCAGGCTGAGGCTAAAATAGAGGATTTTTTTTTTTTTTTTTTTTTGCTCAAGGGGACTAACAAGTATTAAAGCCAGAACAGTCTGACTTCCAAATTCCATTCGTGAAGCCTTTTCTAGGTGCACAGAACACTATGGGGTATCAACACACCGCAAACCGTTCACAACTGAAGGGAGCTCAGGCAAGCTGGGGAGCCCCAGGTTCAAAACTTCTAGAATGTTGCTCTTGGCCAGCAGCAAATCCTTGGTTTCTTGAAGAGCTCCCAAGTCAAGCTTCAGGTTCTGAAGGGCATCTGCCGAAAGATAGTCGCCATTTAGTGTCACGTGCCACTTAACACCCCCGCTGTGACCCTCCTGGTATGAGAAATTGGTTTGCTTGTGTTATTTCACTTCACCTCTGTCACAACTTCACGAGGTAGCTGTGGCTGCTGCCTTCATTTTATCCATGAGAAATCAAGGCTTCAAAAAGGTTAAGGAATGTGGCCAGTTACACAGCCCGGGACCCTTTATGTATTTTTACTCATATATTCTGATCATTCATTAGCAAAGCACTTGATCGATGAATGTTGATTGAATGAGTGTTTCTCGGGGTGACTTGAGGAGGTCTGTTACTCTGAATGAGATGCTCACAAGAATTTGAGAAAGTACGTGGTCAAAATGGATGAATAAACCAGTCTCGAATGGGGGAAGGAATATGGCTACAACTCATGAACATGCCCAATAGGGTTCCAGGGCGACAGCTTTGCAGCAGGCCCAGGACACAATGATTCATAAAGAAGTAGAAGGACAGAGTCCTGATGGAGGTCTCAGGGGAATGAAGTAGAGTCCAATCCATGGTATATGTTAGATGGTACATATGAAAAAAAAATAAGGATATATGTGTGGAAAATATTTCAAGTGAGAAACAAGGCAGTTATTGGCTCAAGGGAAAAAAAAAAAAACCTGTATTTGAAATTGTCTACCATCATTTAAAAAGTGCAGACTTTTTTTTCATACTTTTTGAAAATTGGAAATCCCACCATTAGGAATTTATTCTATGCGTGTGCTGGCAAATTTTTATCAGGATAGAATGTGTAGGAGTATTCTTGTAGAATTGTTTCTTTCTAAAATGATAATGAATGAGGCAGGAATTAAACAGCCCTCGCTCCCTTTCTCAGTAAGCTATCCAAACAGGACAGTGTCTCCAGTGGCAGTTTCTGGTATTACAGGCATAATGTTGTGGCAGCTAAATCCAGGCCTATGTGTTTGGTACTTTTCATTGACTCACCTGCTTTGTTAAGAACTGGTTTCAGAGTGTCGGCAACATTCACATCATTGCCAAGAACGGACTTCAGAGGGTCTACAGCACTCACAGCATTGTCAACAATGGACTTCACAGGGTCTGCACCACTCACACCGTTGCCAAGAACGGACTTCACAGGGTCTACAGCACTCACAGCATTGTCAACAATGGACTTCACAGGGTCTACAGCATTCAAACCATTGCCAAGATCCCCAAGTAATGATGCCAAAGTCCCAGTGAGCAGGCCGCACAGGAGAACAAGGTTCCAAAGCTGGAACATTTTGTTTCCTGACACCTGTATGATCATAGGAGGAACAAGAAAAAAAGGACTGTTCAATGAACACCTGTCACTCCCAAGCTTAATCTTCCTGCTTAGATGTCATGACCAGATAAACTGATGAAGAAAACGTGGTACAAACACACAATTGAACTTAATTTATCCATAAGGAAAATGAGACTATGACATTTCCCAGAAAACAGATGCAACTGTAAATTATTATTATTATTATTATTATTATTATTATTATCATTTTGAGGTAAGGTCTCACTTTAGCCCAGGCTGACCTGGAATTCACCATGTAGTATCAGGCTGGCCCCAAACTCATAGCAATTCTATGGGATTAAAGGTGTGTACCACTCTGCCCAGTTGCAGCTGTAGATTATTATATTGAGCAAAAATAATCCGGGCTCAGGAAGACAAATCCCACATACCTTCTCCATAACATAGATTTAAACTTGTATATATGTGTACATGGTGTGTGCAGGTCATGAAACTAGAAAGGGGATTATGTGGAGGAGAGAAAAGATCTTAGGGGAGGGTGTAAAAGGAAATGTAATGGAGTGCATACGACACGTTATGTGGGGGTTAGGATGGGGACCGATAAAAGAAGGAGGCAGGTGAGAGGGAAGGGCTATGGAGAAGGGAAACTCATAAGAACTAAATGTCTGAAAATGCTACTGAACAGCATAATAAAAATAAACAATTGGGAGGAGGAAACTTTGCTGGGCGTGGTGGCGCATGCCTCTAATCCCAGCACTCGGGAGGCAGAGATAGGAGAATTGCCATGAGTTCGAGGCCACCCTGAGACTATATGAATTCCAGGTCAGCCTGGACCAGAGTGAAACCCTACCTCAAAAAAAAAAAAAAAAAAAAAAAAAAAAAAAAAAAAAAAAACAACCAAAAAAGACAAAAAACAAAAACAAAAAAAAAAACCACACACACACAAAATACTAAAATTCTAATTAGAAGAGAAAGAGAGAGAGAGAGACAGAGACATAGCTAGGGAGTAGAGGAGCTGGATTTGCAAAGTCCCACCAACTCCGGCCCACACTTTACGCTCAGGTCCTTTGTCCGTTGCTGCCTTCTCTGCTTGGAGGATCTCCCCTCCTCTGCCTAGAGTGTCTGGCTTCAGTAAAACCTAACCCTCCTCTGTGAGGCCCTTTGGCCCCTTCCCAGAGTCCAGGTTGAGGACCTCCCACTCCACTGCCCGACTGCCTTCATCCTAGGTCACCTGATGACTTTCCTACCAAACTGTGAGTTCCACAGGGAAGAGACGGTGACTTGTGTCACTGTTGAGCCATGGACCCCAGCAAGCAGCCTAGCCTGTCCCCACATGGTAAAATAAGGATTTGCTGAGTGGAGTATGAGCCATCAACAGACTCCACTTTTATGAGCCTGACACATTTCACACAATTTCACTCATACTCTCTTGCCTCTAAGTTTGATCTAGTCATGGGGTTACTAATCCAAGGCTCAGTGGTTAAAGGTGCTTACTTGCAAAGGCTGATGGCCCAGGTTTGATTCCCCAGTATCCACATAAAGCCAGATGCACAAAGTGACCCGTGTATCTGGCGTTTGTTTATGATGACAGAAGGCCTTGGCATGTCCATGCTCTCTCTCCCTTCATTCTTTCTCTCTTTCTTTGCCTCTCTCTCAAATACATAAAAATAAATGTATATATATTTTAAAGTTTGCTAATCCAAACAGCCTCTTCCCTTTGCTCCTTGCCCACAAAGCCCTCTGATGAGTTTTATGCAGGGGTATCAACTGGAGAAAGCCCACTACTTACAGGTTTGGGGCAGGATGATATGAAGTCCTTGCTCCTCTGCACGGTCTCCTAGGATTCTGTGGGTGTCAGTGGCCCTTATATGTGGTGGTGACAGGATGAGAAGCAAGCCTTGGTTCCTGGGTCATTCCAGGAGACTCCAAAGAAAATAACGGAGGCACAGCCAAGAGACTTCCAATTCAAAGGTCACCCAGGATGCTTGAGTTGCAGTGATGGACGGGGAAACTCTTCTGCCAAGATGAAGGCCTGATGAAGCTCGTAGCTGTCAAGGAGGGTGTTCATCAGGAGCTGGGGAAAAGGAACTGGAGCATGTGCTGGGCGGGCGAGCCATAGTGATTGTACAGTCATCATTTGGAAACTGAGGCTCAGACAGGGAAAGTCACCAGCCCATGGTTATCCAGCAACATAGGGTAGAAATGTGGCCCTCAGATCCCTCTACCCACATCCCTGCATCGAAATGTCCTCCCCTCCCCTCCTCGTTGGGTGAAGCGAGCCTCAGTGTGAATGGCTGCCTCAAGGGGACAAGCATGTCCCCTCCCCATGCCTGCGTGGTCCACCTAGCCGGTAGACAGGTCTTTGAGAATGATCAGAACCTGCTTCAGCATTAGGGTCACAGATAGCCGGTAGCAAGCTTCGGAAAAGTGTAGTGCCTTGCCACAAGTCTGCTTTTTCAGGGTTAGGAGTCATATGCTACCTGCATTGTCCCTGGGCTTTGCAGGTGTCTCCCACTGCTCTGCCTGCAGCACGCATGCGGCACCTTACGTAGAGGAGAAAGGTTGACATTGAGTATCTGCCTCGATTGCACTCCACTTTTTAAAAAAGTTTTTTTTTTTAATTTTATTTTTTTTACTTGAGAGAGAGAGAGAGGCAGAGGGAGAGAGAGAGAGAGGGAGGGAGGGAAATATTGGATGTACCAGGGCCTTCGGCCACTGCACATGAACTCCAGATGCATGCACCACCTTGTGCATTTGGCTTACATGGGGCTTGGGGAATTGAACCTGGGTCCTTTGGCTTTGCAGGCAAGTGCCCTTAATGGCTAAGCCATCTCTCTAGCCCTCCACTTTTTTTTGGATTGTTGTTGATTTTCAAGGTTGGGTCTTGCTCTAGTCCAGGCTAACCTGGAATTCACTATGTAGTCTCAGAGTAGCATCCTACCTCTGCTTCCTCAAGTGCTTGGATTAAAGGCATCACCACCATGCCTGGATTGCCACTGTTTCACTGTTTGTTTGTTTTTTTTAAGACAGAGTCTCACACTGATCCTGGAGCTCACTGGTTTAGCTAGACTTAGTAAAGTCCAGAGATGCTGTCTCTGCCCAGCTCTGGGATTACAGGTGGGGGCCACCATGCCCAGCTTTTAACACGGGTGCTGGGGATCTGAACTGAAGTCCGTGTGCTTTCATGGCAAGCACTTTACCCGTTGAGCCATCTCTCCAGCTGCCACATTGAGTTCTGACTTGGCACTAACTCTCGACTCCTTGGGAGCAGACTGAAGGGAAGCAGAGAGACAGTACAATGGGCTGGGGACCCTGGCCTTCCCCAGGCAGCTCAAAGGACTTGCCTTCTAAGGAGCCCATTCTCATGGCCACTTCCTTCTCTGCAGCCCACTGGCCCCAGCTCACACAGGGACATGTCTTCACCACACCTCTACAATGGGCTCCTTCTGCTAGAGCACTGGGCGCTTATACTGTGCTAACCCTATCAGGATGGGAGAAACCATCCCTTCTCCTTCCAGATGCCACTCTCGCCACCCCCCCACACCAATCCTTGTCCTGAGACTGTGTGAAACAAGCACATGAAGACTTGACTACACATATGTACACATGCCAGGACAGCACAAGCTAGACTTACATGAAGAGAAACTTCCCTGCCTGCTTATATAGAGTCACATTATCATGAGGTATAGATGGCATCCTTGGGGCAAGCTGGCTAGCTACTCTATCCAACTTGGTGAGGTCTGGGTTCCAGTGAGAGGCCCTGCTACCTCCGTAAATAAAGTAGAGAACAGTCAAGGAAGACGTCTAATGTCAACCCCTGGCCTCTACACACATGTACACATACACACACGAACATGTATACACACACGAACATGCATACGATGCACATGCATGCGCACATATGAACACACATTACACACATATGAACACGCATAATATACATATGCATGTGCAAGAAAAAAGAATGACATTAGCAACTTGCTGAGGGGAACAAACCATCTCTCTACCCCCACAGGAGGAGGTGGTTTTCCATGGAACTCTTGGATTTATTTTCATCCATAAAGTTTTCAGATACAATGATCTAGTAAAGCCTGCCAGAAAATAAAGGCCAATACTAAGAAAATTTTTTCTTAAATTTTTTTAAATTTATTTTTTATTCGAGAGTGACAGACAGAAAGAGAGAAAGGCAGAGAGAGAGAGAGAGAGAGAGAGAATGGGCACGTCAGGGTCTCCAGCCACTGCAAACGAACTCCAGTTGCATGTGCCACCTTGTGCATTTGGCTTACGTGGGTCCTGGGGAATTGAGCCTTGAACTGGGGTCCCTAGGCTTCACAGGTAAGCACTTAACTGCTAAGCCATCTCTCTAGGCCCAAGAAAAATTTTATTTATTTATTTGAGAGAGAGAGAAAGAGGCAGAGAGAGAGAGAGAGAGAGAGAGAGAGGATGAGGCAGAGAGAAAGAGAGAATGGGAGTTCCAGGGCCTCCAGCCACTGCAAACGAACTCCAGATGCATGTGCCCCCTTGTGCATCTGGCTTACATGGGTACTGGGGAATCAAATCAGGTCCTTAGGCTTCATAGGCAAATGTCTTAACTGCTAAGTCATTTCCCCAGCCCTAAGAACATTTTTAAAAAGGCATAATTCAAGGGGGTGGAGTGATGGCTTAGCAGTTAAGGCATTTGCCTGTGAAGCCTAAGGACCCAGGTTCGATTCTCCAGTATCCACATAAGCCCAGACCCACAGGATTTGCAAGCAAGCACCATTAACTGCTGAGTTATCTCTCCAGCCTGCCTTCTTTTCTTAAAGCATGGGAGCCGGCTCCCTGCCTCTCAGCCCTCAGCAGTCCTGGCTTGTGTCCTTGAACTCCCATGGGCCTCCTGTCCAGTGGCCATGCATGGGTCACACAGCCATGATGCAAATGCAGAAGACATCAAGGTGAGAGGGAGGCCATCCATCAACCTCCCTGCTGGCCCTGAGACAGGGAGCACTCCGGACAGAGTGCAGCCTTGAACACACTTATTTTCTTCCTTTAACCTTTCTTTCTTTCCCCCTTCCCTTCCCTTCCCTTCCCTTCCCTTCCCTTCCCTTCCCTCCCCCTTCCCTTCCCTTCCCTTCCTCCCTTCCCTTCCCTTCCCTTCCCTCCCCCCCTCCTCCCCCCCCCCTCCCCTCCTCCTCCTTCCTTTCTTTCTTTTCCCCTTTCTTTCTTTCTTTCTTTCTTTCTTTCCTTCGACAGAGAGAGGGAAAGAGAGAGAGGGAGAGGAGAGTGAGAATGGGTACACCAGGGCCTCTAGCCACTGCAAATGAACTCCAGACGTGTGTGCCCCCTTGTGCATATAGGTTACATGGGACCTGGAGAATCAAACTGGGGTCCTTAGGCTTCAAAGGCATGCGCCTTAACCACTAAGCCATCTCTCCAGCCCCCTTTTTTTTTTTTTTGAGGTGGGATTTCACTCTAGCCCAGGCTGACCTGGAATTCACTCTGTAGTCTCAGGGTGGCCTTGAACTCACGGTGATCCTCCTACCTCTGCCTCCAGAGTGCTGGGATTAAAGGTGTGCACCACCACACCCGCTCTCCTTTAACTTTTGGTTTTGCTGAAGTTTCTACTCTGAGCAATAGCTTTTAAAACAGAAAAAGGATTAAATAAGATCATTTAAAAGGCTAGTTTGAAACACAGATGCTTGAATCACCCTGGGTTGTTTGAGTTGGGGACTCAGGCTGCCCAGGGTAGATGCCCAGGGTTAAGTGGACCATAACCTCTACCTCAGATCCTGTGTGCTAATCCTACCCTTACCTCTAGGGCACCAACTCCACCTACACAAGAAAAACGCTGACCCAGGTGCTCAGTCCTTCATAGTGTGAGCTGTGGAAGCCTAGGCCCAAACGAGCACATCATTGACAATGACAGCTGCCACCAGGAACTTTGTTTTTTTTTTAACTTTAAAAACATTTTTTTTTATTATTTTATTTATTTTTTTGTCAGAGAGAGACCAGACAGAGGGAGAGGAGCAGAGATGGGCGTGCCAGCAGTCTTCAGCTTGTTTCATCCTTTGCATCTGGCACGTGGGACAGGGAACTGCTGGAACCAGCGCCCTTAGGCTCCATCTCTACAGCCCAGGAACTTTGTTTTTTTAGGAGAACTTCTTGTTTCATCCACCAGACAGGCCTCTCTCCATCTGAGCGGAGGTTTAGAGGAACCTTGGGCCCTAAGCATAGGAGTGGCAGTTCCACAGTGCGGCCTCCTGGGGGCAGCAGTGAACATTATTCTCCTGCCCTCCGGGCAGGTGCCCTGGCATGCCAGGCTTGGCCGAATCCTGGTGATAATTCCAGGAGGCAAGTTTGACAGCCCTGTTTTGCATTTGATGAAACTAAGGTTCTGACAGGAAGTAGGTTGCCAAGGTCACACAAGGGCAGAAGTACGGTAACTGGGCCCATGTCCCTGGGCTTGTACATCCTGTTTTCCCTCAGCCACTGTTGTTTGAGTTGGTTTCCACGCCAGAGGCCCTGAGCCTTACAAGCCAGAACATCACAGAAACAGGTGGGAGCTTTTGACCTTGGACTGAGGACGGCATAGAGCTGGGCCTCTGGGTCACTGTCCCTTTGCTTTCTTAGGAAGCAAGGACCCGTGGGCCTGTCCTAAACATGAGGGTGGCCCAGCCCTGCCATTCTGGGAGTGAGACTTTTCTAGTGCTGACCATGGCTCCACCATAGGCACACAAAACAGGGAGCAGGTGACAGCCAGGCCTGGGAGCTCAGCCCATCCATCAGACCCTTGTGATGGCTTGCATCTGACTTCAGACCCTCTTCCTGGCTGCCTGCCACTGAGTTCTAGAAATGTGAGATCTTTCTTTCCTGACTGTGGGACACAGAGCCAAAGGCCGGGCTGACATCTTGTACAGAATGGGTTTTCGCACCCCAGAAACCCAGCCTCAGTAGGCTGGTTGAGCAGAAGGTGGCGACTTGTTGCTGGTCGCTGGTTCCAGTTGACTCATCTGGAAAGTGATGTAAACAAACCTTGTCTCTGCTTCTCCTTGGCACAATAGGCAGGCAAAAGCTTGAGACATGAGAACGGTAGGGAGGGGGCAGAGTCAGAGCCTGGCCCCCAGGACAAGGAGGGCCTGAGTTCAAATCCTCACTCCAGCCTTTACTGGCTGTATGACCTTGGGTGGAGGACTACCACGTGTACAGCTGGGGAACGCATGTGAGTGTCTCTGGACATGGCAGGCCCTCAACACAGATAATGGTGATGATGGCAACTCCAGTATGTAACACGTGTTAAGGACTCTTGTGCGGGGAGAAGTTGCTGTTGTCAGAGGTCACCTGATATCTAGGCCTGAGTCTCCCTGGAAAGAGAGGCTGTGACAGCAACCCCTTCTTCCACGCCTCTCCATGGTACAGAAAGTCTCCTTACAAACGGATAGTACTTGTCTTTGGGGACAAAGGCCCAAGCCGCGAGCGTCGTGGGATGAATTTCTCATTGAAAATCTCCAGCGAGGCATTAAGGATTAGCTGTTCCAGGTGAGGACACCCTACCCCAATGACTGCTAATCCCTAGCCAGGACAGCTTCCTGGTCCAGCTGCCTCAGCCCTTCACGACCAGCTGGGTGTCTGTCTCCAAACGCCACTCAGTTTCCTGTTTGGAAAAGGAGGCTGGAGGGTCACATAGGCTGGGTTGAGACTCAGGGCTTCTAACTTTAGTTTATTGGGTTTATTTATTTATTTTTTAAAATATAGTTTGTTTGTTTTTATTTGAGAGAAAAAGGTGGGAGTGAGGGGGGAGAATGGGCCTCCAGCCACTGCAAACGAACTCCAGATGCATGCACCCCCTTATGCACCTGGCTTACGTGGGGCCTGGAGAGTTGAACCAGGATCCTTTGGCTTTGCAGGCAAACGCCTTAACTGCTAAGCCATCTCTCCAGGCCCTTCAGTCTCCTTTTGATAGCTAGTTGTCTTAAGGCCAGACTCTGGGTGGGAGTCAACGATGAAGCATCTGAGTCCTTATCCCAGGGGTATCCACCAGAACAGTTGGCTCCCGCTGACAAGAAAGCACACACTGGCCTCCTGCAGCCCCAAACCTGGATGAGACAAGTGAATACAGATGGACCCGAGGATGCCGTGCTGAGTGAGCCAAACACCAAAACAAATACTACACAAGCGCATTTCTGCGTGGAATCTAAAAATAAACAAACAAACAAAAAATCCACAAAACCCTCAAACACACAGAATAAAATGCTGGTTAATAGGCAGGGGAGAGGGAGGGAATGGGATATTGGAGGCTATAAACTTATGGGTCTGTGGAAGGCTCCAGATCTAGAGACGGATGTACTATGGGATTCACACTCCCTGAGGGGATTTTTAACTACTCTTAATTACCACAGAAGCAAACGAGTACTTATGTGAGATAATGGATCTGCTATTGGCCTCACTGTGGTAATATGAATCCTTGGGCTGGGGCGATGGCTCAGTGGGTAAAGTGCTTGCCTCACAAGCCTGAGAACCTGAGCTGGAGCTCCAGAATCCATGTGAAAATGCCAGGCATGAGGGCGCATGCCTGTGATCCCAGTACAGGGGAGGTGGAGACAGGTGAATCCCTGGGGCTAAACGGCAGCCAGTCTAGCCTGATTAGCACACTCCAGGCCAGTGAGACACCCTGTCTCAAGACAGATGGAGTCACATCCAAGGCTGTCCTCTGGCTTTTCTGTGTACATGGACAGGCACATACATACACACATTACAAAAGAAATATGCATCATAAAAGCTCTTTCCGTTTTGCAAATATAGCTGTCTGGAGGGATGTGTGCTAGGCTTTCTCTTCTGTTAGCCTGCAGCTCCTCCAGGCCAGGGATCATTTATGTCTTTATGTCCCCAGCAGCTAGCTGGGGACCTGGCTTTTTTAGGTCCCAATGCAAACAACGCCAAATTCAAGTAACAAGAACACATTTGAGAATTTTCTGATCAGCTGACTGAGCAGATAAAAGCCAAGAATTAGACCCAAAATTCTGCAAGAAGGGCTTATCTTCCACCTCCACCTATGACCCTTCGTATGTCTGCACTACAGAAAGCACCCATGTGTGCTCACCCTCGGGCCCCATAGGCAGAGGGTGGAGGCAGACGGCCCACTGGCAACTACTTCCCATGGAAGAGGTAATATAACTGAAGACCAGGGAATGACCACAAGTGTCCCTCTTGTTGCACTAGCCACTGCCCCTGGCTCATAGTCCACCCCTGATGAAGGAAGGACCTTCATAGGCTATGATGGAGTGGAACAGAGAACTCTGGGGAGAAGAGAATGGATATGGGTGGGGAGGGACAGATACTACAGAAGAGAGGTGGTGGTAGAATTCTATATCTTGGGATAACTTTGAGGATACTGAAGGAACTTTGGTTCATTCGTTATATCTTGCTTTGAATCCCAACCCTGTTGTTCTCTAGCCACCTGACAATGGGCAAGTCCCACTGCATCTTTGAGCCTCCTTGTTCTCATGAAGTTGCCTTGAGATTGAAGCTCCTGCCTGCCACATAATAGGTACGCAGTAAAGAAAACTCAGAGAGCTAGGTACACGCCTAATATCAGCACTTGGAAGGCTAAAGCAGAAGGTTCATGAGTTCAAGGATGGCCTTGGCTGTAGAGTAAGACCCTGTTTAAAAAAAAACACAGGGAAGGGAGGAAGGAAGGAAGGAAGGAAGGAAGGAAGGAAGGAAGGAAAAAAGGAAGGGGAAGGAAAGAAAAGGGAAGGGAAGGGAAAGGAAGGGAAAGGAAAATGAAGGAGGAAGGGAAGAAGGGAAGGTTAGGTCGCTAATTTTTCTCTGCATGATGCAGAACTGTGGGGGGCTTGTCTGCTGGGGTGGAAAGGGTGGACAAATTTAAAACAAGCATGCTGCGCATAGGAGCACCTGCCTCTTCCCATCTCAGCTCCTCTGACCTGAATCTGCACTGGTGGTTCATGGTTAGCTCAAGGCTGAGCAGAGTGCCCCAGAGAGCTTGTCTGAGCTGGGAGAGAGAGGGAAGGAGGAAAGCGGAGGGTGTATGAACCCAGGGTGACCTTTATTCTTTCTGAAGAGGGAGACACTTGAGCCTGTCTCTGCTGTATTCTTTCTCAGCAGAAAGGGGCGGGGGACTCATTTTGTTTAACTTTCTGCTTACAGCATGACACTCCACTAAGGCTGTGCAGGATAGCTTGTCAGATCCACATAAGCAGATTTCTGTGATTGGCCTTGGAAGAATGTGCTGCATTGAGGAAGGGTTTCCTGAGAGCCTTGCATAGTGGATCCTTGGGTGCTGGAGGCCTTGTCCTTTGTCTGAGCCTTCATGGCTGGGCCTCAGAGACTTTGAGGACAACACAGCGGCTGACTCCACTTGCCTCTTCTTTCTCGTCCTTGCACAGTTGTCTGGCTCTGTGACTCTCGTCAAGGGTCCTTCAGGTCACTTACACAGAGGGTCCCTGATAACAGGGTTGAGAAACAAATGTTACCCATGCGATCAGGTGTGGGCCTAATGTTGTCAAACGGACCTGAGCTTTGGGGTGGCTTTGAGCTGACGGGGACACTCCATGGCTTGAGATCATTCATTTGTGGCAGTGCAAGGATGGCCTTGGCTGTAGAGTAAGACCCTGTCTCAATAAAAACACAGGGAAGGGAGGAAGGAAGGGAGGAAGGAAGGAGGGAAGGAAGGAAGGAAGGAAGGAAGGAAGGAAGGAAGGAAGGAAGGAAGGAAGGAAGGAAGAAAAGGGGAAGGAAAGAAAAGAGAAGGGAAGAAAAAGGAAAATAAAGAAGGGAGGGAGAGAAGGAGGGAAGAAAGAAGCGAGAGCAAAAGGCAGCTCAGCAGGGTTGGGGTGAGGAATAAGGCAGAATCCCTACTTCCATTCTGGCTCAGCAGCCGTGAGGCATCTTGACTCCTGAACCAGTACCTCACTTCCTCTAAACCAGTGCTCATCCCAGCAGGAAGAACTGGGGATGCACTACATCAAAGGAGCACTGTGAACCACTTGAATGTGACATGGTACCACCCAATGAAAGGGGAAGAAAAGGCACAGGAGAAACATCCTCTAGGATGTGGGCTCTGAGCTGTCACAACACATCGAGTCAGAGATAGACGGTGGTGAGGGAGCTCCAATCCTGTGAGGTATCAGTGGTGAAAATGAGGAAGAATGGCATGGGGGACCCCACAAGGGCATAGCAAAGCACCCCAAGGGCCTAGACACCTCCCTTCCAGCTCGTGCCCTCTACAGAAGATGTGTGTTGAGCTCGGTTCTGCCTCCTGCAGGCTGTGTGGAAGTAAGCCAGGCAGTTAACCTCTCTGAGCCTCAGCTTCCATATGTGCAAAGCAGAATAGTGATAAACATTTGCAGGGAACAGCTGGGAGGGCTGCATTCAATGATCCAAGACTGAAGGAATCCTGAACAATGCTGGAGGCATCATGATTCCTGATCTCACACTATACCACAGGACCACACAAGCAATGCACTAGCACAAAACAGACCAACGAAATAGAACAGAGCCCAGAAATAAACCCAATCAGTTACAGCCACCTGATTTTTGACAAAAACCCCACTATAAACATTTGCGAGAAGATGACCTCTTTAACAAATAGTTCTGGGAAGACTGGACATGTAGAAGAATGAAACAGGGTCACAATCTCTCACTGTGCACAAAATTCAACTCAAAGTGGATCAAAGAATGTAAACTCTGAAGCTGCCACATGAAAACACAGGGAAGGGCTGAAGAGATGCCTTAGTGGTTTAGGTGCTTGTCTGCAAAGCCAAAGGACCCAGGTTCAAGTCTCAGGACCCACGTAAGCCAGATGCACAAGGTGGCCTTATGTACTAGAGTTCGTCTGCAGTGGCTAAAGGTCCTGGTATTCATATTCTCTCTATTTGCCTTTTTCTGGCAAATAAATTAAAAAAAAATTTTTATAAAAGGAAAACATAGGGAAATACTTCATGATACAGGCATAGTCAGAGATCCTTGTACATCCATGTTTATTGCTGCACTATTTACAGCAGGGAGGGGAACCAGTCTAGATGTCTATCAACACGTGCACGGTTAAAGAAAACATGCTAGAGATACACAATGAAGTTTCATTCAGCCGTAGGAAAGACGCGCCATCCATCGGTTGATGAACATCTAGGCTGGTTCTGCATCTCTGTGCATGGCTGCAGTGCAGCAGTCGACAGGGAGGCACAAGCATTTCTCGGTTCTGTTGACTGGGAGTTCTTGGGGTGCCTACTCAGGAGAGATTTAGCCGGGCCGTATCATACTCCTAGTTTTATGTTTTTCTTTTTAATTTTTCTTTCCATTTTATTTTATTTGCAAGTAGAGAGAGAGAGAGACAGAGAGAAGAGAGACAGGAAAAGAATGGGCGTGCCAGAGCCTCCAGCCACTGCAAACAAACTCCAAGTCACATGCACCATTGAGCCATCTCATCTGGCTCTAGTTTTAGTTTCTTGAGGGACTTGAACCCTGGTACCAGTTTATGTTCTCATCAACAGTGAATCAGGGCTCCTCTGTGCCCACATCTTTACCAGCATGTGTTGCCACTTGTTTCCTCGATGCCAGCCATTCTGACTGGGGTGAGATAGAATCTCAGTGTACTCTTTTTTTTTTGAAGTTTAAAAAAATATATTTTATTTATTTATTTATTTATTTGGAGAGAGGCAGAGAGGGAGAATGAACCCACCAGGGCCTCCAGCCCAGTTTATGTTCGTTGTCATCAACAGTGAATCATGGTTCTTTTTTTAATTATTATTTTTTATTGACAACTTTTATACTTACATACAAAAACCCCACCTGATATTTTCTCCCTCCCCATTCCACCAGCATGTATCCCCCACTCTCCAATAGTCTCTCTTTTAATTTGATGTCATCATCTTTTTCTTCTATTTTGAGGGTCAGCCATTCTGACTGCAAGGTCATGGATAGTGAGGCCAATTTCTGTCTGGGCAGTGTACCCTTCCTTTTTTTCTTCCATTTTTTTTGAAGTTTGGAACAAATTTTCCATTTCTTTTATTTATTTGTCATCCCAAAGAGCCATCTGAAAGAGAGAATCTTCTCTAACCAGAAGTGAGAGAGAGGTTAATATGTGAATATGAACATTAGGGCCTAGTAGCCCAGGCAGCTTGTTCCACCTTACATTTATCTGGCTTTTGCAGGGTACTAAGGGGAATTGACCTCACCTGCCATGGACATTTTTTTAAATTATTATTTTTTTATTGACACCTTCTTATACATAAAAAACCACCTGATATTTCCCTCCCCTTCCCTCCCCTCCCCATTCCACTTTAGAACACCAATCTCCATCATATCCCCTCCCTCTCTCCATTAGTCTTTCTTTTAATTTGATGTCATCATCTTTTTCTTCTATTTTGAGGGTCTTGCGGAGGTATTGCTAGGCACTGCAAGGTCATGGATATCGAGGCCAATTTCTGTCTGGGCAGTTGCATTGTAAGGAGTTGTACCCTTCCTTTGGCTCTTCCATTCCATCCACCCCCTCTTCCGCAAAGGTCCCTGAGCCTTGGAGGGTGTGACAGAGGTGTTTCAGTGCTGGGCACTCCTCCATCCCTTCTTCTCAGCACTGTGTTGCCTTTTGGGTCATCCCAGTGGTCATCGCCATCTGAAAAGAGAAGCTTCTCTAACCAGAAGTGAGAGTAGCGTTAATATGTGAACATGAACATTAAGTGTAGTGCCCCAGGGCAGCTTGGTGGGAATAATATATACATTTAGTCAGACAAGAGCAGGCTTTATACCCCTAAGGCTCATTACCTCACCTGCCATAGACTTTTACTTAGGTTTTTCAGTACCAGGTATGTATTCCCTCCCTTAGAGAGGGCCTTCAGTCCAATTATGGAGCAGTTGGTTACCCCAAGAGTAGACATGCCACTATTGCACCCATTCAGTCATTGGGCCTGTCTGGCCAAACTTGAATATTCAGCATCCACTGTTTTCACTGTTGATGGCTTCTGTCTCCCATACGCTGCATGCAGTGCAGCTTTTTCCAGCTTTCAGTTGGCTGGTCTACAGGGAGAAGGTTTTCTGCTCCACACCAGCTTGCTTTCTCAGTGACCTTGCCTCTCAGGCAAGAGATGTCTTAGCAATAGGGTCTTACTATCTGTTTCTCAAGGGAAACCTCTGCTTGCTCAGGGTTTATCTGTGAGGGGTAGCTCCTGCCCACTTCCT
The DNA here is from genome assembly GCA_036365145.1 of Orientallactaga sibirica. Taxonomy (NCBI): domain Eukaryota; kingdom Metazoa; phylum Chordata; class Mammalia; order Rodentia; family Dipodidae; genus Orientallactaga; species Orientallactaga sibirica. The sequence goes on from JAEOAD010000011.1 coordinate 13,014,580, forward strand.
ACATTTTCTCCAGCACTTCCTTCTGCCTGGTGGGTTGGACAATCTAACCATGCTGGCTTTGTGCTTCGATTTTTTTGTTGTTGTTTTGGTTTTTTGAGATAGGGTCTCACTACTCTGGCCCAGGTTGACCTGGAATTAACTTTGTAGTCTCAGGGTGGCCTCGAACTCACAGTGATCCTCCTACCTCTGCCTCCCGAGTGCTGGGATTAAAGGCATGCACCACCACGCGTGGCTGTGCTTCGATTTGTGCCCTGTATTTTTTTCGTGGTCATCTTATTAGACAGATGCTGCGCTTACTCCCATTTCATGGAAGAAGATACTAAGTTTCAGAGTCAGTGGGGGCGTGGGATTTGAACTCAAGTCTGCCTAAGACTCTAAAACCTGTGCCTTTCCCTGTCACACAGGAGGCACCTCCTTCAGAGAACACACACCTACATCATGACACTTCCATGCAAAGAAAGTGCTCGGGGCTTTGACGATGTGGAACCAGGGCCTGGAGTGCCTGCTCACCTGCGGCCAAGATCTTGGGACTCTTATTCTCTGAAGCCAGGTCTCTGTCATTCTTCCATCTGTCCCCAGGCAGGTCCCAAAGTGAACCTCATGCAGCTTTGGAGCATGTTTTTATTTTAAGAGAGAAAGACCAAGTGCAGCAGTGTGGCTAGCCATGGCTCAGGGCCAGGACTCCAGAGATCGAGTCCTTTAGCATCCTGTTTCCTTTAGTTCCAAAAGACTCAGAGCCAGGCCTGACTCCTGGCTTGCACATCTTACCGAAAAGCCAGGCGCCTTGCTGGATCCAGCTTCAGATGGTCCCAAGAAGGGTCAGACGGAATCCCACCTGCTTTCTGAAGTGGAGGGCTGTTCACTGTTCTTGCCCCATTTGAGCTCATGTCTTTGGCTGCCTCCAGTCGCCCCATCCCAGAATGCCTGCCTGTGGGAAGGTTTCCTTTGATACGCGTCAGTGTGTGCAAAGCCAAACCCCATGGAAGGGACTGGTGGGGTTTTGTCTATGGAAGATCACCGAAGGGCAGATGGAGGTCAAAACCACCTAAGTTGAGTAAGCCCCACCATGACACTCAGTGTTTGAGCATCTGTCTCCTGCCTGGTCACATCCTTGTTCGACATACTTTAGAATATATTCACCTCCTGGGCAACAACAGATGGACCACAGCAACAGGACAGTGGGCCAAACACTGGCTGTAATACCCATAAGCCCACCTCCAACCATACATTGCCTCCAGGAGGCATTAGTTCCCAAATCTCCATCAGCTGGGAACCTAACATTCAGAACACCTAAGGTGATGGGGGACACCTGAATCAAACCACCACACATGCCCTCACCCCATGAACCCTTTCTTCCTCACATTAAATGAATAAAATAACCCTTTCTTCCTCACATTACTTTTTTGTGGGGTATTTTGTCACAGCAATGAGAAAAGAAGCTAACATAACAGGAGCCCCACTCTGTTCCTAACTATGGAAGAGGGCTATCTCACGAATTGTACCCTAACACTCATCCCTATGGAATGGCCGACTCCAGGAGTCCCTCGAAAACAAGAATTGCCATGAAACACGATAGCCTTAGCACTTGCTGCAATAATAATGATATAAAGTGGGCTATCTCAGGAACCACATGGTAACACTGGTCACTGAGAAATCGTAATGATTCTACTGCAAGAGAACTTAGGACTCCCTCAAAGACACTAACCAAGGATGTGCCAGGGCCTCCAGCCACTGCAAATGAACTCCAGATGCACGCGTCACCTTGTGCATCTGGCTTACTTGGTACCTGCAGAGTTGAACCTGGATCCTTAAGCTTTGCAGGCAAGCACCTTAACTGCTAAGCCATCTCTCCACCCCCCCCCCCCTTTTTTTTTAAATGTTTTACTTTATTTATTTATTTGAGAGAGAGAGATACAGAAATAGGCAGGTAGAGAGAGAGAGACAGAATGGGTGCGCCAGGGCCTACAACCACTGCAAACGAACTCCAGATGCATGCACCCCCCTCGTGCATCTGGCTTACGTGGGTCCTGGAGAATCGAGCCTCGAACCGGGGTCCATAGGCTTCATAGGCAAGCGTTTAACCACTAAGCCATCTCTCCAGCCCCCCCCCTTTTTTTTTTAAGGTAGGGTTTCACTCTAGCCCAGGCTAACTGGAATTCACTATGTAGTCTCAGGATGGCCTCAAACTCAATGATCCTTCTACCTCTGCCTCCTGAAGGCTGGGATTAAAGGTGTGCGCCACCACACCCAACCTTCACTTTTTTTTATATACAAATTTTAGGTTTTTTTTTTGGCAGTGCTCAGATTTGAATTCAAGGCTTTGCACATGCTGGATGAGTGCTATACTGCTGAGCTTCAGCCCAAACCCCAACTTCTTTTACGTCTTTCCACCACTTTCCACCTCACATTCTCCTTCCGCTATCCAACCATCTAAATCCTTCCCTCCCTTCCACTGATCCTCCTCTATCATCTTCCTACCCATTTCCTATCCCTCCTTCTACAACCAGGGCCTCTCTAAAAGCGAACTCCAGACACGTGAGCCCCTTGTGCATCTGGCTAACATGGGTCCTGGGGAATCGAACCTGGGCCCTTTGGCTTTGCAGGCAAGCATCTTAACTGCCCTGGTAACAACAATTAAAATCCCACCAATACTTGGGAAGAAGAGGTAGGAGAATTGCTGAGAGTACATGGATAGTCTGGGCTATATGGTGAGTTTCTAGGGCAGCATAGACTAAAAGCAAGACTTTATTTCATAAAAGAAAGAAAAAGAGAAAGAGAGAAAGAAAGAGAAAGACAGGTGAGGACCAACCTCAAATCTATCCTCTGCCCTCCACACACAGGCTGTGGCACACGTGCCTCTGCACTTGCATGGGAACATGTGCACACACGTTAACGTGTATACACGCAAATAAAGAATGGCAATAAATTTATATAAAGATGTAAGGGAAAATAAAGATCGCACATTTAATGCCTCAGCTAGTGCCTGTGGTGTTAGCTTATAACAACAGTGCTCTTTTAATCACTGGGGGATGAGTAATAGATAAGGTATTAGCCAGACAGAGCATCTGCAACATGCTGCCCTGGTGTGGTTTATAATTTTATATATATATATATGAGAGAGGGAGGGAAAAAGAGGAGAGAGAGAGAAAGCCAGGGCCTTTCAACTGCTGTGAATGAACTCCAGATGCATGCGCCCCCTTGTGGGTATGCCTGGCATTGCATGCTTATATCACTTGCATCTGGCTATATGTGGGATCTGGGGGATTTGAACAGGAGTTCTCAGGCTTTGCCCAGGCAAGCGCCTTAACTGCTAAGCCATCTCTCCAGCCCTAATTTAATATTTTCAATGTATTTTATTTATTTATTTACTAGAGAGAGAGAGAATGGGCATGCCAGGGCCTCCAGCCACTGCCACCTTGTGCATCTGGCTTTATGTGGGTCCTGGGGAATTGAAACTGGGTCCTTAGGCTTTGCAGGCAAGTGCCTTAACCACTGAGCCATCTCTCCAGCCCTGGATTTATAATTTAGTAGGGCCTCAGAGAAGCCCACACAGATGCAAGGGATGGGTCATGATGGACAGTGGGTTGAGACTCGGGAGGATGAGGTGATATTCGAGGCTGCCTTCTCCATGCCAGCTTTCTAAATGGACGAATCAGGCTCTGACAGCATGGACTGATGTCTTTCCGACACCAGGGACTTTCACAGGCCTGTGCTTTGGGAACTATTGTCTTGCTAAAGAACTCAAACTCACCGGGTGTTGAGCTTCCCAGAACTCATGTTCTTTAGGACATCTTTCATGCCAATAAGGCTCCCATAGCCACAGAGGCCACCCAGGGGACCTTTGCAGAGTAGGCCTTCCAGAGCCAGGGGCCCTGCTATCTTCAGGAGATCGTCTGTGTCATTGAGTACATTATTGCTACCAAGGAGAATCTTCAACAGCCTTTCTCTCTCTTACAGCAGCTTCTGACTGTTTACAGTAATGGCTCCCAGCAGCCCTTCCTGGGCCAGAAAGTCTTGGTCAATGACGAGTGTTGACAATTGTTGGTTAAGGAGGCTTAGAGCTCTCTCTACGGTGCCTTGGCCTTGACTGTGATGAACCGGAAGAGAGGCAGGGATCTGTCATTGGCTGGACTCATGTGCTAAGGAGCCCCAACATCCACCAGGCTCCTCATGTGCTCAAGACAGCCAGACGGTGCTTCCCCAGTAGGACCAGTGGGGTCAGGGATGCCAGGCCATGACCTAAGGAGGACCTAACCTCAGACTTGCCATGATCATTAGGTAAGCTAGCTCAAGTGACCCGAGCCCCAAACAGCCATCACAGTCAAACGGTCACACTTCCTGATGGACCATGGCCATTGGATGAACTCAACCCAGCTGGATCACTCACTGACCCTGCTCCAGGTTCACGCAAACCCCAGATAACCCATTCGTGGACTGTACTCCAAAAACCATCAACTGACCTTAGACTCACACTGGACATCCATTGATCCTCCCCAGCCTGACCAGACCTTTCAGTTGAGCATGTCCCAACATCGATCCTAACTACCCGCTGACCCTCTACCACCTTAGCCACAGCCCTGAATGACCCATCACCTGTCTATTTCTTGAAACTTCCCTGATAGATCCAGTCCCCTCAGGTAACCTGGCCACTGTGTGACCATTTGTTGACCCTGCTCCAGATTGACCCAGGCCACCCGATAACCCAGCCCCCTGACTGGCTAGAGCTGCCAGATGTAGTCACCTCAAGCCTTGCAGAACTTCCCAGAGAAGCACCAGGGTGGCCACTGCCAAGAAGTTCATACCACCCTTAGCAGGGCCAGACTGGCCCTTGTGGTCAAAGTAGCCAGCCAGGGCTTTTTGCACTCTTAAATATTTTATTTTATTTTATTAATTTGAGAGACAGAAAAGGGGCATGCCAGGGCCTCTAGCCACTGCACACAAACTCCACACACATATGCCACCTTGTGTATGTGGCTTTAGGTGGGTACTTTAGGGAAATGAACCTGGGTCTTTTGGCTTTGCAGGCAAATGCCTTAACCACTAAGCCATCATCTCTCCAGCCCTATTCATAGTCTTTTGACCAAACTGTCCAGACGATGCTTGGTTGGTCATGCCACCTATGTCAGGGGAGCCCAAATCACTCATCTCCTGCCAACCAAGTTCATCCACGGTGTCCTGAATGTCCACAGCAATCCCCTCAAATGGGCCAGAAGTCAAAGGATCGAAGGTCGCAAAGGGCAGGGCCGATTGGGAAGGCAGGTCACTGACTCCCGTGACCCCACTGCCACTGTCTTCAAGATAACTGGGCTCTTGGTAATACTGGGCTGTGGTGTCAACTGCTCCACTGCCTGCGGAGACAAAAACATGTAGGGCACACCCTCCTGCTAGGGACAAGGAGTGAGGAACTCAACCCAGAGGCAGCTGTGACCATGCCCTGGAGCCAGCATCCTCGTAAATAGAAAACCAAGGCTCAGCCTTGCACTCGGTTACTGCCCAGGAGGCAGTGAAAGGTCAGATATGTGGAGACCACATTGGACCGTCAGATACACGGAGAGCACAATGGACCATCTATGGTGGGACAGAGAACACATGAAGAGAAAATTATCGTGCAGTTATGATCAGAGAGACGGGATAAAGCTCTGTGGTCTAACAGCGTGAGTACCCACAGTTGGTGTCAACAGCTTTCCAGATCTTCGTCGTGCCACCATTTTTTATTGCAGTGCTGGAGGCGGAACAATAGCTTTGCACATGCTAGATGAGGGCTTTGCTCCAGCTCCGGTCCCTAAATGTTGGGACCCTAGTAGGTCCAGAAGAGTTCTGAACTTTGCTTTGAGATTAACAAGACAATATTCCACTTGCATAAATCTTTTTTCTTAACTAAATATTTTCTTTTTTTCTTTCTTTAAACTTATTAGAGAGAGGGAGAGAGGAAGAGAGAGAGAGAGAGAGAGAGAGAGAATGGGTGCACCACGGACTTTGGCTGTGACAAATAAACTCCAGACACATGTGCAACCTTGTGCAGCTGGCTTATGTGGAACCTGGAGAATTGAACCTGGGTCCTTAGGTTTAGCAGGCAAGCACCTTAAATGCTAAGCCACTTCTCCAGCCCTAAACGTTTTCTTTTTGATAAAGAAAATGTCCGTTCTTTGAAACCAAACCACACCTAAAACATAAATCTGTGCTAGGAGTTTGGCTGGAGATACCCCTCTTCAGAGGACATGTGGGCCTTGGATTTAAAGGCTATGGACTTGAAGTGTATGCGTGGTTTCTAAAGTCTGTCTTGATGACTCTAGAAGCTGTAAGTCAGGTTCCAACGTAACTAGTTAAGCTCTCACTTGTAACCATGTAACAGGTTCTTAGGAACTATCTTTGCTCAAAAGCACTGACTCCTGGCTTGGTGGCACAAGGTGACCAAAGGCAGTGTGGAAGCCTGGCACCTTTGACTTTGCCCCTTGCTTGAGGCTGCACAGACATGTCACTCACTCAAGGAGTATCTATTCACCTAACCTAGCTTATCATCCCACAAGGCTGGAGGCCCTGAACCTTTAGTCACCTTGGATTCTGGGAAGAGAAAAGCCCCAGAGGACAGATTTTCCACAGATGAGTGCTGTGCCCTAGGGCACAAACGATCATCTTGCAGGAACCAGATTGCTCTCCTCAAGCCATGGCAGCAGTAACATCTTCCTTGGACCTGCTTGCAGAGCCAAGACTGAAACCAGCCATACCATCTGGACTAGGACTGCTGACGGCTGCATACCTCTGGCCCCAGTTATTCTTTTACTTCAACTTAAAGCTTATGCCAGTGCCCCAAAGGTGAAATTTGGGTATCACTGGACCTTTTTATTTGTTTCTCTTCCCAATGTGTTGATTAAACCTCCTGTCTGCTTTTCACCATTACTCATCTTCCTTCCTTCCTTTTCTTTCCTTCTCCCTTTCTTTCTTTCCTTCCTTCCTCCCTCCTCCCCCCTCTACTTCCTTCCTTCCTTCCTTCCTTCCTTCCTTCCTTCCTTCCTTCCTTCCTTCCTTTTTTCTCTTTCTTTCTTCTCTCTTTCTTTCTTTCTTTCTTTCTTTCTTTCTTTCTTTCTTTCTTTCTTTCTTTCTTTCTTTCGAGTCTCACTCCAGACCAGGCTGATCTGGAATTCACTATGTAGTCTCAGGGTGGCCTCGAACTCACAGTGATCCTCCTACCTCTGCCTCTTGAGTGCTGGGATTAAAGGCGTGCACCACCATGTCTGGAATGCTCATCTATTTAATTAATTGGTATATTGTGGTGGGTGGCTGAGCCTAGCTCACCGAGCTGAGGCTTTTGCCCTAAAACTTGGGTTGCAGTCTCATAGCACTTAGATCATCAGAGATGAGGGCTAGAAAAATTACCTGGGGTCTGGGAAGATGGTTCACTGGGGAAGGGCACTTGCTGTGAAAGACCTACCTTGGGAACTGGGTATAAGAGTGCGAGATTATGGTAAGATAACACAGAGATGGATGCTGCTGGCATTAAGTATGTGTTCTAGATCAAGATGGGCCTCCAGGAGCTTCCAGGGACACTTGCATATCTAAGCTCTTTGGCTGAGTCAGGCACAAGGGCAGAGGTCAGTTTGTCCACCAGAGGTGAATGTGCTTCTTCTGGAATCTTCTTAGAAAGAGCTTCCTGGGCTGGAGGGAGGGTTTAGCAGTTAAGGTGTTTGCCTGCAAAGCCAAAGGACCCCAGGTTTGATTCCCCAGGACCCACATTAGCCAGATGCACAAGGTGGTGCATGTGTCTGGAGTTCATTTGCAGTGGCTGGAAGCCCTGGAATGCCCATTCTCTCCCTTCTCTCCCTCTTTATCTCTGTCATATAAATAAGTAAAATATTTTAAAAAGAAAGAGGGACAGAGAGATGGCTTGGTGGTTAAGGCACCTGCCTGCCAAGCCTAAGAATGCTGGTTCCAATCTCCAGGTTCCACATTTAGCCAGATGCAAAAAGTGATGCAAGGGTACAATGCCACCCTTGCCCACAAGGGGGCACACGTGTCTGGAGTTAGTTCACTGTGGCTGAGAGGCTGCTGGCGTGCCCATTCTCTCTCTCTCTCTCTCCCCCAAATAAAAACAAAATAGAAAGAAAGAAAGAAAGAAAAAGAAAGAAAGAAAGAAAGAAAGGAAGGAAGGAAGGAAGGAAGGAAGGGCTTCCAAGAGGAGGGTATGGCTTACCTGCTTCATAACTGGAATCTTCCAGTTGTGCATGGCTTGCACTTAGCAGGTACCCAAGGAAGAAGACACATAAAAGTTTCATGTTTGCTGCAAACACCTGTGGAGACAACAGTTGGTGAGCAGGGCCACACTGCCCTGGGAACCTTGCGTCCTAACATCTTGTCCAATCATCATCATCACTTTCTATGTAGTCCTTTGCCAAACCTCAATTTCCTTAGCTGTCCTTCCTGAGAGGAAATCCCAGTATTGGCTATGGAGGCCCTTCTATGCATGAACTTCTCTGCATATTAGGTTTCATCCATGAGCCTTTCCCAAGCTTGTTCTGTGCTAGCTAATCATCACTAATTCCAGGTCCCCTTGGGCAAGGTTGGTTTGATCACTGTTTTCTCTGCAGCCCTGACACAGGGTCTAGCTCATAACAGCAAGGACAAGTTGTCAAGAGGATGAACTGGAACTCATGGTCTCAAGATACTTCCACATAGTTAAAAAATAATAATAATAAAGGGCTGGAGAGATGGCTTAGCAGTTGAGGCACTTGTCTGCAAAGCCTAAAGACCCAGGTTCAATGCCCTAGAACCCATGTAAGACAGATGCACATGGTGGCACATGCATCTGGAGTTCATTAGCAGTGTCTAGAGGTCCTGGCATGCCCATTCTCTTTGTTTTTCTGTCTCTAATAAATAAATAAAAATTTTTAAAAAATCAAAGAAAACTATTTGAATATACTTTTAAAGACATGTGTGCACAAACACACACACACTACACACATACTTGTGCATGTGTCTCTTATACTGTTAGCTTGAGCACAAAGCCTGTCCTGTAAGGGACTTATGATGTAGCCCCACTGAGCTTGAGGCTGAAAGATAAGGAAGGGGTAGAGTTCACGAGGGGCACAAAGACAGGCATGGACACAAAAGCTAAGCATGCATCTGACACTATTCACAAAGTCCTGGACATCTGGCTTTCAGGCAGGGTGATGACAAATACTAGGGTGAAGAATGGGTTCCAAATGCCCAGAAAACTGAACTGTGAGGGCACTTCAAGGACCCTTTGGGTCCCTCTGAAGACCATGTGAGGGGCTACAGGTTGAACTTACATAAATGCAGTAGCTCACGTCTGAAATCTCAGTACTGTATGGCAAGGTGGGAGATGAAGACAGGAGACTCCCTAGAAACTCATGGGCTAGCTAGCCTGGTACATGCAGTGGCAAACAAAGGGAGGCCCTACCTCAAACAAGGTGGAAGGCAAGGGCTGACACTGAGGCTATCCTCTGACCCCCATATGTGCTTTGTGGCACATATACCCACATTCACACCCATCTCACACACACACACACACACCATACACATTATGTAAAATATATATTGTTTTGCACTTAATAACACTTATGAAAAGTTGATTTAAAGGACAAAGATTATTTTTATCAAGATAACTGCTGAGCAAGCCTGGCATGGTGGCACACACCTTTAATCCCAGCATTCGGGGAGGCAGAGGTAGGAGGTTTACCATGAGTTTGAGGCCATCCTGGGACTACAAAGTGAGTGCCAGATCAGCCAGGGCTAGAGTGAGACCCTACCTCAACAACAACAACAACAAAAGACAGGCTGGAGAGATGGCCCAGCAGTTAAAGGCACTTGCTTGAAAAGGCCAGTGGCCCAAGTTTGATTCCCCAGTACCCATGTAAAGCCAGATGCACAAAGTGGCACATGTGTCTGGGGTTCATTTGCAGTGGCAGTTTTTCTTACCAGTTACTTTGGCATTGCCATAACCAAAATGCCCAACAGAAACAACTTAAGGAAGGGAAGGTCTATTTTGGCTCATGGGTGCAGAAGGAGTTCAGTCCATGCTAGTAGGGAAGGCGTGATGGTGGGAGCATGTGGTGGAGGGTAGCTGTTCACATCATGGCAGACCAGCCAGCAGAGAACTGAAACTAGGGAACAGGTTCAGTCTTAATGACCTATGCCCATCAGCCAGGCACTACCTCCTAAAGAAAGAAAGAGTATGGACTCATCAGGGCCTCTTGCCACTGCAAACAATCTCCAAATGTATGTGCCACTTTGTGCATCTGGCTTGATATGGGTACTAGGGAATTGAACCCAGACCATCAGGCTTTGCAAGCAGGTGCCTTTAACCACTGAGCCATCTCTCCAGCCCTAGCAGTCATTCTTCATAGTTTATCCTCACAGAGCTCTTTAAGAGGAAGGATGACTCCCTATACAATTTAATGGGCTATCTTCTGACTCTTGTATCCTGTGTCTACTTTCAGGCTTATGCATGGCTCTTTTCACTTGCATGTTTCAGTACGTGACAGCCGGTTTGGCACTCACATACTAGTTTATCACTAGGAACAGGAAACCAAGAAGTCAGACTTGGCCAATATCCTAATTCCCTTACAACTGAGGGAATTATACACAGCGGGAATTGTCACAGTCACTTAGAAATGGCTTTGGCTAAAATGCATTAACCACTCAGTTGGGGCCATAAGTCACTTTGGATTCCAGGAAGAGCAAAGTCTTGATTGGCCAGTTGAGGGCAATTACCCATGGAGGCGAGACCCCATGGAGCAGGAGTGATCACCCTATAGGAGCCAAGTTGATCCCCCACAAGGGATGACAGCAAGAAGGACTTCTCTGGACCACTGTGCAGAAGCAGCTCTGAGGAGATGAGCGGCCAGAACAGAGCTTCGTGGGACTGCTTAACTTTCTACTCTTTGCCTCATTCTTCCTCAATTTAAACCTGAAGCTCAGGTCAGCACCCCCAAAGACAGACTTAGGGGTCGCTGGACCTCTTTATCTCTTGTTACCATTGTGACCGCATTGATTAAAGACCTCTTTATCTCTTGTTACCATTGTGACCGCATTGATTATGATCCCAGGGAAGAATGGAAGGCTAGAGGAGAAATCGGAACTGGGTTTAATTTGGCTTTGTCACACAGAAATGTGGGAATGAGTTGAGCCATGCAAGGCCATGGATGGATCTCCTGAATACTATGTTAAACAAAGAAGCCAGTAACAAAAGGTCACACTCTAGGGCTGGAGAGATGGCTTAGAGGTTAAGGTGTTTGCCTGCAAAGCCAAAGGACCCAGGTTGACTCCCCAAGACCCACGTAAGCCAGATGCATAAGGGGGTGGTGCATGCATCTGGAGTTCATTTGCAGTGGCTGGAGACCCTGGTGTGCCCATTCTCTCTCTCTCTTTCTACCTGCCTATTTCTGTATCTTTCTCTCTCTCTCTCAAATAAGTAAAAAACTTGAAGAAAAAAAAAAGTCACACTCTACTTCTATGAAGCTCAATGTTAAGACAGACTTGGCCTGATGAAGGCGAAGAGAGTTTGGACAGGCCTCATACTCAGAATATTGAAGATTCCACATTTGAAGCTCGAGGATGACCTCACAGGTCGGTGTCAGAGGCAGGAGTGGATCCTAGTGCCCCAGTTCCTTCCTCACCTGTCTATTCTCATTGCCTTGTGCGAGGGGGTGCTGGGCCCTTACCTGGGTTGTGGCTCTGGTCATCCAGGACCCGCAGGTCTTCTGCATCTGTCTTAGGAGTGTGCGAGCCGAGAGCAGACGGAAGTTTAAGTAGCTGGTGAGCCAGGCCAAGGGATAGGACAGGGACAGAGGGGCTGGGCAAAATGAGTTAGAGATCTGAGCAAGCTGTTGGAGGTTGGGCTACTTCTGCTAAATACAAGAACAGAGGTGAGCCGCGGAGGGACAGGGCTGTGCCCTGGGGGCCTCAGGAGGATGAGGCCATAAGTCATGTGGGCTAGCAACTTGTGCAGAGAGTATGACTTCCCGAAACTGCTGCAAATCCACGTATGCTTGAGTGTGTCTGTTGTGTTCATAGGTGGGTCTGTGCCTCCAGGTGTGTGCTTGTGACTCCACATGTGTGTGCACACATGCAGCCGTGCGAACTTGCGTCCAGGTAGCCTGTGTGTGAGTGGGTAGGTGTGTGTGTGAGGGTCTCTGCTCTCTGGGAACATCTTGTCAAAGACATGGACAGAGGCATACAGTTTGGCTTGATTTCCCAGGACGCCTAAACCACCCAGGACGCTTGTTCTGAATTCCAAGGCAAACTCCCTTGGTTTCCACTCTGGGAGAAAATTCTCCAAGCTGCGGTAGACCTGCGCCTTTTGTGAGGGTCTTGCTGTTCTTTAGAGAAACTTTAAATCCCCCCAGACCTCTGTTCACCTTCCTGAGCAGATATCCCAATTCCTGAAGACTGTTAACCTGGTGCTTGTTTTGCTATACGGAACACAGCACTAAACCTAGGGTTCCGAGCCTGCTGTGCAAACTTGTGATCATGGAACCACGTTTCCAGTCCTTTTGAAAACTTCTTATCTTGAGACAGGGTCTTGCTAAGCCGCCCGGACGGCTCTTGAGTTTGTGTCTTGAACAGCTGGGATTATAGGCCTGGCCCTAACGTGGCTTTTCATTCATTCCTGAAGGAATTCTGAGGATGGCTCGGTGTCAGAGGCCTCTGAAGGAGCCTGCTAATTCCCTGCAGATTCCAGGGAACTGGCAACATTCCTAAGGAATCTGGTCTTCCTGAGAGAATTCTTGAGTTCAAGGAACTCTCTGGAAATGCCAATAACTGTACCTGAATTCTCCTTCCTTCAAGAGTGTTGGAGGTCTTGGACATCCAGACGAAATATAAAGTTTGCACTGGGGTTTTCCAGGCAGGTCCCAGCTCTGCCACTGGCCAGCTGTGAGACCCTGACTGTCCCTTCCCACCAGGTACCCTCAGGTTCCCATAGGCCTGGGCCTGAGCACCCACTTGTCAGGAATGGTAAGGGGGCAGCCATTGAAGGGTTGTTGAAGGTGTGAGGATGGGTCTTTCTGACCCTTGCACTTCACTTAAGCACACGGTTCCCTGGGCATGTCCTGGGAGTGAAAGGAATGTCTGAGCAGGAAGGGGTGGCAGCCAAGAGAGGTGCGGGAACTCAGCAAGGTCCCTGGTCCCAGTTGATCTCTCCTACTTTTACCTCTATTTTTCCTCGATACCCTAGCTCCCAGTCCCTCAGGGTATTGCTGGCATGGTAACCAGGAATTAGTCACAAGGTATTCCAGGCCAAAGGGGTGCGTGGCCAAACACACACAATTGGCTAAGCCAGGCAGTTTTCGGGTAATAATATCACTATTTATTCTACAAAACACAGAAAAACAACCCCACCAGGGTGGGTGATACCAGGTCTGAGGGATGGGACAGTGTGACCAGGCCGAGTCAAGGCTGAGGGCATTCACAGCCAAGGAGCTAGGTGGCTGTGTGAACCCTGTCAGGCGGACCTGGCCAGCGCCTCCTCTGCCAGCTCTTTCCAGATACGCACAACAACCTGGGTTGGGGGGGGGGCTCTCTTTTATCTTGTGGGACTTAAGAGGGCATCTCCTTACAGCTTCTGGAGAGCCACCTGTGCTTTCTAGTCACAGCAACTTTTACCCGAGTGGACACCAAGCCTTTGTTTGAACTCAGGAACAGATCTTAAAGTCCACGTGCCCCTTACCCTCTTGTGAAGCAGAGTGCACGTACATAAGGGTTCCGCAGATGGGGGCGCTTGTGCAAAGTGAACCCGGGTACTCCGATATGCTCCCCCCACCCCAAAGAAGCTACTATGTCAGGTAAATACCAAGAACAATGAAAGTTTTTTCAGCCATAAAGAAGAATGAAATTATGTCCTTTGGAAAACGGATGCCACTAAATATAATTTATACTAAGTGACTTGAGTCTTAAAAATACAAATATCCAGCTGGGCGTGGTGGTGCACGCCTTTGATCCCAGCACTCTGGAGGCAGAGATAGGAGGATCACTGGGAGTTCAAGGCCAGCCTGGGATTATAGCGTGAGTTCCAGGTTAACTTGGGCTAGAGTGAGACCCTACCTCAAAACAAACAAACAAACAAACACCAAACAAACAAATATCCCATTTATTTTCTCTCATTTGTGGGTCTAGACTTGATCATAAAATCATGTGGCACATAACATAAACATAGAAGTGAAAGTGCTAGGAAACAAAGGGGACCAGTGGGAGGGGAGCAGGCACAGGGAGAGGGAAGTGGGGAATGTGCTCACGGTGTACTGTATACATGCATGAAAATGGCCTGATGTAACCTTATATATTAATGTTTAAAAGCCAAATGTATCAATAATTTTTAAATCATACACACACAAAAAATACTACACTGGAATTCTATCCCTTGAACTTCAGAATGGGACTATTGAGACAGAAGGGATATATATATATATGTATATGCATATATATACAAGCAGAGAGAGAAAGCAGGAGAGAGAGAGAAAGAGAGATTGGGCACACCAGGACCTCCAGCCATTGCAAACAAACTCCAGATGCATGCGCCACTTTGTGCATATGGCTTTATGTGGGTACTGGGGAATTGAACCCAGGTTGTTAGGCTTTTCAGGTAAGTGCCTCAACCACTAAGCCATCTCTCCAGCCCCAGACAGGAGGCTTTTTTTTAAAAAAAATTTTTAAGAGAGAGTGAGACAGAGAGAATGGGTGTGCCGGGCCTCTGCCACTGCAAACGAACTCCAGATGCATGTATCACCTTATGCATCTGGCTTTGTTTACATGGGTACTGGGGGATTGAATGTGGCTCCCTAGGCTTTGTTGGCAAGCTCCTTAGCCACTGAGCCAGACAGAAGGTTTTTAAACAGGCAATTCATTTAAAATGAGGCCATGGAGGGGCTCAGCCAGTATGGTTGGTGACTTTATAAAGAGAGCTTGGCACACACACAGAGCGGAGGTCGTGTGAGGATGCAGGGAAGGACTGCTGTTGCGAGCCAAGGAGAGAGGCCTGGCAGAGGAGTCCAGCCCACCTCCAGCTCGGACTTGCAGCTCCAGAGCTGGCAGGTCACGAGTGCCTGTTGTCCAGCCATGTGCTCAGTGGTACTTGGTCAGGGCGGCCCTCGCAGACAAGTTCCCCTAGGACTCAGCACCCAGACAAAAACAGGGCTTTGCTAGCCCGGAGCCTCCTCTGAGCCCTTGCAACTTTTCTGTCTTCCCAAAGACTGACATCTCACACCATAGATTCATGTGCCTGCTCTCTTGTGTTCTGTGCATGGAACACTGTGGCACAGGGCCTTTAGCATCTGGGTTTTTTTTTTTTTCCACTCCATATTACATTTGTGGGATTCATCTCTGCTGTCATGTGCAGCCGTGGCTTGTTCGTTGTCATTGCCATATAGAAGTCATGGCATAAATTACCATGATGTTGTGATTCAGTCTGCTGGTGATGAGTGTCTGGGGAGCGCCCCTCTGGGACTATTACAAAGAGAGATGCTAGAGTGCTCCCGGCTCTGCCTTTGACAACCACGTGCACATAGTCCCATTGGTTGTACACCCAGGAGTGGATCGTGGCTTCCGTGGATCAGGGTTAGTAGATACTGTCAAGCAGTGTCCCAAAGATCTGTCATTCACACTCCTCCTGCAATGACGACAAGCTATTCTGGTGTCAGAATAACTCACACTTATCCAAGTAGATATCTCAAATTTTTCAGTATGAGTGGAAGGAGTTGTACAATTTGGGCTGGAGAGATGACTTAGCAGTTAAGGGGCTTGCCTGCGAAGCCTAAGGACCCAGGTTCAGTTCCACAGTGTCCATGTAGAGCCAGATGCATAAGGTGGCACGTGTGTCTGGAGTTCGTTTGCAGTGGCTAGAGGCCCTGGCATGCCCCTTCTCTCTATATATATCTGCCTTTTTCTCTTTCTCTCCTTCTCAAATAAATAAATTAATTTGGGGGGGGAGAGACACAGAGAGAGACAGAGAGAGAGGGAGAGGAAGACAGATAGAGATGGGCGCACCAGCAGCCTCTCAGCTGCTGTGAATGAAATCCAGATGTGTGCGCCCCTTGTGGTCAAGTGCGGCATTGCACCCCTTTGCATCTAGCTAAACGTGGAACCAGCGTTCTTAGGCTTAGGAGGCACGCGCCTTAACCGCTAAGCCATCTCTCCAGCCCAATTTTTAAAAAGCCTTTAAAAGTTTGTAGATATGGATATGTAAAGATGATAATTTATGTAAATTAATATACATTTACAAATAGATCCAGTGGAACGTGAATACCATAATGGTTTGCTTCTCATCTTTATCCATTTTAAACATATCAGTGGGATCATTAGTAGTTCAAAATATTGTGATGCCCTTGTCCCCCTGGACTTGTTTTTGCTTTCTACCTCCCATAAAGAGTTTTAGCCTAAGTAATGTACATTTGTGCATGAAAGCCTGTTGCAGGGCAAGCTCACTCATTCATTCCCTCACTAATTCATACCTCAATTCATTCAGTTATAACTTGTTGAGTAATCCATGGTTAGTGCTGAGGACACAATGGTGAGCTGACATAAAACCCGCTGGTTGGACTGGAGAGATGGCTCAGTGGTTAAGGCACTTTGCCTAGTAACCCAGATTTGATTCTGCAGTACCCATGTAAATAAAGCCAAATGCACAAAGTGGCTCATGCATCTGGAGTTTGTTTACAGTGGCTAGGGGACCTGGTGTGCCCATTCTCTCTGTCCATCTCTCTTCTCTCTGTATGCAAATAAATAAATAAATAAATATATATATATATATATAAAACCCTCTTGTCAGGGCTGGAGAGATGGCTTAGTGGTTAAAGTGCCTGCCTGTGAAACCTAAGAATGCTTGTTCAAATTTCCAGGTCTCACGGATAGCCAGATGCAAGAAGTGACACAAGCACACAATGTCGCACACGCACACAAGGGGGCACACGCTTCTGGAGTTCTTTCATAGCAGCTGAGAGGCCACTGGTGTGCCCATTCTCTCTCTGCCTCTTCCTCTCTCTCTCTTTCTGTCTGTCTCTCTCTCTCAAAAATAAATAATAATAACCCTCTTGTCAAGCCCGGTGTGGTGGCACACATCTTTAATCCCAGCACACAGGAGGCAGAGGTAGGAGGATCGATGTGAGCTATGCTGAGACTACATAGCTAATTCCAAGTCAGCCTGAGCTAGAGTAATATGTTACCTTGAAAAAAAAAAAACAAAAAACCCTCTTGTCCTTATACAGCGGATGTTCTAGTTTCTCTACAAAGGAAATAAATAGGTTCCACACATGCTTGGTGCTAAATTTGGGGAAAGACAAAGTACAGGGTTGCAGGGCTAATGGGAAGGATGAGAAATCTTAGATCCAGAGGTCAGAGAAGACCTCCCGGACTTAATGACTTCAAGAGACAAGAGCGATCAATATAAATATAAAAAATACTTGAAAGCCCCATGTGGTAACACACACCTTTAATCCCAGCACTTGGGAGGCAGAGGTAGGAGGAGCGCCATGAGTTTGAGGCCACCCTGAAACTACATAGTGAATTCCAGGTCAGCCTGGGCAAGAGCGAGACTCTACCTTAGAAAAAACAAACAAACAAAACACCCCTTCCAAAAACCAACCAAACAACAACAACAACCTCCCCAAAATGGAGGTCCAGTGGTAGAGAATTAGTTAGGGCATAGTATTTATAATATAAAAAACACCAAGGAAGGACCCAGCAATCTAAATGTGTGTGTGTATATATATATATATATATATATATATATATATATATATATATATATATGTTTGGTTTTGTGAGATAGAGTCTCACTTTCACTCTAGCTTAGGTTGACCTGGAATTCACTATGTAGTCTCAGGGTAGCCTCGAACTCATGGTGATCCTCCTACCTCTGCCTGACTCCCGAGTGCTGGGACTAAAGGCGTGATCCACCACGCCCGGCTAAAATATTTAAAAAAATAATAAAAGAGCTGGAGAGATGGCTTAGCAGTCAAGGCGTTTACCTGCAAAGCCTAAGGACCCAGGTTCAATTCCCCACAACCCATGTGGTTATGGTGGTGCATGTGTCTGGAGTTTGTTTGCAGTGGCTAGAGGCCCTGACATGCTCTCTCTCTCTCTCTCTAGTAAATAAATAAAAAAAGAAGGAGGAAAGAAAGGAAAGAAGAAACACACCAAGCTTGTATTCTGACCTCCACGTACACCCCATGGCAAGTGTGTGTCCATATATGCACCCATCATACCTATATGCTCATGTATTCGCACATATACATACACAGAGATAAATAATTTGGAAAACAGAAAATCCATTTCTGCTCATTGGTCAAGTCAGCAGATGGGAATGGAAGACCCCCTAAACCCCCAGCCGTGTTGCTCAGTTTCTCCGGTTTTCGGTGTCTGTGCCGGCAATCACATGATGGTGTTTCCAGAAACTGTTTCTCATTCACCAGGGGATTCATCACAGCAGCAACAGCAGCAGAAGCAGCCACAGTGCTCCTACCTGGTTACAAACAAGTCACCACCTGGCTTACCTCCTTAATCACAGAGTCTCTTTGCTCAGAGCCCTGAAGAGCTGCGCTCCCAGGCAATGCACTGGAGTGGGGAATCGGGACAAAGACAAATATTTCTTTCTTGCATAATGAGAGAAGAAGAATGTGGAGGGAAAGGTCAGAAAGAAGCAGCCAGATTTGAAAGGGGAGGATTTTGGATAAAGAACAGAGGAGCGCCCAGAGTCCAGAAACAGCTTCCCTTACGTCATTTTGTATAGGATCCCACGGAAAGCTGTCTTGCATCACTGGTTCAACCCACTGGGCTCGTGGCATAATGCAGCAGGGTCGTACGGGAGCTCTGGGGATTGCACATAATATCAGTGTGTTGTTCATGGACTGGTTACTGGCTTGACTAAGCCTCAACTCTTTATCGGTAAAAAGGGATAAGAATAAGGAAGCAGAAGCCGGGCGTGGTGGCGCATGCCTTTAATCCCAGCACTTGGGAGGCAGAGGTAGGAGGATTGCTGAGAGTTCGAGGCCACCCTGAGACTACATAGTGAATTCCAGGTCAGCCTGGACCAGAGTGAGACCCTACCTTGCAAAACCAAAAAAAAAAAAAAAAAAAGAATAAGGAAGCAGGGCTGGTGAGAGCTCAGTTGTCACATAAGCATGAGGACCTGGGTTCAGATCCCCGGCACCCACACACAAACCAGGTATGGCATCATGTGCCTATATTTCCAGTGCTGGGGTGGCAGAGACAGGAGAATCCCTGGGGCTTGCTGGTCGGCGGCTAGTCTACCTTAATTAGCAAGCTCCAGGTTCAATGAAAGAAATAAGGAGGGGCTGGAGAGATAGCTTAGTGGTTAAGGCACATGCCCGCGAAGCCTAAGGACCCTGGTTCGATTCTCCAGGTCCCACGTAAGCCAGATGCACAAGGGGGCGCACACGTCTGGAGTTCGTTTGCAGTGGCTAGAGGCCCTGGCACACCCATTCTCACTCTCCCTCTCTGTGTCACTAATAAATAAATAAAAATAAAATCTTAAAAAAAAAGAAAGAAGGTGGAGGCCAGGCTTGGTGGGCTCTTAATCCCAGCACTCGGGAGGCAGAGGTAGGAGAATCACTATGAGTTTGAGGCCACCCTGAGACTACATAGTGAATTCCAGGTCAGCCTGGGCCAGAGTGAGACCTTACCTCGAAAAAAAACAAGAAACAATGATGAAGACAATTGAGTAAGACACCTGACGCTCTGGCCTGTACCCACATATTTATGAACATGCACATGCATGCCTATAATCCTAGCACTTAGCAGGCTGAGGCAGGAGGATTGCCAGCCTGGAGTACTTTGAGAATTCCAAGAAAAAAAAAAAAAAGGAAAGAAAATAAGAGTTTTACCCAATGGTCCAGCACATGGCAAGTGCTAAGAGAACCCTCTCTGTTACTCTGTGAACACTTTCCATCTTCCTCATGTTTGCAATGGCAGACCCCATTTCAGGTATCATCTGGGGGTGACAGACTCTGCAAGGGCAGGACTTCCCAAACATCACCATCATCTGGTTTTCTTCCTTCCTTCCTTCCTTCCTTCCTTCCTTCCTTCCTTCCTTCCTTCCTTCCTTCCTTCTTTCTTTCTTTCTTTCTTTCTTTCTTTCTTTCTTTCTTTCTCTTTCTTTCTCTTTCTTTCCTCCTTCCTCCCTCCCTCCCTCCTCTTTCTTTCTTTCTTTCTTTCTTTCTTTCTTTCTTTCTTTCTTTCTTTCTCTTTCTTTCCTCCTTCCTCCCTTCCTCCCTCCCTCTTTCTTTCTTTCTTTCTTTCTTTCTTTCTTTCTTTCTTTCTTTCTTTCTTTCTTTCTTTCTTTCTTTCTTTCTTTTGGTTTTTCAAGGTAGGGTCTCACTCTAGCTCAGGCTGACCTGGAATTCACTTATGTAGTCTCAGGGTGGCCTTGAACCATGAACTCATGGAGATCCTCCTACCTCTGCCTCCCGAGTGCTGGGATTAAAGGCGTGTGCCACCACACCTGGCTCATCATCTGGTTTTCCATCACTTAGGAGCAGTCTCAGGTTTGGTACCCCTTGTGTGAGAGGGGCTTCTGGGTATTGAACTCACTTACTCTATGGGAACCCTGGAGAGAAAAGCAAGAGTGAGTTGGCTCTGAACGTAGGCTGGACTGATCAATCCAGAGGTCGGCCTTCAGAAACACATCTCCAGCCGGCTCCACCTACCAAAGGCTCCATCAGCGGGGGACCAAGCAGGAAGCCTAATCCCAAGCACCTGAGGCTATGAGGGACATTTTACATTCATACCACCACACATGGGAAACACACTTAACAGCTGAGCCATCTCTCCAGTCCATCTCCTGGCTTTTCCATGGAATCTGGGGATCTGAACCCAGGGACTTAGAGTAGTGTGGCAAGTACATTATCCATTGGGCCATCTTCTCAGCTTGCCTTGGAGATCCTGTCTCTACTTCCTTTGTACTGGAATTACAAGGGGTCTGCCATGTCTGCCTGGCATTTATATAGATTCTGAAGATCCAAACTCCAGTCCTCACACTGGTGCAAGCAAGCACTTTACCCAATGAACCATCTCTCCAGACCCTATATAAGCTTGGCATTTGACTTTATAGGGCTCTCAACTAAGAGTTTGCCTAAGAGACTTTTAAGACGTGCTGGGACTTTTAACACTATGTAAACTCTTGCAGTTGGACATAGTAATCATTTTACACTATGAGATGGCCATGAGGCTATGGGGGCCAAGGGCAGAATGTTTGTTATGGTTTGAATCTGAGCTGGTGCCCACATGCTTATGTGTTTGAACATCCCGCCCCAGCTGATGAAGCTGTTTGCGAATGCTGTAGAACCTTTACAAAGTGAAAGCTGAGCCAGGCGTGGTGGCGCACTCCTTTAATCCCAGCACTTGAGAGGCAGAGGTAGGAGGATCATCATGAGTTTGAGGCCACCCTGAGACTACATAGTGAATTCCAAGTCAGCCTGGGAGAGAGTGAAACCCTACCTCAAAAAAAAAAAAAAAAAAAAATGTGAGAGCTGGAGAGATGATTTAGCAGTTAAGGCACTTGCCCGTGAAGCCTAAGGACCCAGGTTTGATTCCCCAGGACCCACATAAGTCAGATGCACAAAAGGGTGCTAGCATCTCAAGTTTTTGCAATGGCTAGAGGCCCTGCATCCATTCTCTCTTTCTCTATCTGCCTCTCTCTATTGAATAAATGAATAAAATAAAATATATTTTTAAAGTAAGTCTTGGGGCTGGAGAGATGGCTTAGTAGTTAAGGCATTTGCCTGCAAAGCCAAAGGACCCAGGTTCAATTCCCCAGCACCCGCGCATAAGCCAGATGCATGGGTGGTGCATATGTCTGGAGTTCAGTTGCAATGGCTGGAGGCCCTGGTACATCCATTCTCTCTCTCAAATAATAAATAAATAAATAGCAAAATATTAAAAAGTAAGTCTTGGCTGATAGGACACTAGGGGTAGGTCTTTGAAAGTTATAGACCAGCCCTGGGTCTGGCCTACCTTCTACTACCAGATCTGCTAAGACATAAACACATCAGACCATAAACTCTCGCTGCCATATCGTGAACGGCTCTAGTCTCCCTGCCTTCTCTGCCATGAAGGACTGCAGCCTTTGAAGCAACGAGCCAAAAGAAATCTCTCCTCCCTTAAGTTGTTTCTGTCAGATATGACGTCACAGTGATGAGAGATGTAACGATAGTTCAACATTGCTCAAAGGCAAGGAATTCCCCAGGCCCATGCTTGAGGAGTCTGCCAACTCTGTTGCTAGCCCCACCGAGCACCTACTGTGTGCCACCCTCAACGCTAAGCACCTGATTTAATATCTACCATCTTAGCTTGTAATTATGATTATTTTTTCATTTTTCTCCATTCCAGATGGCTTAGAGCCGTGCCAGATCTCCCAAACAAGTTGCAGAGGTGGGATTTGAGTCTCTGAATCCCACTTCCTTCATGAATTCTAGATGCTACCATTGACTTAATGAGTACAAAGTTGTCCTGTCTGCAGGGGTCCCTTTGTGGGGTGCCTGGTGATGATTTTTCATATGAAGACACTGCTGTTACCCTCAATGTCCAGCAGAGCAGAGAGTGTTTTTCTAGACATCTAGGGGTTGGATGGCCAGCATCTAGAGATCCTTGAATGTACAGGCGTTGGCTTATGTCACTGGAAGGCTAAATTAGGAACCCCCTGCTCCTTCTCTGGGAGGTGGTTCCTCTTGTGCTTCCTTGGCCTGGACCCACAGACAGGAGGTGCCTGGCGTTTCTGTGTCTCTGTAAGGTGCGGGAGCCGGGTGCCCCAGTAGCTGCTTCCCCAGCCTCTCCCTACCCAGGAGAACACAGGGGAATGTGGTCACCAGTGTGTCTGCTTGTCTTCTCCTGCCAGGGCAGGTCAGTGAGGGTCTCCTGGCCTGACTTGTTGCATGAACTGTGAGCAAAGTGGTTTCCCCTCTTCTAAGCAGAAGCAAGCCCGTGCTAGTATGGAACTTGCCATGCTCTGGGCTTTCCTAAGGGGACCGAACAACGTTAGGACCTTTGCCACTTGTGACTGGAGACAGCAGGGCAGTGAACAGTTAGAGCTTGGATGCTGAGCTAAATCAGCAAGTCCACCCCTCAGTCTTATGACCTTGATCAAATCCTCCCATTTCTTCAGTGCCTTAGGTTCCCCTGGTGCTCCCGTAAGATTAAATGACATCAATTCCCAATGTGAGTGGTTTGGATCAGGTGTCCCCCCATCAACTCATGTGTTCTGAATGCTTGATCCCCAGCCGATGGCAATCTGGGAAATGGAGGCTTGATGGAGGAGGTGTGTTGCTGCGGGTGGACCTTGAGGTTCATTAGCCCTAGCTTGCCAGTGTTTGGCACCCTCTCCTGCTGCTGTTGTCCACCTGATGTGACGTCCAGCCTCACTCATGCCACGTTTTCCCCTGCCATCATGGAGCTTCCCCTGGAGTCTTTCAGCCTAAGTAAACCCTTTCCTCCCACAAGCTGCTCTCGGTCAGGTGCTTTGTGCCACCAATGCGAAGGTGACTACAATGCCCGATGACTCAGTCCTGGCTCAGCGGATAACGCGTGCTCCACAGAAGACATGAGCTGTCTGTGGATGGGGCGGAAGAGGATTGTGACTTGGGTGTGTGAGTGCACATGTGTTGGTTTGGGGGGACCTGGAGTACATCCACCCACCCTTCTGGATCTGGGCAAGTCACAGCTGAAAAACAGGAGGAGTGGAAGGGGTTGAGCAAGCAAAAGGACCTTGGTGATGATTGCACCCAGGAGTTAGGCTATGACAATCCTGTGCTCATGGGATACCTGATGACTCTGAATTTGTTGTCCTGGTCCTTCCCTTATTCTGAGGGGTGTGGAGGTGTGGGAGAAGTTAAAGCAAGAGGGACCAGCCAGGGTACAGAACAAAGTCATTGAGAGCTGAACTAAAGTCCCCTCCTGCTCCTCTGCCAGGTCTTTAGTGTGTCTGATGTCACCCAGGCACAGCGCAGGACAGGAGAAAACAACATGCCAGACCAAGGAGGAGGGACCATCACAGAGACCCACCCCAACTGCAGGGAAAGCAGACTGTTTTATTGACAACACAAAGTACTCCGCATGGAGTTGACACGGGTCCTCTGACCTCAGTCTTCAACACTGCCCTGGGCGGGCCTTGTTAGCCGATGGGTCCAATGGCTGGCTCCTTTGCAGGGTCAGGGCAGATGGTAAAGAGGGTGGGAGAGCTGAGGAGGAACCCGGGATGGAGGCTGAACAGACTTGGGGCTGGGGATAGTGTTCGATCAATTCACTTTGGGGCTGCTTCTGGCTTCTTCTCACAGCATCTTCTGATGTCACTCATGTGCTCAGCACCAGAAGGTCCTTGGAGGGCAGAACGGAGAGGCAGATGAGCAGATGGTGACACTGGCTGCAGCTTCCACCACTCACCTGTCTTATGGGGTGAGTCCTTTTCTGGGATGAATGGAGTTAAATGCATGGCTGGGCAGTTATTGGGTTTTTTTTTGTTTTGTTTTGTTTTGTTTTGTTGTTTTGCTTGTGTGTGTGTATGGTTTACATGTGCATGTTTGTATGTATGTGGGCCCACATGTGTGTGCATGCATATTGAGGTCAGAGATCAATGTCAAGAGTCTTTCTCAAGTGCTCTCCACCTTGTGTTGTTTTTTTTTGTGTGTGTGTGTGTGTGTGTGTGTGGCTTTTTGTTGTTGTTGTTGTTGTTGTTTTGGTATTTTGAGGTAGGGTCTCACTCTGGTCCAGGCTGACCTGGAATTAACTATGTAGTCTCAGTGTGGCCTCGAACTCATGGTGATCCACCTGCCTCTGCCTCCTGAGTGCTGGGATTAAAGGAATGCACCACCACGCCCGGCTCCACCTTGGTTTTTTTGTTTTGTTTTGTTTTTTTTTGAGACAAGGTCTCACAATAAACTTAAAGCTTATCCATTGAGCTAGACCAGCTAGTCAGCAAGCTCCTGGGATCCTCCTGCCTCTGCCTCCTTAGTGCTGATATTACAGTCACATGTTACCATGCCTGGCTTTTATGTGGGTACTGGGGATCCAAACTCAGGTCCTCATGCTTGTGCAGCCAAGACTTTACCCACTGAACCATCTCCCCAGCCTGCATTTTCTTGCCCTACATAGAGGACCTTGGGCAGGATGCAAGCCACTTCCCTGCTTGCCCCTCAACTCCTTCTCCTAAATAAGAGAAGCAGGCTTGAGCCCCTCTTGCAGCCTTCCCAAATCCAATGAATATAATTTTAAAATTCCCAACAACAAAATGAATCGTAAAAGTAATACATTATAACCCAGGGAAGAAAATACATGTCCGTGAATCTGTCTTGATATCAATAACCAAGTGCCTGATGGGAGATGAGAGACAGCTCTTCCTTACAGAAGAATCCCAACTAATAAATGCAAAAGAAATACAGGTAGGCAAACACCACACTCTTGCAGGCAGGAGGGAGGTGGGGTAGGAAACGGGATGTGTGCACAGTCTCAAAGCCTGGTAGGAGCTGCCTGAGGCAAGTGACAACGAGCAAGTTTGTCCCTGAGAAGCCCTGGTAGGTGCAATGAGAAGGGCCCAGCCCCATCCAAGCAGAGGTCCTTCCCAACAAACAGGCCAGACCGATCAGAAATGTCAAGATCACAAAACAAGGAAAAGATGAGGATATGCCCAGATGGCAGCACTCAAAAGGAGTCGGGACAGCAAAATGCAAGATGGGACATTGTGAGTCCAATCCCGAGCAGGACAGAGGGCTTGTGGGTGAGCTGGTCTGAGGACTGTGTGTCCATGGACTTCTTGGTTCTGGTCACTGTGTTCTGGTTACACAAGCTGCTAATGCTAGGGGGACCAGAGGGAAACGGTATTCTGGAACAAGCTATTCTGTTTTGCTTTTTTACTTTAAGTTTAAAATCCTATCAAGCCCGGCATGATACATGCCTTTAATCCTAGCACTTGGGAGGAAGAGGTAGGAGGATCACTGTGAATTCAAGGCCAGCCTGGGACTACAGAGTGAGTCGCAGGTCAGTCTGAGCTAGAGTGGAGACCTACCTCAAAAAACAAACAAACAAAAATATCAAAATAGGGCTGGAGAGATGGCTTAGCAGTTAAGGCACCTGCTTGCTAAGCCTAAGAAGGCCTGTTTAATTCTCCAGGTCCCACGTTTAGCCAGACACACAGTGACACAAGGGCGCAATGCTGCACTTGCCCACAAGGGGCGCATGCATCTGGAGTTTGTTCACAGCAGCTGAGAGGCTGCTGGCGTGCCCATTCTCTTTCTCTCTCTGACTCTCTCAAAAAAAAATAAAAATAAAAAGATAAGCTATGTTCACATAAAAATGATAAGAACTACTGGCAGGTCCAGGGGTTACAAGGCCAGGTGTGGAGCTAGGGTCACTTGCTTGCCCAACACCTGTTTACATTTTTATAGTACTTGTGTTATCTTTTTGTTATTCTAGGATAAAATTTGGACTATAAGTCCTAGTTATACATATATTTTTAAAAACTATAATTTTTTTTGAGGCATAGTCTCATTCTGGCCCATGCTTATCTGGAACTCACTCTGTATCCCAGGCTGGCCTCACATTAATAGAAATTGTTCTATCTCAGCCTCTCAAATTCTGAGATTAAAGGTGTGTGTGTCACACCCTGCTGTACTTGGAAGGCTGAGGTAGGAAGATCATTCTGAGTTTGAGGCCAGTTTGTTCTGTATGTAATGAGTTTCAGCTCAGCCTGGGCCAAAGTGAGACCCTGCCTCAAATAAAACCAAAACAACAACAACCCAATATAATTCCTTTTCTGGAATATGAAGAAGGAAAAATTATATGTAATTTATAATAAAATAATGTGAATTTTGATATAAAAATCACACATGCTTATTCAGGAAATAAAATACCAATTTCATAAAAGCCCTGGGAGCATTGTATACAGCCAGGTCTGAAGAGGAGAGGGTTGCGCCCAGCAGGATGACATCAGGTAAGTGGTCTGCCCTCCCTGATACAGTCTTTCACCTAGCATGTGAGCACAGATGCCAACTGGCCCAAAAATCACTTGGCATAGTGCTTGGGGTGCATGCTAAGCAAATGGTGAGATGACGATGCAAATTTTGTACCAATCCCATTGTGTTTCCTAACCCCTTTGTTAACATGAATAGTGAGTCAGCATTATTGCTGAATGCTGCTGTGTAATTTCTCGTCACAAGCTCCACAAGATGGGTACTGTTGCTCAGATAGGGAAACTGAGGCTCAGAGCATTGTCATGGCCCTGGATGGGACCAGGACAGGCATCCCTGAGGATGGTCCCAGAGCCTGTGTAGCTCATCCAAGGTCATTGTTGGCTCCTAAGGTCACTGTTACCTCCCTTGGCTTCTCCTTGGCATGGTGGGTGTGTCCAAGCCTAGCACGGGTGTGAGGAGCCAGTATCTCACACACCAAGAATGCTGCAAATGGGAAGAGGTGGTGGAAAGAATGGAAGAGCCAAAGGAAGAGTACCACTCCTTACAATGCAACTATCCAGGCAGAAATTGGTCTCGAGGGCTGGAGAGATGGCTTAGCGGCTAAGGCGCCTGCCTCCTAAGCCTAAGAACACCTGTTCGATTCTCCAGGTCCCATGTTTAGCCAGGAGCATTGATGCAAGGGTGCAATGCCGCACTTGCCCACAAGGGGGCACACATGTCTGGAGTTCGTTCACAGCAGCTGAGAGGCTGCTGGTGTGCCCATTCTCTATCTGTACCTCTCTCTCTGTTTCTGACTCTCTCCAAAAATAAAAATAAAAATAAAAATAAAAATAGACCTCGCTATCCATGACCTCACAGTGCCTAGCAATACCTTCACAAGACCCTCATAATAGGAGAAAAAGATGATGACATCAAATTAAAAGAGAGACTAACAGAGAGAGGGAGGGGATATAATGAAGAGTGGAGTTCTGAAGGGGAAGGCGGAGGGGCAGTAAATATCATGGTTTATTGTCTGTAAGTATAGAAGTTGTCAATAAAAAATAAAAATTAGGTGGCGCACGCCTTTAATCCCAGCACTCGGGAGGCAGAGATAGGAGGATCGCCATGAGTTCGAGGCCACCCTGGGAATACAGAGTGAACTCCAGGTCAGCCTGAACTAGAGTGAGACCCTACCTCGAAAAACCAAAAAAAATAAAAATAAAAATAAAAAAATAATAAAAATTAAAAAAAAAAAAGAATGCTGCAAATGCCTACAGCATGTTAGAATGAAAATTCCCAGTCTAGGACAAAATCTTAGGTCCATCCTGGAAGTGTGTTCCAAGGAGCACAGGTACCAGGATACTTTGGGGCCCCAAGATGCTCACTGGAGCATTTAAAAAAATTTTTTTAAATTGACAACTTCTATACTTACAGACAATAAACCATGATATTTCCCTCCCTTCCCCCATTCCCCTTCAGAACTCCACTCTCCATCATATCCCCTCCCTCTCTCCATTAGTCTCTCTTTTAATTTGATGTCCTCATCTTTTTCTCCTATTATGAGTTTTATAATGGGTGATTCTGGTGGAGGTGGATGGTTCCAGAAGGCTTACTGCATTCCAAGAGCTGAGCAAGTGCTTTGCACATGGAACCTCATTTTATCCTAAAAGTAGCTTGATAGGGGATGAAAGGCGAGGGGCACCCAGCTAGAAACTGGCAGAGGCATGATTTGGCCCAGGCTGTTCATAACACCAAGACCTCGTCCTTTAACCTGAATGCTCTCCTGATCAAAGCCAAGCTTGAAGGATAGAATTGGAAAGATTAGGGTGAAGACCAGCCAGTGTTCTACAGGGTAATTTCTAGGGTGAATGTACGCCTAGACATTCCACATTTCACATACCAAACACAAAGTGCCTTTTATAGGGAACAAGGGCTCCTGCATTTGGATGCACCTTCCTTCATTGCCATGAGTCAACTGCTTCAGGACTATCTGTCCAAACCTCTGGGTCCCCATTTGGCTCAGGGAGCCTGTCCAGAACCAGGATTGCACTTGCTCACACTGGACCCCTACCCCCTGCAGTATCTGGTATACAGTAGGTGCTCAGTGAAGTACATCATACTTCCACCTGGGCAGGCTCCAAGCCTCAGCTTTCCCAGCTGGAAGGCGGGGCAGCGGGCGGGGATTTCCTTTAAGAAGTCTTTACAGCCAAGGTCCTTGTTCCCTCAGCTCTGTACTTCGAAGGGAGCCACTTCCCGTCCCTTCCCTTCTCTTCCTCTTCACGGTGGGCACAGTTGACAGCAAGGACTGAGAGGGTAACGCAGAACTTATCTCCCCTTACCTCCAAGACGTCGATGTCGGCATTGCTGAAGTCAATGTTGAGGATTTTGGGGAGGGGGACTCCAGAACCCAGCACAGCTGTAAAAGGGGGAAAATATTTTAAAAAAAAAAACAAAAAACAAAAAAAACAAAAAAAACAAAGTCAGCTGTGGTTAATGTGGCCAAGAGGTGTCAGCCTTGCTGGAGGCAAATATTTGCCAGATGATTTCTTTTCTGCCTCTAAGCCTTTGGCCTCACAGTTCCTGCCTGGAGAACATTCCAGCACGTTGGCCACCCTGGTGGCCAAGATCTTCCTTTGAGTCACATGTCCAGTTCTCCCTTGGCAGGTGATGAGCCTGTTTTCTCTACTCCATGGTACTTCCTGGATGCTAGATCCAGTAACTCCAGCCAGCTGCTGCTCCCACCTCACTGCAGACCTTCTCTACCACAGAAACCACCACACAGCACTTCTGCTTCTGTACCTGATCTCATGGGGGTGGGAGTGGGGGGTTCCAGCACCACAAAGCCCTTGGCCCAGTACAGAGGACGGGGCAAACATTTGCTGAGTAAAGGAATGGAGCAAGGTGGTGGGGAGGGGCCATAACCCATGACTACCATGGGTTTATGTTTGGTTTTAGCATGTCAGAGCCTAAGTAGACTTGCTTGCTAATGTAGAAAGAAAGAAGGACGAGGGGAAAGGAGAAAGGGAGAGGGAAGGGTGGGTAGGGGATGTGGATTAAGTGAGGACTAGCCAGGGAGCGGAGGATGCTGCCCGTCGACCCAACAGAGTAACTGCCTCGTTTCCCCATCTTGCTTGGTCATGGAACCCTTTGCTCTGGGTACTAGTGTTTTATGGAAACCTACTTTTTTGTTTATTTGTTTAGTTTTATAAATTTATTTATTTCTATGTGCATGAGAGAGAGAATGTATGCACCAGGGTCTCTCATCATTGCAAACAAACTCTGTATGTATCCGGCTTTATGTGGGTACTGGGGAATTGAACCCAGGTTGGAATGCTTTGCAATCATGTGCCTTTAACCACTGAGCCATCTCTCCAGCCATGGGTTTTTTTGTTTGTTTGTTTGTTTGCTTTTTGTATTGAGACAGTGTTTCTTGTAGCCCAGACTGGCCTTGAACTCAGTATGTGGTCAAGTATGACTCTGGACTTCTGATCTTCCTCCCTCTATACCCCACCCCTGAATGCTGGGATTACACACATGTGTTGCCACATGTTTATGTGGCACTGGAGATGAAACTCGGGGCTTCGTGCATGCTAGGCAGGCACTTGACCCACTGCACCTCATCCCCGGAACCCACTCGGGAAAACCTGGATCTAGTCCGGGCTCTCACTTTTGAATGTGATAAACTGCATGTTGAGAAGATAAAGGATTTGCTTCCAGGGTATAAGTCTCCAGCTCTTGCCTCCCATGCCAGCCTGGTCCTAACGCTTTGCTCTCTCCCTTGGGAATGTGCCTGGGCTCTCTGTCACTGACATTCAACTTCTGATGACAGGTCTCTGAATGAGGGTGGGTTTGTTATCAATTTCTTTCCAAAGGAGCCCTGACTGAAATGGCTCATGACATCAGCTGGCATGTGCCAGCCCTCTTTGTCCTCTCCCCCATGAAGCAGCAGTGGAAGGATACAGAAGGTGCTCAGTGAAGTATATCACACCCCCACTTGGAGGTGGGGCTGAGATCCAAAATCATAATGGGGCCATTGGGCTGCTACAGCAGCTGCCCTGGCCAGAAGGAGTAAAGCAAGCTCTGCCTTTTCCGTTCAAGAAGTGGGACAGGGAGCTGGGCGTGGTGGCGCATGCCTTTAATCCCAGCACTCCGGAGACAGAGGTAGGAGGATCAAAAAAAAAAGAAAGAAAGAAAGGAAGTGGGCAGGGCAGGGATGGAGAGGTAGCCCAACGATTAAGGCCCTTGCCTGCAAAGCCTAAGACCCCGAGTTCGGTTCCCCAGAACCCACATCAAGCCAGATGTACAAGGTGGCATATGCACCTGAAGTTTGGTTGCAGTGGCTAGGGGCCCTGGCACTCCTATTTTCTCTCTCTCTCTCTTTTAATCTGTCTCTTTTTCTCTCTCTCAAATAAATAAATGGAATAAAATATATTTTTAAAATATTTCTTAAAAAAGAAGTAGGGCAGGAAGATATTCTCACTGATAAGTGGTTGTGGAAGAGGGAACATATTTGGGGTTATGAAGTGGAGGAGTTGTGAGGTGAGGGCAGAGCTTTGGCAATGTTTAAAATGAGAAGTAACTGCAGTGCCAGGGTGACGAAAAGTGCACACACAGTTAACAGGAAGTCAGGAGAGACCGTGACTGTATTTCAAATGAAGGAAGGAGTTTAGAAGGAAATACCAACAGATGCTCTGAAGAAAGTGACACCTTTACAAAACTGTCCTGAGGGGCTGGGGCTGTCTAGCTCAGTGGTAGAAAGCTTACCTGGCATACATGAGGTGCTAGGCTCCATCCCCAGTACCACAAAAATAATAATGATCAGCTAAATATTTTTTAAATTTTTTCTGTGCTTCCTAAAATCTGCACACATAGAATTGGCATAGGAAGCAGGAAAAGACAAAAAAAAAAAAAAAAAAAAAAAAAAAACTTGTCAAACAAGCAGCAAGCAGATAAGGAAGCTGACCAGTCACATCACAGGAATGTGCACGAGTGTTACCTGCTAAGTAAAAATAAAACCGACATGTAGCATGGTGATCACTTGTAAACTCAACACATGGGGGGCTGAGGCAGGAGGATCACAAGTTTGAGGCCAACATGGATTACATGGAGAGGCCTGTCTCAAAAGTCTAAAAATAAGCTGGGTATGGTGGCGCACGCCTTTAATCCCAGCACTTGGGAAGCAGAGGTAGGAAGATCACTGTGAGTTCCAGGCCACCCTGAGACTACATAGTGAATTCCAGGTCATCCTGGGCTAGAGGGAGACCCTACCTCGAAAAACAAAACAAAAGTCTAAAAAAATCTGTATGCGTGTGGCCCATGTATGTGCACAAGTCACAGCTGAGCGTGGAGACCAGAGGTTGACATTAGCTATCTCCCTCACTCCCTGTCCACTGAGACAAGGGCTCTCGCAGAACCCAGAGCCTCGCCAGTTCTGCTGGACTGGCCAGTCTGCAAGCCTCAGGGTTCTGCCTGTCTCCCAGCACTAGGGTTTCAGGCATGCGCTCAGCTTGCCTTTTACACAATGGCTGGAGAGTCAATTCAGGTTCATGTGCGTGTGTGGCAAGCACTTTATCCACTGAGCCTTCTCTCTAACCCCCTCAAACCGATTTTTAAATTCATGTTTCAAAGCCTGAACAACGTTTGCACTCAGAGGCCTAAATCGATACACTCTGAATGAGATCCTCACAAACGCTAGTGAGGTAATATAGCTGTATATCCAACATGCTCAACAAGACAGTAGTCACTGGGACCCCAATTTATGTGCCCCAGAGAGGAGCAGGCACCCACTCTCACCATTCAATGCAGGCATAAATGCCAGGTCGAAAATCTTCTCAACAAGCACCTCCATGATGGACACCTGCAGGGGAAGAATGAGGGCTGAAGGCAGGCAGGGGTCCATCCAGCTCAAGTTGGGGACCTGTCACAGTGACCCAAGATGCAGGCCCAGAACTGCTCTGGGAACACTGGTGTTCTGACCAACAGAGACCCTGGGACTCCCAGAGCCACCAGATACAGCTGTGCGCCACACCTGGACCATCTGTGGAACTTCCAACCATCATCTTTGGTCATGGCTTAAGTGCAACCAGCTGCTGGGCAGGGCAGGGAATGATGCAGTTCATGGGCACACACAAGAGCATACTATGCATATCACACACCCTACCACACACACAAGCAAGAAAAGAACAGAGGAAATAGCTTGACTTTGAGCTGCGCACATGCCTCGACACCTCCATGAACGTCCCCTGGATTCCCATGAAGCACTGGTCCCACCCCACTTGGAGCCAAATATTTCAGCTCCAGTCCCAGCTTGGCCCAGCCAGCCACAAGGCTGGGGGCAGTTTCTCCACCTAACAGTAAGCTAGTAAGGTCAACTTCACCTGCTGCAGGGTTTGGTGTTAAAAAAGCTCAAAACAAGTAACACAATGAATGGGTCTGCCTTTCCCAGCTGTTGGCTTATGGGAGAGAGAGACAGACAGACAGACAGACAGACAAAGACCGAGACACACAGGGACATGCACACACAGTCAGAAACAGTGAGTTGGAACCCTTAGATGGGGTAGGAGACCCAAAAATGAACAAGAGAAGAAATAGGGCTCAATCTTGAACCCCAAAATGCCTCAGATTCATGAACCCTCAGGAAAACAGGATTCCAGGTCCCAGGTTTAAAAGGGAGGTGAGCCCAAACCAGTTTGTCTGACAGAAGGAAATAGAGGTAATGCTCATGGTCACCCAGGGGGTCAGTGACCCCTGACTCCAAGACTCCTAGGACCTGGTCATTCTGGGGCTGTCCTCACTTGAAAGTGGAGACCCAGGACAGAGGCCCCAGGGTGACCCGCTCCAGTGAACAATGCCACTGGTGAGGTAGAAGGAGCTGTGAGTTCATACTCGGCTGCAAACATACTCTGTGGCCTCAGTTTCCCCTCCTGTCCATCTGTAAGGTGAGGCCTGACAACACTGATGCCCACCCTTCGGAATTCAGCCAGCCTCAAAAGCTGCTCTTCCCATTAGATTTTCCCTGGGCTTCTTTCCCAGGGGAGCCCACCCTGGAGCCGGAGCCCAAAACTTACATCAAAGTTGCCCACGTTTGAGGTTTTGAGGTTGAGGGTGGCCCTGCACAAAGAGGAGAGAAGTTGTTAGGAGCAGCGATCCCCTGGGGTTCGTAAGGTGTTTCCATATCTGCAGCCTACCCTCCAGCACGCTTGGGAGATCTCTGGTCCTGTTGAAGTTGCTAAGAATCATGCCTCTTCCGTGACTGAACACGAAGGACGTTCTAGGCGCCATGCTAAGGGTTTTCTGTCCATGAGAGGGTAAGGCTGAAATCAAAGTGTTGCCACCTACTGGCTATATGACCTTAGCCGAGGTACTTCACCTCTCTGTGCCTCAGGGTCCTCATCTACAGAGTGGGTGATGGTCAGGAGTAAGTGAAAGATTCCTACAAAACCCTTAGAACCACCTGTGACACATAGCCAGTGCCCTGTGCGGACAGAGATGGTCACTACCTGACTTAATCCTCATAGCAGCCCCAGGAAGGGGTGAGCTGAGACTTCTGAATAACTTGCCACCGACTCAGAGCTAGGGAGAGGGAGCCAGGACTCTCTCCCAAGCCTGTGCTCTCTGCTACTGTGTTATTCTGAGGAGGGAGGCCTAGGAGCAAGGTTAGATTTTTGTGCCAGAAGGCCTTCGTCTCTCTATATCCCATACCCCTACCTGAGAGGCCACACCAGGCTTACCCAGGACAGAAAGTCTTGGGGTCTGTTCAAAAGGGTTCAGAGGAACAGACAAAGCAGCCTTCTGGTGGAGGAGCTTCCCCACTCTGGACAGTTTGCTTCCTTCCTGACGTCTGCCACCATCCCTCTCTGTCCACTGCATCCAAGTGCTTCCCCTCCTTGCAAACTGCCCACATCACTCTCCCTGCCGGAAAAATGCAACCTTCCCCTGGGATGCCCTTTCCCTCACCAGGCCTCGCTAGCCGTCCCCACCAGCCATCCTGCGTGGCTCGACTCGCGCCATCTTGTGCATGTCCCCATGGTTGGGCTTCATAGACATTTGTCATAGAAACATTTACAGTGACTTAAGCACATGCAGACACTCCCAAACAAGCTAAGGTCAAGTTTAAACAAAGGCACTTTTAGCACCTAGCTCAGTGCTGGCGTACAATGGTTAACAGTTAGTTTCATCAATCTTCTGAAGTAGGGACTATTGTCTTGTCTTCAGCCGAGAACACTGAGGCTCAGAGGGGAAATCGCTTGGCCAATTCAGCACCACAGGCACATGGGCCTGGGCTGGCACCCAGCACCTCTCTGTGTTTGCTACATAGCCCCGAGTTAGTACATCCGCCTCTGTAAGGCCCAGCTTCTCATTTCTAGAACAGGAGACTAAAGGCTCTGATGGAACAGGTTCTTCGGGAGGCTGCTGTTGATGCAGCAGGTTCTGTCTGCTCTGCCCAAGACTTCTTGGGACACAGAAGCACATTGACCTCTGCAGCTAGCTTTACCCAACTCTGACAGCCACACTGGAGACCTCCGTCCCTCCCTGGTGACCCTGAGTGAGCCAGCACTGGCCAGGGCAGAACCAAGGACTTGTGCTCTAAGGAACAGGCATTCCCCCGGAAGCTGACTCTCTTACTTGTCCAGCTTGGTGTCGATCATGAGCTTATCCCCCTCCACAGAAAAGGAGGCCAAGAGCTCTGTGTCCTGGAGGGAGAGGAGGAGAAATGAACGTCATTGGCATCACACAGTCACCACCTCCGGCTGAGGACTCACTGCGGGGCTCACTGGAGCCTCATTCTCCTGAGCATGGCAGATTGCTCCTGGCATTGGGAGCTGAGCCTCCTCATAAACATAAAATTGCAGGAGAGCCTGCCAAACCTACAGTGTACAGGTTCCCTCCTCTGGAGGGAAGGAGCCAGGAGTAAAAAAAAAAACAAAAAAAAAAAAAAGGGCCAACAGGGCTGGAGAGATGGTATAGTGGTTAAGGGGTGTAGCGGTTAAGGCACTTGCCTGCCAAGCCTAAGGACCCATGTTCGACTCTCCAGATCCCACATTAGCCAGAAGCACAAAGGTGAGGTAAGTGCAAGGTCTCACATGCACACTAGGTGGCACAAGCATCTGGAGTTCTATTGCAGGGGCTGAGGCCCTGGCGTGCCAATTCTCTCCCTTTGTATCTCTCTCCCTCCCTTTGTCTCTCTCTCTCTCTCCTGCTCTCTCTAAAAAAAAACAAAAATAAATAAATTAATTAAAATGGCCAACATACACAGATGCTTGCAGGTAAGTCTCAGTGTGATCGTTTGAATGGATGTCTCCCAGTAGATTCAATTTTATTAAAGCTTCTTAGCTTTCCAGCTGCCAGGGCAGAAGAGGTGTCACTGCAGGTGGATTCTAGGGTCCAGCTCTAAGGTGTGTTTGGAGGTGGATCTGAATTCCAGCCAACAATAAGCAGAATGCTTGAGCTGCCTGGAGTTCCTGGAGTGTGCCTGCCTGTGTGTTGCTGGTGGTATTTTCTCTCCAGGTGGATCTGTGAAAGGGGGCCAGCTTCTTCTGTTATGAAACTTCTCCTGGATCTGTAAGCTTCAATAAATCCATTCCTCCCATAACTTGTGCTTGGATTGGAAGTTCATCTCAACAATGTGAAGCAAAACTCAGTAAGGGCAGAGTAAACACTTCTCAGAAAGACAACAGCTACAGGATGCCCAGGACTGGCACTGCTTATGTTGACAAGTTCTGGCAAGGTACACTGGGGGTGGGAAAGGGGCTTGAGGCCTGTGAAACTTGCTCTGGATAAGCCACGGCAGATGTGATTGGGCAGCACTACTGCCAATCAGAGCTGCCCGGCCTCTTAGGAGAGATCATAAAAGGTCCAGGCTCCTCCGCCTCTTCAAGCAGAAGCTTCCTTGTAGGAAAATCCCTCTTTGCTTCCTCTGACCTCCCTTAATAAATAAGGCAAAATATACAATAATACAATACATTGAAAATTAAAGCATGCCCCTAGTGAACTCAAGGGGGTGGTATTAATAGAATAGTGATGGAGAAGAGCTAGGGCCCAGTGCCTGGCGCACGATATGGAACACCATGCTGACTTTGAGCTGAGGACTAAGGGGAGTGCAGGATTTGCATAGATGACCAAATGTGTTAGAGTAATCCGGGCCATAGCAAGAACATGTTCCAAGTTCCGGAGGCACTACAGACAGAAGAGCAGACAGCATGGTGGTGAGAGAAGCCTGCCCATGCGGCTGAGGCAGAATAGAACACCCTGGGCCAGACCAGACCGGGTTGTGGGGCCCAGAAAACCAGTGCCCCTCCTCTGGGGCACAGGAGAAGTCTGATGACAGGGTTCTGGCTGGCTCATACCTCTGGGCTGTGTATGCAAAGTCATATGGTAAGAGGCTGAGCAATGGGGGTACCCACTGGAGGTAGCCACTCCTACCTTGTGTGAACACCAACCCTCTAATCCTTCATCTGATAATGCCCTGAAGGATCCCACACACAGTGGCTCAGGTCACGCTCTAGCCAAAACACCACCTATGTGGCTA
Organism: Orientallactaga sibirica; assembly: GCA_036365145.1. Lineage (NCBI taxonomy): Eukaryota > Metazoa > Chordata > Mammalia > Rodentia > Dipodidae > Orientallactaga > Orientallactaga sibirica. The sequence goes on from JAEOAD010000011.1 coordinate 13,052,008, forward strand.
GAAGTGGCTCCTTTGGTCTCAAGCCCTGGGAAGAGCAGGGACCTGGGAAGACAGCAGATGAGACCAGAGACGGGAGTGTCTGTGAAGCGCCCTCCCAGGAAGCGATGGCTCTCAGCACACATCCCCATGCAAAATGTTTACAGAGTCCCTAGTATATGCTGGGCCCGTTGGGCTCCATGAGTGAATAGGGTCATTTGTGTCTCTGTCCAACAAGAAATGAACAAGTTGCATTCTGTACTGTCAGGTTAAGGCTTGGAGCAAAGGAAAGCCAGGGAGTCACAGGCGGGAAGAAGATTTTCAACAGGTAACCTGGGAAGCTCTCCTTGACAAGGCACCATGAAACCGAGACCTGGAGTAAACGGGAGAGCCAGGCAGGCCTGTGGGAAAGAATGGCACAGGCCAACAGCACAGGAGCACACCCTGAGGCTGGACTGTGCCTGACTTACTGGAAGGGCACTGAGGAGCTGAGAGGGCACTGGGAGATGATCTTGAAGGACACTGGAGCCATGTTTAGGAGATTGACTACCAGAGGCAGAGCAGGGAAGGAACATGGTTTGCATTTTAAAAGGACTTGAATGCATTCTAGTCTTCTATGGCCTAGCAGGGGGAGAGATGGTCCACAGCAACCCCCCAGATATTTCAAGACAACGACAAGAGAGGACTGACTTGAAATGTTTCCAGTACAACCAGAAGGTAAGGGTTTGATGGATGTTTGGTCAATGCCCATAGTATGCATACATCAAAATGTCTCATTGTTCCCATAGCTACATCTATCAATTTAAAACCAAGAACGATGGGCTGGAGAGATGGTTAGCAGTTAAGGCACTTGCCTGTGAAGCCTAAGGATGCAGATTCAATTCCCTAGTACCCATGTAAGCCAGATGCACAAGGTGGCACATGTATCTGGAGTTCATTTGCAGTGGCTGGAGGCCTTGGCACACCCATTCTTTCTCAATCTGGCCCTCTTTCTCTCAAACAAATAAATAAAATATTTAAAAAGTACAACAAGGGACTGGAGAGATGGCTCAGCAGTTAAGATGCTTGCCTGCACAGCCTAACAGCCTGAGTTTGATTCCTCAATACCCAGGTAAGCCAGATGCACAAAGTAGTGCATGCATCTGGAGTTTGCAGTGGCTAGAGGCCCTGGCGCACCATTCACACACTACCTCTCTCCTCTCTCTCTCTTTCTCTCACTCTTGCTCTCGCTCCCATTCTTTCTCTGTATCTCTCTACTTGCAAATAAATAAATAAATAAATAAATAAATAAATAAATAAATTTTTTAAACGTACAACACAATATTTAAAACAACCAAAAAACAAATAAAATTTGTTGTGGAAACTGCTTCATTTGTTCCCTATTAGGCGCCAGCAACAAGGGAACAAAATCAACTGTGTCGTTTCTCTCTTCCTTGGCATCTAGCAGGAAACATAAACCATAGTGGGTATCCAATAAATATGGCTAGACAATGACGGGGCTGTGTGGCCTATGTGAACATTGAGCCCTAAGCATCTCACTAATGTCCTGCTGCCATTTCCCAGAGAGAAGCAAAGCCAGGCCCAGAGACAGGGAGCCACTTGCCCAAGGCAGGATGTGAGTGGATCCTCTGGCCCCAAAGCTGAGCTGAGTCGTCAGTGGTGGGGATTGTGGGTAGGTGACGGGGTTGAGGAGGCTCAGGAGACCGCATGACTCTGTTTGAGGGCCAGTCAGGGGCCTGTACCCCAAAACACATACCACATCGAGGAGGCAGATGGTGGTCACCACGTCGTTGGGCTGGGAGACGATGACCTCAGCGGTGGCAAGCACCTTCACCAGCGCCTTGTCCTTCTGCAGCGTCACGGATGGGGGGTTGGGCACTTGGATCCTGATGGTGAGTGGGCGGGACTCAGGGTACTGCTGGAACACCTGTATGCGACATCAGGAATGGTTGGGTCCTCAGCAGTGGGTGGTACCAAGGGTTGTCATCCAATCTCCAGATAGAGTGGGGGCTCCCACAGAAGACCCTCCAATCCTGCTCCACGGCACTAGGCCTACACACCATAGGCAAAACCGTTGACCCACTATGGGTCAGGGCAAGGGGCTGCCCTCTCGGAGCCCCTCACACAGAACTGCTATGAGAACCACGTGGAACAATGTCCACGGAGCCTCCAGTTCAATGCTCTAGATGTAGCTTTGAACCAAATGGGGTCTCCCACGGCACTGGGCCAGGGGTAGAGTGACAGTCTCAGTTCTGATCATTTGATCTCTTCTTTTTCCTGTGGGCTACAAATGAGAAAGCAGAGTCTGGAGAGAAGTCAAGGAGGTGATTCAAGGCCAGCAGGAGGCCCAGGGCCCTCTGCCACCCTTTTTGGGATGAGAAAGTAATGGCCCCGGGCCACAGTCTTGGGGAGACTTGAGTCTGCTCCTACAGATTGGCTCCCCCAAAGCTAATTTGCTAAAGGGACGATTCACCAGATGAAATTTGTCACATTTATTAACTAACTGTTTTACCAAAAATAAAAATTAATTTTAAGGAATGTGGGTCTCAAATATATTAAAGCCAACCAGGACAGCTGCTACACAAACTCAGGGTATTTTAAAAGGAGAAGACAAGGCTGGAGAGATGGCTCAGTGGTTAAGGTGCTTGCCTGCAAAGCCTCATGACCCAGGTTCAATTCCCCAGTACCCATGTAAAGCCAGATGCACATGCATCTGGAGTTCATTTGCAGTGGCTGGAGGCCCTGCTGTGCCATTCTCTCTCTCTCTCTCTCTCTCTCTCTCTGTATCTCTATCTCTCTATGCTTGCAAATAAATAAAAAAAAATATTTTTAAAGGAGAAGTCAGAGGGGCAGGGGAAATAGCTTGGTGGTTAAAAGAATTCAGCAGCCATTTCCCATGCCGACCTTGCCCATGGGGAGGCCCAGGTAGTCTTGCACACGTGAGAATTTGAATTCTGGTCAAGTTCATGTTTAATGCATAAATTTAGTAAATTCAGCCCCTAAACTCACCCTCAAAACGATAGGCTTTTGACAAATCAGTCATTTGACAAATTGACTTTTCAAGGGGAATTTTTAGGGCACATCTCCAGAGGGGCCTAGGGTCCACATATTCCCAACCAGGAAACACAGCATCTCTAAGGCTTAGCAGGGAACCCCAAGGCAGCTGGAGTGTCTCCCCAGATCAGCAAGGCCTCAGAAGGCCATCTGAGCGCTGGTCAGGCTTCTCGAAGTGACACCTCTTGCCTCTGCATCAAGCTTGAACTCCTCGTGTGGACCTTGAGCCTTATCAAACTTGACATTCTTGAAGCCCAGATTGACCTCTGCCTTGGTGGGTGACCTCTGTGCACTGTCACTCAGCTGAAAGTGGGGGATCTGACCCCACCAATGAAAAAGTGAAATCTAAGGTACTGCAAGCTGTAAAGTGCGGTGTGCACAGGAAATTGTCCAATAAATGAAATGCATGACAAGGGGTCCATCTGCCCACTGCAGCTGCCTTTGACCAAGAGAATGGCGCTTCTGCAATTCCACTTACGACCATACGAGGGCGGTAGTGGATAGTTGAATTAGTTCCCAACCCCTCCTTCCTTTGAATGCCCAGGCAAGGCAGGTGAGGGGAGAAGGAAAGCGTCACAAGTGGCTCCAGAGGAGCGAGCTCTATGCAGCCAGACAATAAGCCAGGAACCAGTGCTGAGAACAGAAAGGTCTTTGTTCCACCTGCATGTGGCCACTGATTGGGCCTGAATGTTTGCTCTCATAGAAAAAGAATTCAATTTGTAATTATTAGCAACAGTCATGGCTGTTAACATTTATAACACGGCCCGCTCTGAAGCTGGGGTCCAGACTGCAGCTGAACAGCCATCCTGGAGGGGGGCATTGTTGTCCCCATTTTTTTTTTCAGATAGAAAACTTTGGCTCGGGGCTGCAGAGATGGCTTAGTGGTTAAAGGCATTTGCCTGCAAAGCCAAAGAACCTCGGTTTGACACCCCAGGTCCCACATAAACCAGATGTGCAAGGTGGTGCATGTGTCTGGAGCTCGTTTGCAGTGGCTGGAGGTCCTGGCGTGCCCATTCTCTCCCTCTCTCTCTCTCTGCCTCTTTCTCTCAAATTAATTAATTAATTAATTGATTTTTAAAAATTAAAAAAGAAAGCTGAGGCTCAGAGGGTTGAGGTCAATCTGCCTCTGGTAGTATGGTTGGGATATGCTGGGACATGCCTGTCGTTGCCCACCACACAGCTCCTCCCCTCTGAGCTTCCCCATGCCCCTGTGCCCCTCACACCTTGTTGGCAACTTAGAACCATGGGACCGTGTACCTTTTATGACAAATGAAACTAGAGTTCAGAAGTTTGAGCCTCAGAGTCACACAGTGAAGGAATGGCCAGGTGAGTCTGGACCTGCATAGGCTGTTCCATGGCCAAAATTCAGAATCTATCTACCTTGACCGTCTGTGTTCCCCCCACAAGGGTCTGGCCTCCATGCCTCTGTCCCTGAATTCCAGCTTAGACCTGTACCTTCATAGTGAAGCAAGGCCATTATTTTCTGGACAGGTGGCACTGCCTGTGGGGTCTCTGGCTTTAAGTACCATTTTAACCTAAAGGGGACACTAAGAACTATATACGGACGCTAGGTTGAGATCTCTTGTTCCCAGGATAGCTGGTTTCAGAAACAGGCTGAAGACAAGGGCACCGCCAGCCTCAAGTACGTACCTTTGGAATCAGGGCACCCAGCGTGGATGTGGTGAGTGGAGGAAGCTCTTCAAACTGTGGGACAAAGACAAGGTTCAGGACTGGAGAAATGGCTTAGCAGTTAAGGCACTTGCCTGTGGAGCCTGAGGATCCAGGTTTGATTCCCCAGTACCCACATAAGCCAGATGTACAAGGTGGTGCATGCATCTGGAGGTCGTTTGCAGTGGCTAGAGGCTCTGGCATGCCCATTCTCTCTCTCTCTCTCTCTCTCTCTCTCTCTCTCTCCTCTCAAATAGGTAAAAAATAAATAAATAAAAAAGACAAGGGTCATGTGAATCTCAAGGTGACAGGGATATAACACGGTAGTTAGACTTCTGTGTACCCCCAAGCAACCAGATCCCTTGGGAAGGCCCACTGACAATTGTGGACACTGTGTAACTCACACAGTAGTTCTATGGCTAAGCTCAGCCTCACCCAGGTATGACTTGAAGCACAGTAGGTAGGCCCTTATTCTTCTCTAACACAATTATTCTTTTGCTTGTGTTTGGTGTATGTGAGTGCATTCATATGTGTATGGGTTCATGTGTGTATAGGTATGCATGCAAGTATGGAGGCCTATAGAGTACCTTACTTGATTGTTTCCTTGTTTTTTTTTTTTTTTTTTTGTTTGTTTTTTGGAGAGGGTCAGAGAGAGAAGAGAGAGAGAGAATGGACACGCCAGTGGCCTCTCAGCTGCTGTGAAGGAGCTCCAGACGCATGCACCCCCTTGTGGGCAAATGAAGCATTGCACACTTGTGTCTGGCTACACATGGGACGTGGAGAATCAAACGAGCATTCTTAGGCTTAGCAGGCAGGCGCCTTAACCGCTAAGCCATCTCTCCAGCCTTTCCGCTTTACTTTTTGAGACCAAGTCTCTCATTGAACCTGGAGCTTTCTGATTTGGCTTCACAAGCTATCCAGGAAGCCCTAAGGATTCTTCTGTCTCTGCCTCCCCAGTGTTGGGATTACAGGTGCATGCCACCATACCTGTGTTACGTGCATGTGGAGGTTCTGAACTCAAGTCCTCATGCTTGTGGGCAAGCTCTTTTCCCACTGAGCCATCTCCCCAGCCTTCTAATAGAATTCTTTATGAAAGCAAGGTGAGCTTGGTCAGGTCCATGTGCATAAGCCAGCATCCACTGACTCCTGCTCCTCCTGCCCTTTATTCCCTTCCTGCTTCCTCCAAGTCCACTCTCTAAGACCTCAGGTACCAAAATATGGAAAGGCAGAGAGAGTGGCCATGGACGTGGTGCAAGTAGATGAAGCAAGGCCATTTCCTCCTGCATGGATGCACTGTCCCTAAAAAGGGGTACATGTGTTGGAGAGATGGCTTAGCAGTTAAGGCGCTTGCCTGCGAAGCCTAAGAATGCATGTTCAAATCTCCAGGTCCCACATAAGCCAGATGCACAGTGATGCAAGCATGCAGTATCGCCCATGTGCACAGGGGTACATGTGATGGAGCTCATTCACAGTGGCTGAAAGGTCCTCACACGTGCTCTCTCTCTCTCTCTCTCTCTCTCTCTCTCTGCCTCTCTCTGTCTCTCACTCAAAAATAATAATAAAATAAATAAAAATTTAAAGGGGCAAGAGTGCTGTCACTCTTCCCATGTTTAGTCACTGGAACTAAATGGGTTTTTGTCTCAAGATTTTTGTGAGGTGTGTAGTGACTTTTTGGGAGAATACCTTGTTTGGGGAGAAGCCATGAAGTAGATGAGTAGAAGGGTGGATAGATGGGATATGTGGAGGGATGGATGGGCAGAAGGATGAGTGTGGTCGTGTGATGAATGGGTGGGTAGATGGATATATATATATGGGTGGAAGGATGGGTGGGGTAGTGTATGGATGTGTGAGTAGAAAGATGGGTGGAGAATAGCTGGAGGGGTGGGTAGATGGGTGGGTCAGTAAGAAGGAAGCTAGATGTCTGGATAGGCATGAAGCAAATATGATAAAACATGGATGGTGAATCTGAAAGGATCATGCGTGCACAGGAATCATACTGCTTTTATGAAGACTTGAATTTTTGTTTTTTAAAAAAGAGCTTGGGAGAATGGCTCCTGAGAGCACTTCAGGATCTTTTTGTTGTTGTTGTTCTTATGCATTTTTAAAAAAATTTCGAGGGAGAGAAAGAAAGAGGTGGGGGCGTGGAGAGGATGGGTGTGCCAGGACCTTCAGCCACTGTGAATCCAGACACGTGGGCCCCTTGTGGTGCATGTGTGACATTGCATGCTTGCATCACTGCATCTGGCTATGTGGGACCTAGAGATTCAAACATGTTCTTAGGCTTTGCAGACAAGACCTTAACTGCTAAGCCATTTCTCCAACCCTCTTGTGTTTTTTTTTTTTTTAAATATTTATTTGAGAGAGAGAGAGAGACAGAAAGAATGGGTGTGCCTAGGGCCTCCAGCCACTGCAAACAAACTCCAGATGCATGTGCCACCTTGTACATCTGGCTTACATGGGTCCTGGGGAATATAATCTGGGCCCTTTGGCTTTGCAGGCAAGTGCCTTAATTTCCAGGCCATCCCTCCAGCCCTCTCATGCATTAAAAAAATAATACTTTTGAGGCAAGCCCAACAGACTGGTCTCTTTTTTTTATGCAAGAGAGCAGGGAGAGAGAGAACAAGATAGAGAATTGGTGCACCAGGGCCTCCAGCCACTGCAATTGAATGCCAGACATGTGTGCCCCTTTGTGTGCATATGTAACATTGCACGCTTGCATCACTGTGTGTCTGGCTTATGTGGGACCTGGAGAGTTGAACATGGGTCCCTAGGCTTTGCAGACAAGCACCTTAACTGCTAAACCATCTCTCCAGCCCATCTTATGCATTTAAAAAAAAATATTTATTTGAGAGATAGGGAGAGAGAATGCAAGTATGGACACACCAGGGCCTCCTGCCATTGCAAATAAACTCCAGATGCATGCTTCACGTGGATACTGTGGAACTGAACCCAAGCTACCAGTCATCTCTCCAGCTTTTTTTTTTTTTTTTTTTAAATATTTTATTATTTATTTATTTATTTATTTGAGAGAGAGAGATACAGCTTAAGACTCCAGAATGTGCCCCCTTGTGCCGTGGGTCCTTTAACCACATAGGCAAGTGTTTAAGTCATCTCTCCAGCTCTTTTTTTAATTACTTACAGAACAATGTGAACAAAGTAAAGGCTCTAAACATTTATATTGAGGTGCATGCATGTGAGATACTTCCTGCCTTTCACAAAAGCTTTGGGCACCTGGGTGCAAGTTGGAAGAATCAAAGGTTAGAATCACCCACAGTTCTCCCTCTAAAGCAAACAGGCCCAGGTCACAAGGCCAAGAAGGATCTCACTGTGTCACCCCGGGTTCGCTCACCATGCCGTCTGTAATGTCGATGTCCATAGCCCTCTGCTTCTGCAGCATGGTCAGCACGGAGCCTAGGAAGTTGGTTGAGATGGCCAGCTGGGAGTTGGTGTTCTCACCCATGGGGGGCAATTCTGGCATCTGTGGCCTATATGACACAGCTGGCCGCCCCAGGGGATAGTCGACGAGCTCTCCTCCTGCCTCCCCAACCAGAGTCTGCGGAACAGAGAGGAGAGCTCAGGAAGGGGAGAGGGAGCTTCGGGCAGCTTCCCCTGATTGTGCCCCTGGGGCTGTGTGGCTCTCGGGGTGGCCGCAGCTCTTCCTCCAGTTGAGAGGGAAGGAGGAGACCCGTGCCTTGCTTTATGATTATTGATAATACTCCCTTTTTCTTTCTCTCCTTTTGAGAGAGAGAGACAGAGAGAGAATGGGCGCACCTGCAGCCTCTCAGCCACTGTGAATGATGCTTGTGCCCCCTTGTGGGCAAGTGCGGCATTGCACCCTTGCGTCTCTTTATGTATCTGGCTAAACATGGGACCTGGAGAATCTAACAGCTGTTCCTAGGCTTCACAGGCAGGTGCCTTAACCGCTAAACCATCTCTCCAGGCCCCTTTTTTCTTTAGGCAAAGCCTCACTTATCCCATGCTGGCCTGGAAGTCACTACGTACCACCATGTCCAGTTTGTGAGGTGTCAGAGATGGAACCCAGGGCTTCTGGGATGCTGGACAAGGACTCTACCAACCAAGCTTCATCCCCAATCACATGAGCACTTCTCATGCCAGTCACACACACACACACATGCACACACACAGGCATGCAACACTCTATGTCATGGATGGCCCCTGGCCCCCACCCTACCCCAGTCTCAGCCCACCAGTGAGTTAGTACATGTATACCTGCACAGTCCACATTGGCACACCTATCTCCAAAGTCCAGCATTCTCCCCAGGGCAGGCAATGCCCAGGAGCCTCTATGGCTTCATTGCCAACTACCCTGCCCCTCCCCTCCCTCTGCAGTTTAGCCACCAGGACCTTGTCAGTCCTCCTGCTTCCTTGTCACCCCCACCAGGTGGCCTCTCTCACCAGGCAGATGTTAGCTCAAGAATCACCTCCTCCTCCTCCTCCTGGAAGCCCTCTGGTCTTGACCTCGCTGGGTGTATGTATCCTAGCCCCTACTTTAAGTCTATCACAGTGACAGGTCCGTACACATTCGACTGAAGGATTCCTATGGCCTGTCCCTTACAATGGATAGAAAAGTCCCTCTAGGCAGAGGTTTTGCTTTGCTCACTGCTGGGGCCCCACCACCTGGTACACAGCACACAGCCAGCACTCCTCTGCAGTGGACATACATTAGACATGTTCCTGTGTGTACATACATTAGAGAGGGTCACACGGCGTGAGCACGCACCTGCGTCTCTATTGAGGGTGCACTGGAGCACCGTGTCTGTGTGGCCCAAGAGAGACCAGTCTGTGTGGGTGCCAGGCACAGTGGGACAGGCCCGTGGGTACTGGAGGAGTGGCTCACACCAGCTCCCAGGTCTGATTACACACATCTCCTCTCAGCTCCACTTTCAGAGAAGTCACCTTGCCAACTTGGCACTGGCCATAGTTGGAGTGTTTATATCACAGAATGCACAAATCAGAGCTTGGAAAAAAAATTATGGGGAGCTGATTGTTAACTGCGTATCAGCACCCCACTGCTCAGCTGTTCCTCCAGCAGACCAAGTCTCCAGCAGCAGCTGAATGCCTAGGTTAAGCCCCCAACCGCTAGCTGCGTGACCTTGGGCAAATGGTGTCACCTCTCTGTGCCTACCTTTCCTCAGGAAGCAAGGCTCGCAGAGTGGTTGCTGTGAGGACAGATTTGAGCGCCTGGGCAGAAGTGTTTGCAATGTGCCTGGTGCACAGTGAGCATTGGTCCTGGCACTACCCTAGCAGATCTCCATTTAGTCCACCAGGGATCCTGGCACCCACAGAAGCCTCTGGGTCTTGCCCACACCCTGCCTCAGGGAGGAGGGTTCCCCCGCCCATCACTCACGTTGAGGTCCAGCTCCAAGAACTCTCCAGTCACCAGTGGAAGGCTCGAGAAGGTGTACTGCACACTCCCCAGTATCCCCAGAGGCACCAGAGCTGCAGGCAAAGGGGAAGATCACTGTGAGGTCCCCTCCTCCAGCCTCCCTCCAAGTGCCTAAGGGTGGCCAGGTGGAGCATGAATCAAGGCCCTGGCTGGGGTTTCAAGAGAAATCATGCTGGGTTCAAACCCCAGCTCTGCCTCTTCCTGGCTGTGTGACTCAGGCAAATTCCTGCTTCTCCCTGGGGCTCAGCTCTGTACTCTGCAAAGTGGGTTTTATGTAAGCTTGTGGGTTCTTTGGTGGTGGCAGGGAAAAGTCCCAATGTTGGTGAATTTTGTAAGCTGTGAAGCGGGGCGTACCAAGGGGATATTTCGGTGTCTGCAACGTAGTGCTCAGTTGGAACTGCATTTCCCATCTCCCCGTAATAAACCAATCACCTCTGTGATTTCCTTCCTTCCTCCCTCTCTTCCTCCCTCCCTCCCTCCCTTCCTGTCTGTCTCTCTTTCTTTCTTCTTTCTTTCTTTTTGGAGAGAGTCAGAAAGAGAGACAGAGAATGGGCACGCCAGTGGCCTCTCAGCCTCTGTGAACGAACTCCAGACATGTGCACCCCCTTGTGGGCAAGTGCAGCATTGCACCCTTGTGTCACTTTGCATCTGGCTAAAAGTGGGACCTAGAAAATCAAACTGGCCTTCCTAGGCTTCTTAATGCTAAGCCATCTCTCCAGCCCCACCTCTGCGATTTCTTTGCCTCATCTCTGGCTACAAACGGATTTAAAAAAAAGGTGGGGGGGCTGGAGAGATGGCTTAGCGGTTAAGGCACCTGCCTCCTAAGCCTAAGAATGCCGGTTCCAATCTCCAGGTCCCACGTTTAGCCAGATGCAAAGTGACGCAAGGGCGCAATGCTGCACTTGACCACAAGGGGGCGCACACATCTGGATTTCATTCGCAGCAGCTGAGAGACTGCTGGCGTGCCCATCTCTATCTGTCTCCCTCTCACTCTCTCTCTCTGTGTCTCTCCCCCCCCCAAAAAAAAACTCTGAGAAAGACATCCTGAAACTGCCTGGCATCCCAGAGGCATGGCATCACTGTCAGAGAGGGCTGGCCTGTGTGGCCGCAGGAGGTGAGCACGGAACAATGTGGAATGTGGTCATTATGTGAAGGAAGTTTTCAGGAGTGTGTTCACTTGGAAATCTGGGCCTGGAGGCGGCATGGCAGCCTGGTTTGGGGCCCTTCTCTGTAACTGTACTGCCTCTGGTCCTTCCATTAGTCAAAATTAAGCCCCTCATGTTATAGATGAGGACACTGGGTTAGCCTTTCCAAGACCATAGCTGCCAGGGTGGAGCCAGGCTCTCACCCACTTGTGGTCCAGGCCAAGCCTCTCAGGCCTGAAGGGAGTTTTTCCCTGCAGCTTGCAAGGCCCCTCTGCTCCATTGAGCTCTCTGCTCAGACACCTCAGTCACCCTGGGTTCCCAAGCAGGCATTAGTGGACACTGGCCACATAGCGGAAGGAACACTTACAGTCCACGAGACCCAGCTGATCGTTGACAAGGCCCAGAACAACATCCACGATGGGGCAGAGCTGCAGGGGGAAGCGGATGGAGTTCATGGAGGAGCTGGGAGGGACATGCACCCTGAGGGGCAGCCGCAGCTACTGTAGATGGCCCAACTGTTCTGTGTGGGACCCTGCACTCACCACAGCCCAGGGGGAGGCAAACAGATTGAACGAGACTGCTGTGAGACCTGTCACACAGCTAGGAAGAACCCCAGCTGGGAGTTGACCCAGAGTTGTGCCTCCTGTCACTCATCTGTCCGTTCATGTCCCCAACCTCAAAGGACATGCTGGACCTGACTCCTCCATCCCTCTGAGTCACCTGCCTGTCTCTGGGGACACAGCCTCTTCCTCTCAGCCTTACCAGATCAGGGAGGACGTTGGCCAGCACTCTGTTGACTAAGTTGTCCACGAGGTTGGGGAGAAGCCTATGGAGAGAAGGGTGAGGTAGGGACGGGATCACAGGCACAGAAGGCCCTGGGTTGTCCACAATCAAAAGCCCCTGAGCCCTGTACAGTGGCACCAGGACTAAGCACTCTACCTTGAATCCTCCTGCATGGGCCAGTGGCAAACTACTTGTCCTATCTCTTTCTTTTTTCCTTCCTTCTTCCTTCCCTCTATCCCTCCCTTCCTTGATTCCTTTCTTCTTTCCTTTTTCTTCCTTCTTTCCCTCCCTTCACCCCTCCCTTCCTCTCTCCTTCCCTTCTTTCCCCTCTTCTTTCCATAAATCCAAACTGCCAGAGCTCTCTGCTGGCTCAGGCAGGCTAGGACCTTCCCATCCCTAGCTGCAGAGTCCTTCTTCCCAAGAAGCACATGAAATGAACTACTTTAAGCTCACAGCACAATATCTAGAACATTCCAGGTGCTCAAAAAAAAAAAAAAAAAAACTTGTGGATAGGACAGGAGAAATCTAGCTAAGAAAACTTGCCCTCATGGCCCATACCAAAGAACTGGTGAGCGGAGCTGGAAAACTTAGATAGCTGCACCAAGCAGGGTGCACAATGAGATTTCTATTCCTGAAGTCTAGATAAAATGAGGCTTGGGTACATGAGTGATTGACAAGACAGAACTGGAAGAAAAAGTCCAGAGAGCCTAAAGACAGTGGCTGGAGATGTTGCTCCAAGGATGAGGGTCAAGGAAGGAAAGGAAAGGGTCTGACTATGCTGGGTGTGCCGAAACCATCGCCCAGGGACAGCATCTGACCATACATCAACATGCTGAAACTCACCTGGGGACAGCATCCTGACTCAGATATTGACAATGCCAAACCATTGCCTGGGGACAGCATCTGACCATACATCAACATGCTGAAACTCACCTGGGGACAGCATCCTGACTCAGATATTGACAATGCCAAAATGCAGCATCTGACCCATTGCTAAAACTCACCTGGGGACAGCAGCACTCTGACAATCTGAAACCATTGCCTGGAGACAGCATCTGATCATACATCAACACACTGAAACTCACCTGGGGACAGCATCCTGATTCAGATATTGACAATGCCAAACCACCGCCTGGGGACAGCATCCTGACCCAGACATGGACAACACCAGAACTATCATCTGGGGATAGCATCCTGACTGTACATCAACAACGCCAAAACCATCACCTGGGGACAGCATCCTGAGCCAGACATTGACAATGGATCTTGGCCACTTTGTGGAGAAGATATAATATAAAATTCTTGGGCCAGGCATGGTGGCACACACCTTTAATCCCAGCACTCAGGAGGCCAAAGTAGGAGGATCACTGTGAGTTCGAGGCCAGCCTGAGACTAAAGAGTGAATTCCAGGTCAGCCTGGACTAGAGTGAGAACGGGCCTCAAAAAAACAAAACAATAAAAACCTCTCACCCGCGCCCAACCAGGGGTACCTTGGACAGAACCAGGTGAGAAAGTTCCCTCTGTTTTGGAGCAGCCATGGCCACACTCACACACATGTCCTCTTACATAAATCTTCATTCACATTTGAGATTCTGCACTGGCAGCTAGTTCCCAAGGATCTCATTATTTCACACTCATTATTTCAGCAACCAAGGTTCAGTTTCACAGATGAAGAATCTGAAGCTCAGAGAGGGCAACAGAGCTGTCCAGAGTCACACAGTAAGGCATGGTAGAGCTGAGATTTGAACCTGGGGCAGACTAAGCATATGGATCTGGTCACTGCAACTATTTTCTAGGCTGGTAATGAAAGGATAAACAGAATAGTTACAAAGTAAAAGTATATAGATAAAAATGTAAAGAATGTAAGCAAGAAATGCCCAAACTAAAGTAACGCCATGACAGGCTCTAAGAATATTCACAGGCCTGAGTTTCTATTTCCGGGCTGAACTGACCCAGCATTTTTGCAGTTACTGGAAAAACCCCAAACTGCCCAGTACTCAAAATAATCCTTGAAATGAGCCAGACAGAAGAAACTAAGCAAATGTTATACATACTTGTGATCCTCAAGTTATAGATAAGTTGGCTCAAAATGCCATAGTAACCACATAACCAATGAGCATACTACATGTACATTATTTTTAATTGTTAACCAATCATGTTATAAATTCTCCTCTCCTTTGTTTGAATCCAATAAAAACTGCCCTGATTCTACCCTCGGGGCCTTCAGTCCTCTACCCCTGCGTGGCGTATGACTGGGGGCCCCAGCTCGCGCTTGGAATAAAACTCCTCTTGCTGTTTGCATCAAGACCGTTTCTCGTGAGTGTTCTGGGTGTCGCCTTTTCCGAGACAGAGCCCGGGGAGTCTTCACTTCCAGGGTCTTACAGTGGCAGCCTATAATCCTGAACTCAAGGACACAGCCCCGAAATTGCCACCAAGCAAGCCCCAGACCACACCCAGAGCAATGGTATGGCTGGCTCAGTGTGAGCATCGCTGAGTGGCATCATCTTGTTTCCTGGGCAAGGCAGCTCCAGCACCCTGACCCCATGCTCACCCCCTCAGCAGCCTGACTTTGATGCCTCCCAGGAGGGTGTCGCAGCGCTCGATGACCAGCCGTGGGTAGCCTGTGCGGTCCATGGTCAGCCGGACTTTGGCCGTGATATTCACCTCCACGGAGATGTCCAGGAAGCCAATGAGGCTGGAGGAGAACAAGGGGCCAGGGAGGTTGTGAGCCACACTCACTGTCAGGGTTGCCTCAGTGAGGCCTCTAGCTCGCGTGTAGGCGGGGGGTAAGGGGTGCAAACCAGGAAGCATTCCTGACCCCTCAAGGCAGACCAATGCCTGTCAGCCAATGAGAGCATTAAGGCCGAGAACAGAGCTCAGTATAGACTCTGGTTTCCATGGGCAACCATCTGTAGGCAGGACCTCACTCTGGGGGGACAACCTCACGCCAAGTCCCATCCTCTGAAGTCCACTATGGCCACAGCCAACAGGGGGAGGCATGACCTTAGTGTCCTGGGTAGGTGAAGGCACAAAGGCTCAGTGGCATTAGGGGACTGGCCCAAGGAATGGAACCCAGAAGGACCCTTGTCTCCAACCCTCCAGATCCTGAACTCCACCCCTTGCTGACAGGGACCACGTGCTGACTTGCATTCTGAATAATGGGTCTCCCTGACCCTACGGGATGGATACAGAGACCAGGCATGGAGAGCAGGTGGTTTACCCAAGCTCTCCCATCAGGGACCCCTCTGAGGCTAAGAGTACAAACCTTTTCCCATTAATGGCCACACGAGTGTACAAGCTCAGGTAGACACCCACGCCAGGCAGGAGCCGCACAGACACCCGGGGGAGGGTCAGCTCCATGATGCGCAGCCTGCACAGATGGAGAATGGTGAGCAGACCACCTTCTGCCTCCCGCTCACCCCGAGGGCCCTCTCTTATGTCCCCTCCTCTGCTCCTCACACTCTGTCCCTCCTGCCTCAGAGAGGCTGATGAGAAAAGAGAGAGAGGTTCAAGGCAGAAGACATCCGCCCATCATTTAGTGACCACATTTCCTTCTGTTTTTATTTTTCTTCCATGCCATGGTCTCTCCCTCCTACTGGGTGGCATGGATACACATGTCCCTCCTGCACACTCAGCATTTTAGCCAAGGCCCTCCTATAGAGATCCACTCATCCTGGCCCCTCATGGTTTATAGTCTCATTGGCAATCAACTTCTGTCCGCTGTGGGGACTGGGGGACTGGCCTGCTTCTCTCTCCAAGCCCATGTGCCCCACCAGCCTACAAGCTCACTGGGAGCAGGAATGTATGTGTTTGTTCCCATGCCAACAGTGTCTCTCACCTAGTAAGAGTGAGAAGGACCCTGGGCATGGCTAAAATCATAATATAATAATTATGAGTAGTAAGTATAATGTGTTATCACATAATAACATGAAATTCTAGTATATGGTGTGCAGTCTATATATGACATCATTGAAAATCCTTTGACTTTTTCCTCAACTGAGTTTCTCTGACCATCCCACAGACAAGGAAGCAGAGAGTAGAGAGATGAGAATAGCTCAGAGCGCGCGCACACACACACACACACACACACACACACACACACACACGTACAAATATAAGGTCTAAATGGGAAGATCTGAGAAAGGAAGCAGTTCCCAGCCTTTGACCCCTGTCACGTGAACCCCTTAACCCCATGCAGTTTGAGTCTGTCAAGATGTCCAGTCCTGAAGACGTCCCCGACAGAATCCCGGGCTTCTTACCCAGTGATGCCTTGCACAGTGCTCAGGATGCCACCTTCGCCCAGTATCCCCAGGACGCCTCCTCCTCCCAGAAGTCCTCCGTCTCCAAGGAGACCGCCTCCTCCCAGCAGACCTCCTTGGCCTGCCAGGATGCCATCGGCTGCCAGCATGCCTCCTGTGCCCAGCAGGCCCCCAGGGCCCAGCGCCCCTGAGGCCACACCAGCAGGGATCTCCCCAGGCCGAAGCTCACTCCGCAGATCCCGTCGGAACCTGTCCACTGAGGGGCTGGCAGCAGACCTGTACCGCCCTGAGCCCCGGTAGCTGCTATAGGCATAATCGGTGTGGCGGTAGTCCTCATGGTTCCTGAGGCTCCCATCAGGCTCCAGGATCTCCCCATAGTGATATTTGCCCCCCAACTGAGCCCTGTTGTCATTGGCCTCGATGTGACCATATCTGTAATTGCCACCAAGCTGTCTGCCATTGGTGTATATTGGGGGAGGCTCTCGGACATGGAAGTCGTTGTAGGGGACGCCACCAACACCTCGGGGGACTTCAGCTCGTCTGTAGTCATCATAGTGGTGTCGACCGCCACCTAAAAGACCACCACCACCTAGTAGCCCCCCACCACCTCCACCCAGCAGCCCTCCACCACTGCCTCCTAGCAGTCCCCCACCACCATGGCTACCTCCACCACCCAGCAGACCCCCACCACCACCACCCAGAAGTCCCCCACCACCATGGCTACCTCCACCACCCAGCAGACCCCCACCACCACCACCCAGAAGTCCCCCACCACCATGGCTACCTCCACCACCCAGAAGACCCCCATCACCATGGCTACCTCCACCACCCAGAAGACCCCCACCACCACCACCCAGAAGTCCCCACCACCATGGCTACCTCCACCACCCAGCAGACCCCCACCACCACCACCCAGAAGTCCCCCACCACCATGGCTACCTCCACCACCCAGCAGACCCCCACCACCACCACCCAGAAGTCCCCCACCACTGCTACCACTGCCACCCAATAAGCCTCCACCCAAAAGGTCCCCACGCCCCCTCCACTCCCACCACCAAGCAAGCCCCCTAGGAGCCCTCCTCCTCCACCACCTCCACTTTCACTTCCACCAAGCAGCCCGCCCAGGAGGGGCCCACCACCGTCGCCACGGGCTTTACCCACGGGCACCTCCCTCAGGGCTGAGCTGAAGGCATCACTCTGCTTGATGGTGCCCGTGATGGCTGTGGAGAGACATGGGTATCAATCAGCGAGGGGCTCCCTCACCACCCAGCCTTCAGGTACCACCTCAGAGCATCACCCCAATCTCAGGATCTCTCTTGTCCCCACAGGGAAAAGTGACAGATGAACCAAGGGGCCCTGTCCAGGCCACATCCCTGGCTTCCCATGACTCCATCCCCTGATGTGTTTTACTTATTTTCCCTTTAAGCTAGGTTTCCATATCATTCAACCCCAACTTTTAGAGCTCTCTCTCAAGTAGCCCTTGCTTTACAGTTTAATAACTTCTACTTTCAATTCCTGGGCAATAGTAATAATGGCTCCTATTTGATGGATGAGGACAGAGTGCTAAGAGGTTCTTGGAGATTATTCAGGTAGGAAGTCATCTGATTTTCATGCTCCCTGTGACAGGGACTGGGGCAGGAGTGGGTCCTCCTTCGTCAGATACAGAATGGGGTAGGAAGAAGGAGGACGGTGCCACACTGGAGCTGCTGCGCCCCAGGGGACATCCCATTCAGTCATCATACCAGTCCTCAGAGATGGCGACAGCCCCACCCACTTTTCACATGAGGAAACTGGAGGTTCAGAGAACTCCAGCCATGAATCGAAGGCCCTATCATCAGGATTTGCATTCCAGGAAAGCTGACTCCAAGGCCCAGGTCCTCAATCTCTTCTGTCTGCTGCTTAGGAAAATGAGCACACAGTACCCTGGCATGATGCCTGGCATATCACAGGTGCCCAGGAAATGGTCAGGAAAGAAAAGGAGAGCTAAGGCCCCAAGAGAAGAGGTCACCCATCCACTAGCTGTGGAATCTGCTAGCCTGGGGAGGGTCCCTGGGTCCTGGAAAGTTGGCAACCCTGTCCACTACATGCCACTCACAACTGTCATTGGGACTGGACTCACCGTTGCTCAGCACATCTTTAGTAACCCTGAGGACCGTGTTTGTTTCTTGGCGAATGCCACAAACAGCTGCCACAGACAGAGCGGCTACACACCATGCCGTCCACATACTGAAATCCCCTTCCTGTTGAGGAGACAGTGCCTTGATGTGCCTAGCTTACATCACCACTGTGGTCTCCTCCCATCTATCCATCACCCAAACAGCAAGCAAAACATGTATCCACCCACCCACCCATCCACCCATTCATCCATCCATCCACCCATCTTCTTCTCATGGATCAATCCATGCATCAACACATCCATCCAGACCTCCAGCCATCTGGAGCCTCTGGATGAGCTGGCTCTGTACCGTGTGGTTTCTGATGGGGCTGTGGACATAACTATCGACCTTCCGATCCTCAGAGAAGAGACGCTCCCTTCTTGTACCTCTGCTTTGTGACCACAAATGTGGTATCTGACACCATTCCTGTGACACTCCGTAAAGGACAGCCACTGCTGTTGTTTTAGGACTGCTTGACTTCAAACCCTCAAGGTGTGAGTAGGGAACGTTGAGACAGGGGTGGGGTGGGGTGGGGTGGGGTGGGGAGTGGAGGGCCTGCATTGGGCTGAGCTGGCTAGCCTCCAGGGAGTCTTGGCTGTCTCCATGCCCTTGCTCACTTCACCCATTCCATCTTCCCAGGCCTCAGAACATCAGCACAGGATATTGCCTCCCATCTGGACTAAACAGAAGTTGTTGGCTTTGGTCTCCCCCCACCACCACCACTTATGCATTCTCTTTTAATATTTTTTGAGAGAGTCAGAGAGAGAGAGAGAGAGACATAGAGAATGGGCGCCCCAGCAGCCTCTCAGCCACTGTGAATGAACTCCAGACACATATGCTCCCTTGTGGGCAAGTGTGGCACTGCGTGCTTGCATCACTTTGCATCTGGCTAAACATGGGACCTGGAGAATCTAATGGGCATTCTTAGGCTTCACAGGCAGGTGCCTTAACCGCTAAGCCATCTCTCCAGCCCATGCATTCTCTTTTCTTTTCCTTGTTTCCACTTTTCTCTTTACACGTGTATGTGTGTGTGCTTGTATGCACTCACGAGGAGGTGCTTGTGTGTGCAGGTGCACGTGTGTACAGGGGGAGGCCAGTGGTCAACCTTGGGCTTCCTTTTCAATCACTCTCCACTGATTTTCCTAGATTAGCTGGCCAGCAAGCCCTAGGTATTTTATCTCCTCCTCCCCATTGCTGGAATTATAGGCGTGCACCACTGCACGTGGTTTTTACGTGGATCCTGAGGAATCCAAACTCAGGTACTTCCTCGTGTTTATGCAGCAAGCACTTTACCCACAGAACCATCTTCCCCACTCTCTTGAATTTAACAAAACCTCCAAGCTGCCCGTGCATGTCTGCTTCCAGAAGTTTTGGAAGCACTCACTTATATTGGAATATGAAGAACTAACATATCCAAGTTGTTTTTACTCTGGCTTCATCATCTCATCCCAACCCCACTGTCTAGAGAGTTCTGTGTCCAAAGATCCCCCTTCAGTTCAAAGGATGGAGGGGTGTTCGGCATCAGCAAGGAGCTGAGGTCCCAGATGGTCCACACACCTGAGAAAACCAAGTGCAGCTCTCTCATGCATGTCGCTGTCCAGTTGGGCCCATTTGTTCATGGTTCTGACAGGTGGCAGCCCCCCACCCTCCTCTGCATGTCTCCAGTATGGGCTCCCTGATCTTTGCCAGGACTCAACCTCCCCTGCCCACCTGGCCCTGGGTATGGAAAGGTCGTCTCCTTACCCCCAGTGGGTGGTGCAGCTGGGTCCTGAGAGGTCCGTTTGCCAGGCCCTGTGCTTTAGGCTGACTCTGACCACAGACCCGCCTTATAAAGCAGCCTCAGTGTGAGCCAGGACCCAGACAGGGAAGTGCCTGTGTAATTATGACATTGGAATGTTGAGACCGGAATTCAGATTTTCTCTATAAATTGAGCACTGAACCCCAAAACCACAAGATTTGTGGTTTGTGGCTAATTCCAAGAAGTGTGCTCAGGCCTGGATGGTGTCATACGAGCTGGAGGTTCTCGCCCCAATCTGAGTACATTACTAAAGATCTCAGATAGGGCCCCAGATGGACACAGGTGGTCTTGGGGCAGATCGGCTCTGCTCGACATCACATGACCCAGGTGCACTCTCGAGTGACCTTGGGCCAGCTATCATCCTCTCTAAGCCCTTGTTTCTCTCCATCTGGTTTGAAGACTTAGGGAAATAGGTATGGCTCCAACTCCTCGTATGTCAAGCCAGTCACAGGTGGGCTTTTAGACCTGCAGAATGTTTCCCCCACGGGGTCCAGTCTCATCTGCCATTTGATTCTGTGACACTCGCTTCATCATGTTTTGTTTTGTTTTTATTTGCCCACCTTTGATTTTTATACATTTCAAAGTTAAGGGGCAGACATCAGGATACTGCCCACTGTCCACTTCTAGACACACATGATTATGTTTCTTTTCATGTAAATTTCTAGTGAAAAACCAATACCTTTAACAATGTCGTGCAGCCATGTAGTCCACACCTCTATCACAATATAGACCAGCGCCCAGGGTTTCTTTCTCCCCTAGAGGCATCCACAGCCTGCTTCTAGCCCCGTCTGTGGACAGACATCTTCAGGATGCTTCCGTCGGTATCTGAGGCCTTCCATACTCCCATGTGCATCTCTTCCTCATCACCCTCAGCCTTCCTGCCTCTGGACCTTTGCATATGTGAGCCCTGCTGTCTTGAATGTGGGCTGGAGAGATGGCTTAGTGGTTAAGATGCTTGCCTGTAAAGCCAAAGGACCCAGATTCAATTCCCCAGTATCCATGTAAAACCATATGCACAAGGTTGGTGCATGAGGCTGGAGTTCATTTGCAGTGGCTGGAGGATCTGATGTGTTCCCATTCTCTCTCTTTCTCTCTCTCATAAATAAATATTAAAATGTCTTCAGGCTCTGTCCATCTTCTCTCATAATCCCTACTGTCCTTCTAGACCCAGTGATCCCTAGATCCCACCTGAGGTGTCACTTCTCTAGGAAAACCAAGAGTGTGCCCTGCTCCTAGGCTGGCATAAGTATAGTTTGCCAGTGTAGCACAGGAAGAATGAATCTCCACTGGACTGAGTGCTCTATCAGGCCTCTTGCTTCCCACACCAAACCCTGCTCAGATCTCATTCCATGCCTAATAACCAATGCCACCTCCCTCTGACCCAACCTTGAGAGACAGAGGCATTCTCTCCCCCACCAAGGTCAGCCCCACGCCAGGAGATGCTCCCTGTCCCTCTGTAACAGAGGAACTCTGGATTCAGCCGGTCAGCACTGACATCAAGTTCTGCCAAGCTCCGCTCAGGTCATTTGCTCTTTGGGACTCTATTTCCCCATATGCAGAGAGGGCATTAGTAAAACAGATGAGGGCACAGTTTGGGTTTAACTGCTGGACACAAGGATTCCCCCCACCCCATCTTTTGCCTCCTAGGGTATAAGATGAGGAACAGAACCATCCTGGCCTATGAAGCTGAGGACAGGACTTGGCGTACTACGGAGCTCAGGTTGTGGCATTCTTAGCCTCATCCTGGTCCTTGCGGCTCATGAGGCCAGGAGGGGCCTAGCAGGTGGATGACTGTCTTCTGTGGGAACCAGAAAGACCCTGGGAATAGGGTCTGCCCTCTGAGCCCACGTGAGCCACCTCTTTCCGGATCTCAGTCTAGCCCTGCTCAGTGGACAGAATGCCCTTTCCTGGCTGGGTAGGAAACATCTGGAACATGTCTGAAGTCCCTTCTTGGGTCCCACAGTGACAGCATCCGTCTTATGTAGAGTAGACTCTGGCCAATCGGTTCAGTGTGACAACTCCAGAAGGGGAATTTTCTTTCCCTGAACCTCAGTCCTCACGTCTACAACATGGGGAGATTAGGAACAATGTGTATTGATAGTGACACTGTCTCAGTCACCAGACCCCTGGGCCTCCTTTGTTGAAAAATCACTATGATGCCCCACTGCCTGGCACCTAATAAGTGTGACCATAAATGCCTTTAAGGCAAATATGTCGCCTTCAAAATTGAAATAAAATGCAGAGAGGCCAACTGTGCCTCTCCATACCAAAAATTCAGAGGCCAGTTTGTCCAGCTGATGGCCATGAGAGTGTGGCTGTGGTTGGCACCTCTGGCTCTCTGTACGCCCTTGGTTCTGAGCCAGCCAGGCCCCATTGGCCCTGAGGCCAGCCCGTCCCCTGGGTCCACACTGGCCATCCTGGAAGGATTAATACAGCCTGGCGCCAGGGAGATCACCTGAGCTTAGCATCCAAAAGGCCCTTTGTTCAGATTGCAGCAATGTACTGGGCATGGCGGAAAGACACCCAGAGTCCCTGAGAGGTGACTTCATCCTGAAGGTGACTCAGCCACGTGGGGTGCTCAAGTGTGTGTGTGTGTGTGTGTGAGAGAGAGAGAGAAAGAGAGAGAGAGAGGGGCAAAGAGAGACAGCTGGGTCACACAAGGGGCTGCAGGGCTGCCATGCTAGGAAATGCCCCAGATCCACCAAGGACCCTTCCTCTGGGCACTGCTCCCCTTGTCAATGGTCAGTTCATCACAGCTGCCCACAAAGGGGCATACTTTTATACCTTGCTCTATCCCCTACCTTAAGAATAGATGCTTTGTAATTTCATAAGGTCCCAGTGGTTGATTAGTGGTTTTATTCCCTGAGTAATTGGAGTTATATTCAGAAAGTCCTTGCCTATGCCAATATGTTGAAGGGTTTCCCCTACCTTTTCCTCTAGCAGTTTCAGAGTTTCAGGTCTGATATTAAGGTCCCTGATCCATTTGGACCTGACTCTTGTGCATGGAGAGAGACAAGGATCTATGTTTATCCTTTTCCATATAGATGTCCAGTTTCCCCAGCACCACTTGTTAAAGAGGCTATCTTTTCTCCAATGAATATTTTTGGCATTTTTGTCAAAAATCAGGTGGCTGTAGCTGCCTGGATTAATATTTGGGTCTTCTATTCTGTTCCATTGATCTACCTGTCTGTCCTTGTGCCAGTACCATGCTGTTTTTGTTACTATGGCTTTGTAATATAACTTAAAATCGGGTATGGTTATACCACCAGCCTGATTTTTGTTGCGCAAAATTGTTTTGGCTATTCGAGGTTTTTTGTGTTTCCAGATGAATTTTAGGATTATTTTTTCTATTTCTGTGAAGAATGCTATTGGGATTTTAATGGGGATCGCATTAAATGTGTAGATTGCTTTTGGTAAGATTGACATTTTCACAATATTGATTCTTCCAATCCAGGAGTATGGGATGTCTTTCCATTTCCTTGTGTCTTCTGCAATTTGTCGCTTGAGTTTTTTAAAGTTCTCATTGTAGAGATCCTTCACTTCCTTGGTTAAGTTTATTCCAAGGTTTTTTTTTTTTTTTTTGAGGCAATTGTGAATGGGAGAGATTCCCTGATTTCATCCTCTGCACGTTTGTTGTTAGTGTATAGAAAAGCTACTGATTTCTGTGTGTTTATTTTGTATCCTGCTACATTGCTAAAAGTGTTTATCAGCTCTAACAGTTTGCTGGTAGAGTCTTTAGGGTCTGTTATGTATAGAATCATATCGTCTGCAAATAATGATAAAAATTCAAGTTTGGCCAGACAGGCCCAAGGACTGAACGGGTGCAACAGTGGCATGTCTACTCTTGGGGTAACCAACTGCTCCATAATTGGACTGAAGGCCCTCTCTACGGGAGGGGATACATACCTGGTACTGAAAAACCTAAGCAAAAGTCTATGGCAGGGGAGGTCATGAGCCTTCGGGGTATAAAGCCTGCTCTTGTCTGACTAAATGTATATATTATTCCCACCAAGCTACCCTGAAAGTACTACACTTAATGTTCATATTCACATATTAACGCTACTCTCACTTCTGGTTAGAGAAGCTTCTCTTTTCAGATGGCGATGACCACTGGGATGACCCAAAAGGCAACATAGTGCTGAGAAGAAGGGATGGAGGAGTGCCCAGCACTGAAACACCTCTGTCACACCCTCCAAGGCTCAGGGACCATTGCAGAAGAGGGGGCGGATAGAATGGAAGAGCCAAAGGAAGGGTATGACTTCTTACAGTGCAACTGCCCAGACAGAAATTGGCCTCGATATCCATGACCTTGCAGTGCCTAGCAATACCTCCGCAAGACCCTCAAAATAGAAGAAAAAGATGATGACATCAAATTAAAAGAGAGACTAATGGAGAGAGGGAGGGGATATGGTGGAGATTGGAATTCTAAAGTGGAATGGGGGGAGGGGAGGGAAATATCAGGTGGTTGTTTTTTTTGTAAGTATAGAAGTTGTCAGTAAAAAAAATAATAATTAAAATTGAAAAAAAAGAATAGATGCTAAACTGGGCATGGTGACACACACCTTTAATCCCAGCACTCGGGAGGTAGAGGTAGGAGGATCACCATGAGTTTGAGGCCACTCTGAGACTACATAGTGAATTCCAGGTCAGCCTGGGCTAGAATGAGACCCTACCTGGGAAAAAAACAAAAAAAAAAAAAAAAAAAAAAAAAAAAGAATAGATGCTAGAGCCTGGGCTTTGGATCTATGGGGGAATGGCTTAAAATCCTGACTTTGGCCAGGCATGGTAGCTAATGCCTTTAATCCCAGCACTCAGGAGGCAGAGGTAGGAGGATTGTGGTGAGTTTGAGGCCAGCCTGAGAATACAGAGTGAATTCCAGGTCAGTCTGCACTAGAGCGAGACCCTGCCTTGAAAAATCAAGAAGGAAAAAAAAAAAAATCCTGACTTTGTCATTATCTGTGTGGCCTTGGCTTGTCACTTAAAGTCTCTATGCTTCAGTTTCCTCAACAATTCTTAGACAGCAGGGCTAATTCTAGAAGTTGATAGTGTAAGGTACCCAAAGCACGTAGAACTACGGCACTTTAATGAGTCTCAGGGAAAGGCCCTGGCTTTAGAAGCAGAGTTGGAAGGATCAGGTTTGAGTCACACAGTTCCTGCTTCTGCCATCAGAGGAGCTATGTGATCCTATTTCTCAGAGCCTCAGTTTCTTAATATGTTGGTTTTTCCATCACTGTGACAAACTGTCTGAGAAAAACAACTTACAGGAGGAAATATTGCTTTTGGCTTATGGTGTTGGAGGTGTATGTCTATGGTTGGCTGGCTCCAGCCACATATCATGGCGGAAGGACAAGCTCACCTCATGTCAGTGCAAGAGAAGGGACCTAGGACAAGATGGGGTGGCACACCCCATGAAATGGATTTCCTCCACCCAGGCCCACCTTCTATAGCCTGTCCAGCTATAAACCTGTCAGTGGACTGAGCAGCAGATGAAGTTGACACCCTCATGGCCCAATCATCTCTCAACAGCACCCCAGCTGGAGACCAGGTTTCAACATGCGGGCCTATGGGGACATTGCACATTCAAATCATAATAGGGGATGTGAGGGTGATCTGGCTGTGACATCTGTCACCCCGTTGATCGCCAGGGTTGATTCGGCTGATCTGGCTGGCTAGGCGGGTGTCCCCTTCTTCCCTCACCGCTCCATGTGCGTCCCTCCCGAAGCTGCGTGCTCGGTCGAAGAGGATGACCTTCCCCGAATAGAGGAGGACTGGTCTTCGGTCAAGGGTATACAAGTAGCTGTGCTCCCCTGCTAGAACCTCCAAACAAGCTCTCAAATCACAATAAGGGGCTGGGGAGGGGAATGGCTTAGTGGTTAAGGCATTTGCCTGCAAAGCCAAAGGACCCAGGTTTGATTCCCCAGGACCCACACATGCGCCTGGAGTTTGAGTGGCTGGAGGCCCTGTCATGCCCATTTTCTCTCTCTCTCTTTCTCTGTCAAATAAATAAATATAAAATATTTTCAAAAATCATAGTAGGATAGAAACTCATGGATATGGTGGAATAGAGTGTCCTGTGGGAGGGGAAGTATCTAATGAGTGCTCAGTGCATTGGTGCTCCCGACGCTACAGAGACAGATCTTACCATGACACTACCACACAGGGACAGATCTTACCATGACACTACCACACAGGGACAGATCTTACCATGACACTACCACACAGGGACAGATCTTACCATGACACTACCAACTCGGTCCCTAAATCTGAGGAGCTCTAGATCAGTTGTGACGTCAGGGCAGGGATCACCCAGCATGGCGAATGCAGCCCTGGCTCTGTCTATCGTGTGCCACAGGATGCCCTGTGGGCGGGGGCACCTCAAGGAGAAACCACAGGAAGAGATAGAGGCGTGAAGGCCTGGCATGAAGGCCCGGCTTGTGTCACTGTTCATTCACATGCCCCAGGCTCTCTCCTCCACACTTGACAAGGGTTGACTGGCTTAGCCCTCCAATGACTGTGATGTTGGCATGCCACCAACAAGCACCAGCTATGCCTAAATGCGTCTCCTATGTGAGGGGGCCAGGAGGTGGGGCCCAGTGGGAGGTGTTTGGCGTGCAGGGGCTCCAGCCTCATATATGCCCCTGTTGTAGAGGCGAGTTGTTCATGCAAATGTGAGTTCCGAAAGGAAGGAAAAGGTGGTGCTTGTGTTCTGTCTCCCTCCCTCCTTCTTTCTCTCTCTCTCTCTCTCTCCCTCCCATCATCCGTCCCTCTCTTCATCTCTTTGCCATTCTACCTGCCATCATGGACGGCAGCAAGAATCCCAGCAGATGGAGGCCCTTAGTCTTGGACTTTCCAGCTTCAGAACTGTGAGCCAGCAAATTCCTGTGCACTGTAAATGAGCCAGTCTCAAGGAACTGAGACAGAACGGAAGCCCAACAACTGGGCCCTCTACAGGCCCCAGCAGGACTGCATGGACGCCCAGTGGGCTCCTGGATGACATCCGTTGGCATTGGAGACCCACCACTGAAGGCGGTCAAGGATAGTGAGAGGTGGGCAGGGGGAGGGCTGGGTGGAAGAGAGTGGCAGAGTCCAGGGAAGGATGCTTCTGAGGCATGATGTGCTGTGGGTGGAGGATAGAGCGAATGTGCAGGCTAGAAAGGCTTGGGACCATGCCACAGGGCCAAAAGCACGGGAGCAGTTCTCTACTTATGGATAACCCCCCTCCAGGCCCCATTACTGCATGATCCTCAGGGAGATCAAGTGACCTTCCTGGGACATGCCAAGAACCAGCTTTTGGGGTGGCCCTGGACACAGGTGCTCATGAAAGCCCCTCATTTCTCCACATGGGAGTCAGAAGACAGGGGAAAGGGAGGCAGTGGTAACCAGGGAGACATGTTCATCCACTTTGCAGTGATGGGGGGAGGGGAAAGAAAGGGAGGTGTGAGGGAGGGAAGGGAAGGAGAGAGGAAAAGGGGAAGGAAGAGAGGAAAGGGAGGGAGAAGGGGAGAATGTGATAGAAGGGAAATAAGAAAATGGAAGAATGAATAGAACTTCAAGTGAGCTCCAACCCTCCTCAGGCTGTCTTTAGCCCCAAATGCTCTAAGCAGGTTGCCTGTGTTAGCCTCTCTTCACGCAGGCCTTCCATAAGTGACTCTCTCTCTCTCTCTTTCTCCAAGAAGCCCATCTTGAGCAGCAGAGTGGAACTCAAGAGCTAAAAGCAAGACCCCCTAGTCTCCAATTCCACCTTTCAAAAAATTTTATTGATTTGTGGGCTGGAGAGATGGTTTAGAGGTTAAATACACTTGCTTGCAAAGCCTGACAGCCCAGGTTCAATTCTCCAGTGCCCATGTCAAAGCCAGATGCAAAAAGTGGTGCATGTGCCTAGAGTTTGTTTATTTACCACCCATATAAAGCCAGGCGGGCATTTGTTTGCAGTGTCAGGAAGCCCTAGTGCACCCATGCTCACTATCAAAAAAAAAAAAAAAAAAAGGCTAGAGAAATGGCTTAGCCATTAAGGTATTTGCCTGCAAAGCCAAAAGACCTAGGTTCGATTCCCCAGGACCCACATAAGTCTGATGCACAAGGGGCATATGCATCTGGAATTCGTTTGCAGTGGCTAGAAGCCCTGGCATGTCCATTCTCTCTATCTCTCTTCTCACTATCTCTCTCTCTGTGTCTCTACTTGCAAATAAATACATAAAATAAAACAAAACAATATAAAAAAGAGATGTGATAAGTAGAAGTAATTCAAAATAAAGTTCTAGTCTTTTGAAAGAAAGAAAGAAAGAAAGAAAGAAAGAAAGAAAGAAAGAAAACAAAACAAAACAAAACAAAACAAAACAAAACAAAACAAAACAAAACAAAAGAATTTTATTAGCTGAGCATGGTGGTGCATGCCTTTAATCTCAGCATTCAGGATGCAGAGATAGGAGGATTGTTGTGAGTTCAAAGCCAGCCTAGGACTATAGAGTGAATTCTAGGTCAGCCTGGGCTACAGTGAGACCCTATCTCAAAAAAAAAAAAAAAAAAAAAACCTTTATATTTTTATTGGTGTATTGTGTGTGTGTGTGTGTGTGTGTGTGTGTGTGTGTATACATGCCCCTAAGGTCTCTTGCCACTGCAAACAAATGCCCATTTGGCCTTATGTGGGAATTACGTGAGAGCAGCCTTTGGTAGTGCAAATACCTTTAACCCCTGAACCATTTCCCCATCTCCGAATTCCACCTCTTGGTGACCTCGGGCCAGCCAGGCCTCTCTCCACTCTCATTCTCTCCATCTGCACTATTAATGCTGACAGTGAACGTTATTGGCCTGAGTGACAGGTTAGCAAAGTTTGTCTGTGAGGTGCATCCAGAGAGGGTTAACTGGGAAAAGACCCACCTCAGTTGTGGGTAGCACCATCCCAGATGCCAGTGCCCAGCATGGACAAGAGAAACAGGAAAAGAAACCTGCTGGCACAGGCACTCTCTCCCTCTGCCTCCTGGGCACTGCGGGAAGCAGCTTCCTGCCACATGGTCCTGCCACCATGATTCTGCCTCACCTCGGGCCCTTAGCAGTGGAGCTAGCCAACCACAAACCAAACCTTCCATTACCACAAACCCAAGGAAATCCTTCAGTTAACGTTCTCCCAACTGAGCTATTTCAGCTGCCCAAGAAAATCCTTTAAACTATCTCTTGGGTGTTTGTCGGGCCCTTAGCAATGGAGCTAGCCAACCACAAACCAAACCTTCCATTGCCACAAACCCAAGGAAATCCTTTTAAACTGTCTCTTGGGTATTTGTCATCATAGTGGAAGAAGCCGACCAGCACATGGGTCAAGAGTATCTGCCAAGCTCTTCTGTTCTAAGGGTGTTCAGGTCTGCTGCTGCTGAGTCAATAAGTGACTGGCTGCCTGAAGACTGGCCGGTTTTCTCCCTGGAAAGCTATTCCTCCTACAAAATTCAGGTCAGACATATTTTTGAGAGGTGTGTGTGTGTGTGTGTGTGTGTGTGTGTGTGTGTATACATGCCCCTAAGGTCTCTTGCCACTGCAAACAAATGCCCATTTGGCCTTATGTGGGAATTACGTGAGAGCAGCCTTTGGTAGTGCAAATACCTTTAACCCCTGAACCGTTTCCCCATCTCCGAATTCCACCTCTTGGTGACCTCGGGCCAGCCAGGCCTCTCTCCACTCTCATTCTCTCCATCTGCACTATTAATGCTGACAGTGAACGTTATTGGCCTGAGTGACAGGTTAGCAAAGTTTGTCTGTGAGGTGCATCCAGAGAGGGTTAACTGGGAAAAGACCCACCTCAGTTGTGGGTAGCACCATCCCAGATGCCAGTGCCCAGCATGGACAAGAGAAACAGGAAAAAGAAACCTGCTGGCACAGGCACTCTCTCCCTCTGCCTCCTGGGCACTGCGGGGAAGCAGCTTCCTGCCACATGGTCCTGCCACCATGATTCTGCCTCACCTCGGGCCCTTAGCAGTGGAGCTAGCCAACCACAAACCAAACCTTCCATTACCACAAACCCAAGGAAATCCTTCAGTTAACGTTCTCCCAACTGAGCTATTTCAGCTGCCCAAGAAAATCCTTTAAACTATCTCTTGGGTGTTTGTCGGGCCCTTAGCAATGGAGCTAGCCAACCACAAACCAAACCTTCCATTGCCACAAACCCAAGGAAATCCTTTTAAACTGTCTCTTGGGTATTTGTCATCATAGTGGAAGAAGCCGACCAGCACATGGGTCAAGAGTATCTGCCAAGCTCTTCTGTTCTAAGGGTGTTCAGGTCTGCTGCTGCTGAGTCAATAAGTGACTGGCTGCCTGAAGACTGGCCGGTTTTCTCCCTGGAAAGCTATTCCTCCTACAAAATTCAGGTCAGACATATTTTTGAGAGGTGTCCCAAAGCCAGAGAGGGCTGTCAGAGACTGTGAGACATATTTTTTTAAAAAACAAATGTATTTTAAGGGCTGAAGAGATGGCTTAGCACATGCCTACAAAGCCTAAGGACCCTGGTTTGATTCTCCAAGTTCCACATAAGTCAGATGCACATGGTGGTGCATGCGTCTGGAGTTCGTTTGCAGTGGCTAGAGGCCCTGACCCGCCCATTCTCACTCTCTCTCTCTCTCTGTCTCTAATAAATAAGTAAATAAATAAAGTATTTTAAGATATTTTAATTTTAATTTATTTATTTTAGAGAAAGAAACAGGCAGTGAGGAAGAGAGAGAGAGAATGGGTGCACCAGGGCCTCCAGCCAGTGCAAATGAACTCCAGATGCATGTGCCACCATGTGCGTCTGGCTTACATGGGTATGGGTACTGGGTCCTTAGGCTTGAAGGCAAGTGCCTTAATGGCTAAGCCATCTCTCCAGGCCGAGACATACTTTTGAGAGATGTCCCAAAGCCAGAGAGGGCCATCAGGGATTGAGATATGGGCAGGAGAAGGATGGGGTGGATGGGAGCAACAGGAGGCTGAGGGTGGGTGTTCCTCATGGAGTGAGGGACAGGGAAGCCTGAGACTGTGGGCAGGTCTTGCCAATCTCTCGGAGGATGACAGGTTCAGGAGACAGAGAAGATGAGAGGAGGAGAAAGGAAGAGAGGAGAGGAGAAACACAGAGAATAGTGGAAGCAGGGAGGCGAGGAGGTAGGTAAACTTGGAACTCAGTGCTGCCATGATTAGACCCCGCCCTATGTCCCCTCACTTCCCAGGGGCTCCTGTCTGGAGCTGGGGAGAGCCCTGCATGCCAAGGCCAATAGGGGACAGACCAGCCAGGAGGCATAAGACCAAAGTTCAATTTATTGAGTGCTCCGTGAGGCAGACCCGTGGCTGCCCATCCATCCCTCTCCCCACCCCACCCCAGATGGGCAGAGCCTCAGAGCCGGAGGGCAAGGTGGACCTGGATAGACAGGGGGCGCTAATACTGTCACCAATGCAGGCTAGAAACCAGGAGGGTAACTGAGGCAGAGTGGGCAGGTGTCCACAGGGAGGGTAACAGCCACACCCATCTCAGGGTACCACGGTTAGCACGACAGCATTCTGCAAGGACAAGAGTTCTGGGTTAGCCACCCTCCTCCCGGTGCGTCCTCGGGTCCTGCATCCCTGGCTTGCCCTATGCCTGGCCACCTGGACCTTGCGGCTGGTGCTGTGTCTGAAACACAGCAAGCCCTTGTTAAATGAGTAAGGGGACAAACGGGTGGATAATAAGTCAATGACATCCAGTGTGGCTGGACTGCTGACTTCTACTCAAGTTCAAGTGCCATTTCCACCAACAACCTACTGTATAACCTCTGGTCGGAAATCTGATCTCCCTCATCCTTTATCCTTACAAAAATAAAATGGGTACAGAATTCTCTGCTCTTCCCATCTGTCAGAGAGGTTCCAAGATTCAAAGGTGGGCTGATGTGAACAGGATTGTGAGGGGGGAATGGGGTGGGGGGTGGGAGTCACACTCTATTAGCCATGTCTGCCACGGGCACAAGATGAGGGAAGGACGGCACAGGTATTTGCTACTCACGAACCAGGGAACTGTAACTCTGTGAGTAGACCTTGAAGTTCCTTCCACAAGGTCAGACAGACCTGAATTCAACTGGAAAGAACTCTAATTGATTGACAATGTCTTCTGTGGGCAAGGGTGGAAGGAGTAGATGCCGGTCTTGAGGTAAATAAGCAACTGTGGTTCTCTGAGCAATTTACAACGTGGTTCAGAGAGAGAGAGCAGAGCGTAAGGCATTACAACATGGCTCAGAGAGAGAGAGACCCGAGGGTAAGGCGGGACATGTCCCTTAAGAGTGCCAAGCAGGGCTCTCCAGGCACAGACTGCAGCTCACCTCAATGATCTCCAGATCCGAATTAGCAAAATTGACATTGAGAATCTTCGGCAGGGGAATTCCAACCTCCAGGTCCACTGTGAAGAAGGAAGGGTTGAAAACAAAGACGGGGCGTCCCGGACCCTAGGAGCTCTCACACACTGCTGACCTTATTCTAGCACTTTCCTTAAAGCAGCCACCTCTCTTCTTCTTCTTCTTCTTCTTTTTTTTTTGTTGTTGTTTTTTTGTTTTTTGAGGTAGGGTCTCACTCTGGTCCAGGCTGACCTGGAATTCACTCTGTATTCTCAGGGTGGCCTCGAACTCACGGCGATCCTCCTACCTCTGCCTCCCAAGTGCTGGGATTAAAGGCGTGTGCCACCACGCCCGGCTCCCACCTCTCTTCTTGGGAACACTCAGCTTCCTATTGGCAAACTCCTGCTCGTCCTTCTAGACCCACACAAAACAAGCCCCTTTTCTCTTGCCAGTGGCTCCTTTCAGCCAAGTCCCCAATGGCCATCAACCATTTATGTCCTGTGGCATCTCTGCTTTCACTCCTGGTTCATACGCTGCTTCCCAGTGGACCAGGGCACCCAACCAAGCAGGACCCAGGTGACACTGACTCTTGTGGCCCAGAGGCTGGTGTGAGGAGGGTGTTTAGCCTGTGTACAGTTTCTGCATCTTAAATGGGAACCAATCCCTGTCTGGCCTCGGCATCTTCATGAGAGCAGTGGGAGAGAGGTAACTAATGAGACGGTCCAAAGGGGGACATTCCATACGTCCGAGAAGATGGGCAAGCCGCCATACCATTGAGCTTTTGCACGTAGACGGCCCTGAACACGTCGCTGAGCCATTCTTCCAGATGAGATGCCTGCAATAGGGCACAAAGTGGGAAAAGCTTCCGAGGGAGCTCCGCCCTCTAG
The DNA here is from genome assembly GCA_036365145.1 of Orientallactaga sibirica. Lineage (NCBI taxonomy): Eukaryota > Metazoa > Chordata > Mammalia > Rodentia > Dipodidae > Orientallactaga > Orientallactaga sibirica. The sequence continues at coordinate 13,085,455 of JAEOAD010000011.1, forward strand.
CCAGGGAGCCTCCAGCAAGTCAGAAGTCACAGTTCTTGGTGTCACCCAGTCCCAGGATCTGGGCTATCCACCAATGACACCAAAAGGGACTCTAATTTGGGAAGGCTTCACCCTTATTTCAGAATCTTGGGGGGGGGGGGGTTCCTTTCTAGAAGATTCTGTTAAGGCCTAGTTGGGGGCAAGGAGGCAGGGAGAAGGTGTCACTGAGAAAGGAGAAAGGAAGTATGTCCAGCTGCAGAAGAATTCTGTGAAGTCTGCCTGTCAGTTTAGGGCCCTCAGAATATTCTAGAACTTGAAATGACATTTCAGAACCTCAGAGCTCTGAGAAGCAGGGACTCTGTACGGCTCTGTGGGGTCCTGAAAGGTTAGAAATTTCTGAGTTTAGGACCTTATTACTTCTGTGAAATCCCAGAACTTTGGACCCTTGTGAGATTTTAAGTGTTTACAACTTCATAACACAGGATGCCAAGATTTTGGAAGAGCCTGACTTTCCAAAGATGTTCACTGTAATACACAAACACACGCACACACACACACCTGTCTGGACTTTGCTCTACTTTGCTGGACACCTAGGCTAGCTCAGCCATGATCTACACTCAGCCCCGCCCCAAGACCCCACTCCCTGCCAAGCTCCTCCCTCCCAGGAACTTACATCAAAGGGTTGGGAGAAGGAGGAGGCCAGCTGGACACTTAGCCTGCAGTGAGAAAAAAAGAGATGATGAGGGCTCCAGGGCCCCTGACCCCTGAGGAGAGCTGTTCTATCTGGCCTATCTATCCTGGCTCTCCTTGATTTGCCTGGCATAGCTCTCCAGGATCAGAAAAGGGCTTCAGGCCCAGCTGGCTTCTAGCCAGTCTTGGCTCAGGGACAGCTTTCCTACCCATGGAATAGCCTGGAGGGAACTTCCCTTCCCTCTAGAGACATCATGGCCCTCCCCTGCAGCTATGGCCTTGGAGCCCCAGCTGTGTGGGTGAGTGAGTGACCCTCCCTAACATGACCACACACAGGGTCAGCAGACTGTTACTATGGGCAGCATCCACCAGTGGACCCCAGCTGGCCCAAGAACCATTCAAGGTGATCCTGGACCCCCATCTTCACTTCTGGGTGGCTGTGGGATAAACTACCACCAGGAGGTAGAGGTGACCAGGCAGTGTCCCAGGCCCTTTGTCAAGGACAGCCATGGAACCATGGCATGAGGGACCCGAGAAGGTCCTACATGCGGCCTGGTGAGCACTTGGTGCCGTGGCTCAGGACAGGCAGGTCTCAGAGATGCCTCGGAAAGTCCCTGGAACTGGGGCAGGGGGCAAACGGGCTTCTTCTTGGCCAGAGCACCAGGCCTACTATGTGAGCTAGGACCACAGTGTGCCTTGCAAACTGCAAAGCACAGTGCTGGGCTATGCATATATAAGAAGGACTGTAGCCCGGCAGTGATAGTGCATGCCTCTAATCCCAGCACTCGGGAGGCAGAGGTAGGAGGATCACCATGAGTTTGAGGCCACCCTGAGACTACATAGTAAATTCCAGGTCAGCCTGAGCTAGAGTGAGACCGCACCTTGGAAAAAAAAAAAAAAGGATTGTCATAGACCTTCATCTTGACATGATGCCTAGTTGCAGAAGGTAGGAAAATGAGAAATTTAACAAGTCCACAGGTGGCAAAGGTATCTGCCAGCACTCTGGGACTCCTGTCCCCATGGTCAGCCTCATGCTAATGGCACTGGGAGGCAGCCTCATGTCCTAAGGCAAGCATAGCCTCAGAGATGGGCTCTCAGCAGAGGGAGTTAGTGGAGGACCCTGTTTTGGGGGGCCACTCTAAGCCCCACTGATTCCTCTGTAGAGCAGCCTCCACATCCCCTCCTGTAGGCCCCATGGCCGGAAGAAGCTGCTGGAACTCCTCTTTGATGCTCATAACACTAGATGGTCCCTGTTTTACCCAGTGCCTGATGACTGTGCCCACACAGACAGACAAGAACCTGTCCTTAGAATACCACATTACCGTTCCAGGGATAGGGACACGTGCAACTTAGTGGCAGATGGAGCCAGCTGGGCAT